>CM076684.1:142713348-143385276 GCA_038501925.1 Xenopus petersii | reverse complement strand
TCTAACCCTAACCCTAACCCTAACCCTAACCTAACCCTAACCCTAACCCTAACCCTAACCCTAACCCTAACCCTAACCCTAACCCTAACCCTAACCCTAACCTAACCCTAACCCTAACCCTAACCCTAACCCTAACCCTAACCCAACCCTAACCCTAACCCTAACCCTAACCCTAACCCTAACCCTAACCCTAACCCTAACCCTAACCCTAACCCTAACCCTAACCCTAACCCTAACCCTAACCTAACCCTAACCCTAACCCTAACCAACCCTAACCCTAACCCTAACCCTAACCCTAACCCTAACCCTAACCCTAACCCTAACCCTAACCCTAACCCTAACCCTAACCCTAACCCTAACCCTAACCCTAACCCTAACCCTAACCCTAACCCTAACCCTAACCCTAACCCTAACCCTAACCCTAACCCTAACCCTAACCCTAACCCTAACCCTAACCCTAACCCTAACCCTAACCCTAACCCTAACCCTAACCCTAACCCTAACCCTAACCCTAACCCTAACCCTAACCCTAACCCTAACCCTAACCCTAACCCTAACCCTAACCCTAACCCTAACCCTAACCCTAACCCTAACCCTAACCCTAACCCTAACCCTAACCTAACCCTAACCCTAACCCTAACCTAACCCTAACCCTAACCCTAACCCTAACCCTAACCCTAACCCTAACCTAACCCTAACCCTAACCCTAACCCTAACCCTAACCCTAACCTAACCCTAACCCTAACCCTAACCCTAACCCTAACCTAACCCTAACCCTAACCCTAACCCTAACCCTAACCCTAACCCTAACCCTAACCCTAACCCTAACCCTAACCCTAACCCTAACCCTAACCCTAACCCTAACCCTAACCCTAACCCTAACCCTAACCCTAACCCTAACCCTAACCCTAACCCTAACCCTAACCCTAACCCTAACCCTAACCCTAACCCTAACCCTAACCCTAACCCTAACCCTAACCCTAACCCTAACCCTAACCCTAACCCTAATACACTAACCCTAACCCTAACCCTAACCCTAACCCTAACCCTAACCCTAACCCTAACCCTAATACACTAACCCTAACCCTAACCCTAACCCTAACCCTAACCCTAACCCTAACCCTAACCTAACCCTAACCCTAACCCTAACCCTAACCCTAACCCTAACCCTAACCCTAACCCTAACCCTAACCCTAACCCTAACCCTAACCCTAACCCTAACCCTAACCCTAACCCTAACCCTAACCCTAACCCTAACCCTAACCCTAACCCTAACCCTAACCCTAACCCTAACCCTAACCCTAACCCTAACCCTAACCCTAACCCTAACCCTAACCCTAACCCTAACCCTAACCCTAACCCTAACCCTAACCCTAACCCTAACCCTAACCCTAACCCTAACCCTAACCCTAACCCTAACCCTAACCCTAACCCTAACCCTAACCCTAACCCTAACCCTAACCCTAACCCTAACCCTAACCCTAACCCTAACCCTAACCCTAACCCTAACCCTAACCCTAACCCTAACCCTAACCCTAACCCTAACCCTAACCCTAACCCTAACCCTAACCCTAACCCAACCCTAACCCTAACCCTAACCCTAACCCTAACCCTAACCCTAACCCTAACCCTAACCCTAACCCTAACCCTAACCCTAACCCTAACCCTAACCCTAACCCTAACCCTAACCCTAACCCTAACCCTAACCCTAACCCTAACCCTAACCCTAACCCTAACCCTAACCCTAACCCTAACCCTAACCCTAACCCTAACCCTAACCCTAACCCTAACCCTAACCCTAACCCTAACCCTAACCCTAACCCTAACCCTAACCCTAACCCTAACCCTAACCCTAACCCTAACCCTAACCCTAACCCTAACCCTAACCCTAACCCTAACCCTAACCCTAACCCTAACCCTAACCCTAACCCTAACCCTAACCCTAACCCTAACCCTAACCCTAACCCTAACCCTAACCCTAACCCTAACCCTAACCCTAACCCTAACCCTAACCCTAACCCTAACCCTAACCCTAACCCTAACCCTAACCCTAACCCTAACCCTAACCCTAACCCTAACCCTAACCCTAACCCTAACCCTAACCCTAACCCTAACCCTAACCCTAACCCTAACCCTAACCCTAACCCTAACCCTAACCCTAACCCTAACCCTAACCCTAACCCTAACCCTAACCCTAACCCTAACCCTAACCCTAACCCTAACCCTAACCCTAACCCTAACCCTAACCCTAACCCTAACCCTAACCCTAACCCTAACCCTAACCCTAACCCTAACCCTAACCCTAACCCTAACCCTAACCCTAACCCTAACCCTAACCCTAACCCTAACCCTAACCCTAACCCTAACCCTAACCCTAACCCTAACCCTAACCCTAACCCTAACCCTAACCCTAACCCTAACCCTAACCCTAACCCTAACCCTAACCCTAACCCTAACCCTAACCCTAACCCTAACCCTAACCCTAACCCTAACCCTAACCCTAACCCTAACCCTAACCCTAACCCTAACCCTAACCCTAACCCTAACCCTAACCCTAACCCTAACCCTAACCCTAACCCTAACCCTAACCCTAACCCTAACCCTAACCCTAACCCTAACCCTAACCCTAACCCTAACCCTAACCCTAACCCTAACCCTAACCCTAACCCTAACCCTAACCCTAACCCTAACCCTAACCCTAACCCTAACCCTAACCCTAACCCTAACCCTAACCCTAACCCTAACCCTAACCCTAACCCTAACCCTAACCCTAACCCTAACCCTAACCCTAACCCTAACCCTAACCCTAACCCTAACCCTAACCCTAACCCTAACCCTAACCCTAACCCTAACCCTAACCCTAACCCTAACCCTAACCCTAACCCTAACCCTAACCCTAACCCTAACCCTAACCCTAACCCTAACCCTAACCCTAACCCTAACCCTAACCCTAACCCTAACCCTAACCCTAACCCTAACCCTAACCCTAACCCTAACCCTAACCCTAACCCTAACCCTAACCCTAACCCTAACCCTAACCCTAACCCTAACCCTAACCCTAACCCTAACCCTAACCCTAACCCTAACCCTAACCCTAACCCTAACCCTAACCCTAACCCTAATACACTAACCCTAACCCTAATACACTAACCCTAACCCTAACCCTAACCCTAACCCTAACCCTAACCCTAACCCTAACCCTAACCCTAACCCTAACCCTAACCCTAATACACTAACCCTAACCCTAACCCTAACCCTAACCCTAACCCTAACCCTAACCCTAACCCTAACCCTAACCCTAACCCTAACCCTAACCCTAACCCTAACCCTAACCCTAACCCTAACCCTAACCCTAACCCTAACCCTAACCCTAACCCTAACCCTAACCCTAACCCTAACCCTAACCTAAACCCTAACCCTAACCCTAACCCTAACCCTAACCCTAACCCTAACCCTATACACTAACCCTAACCCTAACCCTAACCCTAACCCTAACCCTAACCCTAACCCTAACCCTAACCCTAACCCTAACCCTAACCCTAACCCTAACCCTAACCCTAACCCTAACCCTAACCCTAACCCTAACCCTAACCCTAACCCTAACCCTAACCCTAACCCTAACCCTAACCCTAACCCTAACCCTAACCCTAACCCTAACCCTAACCCTAACCCTAACCCTAACCCTAACCCTAACCCTAACCCTAACCCTAACCCTAACCCTAACCCTAACCCTAACCCTAACCCTAACCCTAACCCTAACCCTAACCCTAACCCTAACCCTAACCCTAACCCTAACCCTAACCCTAACCCTAACCCTAACCCTAACCCTAACCCTAACCCTAACCCTAACCCTAACCCTAACCCTAACCCTAACCCTAACCCTAACCCTAATACACTAACCCTAACCCTAACCCTAACCCTAACCCTAACCCTAACCCTAACCCTAACCCTAACCCTAACCCTAACCCTAACCCTAACCCTAACCCTAACCCTAACCCTAACCCTAACCCTAACCCTAACCCTAACCCTAACCCTAATACACTAACCCTAACCCTAACCCTAACCCTAACCCTAATACACTAACCCTAACCCTAACCCTAACCCTAACCCTAACCCTAACCCTAACCCTAACCCTAACCCTAACCCTAATACACTAACCCTAACCCTAACCCTAACCCTAACCCTAACCCTAACCCTAACCCTAACCCTAATACACTAACCCTAACCCTAATACACTAACCCTAACCCTAACCCTAACCCTAACCCTAACCCTAACCCTAACCCTAACCCTAACCCTAACCCTAACCCTAACCCTAACCCTAACCCTAACCCTAACCCTAACCCTAACCCTAACCCTAACCCTAACCCTAACCCTAATACACTAACCCTAACCCTAACCCTAACCCTAACCCTAACCCTAACCCTAACCCTAACCCTAATACACTAACCCTAACCCTAACCCTAACCCTAACCCTAACCCTAACCCTAACCCTAACCCTTACCCTATCTTTTTCCAACCCTAAGTCCTAACACTAACCCCAACACCAATCCCTCCTCACACTCGCCCCCACCTTTGGTACCAAAGTACCAAAATCTTCGCCCATCCCTATAACCCTAACCCTAACCCTAACCCTAATACACTAACCCTAACCCTAACCCTAACCCTAACCCTAACCCTAATACCCTAACCCTAACCCTAACCCTAACCCTAACCCTAACCCTAATACACTAACCCTAACCCTAACCCTAACCCTAACCCTAACCCTAATATACACTGGTATTAGGGTTGGGTAATAGGGTTAGGGTTGGGTATTAGGGTTAGGTATTAGGGATAGGTATTAGGGTTGGGTATTAGGGTTAGGGTTGGGTATTAGGGTTAGGTATTAGGGTTGGGTATTAGGGTTAGGGTTGGGTATTAGGGTTAGGGTTGGGGTTAGGGTTAGTTATTAGGGTTAGGGTTGGGTATTAGGGTTAGGGTTGGGTATTAGGGTTATGTATTAGGGTTGGGTATTAGGGTTAGGGTTGGGTGTTAGGGTTAGGGATAGGTATTAGGGTTGGGTATTAGGGTTTGGTATTAGGGTTGGATATTAGGGTTGGGTATTAGGGTTGGGTATTAGAGTTAAGGTTGTGTATTAGGGTTGGGTATTAGGGTTAGGTATTGGGGTTGTGTATTAGGGTTAGGGTTGGGTGTACAGGTTACATATTAGGGTTGGGTGTTAGGGTTAGGTATTAGGGTTGGGTGTTAGGATTAGGTATTAGGGTAAGGGATAGGTATTAGGGTTAGGGTTGGGTATTAGGGTTGGGTATTAGGGTTAGGGTTGGGTATTAGGGTTAGGTATTAGGGTTAGGGATAGGTATTAGGGTGGGTATTAGGGTTAGGGTTGGGTATTAGGGATAGGTATTAGGGTTAGTTATCAGGGTTAGGGTTGGGTATTAGGGTTAGGGTTGGGTATTAGGGTTAGGGTATTAGGGTTAGGGATAGGTATTAGGGTTGCGTATTAGGGTTAGGGTTGGGTATTAGGGTTAGGGTTGGGTATTAGGGTTAATTATTAGGGTTAGGGTTGGGTGTTAGGGTTAGGGATGGGTGTTAGGGTTAGGGATAGGTATAAGGGTTGGGTGTTAGGGTTATGGTTAGGTATTAGGATTAGGGGTAGGTATTAGGGTTGGGTATTAGGGTTAGGGATAGGTATTAGGGTAAGGGATAGGTATTAGGGTTAGGGATAGGTATTAGGGTTGGGTATTAGGGTTAGGGTTGGGTATTAGGGTTAGGGTTGGGTATTAGGGTTAGTTATTAGGGTTAGGTATTAGGGTTAGGGATAGGTATTAGGGTTTGGTATTAGGGTTAGGGATAGGTATTAGGGTTGGATATTAGGGTTAGGGTTGGGTATTAGGGTTAGTTATTAGGGTTAGTTATTAGGGTTAGGGTTGGGTGTTAGGGTTAGGGATGGGTGTTAGGGTTAGGGATAGGTATTAGGGTTGGGTGTTAGGGTTATGGTTAGGTATTAGGGTTAGGGATAGGTATTAGGGTTGGGTATTAGGGTTAGGGATATGTATTAGGGTTGGGTATTAGGGTTAGGGTTTGGTATTAGGGTTAGGGTTGGGTATTAGGGTTTGTTATTAGGGTTAGGGTTGGGTATTAGGGTTGGGTATTAGGGTTTGGGTTGGGTATTAGGGTTAGGGTTGGGTTAGGGATAGGTATTAGGGTTGGGTATTAGGGTTGGGTATTAGGGTTAGGGTTGGGTATTAGGGTTAGGGTTGGGTATTAGGGTTGGTATTAGGGTTAGGGTTGGGTATTAGGGTTAGTTATTAGGGTTAGGGTTGGGTATTAGGGTTAGGGTTGGGTATTAGGGTTGGGTATTAGGGTTAGGGTTGGGGTTAGGGATAGGTATTAGGGTTGGGTGTTAGGGTTTGGTATTAGGGTTGGGTGTTAGGGTTAGGGATAGGTATTAGGGTTGGGTATTAGGGTTAGGGATAGGTATTAGGGTTGGGTATTAGGGTTAGGTGTTAGGGTTACATATTAGGGTTGGGTGTTAGGGTTAGGTATTAGGGTTGGGTGTTAGGGTTAGGTATTAGGGTATGGGATAGGTATTAGGGTTAGGGTTGGGTATTAGGGTTGGGTATTAGGGTTAGGGTTGGGTATTAGGGTTGGGTATTAGGGTTTGGTATTAGGGTTGGGTATTAGGGTTGGGTATTAAGGTTAAGGTTGTGTATTAGGTTTGGGTATTAGGGTTAGGTATTAGGGTTGGGTATTAGGGTTAGGGTTGGGAGTTAGGGTTTCATATTAGGGTTGGGTGTTAGGGTTAGGTATTAGGGTTGGGTGTTAGGGTTAGGTATTAGGGTAAGGGATAGGTATTAGGGTTAGGGTTGGGTATTAGGGTTGGGTATTAGGGTTTGGGTATTAGGGTTGGGTATTAGGGTTAGGGTTGGGTATTAGTTTTAGGTATTAGGGTTAGGGATAGGTATTAGGGTGGGTATTAGGGTTAGGGTTGGGTATTAGGGATAGGTATTAGGGTTGGGTAGTAGGGTTAGGGTTGGGTATTAGGGTTAGGGTATTAGGGTTAGGGATAGGTATTAGGGTTGCGTATTAGGGTTAGGGTTGGGTATTAGGGTTAGGGTTGGGTATTAGGGTTAGTTATTAGGGTTAGGGTTGGGTGTTAGGGTTAGGGATGGGTGTTAGGGTTAGGGATAGGTATAAGGGTTGGGTGTTAGGGTTTAGGGATGTAGCGAACTGCCGCTAATGTGTTCGCGAACGCCGTTCTCGAACACCGGCAAAAAAAGCGAGCAGTTCGCGAACAGTTCGCGAACTTCGAACGCTCGATAAAATCGTTCGATCGAACGATCGAAGGATTTTATTCGTATGATCGAAGGATTTTCGTTCGAATCGAACGATCGAAGCTATTCGATCGAATGATTTCATTCAATCGAATGCTTATAATCGTTCGAACGAATGGAAATCGTTCGATTTTAGCGATCGAATGGTCGAATGGTCGAACGAAATTTTACTTCGAATCGAACGCGAACACCAATTGGCGAACGTCGCGCGACGTTCGCGAACATTCGGCGGACGCGAACAGTCGAAGCCTAGTTCGCCGGCGAACAGTTCGCTACATCCCTATTAGGGTTATGGTTAGGTATTAGGGTTAGGGGTAGGTATTAGGGTTGGGTATTAGGGTTAGGGATAGGTATTAGGGTAAGGGATAGGTATTAGGGTTAGGGATAGGTATTAGGGTTGGGTATTAGGGTTAGGGTTGGGTATTAGGGTTAGGGTTGGGTATTAGGGTTAGTTATTAGGGTTAGTTATTAGGGTTAGGTATTAGGGTTAGGGATAGGGTTAGGGTTGGGTATTAGGGTTAGGGATAGGTATTAGGGTTGGGTATTAGGGTTAGGGTTGGGTATTAGGGTTAGTTATTAGGGTTAGTTATTAGGGTTAGGGTTGGGTGTTAGGGTTAGGGATGGGTGTTAGGGTTAGGGATAGGTATTAGGGTTGGGTGTTAGGGTTATGGTTAGGTATTAGGGTTAGGGATAGGTATTAGGGTTGGGTATTAGGGTTAGGGATAGGTATTAGGGTTGGGTATTAGGGTTAGGGTTTGATATTAGGGTTAGGGTTGGGTATTAGGGTTTGTTATTAGGGTTAGGGTTGGGTATTAGGGTTGGGTATTAGGGTTTGGGTATTAGGGTTAGGGTTGGGTTAGGGATAGAGATGTCGCGAACTGTTCGCCGGCGAACTTGTTCGCAGCGAACATCGGGTGTTCGCGCTCGCCGGAAGTTCGCGAACGTCGCGCGACGTTCGCCATTTTGGGTTCGCCATTGTTGGCGCTTTTTTTTGCCCTCTCACCCCAGACCAGCAGGTACATGGCAGCCAATCAGGAAGCTCTCCCTTGGACCACTCCCCTTCCCTATAAAAACCGAAGCCCTGCAGCTTTTTTTCACTCTGCCTGTGTGTGCTGAAGAGATAGTGTAGGGAGAGAGCTGCTGCCTGTTAGTGATTTCAGGGACAGTTGAAAGTTTGCTGGCTAGTAATCGTTTTGATACTGCTCTGTTATTGGAGGGACAGAAGTCTGCAGGGGTTTGAGGGACATTTAAGCTTAGGTAGCTTTGCTGGCTAGTAATCTACCTTCTACTGCAGTGCTCTGTATGTAGCTGCAGTGGGCAGCTGTCCTGCTTCTGATCTCATCTGCTGACTGCTGCAATAGCAATAGTCCTTGTAAGGACTGCTTTTATTTATTTTTTTGTTGTTTTACTACTACTACTACTACTACTACTACTACTACTACTACTACTACTACTATAAGAGCCCAGTGCTATTAGTCTAGCAGTGTTGGGGAGTGGGACTGGTGTGCTAATCTGCTGCTCCTAGTAGTTCAGCAGCACCAACTTTAATTTTTTTTTTTTAATATTCATTCTTTTTTTATTTAACTTTTTTTTTATTTTACTACCGCTGTAGTAGTGTATAAGTTGACCTTTTAGGCATTATTTGCCCTGTAGGCATTTTTTGCCCAGTGTGTTATTCAACCAACTGCTATCTAGCTGTGTGCCCGTGTTCACATTCTGTCTAAATATCCATAATATTACCGTCTCCAGAAAAAACACCGGAGTGACTTTTTTCAAGCAGCCATAATAAATTTTACGTAATCCGTATCCATCGCTGTAGTAGTGTATAAGTTGACCTTTTAGGCATTATTTGCCCTGTAGGCATTTTTTGCCCAGTGTGTTATTCAACCAACTGCTATCTAGCTGTGTGCCCGTGTTCACATTCTGTCTAAATATCCATAATATTACCGTCTCCAGAAAAAACACCGGAGTGACTTTTTTCAAGCAGCCATAATAAATTTTACGTAATCCGTATCCCTCGCTGTAGTAGTGTATAAGTTGACCTTGTAGGCATTATTTGCCCTGTAGGCATTTTTTGCCCAGTGTGTTATTCAACCAACTGCTATCTAGCTGTGTGCCCGTGTTCACATTCTGTCTAAATATCCATAATATTACCGTCTCCAGAAAAAACACCGGAGTGACTTTTTTCAAGCAGCCATAATAAATTTTACGTAATCCGTATCCATCGCTGTAGTAGTGTATAAGTTGACCTTTTAGGCATTATTTGCCCTGTAGGCATTTTTTGCCCAGTGTGTTGACCTTGTAGACATTGTTTGCCCAGTTTTTTTGGACGCAGCCACTGAAGCACAGTTGCCAGAAAAAATATGCCATATAAATGCTGAAAATATAAATTTTTTTGGTTGCAGCCACTGAAGCACAGAGGCCAGAAAAATTATGCCATATAAATGCTGAAAATAGTCATTTTTCGCCATACGTTGACCTTGTAGACATTGTTTGCCCAGTTTTTTTGGTTGCAGCCACTGAAGCACAGAGGCCAGAAAAAATTAAACCAGTAGGGTTTGCACCCTAGTTTGTAACGGTGGCGGAGGGAGGAGGACGCTAAAGGACAGCTGTGTGTGGAGTCATGAGGCTTGAAGAGAAGGACAGCTGCATAGAAGTCAGAACAAGTCTTCCGGCGTGCAGTAACCCTCCGAGATCCACCCCTCATTCATTTTAATAAAGGTCAGGTAATCGACACTTTTGTGACCTAGGCGAGTTCTCTTCTCAGTTACAATCCCTCCTGCTGCACTGAAGGTCCTTTCTGAGAGCACACTTGAGGCTGGGCAAGACAAGAGGTTCATGGCAAATTGTGACAGCTCTGGCCACAGATCAAGCCTGCGCACCCAGTAGTCCAGGGGTTCATCGCTCCTCAGAGTGTCGATATCTGCAGTTAATGCCAGGTAGTCCGCTACCTGCCGGTCGAGGCGTTCTTTGAGGGTGGATCCAGAAGGGTTGTGGCGCTGCCTTGGACAGAAAAACATTTGCATGTCTGACGTTACAGACCGGCCAAAGGGCTTTGTCCTTGCAGGTGTGCTCGTGGCAGGATTACTGGCACCTCTGCCCCTGGAATGTTGATGAGTTCCTGAAGTGACATCACCCTTAAAAGCATTGTACAACATGTTTTGCAGGCTGGTTTGTAAATGCCGCATCTTTTCGGACTTGTGGTATGTTGGTAACATTTCTGACACTTTATGCTTGTACCGAGGGTCTAGTAGCGTTGCGACCCAGTACAGGTCCTTCTCCTTAAGCCTCTTGATACGGGGGTCCTTCAACAGGCATGCCAGCATGAAAGACCCCATTCTCACAAGGTTGGATGCAGAGCTATCCATCTCCGCTTCCTCATTATCAAGGACTGCATCATCCACGGTCTCCTCCCCCCAGCCACGTACAAGACCAGGGGTCCCCAAAAGGTCACCACTAGCCCCCTGGGAAGCCTGCTCCTGTTGGTCCTCCTCCTCCTCCTCCACAAAGCCACCTTCCTCCTCTGACTCCACTTCTGGCACCTCTCCCTGCGTTGCAGCAGGTGCCTGGGTTCGTTCTGGTGATTGCGACCATAAATCGTGCGCTTCCAGCTCCTCGTCACGCTGGTCTACAGCCTCATCTGTCACTCGTCGCACGGCACGCTCCAGAAGAAAGCGAAGGGTATTAGGTCGCTGATGGTGCCTTCGGTGCGACTGACCATATTTGTCACCTCTTCAAAAGGTCGCATGAGCCTGCAGGCATCGCGCATAAGCACCCAGTAACGGGGGAAAAAAATCCCCAGCTCTGCAGATCCAGTCCTACCACCCATTTCAAAAAGGTACTCGTTGACGGCCCTTTGTTGTTGCAGCAGACGTTCCAACATAAGGAGCGTTGAATTCCAGCGAGTCTGGCTGTCAGAAATCAAACGCCTGACTGGCATGTTGTAGCGCTGCTGAATGTCAGCAAGGCGTGCCATGGCTGTGTAGGAACGTCTGAAATGGGCCGACACCTTTCTGGACTGGGTGAGAACGTCCTGGAATCCTGGGTACTTGGAGACAAAACGTTGGACTATTAAATTTAACACATGTGCCATGCAGGGCACATGTGTTAAATTTCCCAGTCTCAACGCTGCCAACAGATTGCTTCCATTGTCACACACCACTTTTCCGATCTGCAGTTGGTGTGGGGTCAGCCACCGATCGGCCTGTGACTGCAGAGATGACAGGAGTACAGATCCGGTATGGTTTTTGCTTTCCAGGCACGTCATCCCCAAGACAGCGTGACAACGGCGTACCTGGCACGTCGAATAGCCTAGGGGGAGCTGGGGGTGCACAGGTGTGGAGGAGGAGAAGGAGGACCCAGCAGCAGAGTAAGAAGAAGAAGAGGAAGAAGACGAGGTAGAGAGCGATGGAGGAGTAGAGGTGGTGGCAGAACCGCGTGCAATCCGTGGCGGTGACACCAACTCCACTGTTGTTGTTGTTGTTGAGCTACCCATTCCCTGCTTCCCATTCCCAGCCATTACCAAGTTCACCCAGTGGGCAGTGTAGGTGACATACCTGCCCTGACCATGCTTGGAGGACCATGCGTCAGTAGTCATATGGACCTTTGGCCCAACACTAAGTGACAGAGATGCGGTAACTTGGCTCTGCACATGTTGGTACAGGTGTGGTATTCCCTTTTTAGAAAAAAAATTGCGGCTGGGTACCTTCCACTGCGGTGTCCCAATTGCTACAAATTTGCGGAAGGCCTCAGAGTCCACCAGCTGGTATGGTAAAAGCTGGCGGGCTAAGAGTGCAGACAAGCCAGCTGTCAGACGCCGGGCAAGGGGGTGACAGTCAGACATTGGCTTCTTACGCTCAAACATGGCCTTCACAGAAACTTGGCTGGTGGCAGATGACTGGGAATGGGAACAGGTGGTCAAGGTGGAAGGCGGAGTGGAGGGTGGTTCAGATGGGTCAAGGAGAGCAGAGGTAGAGCAGTAAGATGCTGGACCAGAAGGAGTGTGACTTTTAGTTTGCCTGTTGCCTTTGAGGTGTTGCTCCCAAAGTGCTTTGTGCTTGCCGCTCATGTGCCTTCGCATAGAAGTTGTACCTATGTGGCTGTTGGGCTTACCAAGGCTCAGTTTCTGACTGCACTCATTGCAAATTACAATGCTTTTGTCAGAGGCACACACATTAAAAAAATGCCACACTGCTGACTTTTTGGAAGTCTGCGATCTGGCGGTAACAGTAGAAGTTGGCGGCATTGGCGGCAATGGCGGGTGCGTTGGCCGGCTGAACACAGGTGCCGATACATGTTGTTGCCCTACTGATCCCTGCGGGCTGGCCTCCCTGCTTCTTCTAAGTCTTATTCTCCTACTGCCTCTCTGACTCTCCGTCTCTCCATCTGAACTACCCTCCTCTTGCTCTCTTCTACTAGGCACCCACAAAACATCAATCTCCTCATCATCATTCTCCTCAGATGCATCAATTTCTTCTGACACATCACAGAAGGAAGCAGCAGCGGGGACCTCCTCCTCCTCCTCATCACTCATCATTATGTCCATCTCTGTCGTGTTCTCTGCCAGAATTAAATCTGGTGTAACGTCCTCATCTCCTTCATCTTCTTCTGCCAATAATGGTTGCGCATTACTCAGTTCAAGAAACTCATGGGAAAATAACTCCTCTGACTCCAGTGAAGATGGGGCACCGGTGGTGGAGGAAGTGTTACGTGGGGTGGCCATAGCAGTGGAGGATGAGGAGGATGTTGTGGTAAAGTTAGAAACGGTAGAGGATGGGGTGTGCTGTGTAAGCCAGTCAACTACCTCTTCAGCATTTTGGGAGTTCAGGGTCATTGGCTTTTTAAAACTGGGCAATTTGCTAGGGCCACAGGATTGCATAGCAGCACGGCCCCTAGCACGGCCTCTGCGTGGCGGCCTGCCTTTGCCTGGCATTATTTTTAAAAAAACAACAACAACAAAAACTCAGTTGGTTTTTCTGGAAACGATAATACACACAGCTAGATGGCAGTTTGAAGAAAACAGTGTGCAAATAATGCCTACAAGATCAACGTATACACTACTACAGCGGTGGATACGGATTACGTAAAATATATGAATGCTGCTTGAAAAAAAGTAACTCAAGTGGTTTTTCTAGAGACGATAATATTATCAATATTTAGACAAAATGTGAACAAGCTCACACAGCTAGATGGCGGTTTGAAGAAAACACTGTGCAAATAATGCCTACAAGGTCAACGTATACACAGCGGTGGATACGGATTACGTAAAATATAAGAATGCTGCTTGAAAAAAAGTCACTCCGGTGTTTTTTCTGGAGACGGTAATATTATGGATATTTAGACAGAATGTGAACACGGTCACACAGCTAGATAGCAGTTGGTTGAATAACACACTGGGCAAAAAATGCCTACAGGGCAAATAATGCCTACAAGGTCAACGTATACACAGCGGTGGATACGGATTACGTAAAATATAAGAATGCTGCTTGAAAAAAAGTCACTCCGGTGTTTTTTCTGGAGACGGTAATATTATGGATATTTAGACAGAATGTGAACACGGGCACACAGCTAGATAGCAGTTGGTTGAATAACGTATGGCGAAAAATGACTATTTTCAGCATTTATATGGCATATTTTTTCTGGCAACTGTGCTTCAGTGGCTGCGTCCAAAAAAACTGGGCAAACAATGCCTACAAGGTCAACGTATGGCAGTTGTTTAAAGAGAACAGTAGATTACTAGCCAGCAAAGCTACCTAAGCTAAAATGTCCCTCAAATCCCTGCAGACTTCTGTCCCTCCAATACAGAGCAGTATCACGCAGATTACTAGCCAGCAAACTTACTATCATCTGTCCCTGAAATCACTAACAGCTCTCCCCCTACACTATCTCTTCCAAGCACACACAGGCAGATTTTTCAGATACATTTTTGCCCTTGATCCCCCTCTGGCATGCCACTGTCCAGGTCGTTGCACCCTTTAAACAACTTTAAAATCATTTTTCTGGCCAGAAATGTCTTTTGTAGATGTTAAAGTTCGCCTTCCCATTGAAGTCTATGGGGTTCGCGAACCGTTCGCGAACCGCTCGCAATTTTGCGCAAGTTCGCGAATATGTTCGCGAACTTTTTTTCCGACGTTCGCTACATCCCTAGTTAGGGATAGGTATTAGGGTTGGGTATTAGGGTTGGGTATTAGGGGTAGGGTTGGGTATTAGGGTTAGGGTTGGGTATTAGGGTTGGGTATTAGGGTTAGGGTTGGGTATTAGGGTTAGTCATTAGGGTTAGGTTTGGGTATTAGGGTTAGGGTTGGGTATTAGGGTTGGGTATTAGGGTTAGGGTTGGGGTTAGGGAAAGGTATTAGGGTTGGGTGTTAGGGTTTGGTATTAGGGTTGGGTGTTAGGGTTAGGGATAGGTATTAGGGTTGGGTATTAGGGTTAGGGATAGGTATTAGGGTTGGGTATTAGGGTTGGGTATTAGGGTTAGGGTTGGGTATTAGGGTTAGGGATAGGTATTAGGGTTGGGTATTAGGGTTAGGTGTTAGGGTTACATATTAGGGTTGGGTGTTAGGGTTAGGTATTAGGGTTGGGTGTTAGGGTTAGGTATTAGGGTATGGGATAGGTATTAGGGTTAGGGTTGGGTATTAGGGTTGGGTATTAGGGTTAGGGTTGGGTATTAGGGTTGGGTATTAGGGTTTGGTATTAGGGTTGGGTATTAGGGTTGGGTATTAAGGTTAAGGTTGTGTATTAGGTTTGGGTATTAGGGTTAGGTATTAGGGTTGGGTATTAGGGTTAGGGTTGGGAGTTAGGGTTACATATTAGGGTTGGGTGTTAGGGTTAGGTATTAGGGTTGGGTGTTAGGGTTAGGTATTAGGGTAAGGGATAGGTATTAGGGTTAGGGTTGGGTATTAGGGTTTGGGTATTAGGGTTGGGTATTAGGGTTAGGGTTGGGTATTAGTTTTAGGTATTAGGGTTAGGGATAGGTATTAGGGTGGGTATTAGGGTTAGGGTTGGGTATTAGGGATAGGTATTGGGGTTGGGTAGTAGGGTTAGGGTTGGGTATTAGGGTTAGTTATTAGGGTTAGGGTTGGGTATTAGGGTTAGGGTTGGGTATTAGGGTTAGGGTATTAGGGTTAGGGATAGGTATTAGGGTTGGGTATTAGGGTTAGGGTTGGGTATTAGGGTTAGGGTTGGGTATTAGGGTTAGTTATTAGGGTTAGGGTTAGGGTTAGGGATGGGTGTTAGGGTTAGGGATAGGTATAAGGGTTGGGTGTTAGGGTTATGGTTAGGTATTAGGGTTAGGGGTAGGTATTAGGGTTGGGTATTAGGGTTAGGGATAGGTATTAGGGTAAGGGATAGGTATTAGGGTTAGGGATAGGTATTAGGGTTAGGGTTGGGTATTAGGGTTAGGGTTGGGTATTAGGGTTAGTTATTAGGGTTAGTTATTAGGGTTAGGTATTAGGGTTAGGGATAGGTATTAGGGTTGGGTATTAGGGTTAGGGATAGGTATTAGGGTTGGGTATTAGGGTTAGGGTTGAGTATTAGGGTTAGTTATTAGGGTTAGTTATTAGGGTTAGGGTTGGGTGTTAGGGTTAGGGATGGGTGTTAGGGTGGGTATTAGGGTTAGGGTTGGGTATTAGGGATAGGTATTGGGGTTGGGTAGTAGGGTTAGGGTTGGGTATTAGGGTTAGTTATTAGGGTTAGGGTTGGGTATTAGGGTTAGGGTTGGGTATTAGGGTTAGGGTATTAGGGTTAGGGATAGGTATTAGGGTTGGGTATTAGGGTTAGGGTTGGGTATTAGGGTTAGGGTTGGGTATTAGGGTTAGTTATTAGGGTTAGGGTTAGGGTTAGGGATGGGTGTTAGGGTTAGGGATAGGTATAAGGGTTGGGTGTTAGGGTTATGGTTAGGTATTAGGGTTAGGGGTAGGTATTAGGGTTGGGTATTAGGGTTAGGGATAGGTATTAGGGTAAGGGATAGGTATTAGGGTTAGGGATAGGTATTAGGGTTAGGGTTGGGTATTAGGGTTAGGGTTGGGTATTAGGGTTAGTTATTAGGGTTAGTTATTAGGGTTAGGTATTAGGGTTAGGGATAGGTATTAGGGTTGGGTATTAGGGTTAGGGATAGGTATTAGGGTTGGGTATTAGGGTTAGGGTTGAGTATTAGGGTTAGTTATTAGGGTTAGTTATTAGGGTTAGGGTTGGGTGTTAGGGTTAGGGATGGGTGTTAGGGTTAGGGATAGGTATTAGGGTTGGGTGTTAGGGTTATGGTTAGGTATTAGGGTTAGGGATAGGTATTAGGGTTGGGTATTAGGGTTAGGGATAGGTATTAGGGTTGGGTATTAGGGTTAGGGTTGGGTATTAGGGTTAGGGTTGGGTATTAGGGTTTGTTATTAGGGTTAGGGTTGGGTATTAGGGTTGAGTATTAGGGTTAGGGTTGGGTATTAGGGTTGGGTTAGGGATAGGTATTAGGGTTGGGTATTAGGGTTAGGGTTGGGTATTAGGGTTAGGGTTGTGTATTAGGGTTGGGTATTAGGGTTAGGGTTGGGTATTAGGGTTAGGGATAGGTATTAGGGTTGGGTGTTAGGGTTTGGTATTAGGGTTGGGTGTTAGGGTTAGGGATAGGTATTAGGGTTGGGTATTAGGGTTAGGGATAGGTATTAGGGTTGGGTATTAGGGTTGGGTATTAGGGTTAGGGTTGGGTATTAGGGTTAGGGATAGGTATTAGGGTTGGGTATTAGGGTTAGGTGTTAGGGTTACATATTAGGGTTGGGTGTTAGGGTTAGGTATTAGGGTTGGGTGTTAGGGTTAGGGATAGGTATTAGGGTTAGGGTTGGGTATTAGGGTTGGGTATTAGGGTTAGGGTTGGGTATTAGGGATAGGTATTAGGGTTGGGTATTAGGGTTAGGGTTGGGTATTAGGGTTAGTTATTAGGGTTAGTTATTAGGGTTAGGTATTAGGGTTAGGGATAGGTATTAGGGTTGGGTATTAGGGTTAGGGATAGGTATTAGGGTTGCGTATTAGGGTTAGGGTTGGGTATTAGGGTTAGTTATTAGGGTTAGTTATTAGGGTTAGGGTTGGGTGTTAGGGTTAGGGATGGGTGTTAGGGTTAGGGATAGGTATTAGGGTTGGGTGTTAGGGTTATGGTTAGGTATTAGGGTTAGGGATAGGTATTAGGGTTGGGTATTAGGGTTAGGGATAGGTATTAGGGTTGGGTATTAGGGTTAGGGTTGGGTATTAGGGTTTGTTATTAGGGTTAGGTATTAGGGTTAGGGTTGGGTATTAGGGTTAGGGTTGGGTTAGGGATAGGTATTAGGGTTGGGTATTAGGGTTAGGGTTGGGTATTAGGGTTGGGTATTAGGGTTAGGGTTGGGTATTAGGGTTAGGGTTGGGTATTAGGGTTGGGTATTAGGGTTAGGGTTGGGTATTAGGGTTAGTTATTAGGGTTAGGGTTGGGTATTAGAGTTAGGGTTGGGTATTAGGGTTGGGTATTAGGGTTAGGGTTGGGTGTTAGGGTTAGGGATAGGTATTAGGGTTGGGTGTTAGGGTTTGGTATTAGGGTTGGGTGTTAGGGATAGGTATTAGGGTTGGGTATTAGGGTTAGGGTTGGGTATTAGGGTTAGGGATAGGTATTAGGTTTGGTTATTAGGGTTAGGTGTTAGGGTTACATATTAGGGTTGGGTATTAGGGTTGGGTGTTAGGGTTAGGTATTAGGGTAAGGGATAGGTATTAGGGTTGGGTATTAGGGTTGGGTATTAGGGTTAGGGTTGGGTATTAGGTATAGGTATTAGGGTTGGGTAGAAGGGTTAGGGTTGGGTATTAGGGTTAGTTATTAGGGTTAGGGTTGTGCATTAGGGTTAGGGTTGGGTATTAGGGTTAGGGTTGGGTATTAGGGTTAGGGTTGCATATTAGGGTTGGGTATTAGGGTTATGGTTAGTGTATTAGGGTTGGGTATTAGGGTTAGGGTTGGGTATTAGGGTTAGTTATTAGGGTTAGTTATTAGGGTTAGGGTTGGGTGTTAGGGTTAGGGATAGGTATTAGGGTTGGGTGTTAGGGTCAGGGATAAGTATTAGGGTTGGGTATTAGGGATAGGTATTAGGGTTGGGTATTAGGGTTAGGGATAGATATTAGGGTTGGGTATTAGGGATAGGTATTAGGGTTGGGTAGTAGGATTAGGGTTGGGTATTAGGGTTAGGGTATTAGGGTTAGTTATTAGGGTTAGGGTATTAGGGTTAGGGATAGGTATTAGGGTTAAGTATTAGGGTTGGGTATTTGGGTTAGGGTTGGGTATTAGGGTTAGGGTATTAGGGTTAGGTATTAGGGTTGGGTATTAGGGTTAGGGTTGGGTATTAGGGATAGGTATTTGGGTTGGGTTGTAGGGTTAGGGTTGGGTATTAGGGTTAGGGTTGGGTATTAGGGTTGGGTTAGGGATAGGTATTAGGGTTGGGTATTAGGGTTAGTGTATTAGGGTTAGTTATTAGGGTTAGGGTTGGGTGTTAGGGTTAGGTATTAGGGTTGGGTGTTAGGGTCAGGGATAGGTTTTAGGGTTGGGTATTAGGGACAGGGATAGGTATTAGGGTTGGGTATTAGGGATAGGTATTAGGGTTGTGTATTAGGGATAGGTATTAGGGTTGGGTATTAGGGTTAGGGTTAGGTATTAGGGTTGGGTGTTAGGGTCAGGGATAGGTATTAGGGTTGGGTATTAGGGACAGGGATAGGTATTAGGATTGGGTATTAGGGATAGGTATTAGGGTTGTGTATTAGGGATAGGTATTAGGGTTGGGTATTAGGGTTGGGTATTAGGGTTAGGGTATTAGGGTTAGGGTTGGGTATTAGGGTTGGGTATTAGGGTTAGGGATAGGTATTAGGGTTTGGTATTAGGGTTGGGTATTAGGGTTAGGGTTGGGTATTAGGGTTAGGGATATGTATTAGGGTTGGGTATTAGGGTTAGGGTTGGTTATTAGGGTTAGTTATTAGGGTTAGGGTTGGGTATTAGGGTTAGGGTTGGGTGTTAGGGTTAGGGTTGGGTATTAGGGTTGGGTGTTAGGGTTAGTGATAGGTATTTGGGTTGGGTATTAGGGTTAGGGATAGGTATTACGGTTGGGTATTAGGGTTAGGTATTAGGGCTGGGTGTTGAGTATTAGGGTTAGGTATTAGGGTTGGGTATTAGGGTTAGGTATTAGGGTTGGGTGTTGAGTATTAGGGTTAAGTATTAGGGTTAGGTTTAGGTATTAAGGTAGGGCATTAGGGTTGGGTATTAGGGTTAGGGTTGGGTATTAGGGTTAGGGTATTAGGGGTGGGTATTAGGGTTAGATTTAGGTATTAAGGTTGGGCATTAGGGTTGGGTATCAGGGTTACGGTGTTAGGGCTGGGTATTAGGGTTAGGTATTAGGGTTAATGTTGGGTATTAGGGTTAGGGTTGGCTATTAGGGTTGGGTATTAGTTTTAGGGTTATGTATTGGGGTTGGGTATTAGGGTTAGGGTTATGTATTAGGATTAGGGTTGGGTATTAGGGTTAGTGTTGGGTATTAGGGTTAGGGGTAGGTATTAGGGTTGGATATTAGGGGTGGGTATTAGGGTTAATGTTGGGTATTATGGTTGGGGGTAGGTATTAGGGTTAGTGTATTAGAGTTGGGCATTAGGGTTGGGTATTAGGGTTAGGTTTAGGTATTAGGGTTGGGTATTAGGGTTGGGGGTATGTATTAGGGTTGGGTATTAGGGTTATGGTTGGGTATTAGGGGTGGGTATTAGGGTTAGATATTAGGGTTTGGGGTTGCGTATTAGGGTTGGGTATTAGGGTTAGGTATTAGGATTAGGGTTGAGTATTAGGGTTAGGTTTTAGGTTTGGGTATTAGGGTTAGGTATTAGGGTTGGGGGTAGGCATTAGGGTTAGGTTAAGGTATTAAGGTTGGGTATTAGGGTTAGGTATTAGGGTTGGGTGTTAGGGTTGGGTATTAGGGCTAGGTATAGGGTTGGGTATTAGGGTTATGTATTACGATTAGGTATTAGGGTTAGGTATTAGAGTTGGGTATTAGGTTTAGGGTAGTATTAGGGTATTAGGGGTAGGTATTAGGGTTCGATATTAGGGTTAATGTTGGGTATCAGGGTTGGGTATTAGGGTTGGGTATTAGGGTTAGGAATTAGGGTTAGGGTATTAGGATTAGGGTTGGGTATTAGGGTTAGGTATTAGGGTTGGGTATTAGGGTTAGGGGTGTGTATTAGGTTAGATAGGGTTAGGATTGGGTGTTAGAGTTAGGTATAAGGATTAGGGTATTAGGGTTAGGTATTAGGGTTGGGTATTAGGGTTGGGTATTAGGGTTGGGTATTAGGGTTGGGTATTAGGGTTGGGTATTAGAATTAGGGGTGATATTAGGGTTAGGTTTGGGTATTTGTGGTGGGTTTTAGGGTTTGGTATTAGGGTTATGTGTGGGTATGAGGGTTAGAGTTGAGTATTAGCGCTTGGGTATTAGGATTAAGTATTATGGTTAGGGTTGGGTATTTGGGTTAGGTATTAGACTTAGGGTGGGTATTAGGGTTAGGTATTAGGGTTTGGGTTGGGTATTAGGGTTATGTGTGGGTATTAGGGTTAGGTATTAGGTTTCAGGTTGGCTATTAAGGTTAGGTATTATAGTTGGGTATTAGGGTTAGATATTAGGGTTAGGATTGGGTATTCGGTTTGGGTATTATGGTTAGGGTTGGGCATTAGGGTTGGGTATTAGGGTTAGGGTTTTGTATTAGAGTTGGGTGTTAGGGTTAGGTATTATTGTTGGGTATTAGGGTTAATGTTGGGTATTAGGGTTGGGGGTAGGTATTAGATTTAGGGGTGGGTATTAGGGTTATATATTAGGGTTAGGGATGGGTATTACGGATAGGTATTAGGGTTGGGGGTAGGTATTAGGGTTCGGGTTGGGTATTAGGCTTAGGGTTGGGAATTAGGGCTAGATATTAGGGTTAGGATTGGGTATTAGGGTTAGGGTTGGGTATTAGGATTAATGTATTAGGGTTGGGTTAGGGTTGAGTATTAGGATTAATATATTAGGGCTAGGGTAGTGTATTTGGGTTGGGTATTAGTGTTAGAGTTAGGTATTATAGTTAGGGTATTAGGTTTAGTGTGTTAGGGTTGGGGTTAGTGTATTAGGGTTAGAGATGGGTATTAGTGTATTAGAGTTAGGGTTACTGTTTAAGGTTAGTGTTGGGGTTAGGATTTAAGGTTGTAAAAAAATAGGGATGTGAAGATTAAGGGTTGCTATGTATTAGGGTTAGGGTTTTGTGGGGCTGTGGCTGAACAGGGCTATAGGGAAGGGCGAAGATTTTGCTACTTTGGTACCAAAGCGAGGGGGGAGTTTAGGGGTTGGCTTTAGATTTGGTGTTAGGACTTTGAGGGTTGGAATAATAAAGGGTTCTGAAGATTTAGGGTTGCTGATTTTTTGTAGGGGTGTGGCTATACAGAGTTATGGGGAAAGGTAAATACTTGGCAATTGTGTTTGGAGATGAATACCAGAAAGGCTTTGTGTTCTTTGTTCCCTAACAAGTGTGTACATATTAGGATTAGTGTTAGAATTTAGGGTTGGAAAAATATAGAGTTGGGAAGATTGAGGGTTGCTGTGATTTTGCGGGGTTGTGGCCATACAGAGCTATAGGGAAGGGTGAAGATTCTGGTACTTTGGTACCAAAGGAAGGGATAGGGTTAGGGCAAGTGTGAAGAGTGTACAGGTTGGTTTTAGGACTTTGAGGATTGGAAAAAGATTGGGAATATTGAGCATTGCTGATGTTTTATAGGGGTGTGGCTGTATAGTGTTAGGGAAAAGGTAAAGATTGGTACTTGTGTTAGTAGATGAATATAGGAAAGGCGAGAGAAAGCCTGTTATCTTTGTTCCCTAACAATTGTAATCCAATTGTAAAATAGTTTAAAAATAATTTGAAAGCTCTTTGCACCCTTTGCATGTGTTGAGGCACCCTTAGAGGTAAAGAGCTAGCTTTTACCCCACTACTCCATACTTGGACATTGAGGGCTAGATCCTTTGTGTACAGAGTGGAGTTACTCCTCAACTTACATGCTCCAAGCGACCAGGCTCTACTGTCTGTCCTCCGTAAAGGGGTCATGCCTTCTTCCCCACATTACAGTCGAGCCAGAGCTAGCAGACGGGACAGTAGCGAAAAGCTTATCTCCTGTCTTGCTGGTAAACATTCAATGTGTGCATTTTGTAGTGCAGGGGGTCCAACTTACCTTACTCACCTCATGAAGAGATCAGGTTTAGATTCATCCATCCCACTGCTTAAAACAAAGTTCATAACATTTGTGCTTTATCAGATTAGTAACTATAGCTAATAATTCTGTCCACTCAAGTATTTGTATGCTGAAAATTGCTTTTAATGGTATCTGTCAGAATGCCATGTATCCTGACATTTGATATGATCTTAAAAATATTCCCAAAACAGACGCAGAATCAAAATTTTGGAAAGATATGTTATCTGGAAAACCCCAGGTCTCAAGCATTCTGAATAACAGGGCCGATACATGTATTCATGTGTGACATTGGCAACCAAGCTCCACCACCAACACAAGCTAAAAAGAAAGCATTGATGATCAAGGCCCACCAATAAAATTAGAGGGAAGAATTAGTCAGGGCCTCTGAAAAAAGCCAACAAAAATATTTGGTGACCAGCCCCCAGTTAAAAAATCATTGGTGGCCAGAGTTCCCCATTGAAATTTTTTTAAAAAAAGATCACTCAGTGGAAACCTTTAAAATTTGGCAGTTAAAAGTTCCAGAAGCACTTTGAAAAAATGTAAAGGAGCTACAGTCACAAGAGAAATAGGCGACATCTAGTTGTGTTTGTCAGCAACAGCAGCCTCATTAAATCTACAGTATCGAGATAGCAGGCTGTGCAGAGAGGACCGTGTGGCCCATTTACATTGCACAGCAGCCCAACAGGCATTAGCCCAAATTCACAGATGGCCAGTCCCTAACCCCATAATAACAGGGAAATCAGTATTTGACCCAAGTAGGGGGTGACACTATAGCTTGCACAAAAGACCAATAATAAGGGGTACCCACTATATAGTATAAATGGGGTAAGAAACACTGTATCATGCATTATACACCCATATTATGGGGTGTCCTGTGTAATAAAGGTAGTAGAGTACAAGTGGGGGTGACACATAATGTGTAGAGTGCAGGGAGTGGGAGGCATACAGTAATATATTATAAAGCTATAATAAGTGAGTGATCAGTATAATAAAGGCAGTAGTATAATAAAGGTAGTTTGTATTAATTGAGCCAAAATAGTACACATAGGCGTGAGACACACTGTATTTTGCACCAGAGCCACTGAAAAATAGTCAATCTTAATAGAACCTTAGTGTGTACCCTTTGAGTTAACTTTAAGTATGACAGATAGTGACAGTTGGTTTTCATTCTTTACTATTTTTCAGTTTAGTTGTTTTATTCAGAAGCTCTTCAGTTTGCAATTTCATCAGTCTGGTTACTAGGGGGTATGTTTACTAACATTGGAGATAAATATCTGGAGAGATTTCTGGAGATGTTGCCCATGGCAACCAATCAGCAATTAGATTTAAACAGCCACAACCAAGTTAGAAAACAAAAGCAAATATCTGATTGGTTGCTATGGGCAACATCTCCAGAAATCTCTCCAGATATTTATCTCCAATATTAGTAAACATGCCCCTCTGGTCCAATTTACCACAGCAACCATGCACTGGTTTAAATAAGAAACTAGAATATGACTAGACGAGGACCCGAATATAAGTAAAGTAATCCAATAAACAGAAATAAATGTGTAGCCTTACAGAGCATTTGTTCTTTAGATGGAGTCAGCCAGCCCAATTGGAAAGCTGAAAAGAGTAAGATATTTTAAAAAATGTAAAACTATAAATAACAGGCAATTAGAAAGTCATCTCCTGTTCCTGAAATTATATAAAATGTTAGTGTAGTAGAAGGCTGCTCTTTAAAAGGGCTGTTTTATCTCAATACAGACCTCTGATCACACGTAAATGTTTATTCCATGTCATTTTCATCACTAGCATAATGGGAAATTTTAAAGTGGGTTACAGTACTGATCTTTCATAGAGCACACATATTTTAGAATGACAATTATATATTTTAAAATGTTTTCGTTGCTTTTAATAGAGCAACAGCATTAAGGAAATATTGAAATATTTTAATCAAAAATATGCTACAGTAATGTAACTAACCTTTCTGAATGAAGTTTAGAGCCAGATTTCCTATCAGCGCATCTGTCAGACCCAGTTGAGGGTGCAGGCCTTGGTGTGATCACAACGCCGGTAGTTTTGCTATTAACTATGCTTAAAATGCAGCTTTATTATGATGGGATTGTTGTGAGCAGTTGTGCAGTTAACTCACAAGAGGGTCTCCCCACTCCATCCTCTCGACTCCTATAGGAAAGTCTCTGGGTGCTGACACCAGAACCAATAACAAAAAGCCATAAAATACTCATCATTCACAGGTTCAGTAAACCCTTCTCTCATTCCAATAATGTTCTGCTCCTGAAAACACATAAAGCATTAATTAGTATAGCAATATAAACATCTTGTCAAGGGTCTATCACTACCAAGTTGAGAAGTCTGGGCCAAGGGTTAAGGATGCTTTAACCTTTTCGCTGCCAGTAATGAATTGGGGTTGAATACTGAAAAAATATTGTGTACTTTTTCTGGAGATATAACAAAAATTTTGAGTCAAATATGTAATTAAAAAAATGTGATGTGGTGTAGTTTTTGCTCTAAATGTAGTTTCCATCCTACAGATCACCCGAAAACGCAACATAATTTTTCAGAATTTTGCTTTTATTTCTGAAACATCACCAAAGTATCAAAGTCAGAAGGGAATTTGTGAAAATACTCAAATAGAAATTTTCAAATTAACCCAAATATCAAAAAACAAGTTCTCCTGAAGAAAACGATGCCCCACATGTATCGGTGTACCTAAAGAAGTGGCCTCCAAACGCCCCAAAACAAGGGCAATACAGAAGGGCAGTTCTAGCTATAAAGTTGGGTCTGCGCTCCATGTGCACACCTTACAGGTCTTTAGTCTAAAGTGCACACCTATAGCTATTCAACATCACCATCCTTGCTTTCTTATATGCAGATCTGTGGGTACAGTTCTCCATAGAATTTGTGGTTTCACCCAAAATAAACAAAAGAAAAGTTCCAAAGATAGATTTCTCCCCAAAATTGCAATGAGAACTAAAAAAAACCTGCTAAGTATCAATCTCCAACTTCTCCTGAACAAAATGATACCCTGCATGTATGGGTGCACCTAAAGATGCGGCCACGAAACACCCCAAAACAGAATAAATACACAACAGCAATTTCAGCTGGAAAGTTTGGGGCTGCTCTCTAGGTGCACACCTTGTGGTTTTTTAGTTTAAATACCCCCTTACCTATTGCTTAAAAGTGCACACCTGTAGCTATTCAGGGACGCTATCCTTCCTATACGTGCATATCTGTGGAAGCAGTTCTCCGTAGAAGTTTGTGGTTTGACCAAAAAAATAGAAAAACAACTTCCAAAGTTATATTTCTCCCCAAAATTGCCATGACAAGAAAAAAACATGCTAAATATCAATCTCCAAATTCTTCCAAACAAAATTATACACTGCATGTATAGGTGCAGCTAATGACGCGACCTCCAAACACCCCAAAACAAGGTCAATACACAATAGCAATTTTAGCTGGAAAGTTTGGGGCTGCGCTTTAGGTGCACACCTTGCAGTTCTTCAGTCTAAACACCCCCTTACCTGTGAAATACCCCACCACAAACTATATATTGCTTGAAAGTCCATACCTGTAGATAATCAGTGGCACCATCCTTGCTTTCCTACATGCAGATCTGTGGGCACAGTTCTCCATAGCAGTTTGAGATTTGACCTAACATAAAGAAAAAAAGTTCAGAAGTTAGATTTCTCCCCAAAATTGTCATGACAAGAAAAGAAACCTGCAGAGTATCAATCTCCAACTTCTCCCGAACAAAATGATACCCTGTATGTATGGGTGCACCTATAGACGTGGCCTCCAAACACCCCAAAACAGGGTCAATACACAAAAGCAATTTCAGTTGGAAAGTTTAGGGCTGCGCTTTAGGTGCACACCTTGCAGTTCTTCAGTCTAAACACCCCCTTACCTGTGAAATACACCCCACAAACTATAAATTGCTTGAAAGAGAATACCTGTAGCTATTCAGTGGCACCATCCTTGCTTACCTACAAACAGATCTGTGGGCACAGTTCTCTGTAGAACTGCATGTATGGGTGCACCTAAAGATGCAGCCTTCAAACACCCCAAAACAGGGTCAATACACAAGAGCAATTTCAGCTGGACAGCTTGGGACTGCGCTCTAGGTGCACACCTTGCAGATCTTCAGTCTAAACACCCCCTTAACTGTGAAATACCCCCATAAACTATATATATTACTTGAAAGTGAACACTTGCAGCTATTCAGAGGCACCATCCTTGCTTACCTACAAGCAGCTCTGTGGGCACAGTTCTCCATAGAACTGCATGTATGGGTGCACCTAAAGACGCGGCCTCCAAACTCCCCAAAACAGGATCAATAGACAAGAGCAAATTCAGCTGGAAAGTTTGTGGTTGCACTCCAGGTGCACACCTTGCAGTTCTTTAGTCTAACACCCCCTTACCTGTGAAATAACCTCCACAAACTATATAATGCTTGAAAGTGAATATCTGTAGCTATTCAGCGGTGCCATCTTTGCTTTCCTACATGCAGATCTATGGGCGCAGTTCTATGTAGAAGTTTGTGGTTTGACCTAAAATAAAGAAAAGTTCCAAAGTTAGATTTCTCCCCAAAATTGCCATGAAAACTAAAAACAACTCGCTAAGAATCAATCTCCAACTTTTCTTTAACAAAATGATACCCTGCATGTATGAATCCCAAAACAGGGTCAATACACAAGAGCAATTTCAGCTGGAAAGCTTGGGACTGCGCTCTAGGTGCACACCTTGCAGTTCTTCAGTCTAAACACCCCCTTACTTGTGAAATACCCCCCCACAAACTATATATTGCTGGAACGTCCACATATGTAGCTATTCAGAGGCACCATCCTTGCTTTCCTCCATGCAGATCTGTGGGCACAGTTCTCCATAGCAGTTTTAGGTTTGACCTAACAAAGAAAAAAAAGTTCAAAAGTTAGATTTCTCCCCAAACTTGTCATGACAAGAAAAGAAACCTGCTAAAAAACAATCTCCAACTTCTCCTGAACAAAATGATACCCTGCATGTATGGGTGCACCTAAAGATGCGGCCTCCAAACTCCCCAAAACAGGGTCAATAGACAAGAGCAATTTCAGCTGGAAAGTTTGTGGTTGCCCTCCAGATGCACAACCTTGCAGTTCTTCAGTCTTAACACCCCCTTACCTGTGAAATACACCCCACAAACTATAAATTGCTTGAAAGTGAATACCTGTAGCTATTCAGCGGCACCATCCTTGCTTACCTATAAGTAGATCTGTGGGCACAGTTCTCAATAGAACTGCATGTATGGGTGCACCTAAAGACGCGGCCTCCAAACACCCCAAAACAGGGTCAATACACAAGAGCAATTTCAGCTGGAAAGTTTAGGGCTGTGCTTTAGGTGCACACCTTGCAGTTCTTCAGTCTAAACACCCCCTTACCTGTGAAATACCCCCAAGAAACTATATATTACTTGAAAGTGCACACCTGCAGCTATTCAGTGGAACCATGCTTGCTTTCCTACATGCAGATCTTTTTGACGCAGTTCTCTGTAGAACTGCATGTATGGGTGTACCTAAAGATGCAGCCTCCAAACTCCGCAAAACAGGGTAAATACACAAGAGCAATTTCAGCTGGAAAGTTTGGGGTTGCGCTCCAAGTGCACACCTTGCAGTTCTTCAGTCTAAACACCCCCTTACCTGTGAAATAACCCCCACAAACTATGTAATGCTTGAAAGTGAATATCTGTAGCTATTCAGCGGTGCCATCCTTGCTTTACTACATGCAGATCTGTGGGCGCTATTCTCCATAGAAGTTTATAGTTTGACCTAAAATAAAGAAAAGAAAAGTTCCAAAGTTAAATTTCTCCCCAAAATTGCCATGACAACTAAAAACAACCTGCTAAGAATCAATTTCAAACTTCTCATTAACAAAATGATACCCTGCATGTATGGGTGCAACTAAATATGCGGCCACCAAACACCCCAAAACAGGGTCAATACACAAGAGCAATTTCAGTTGGAAAGCTTGGGACTGAGCTCAAGGTGCACACCTTGCAATTCTTCAATCTAAACACCATCTAACCTGTGAAATACCCCCCCCAACTATATATTGTTTGAAAGTGAACACCGGCAGCTATTCAGCGGCACCATCCTTGCTTTCCAACTGGCAGATGTGTGGGCGCAGTTCTCCGTAGAACTGCATGTATGGGTACACCTAAAGACGCGGCCTCCAAACTCCTCAAAACAGGGTCAATACACAAGAGCAATTTCAGCTGGAAAGCTTGGGACTGCGCTCTAGGTGCACACCTTGCAGATCTTCAGTCTAAACACCCCCTTAACTGTGAAATACCCCCATAAACTATATATATTACTTGAAAGTGAACACCTGCAGCTATTCAGAGGCACCATCCTTGCTTACCTACAAGCAGCTCTGTGGGCGCAGTTCTCCATAGAACTGCATGTATGGGTGCACCTAATGACGCGGCCTCCAAACTCCCCAAAACAGGGTCAATAGAAATTTCAGCTGGAAAGTTTGTGGTTGCACTCCAGGTGCACACCTTGCAGTTCTTTAGTCTAACACCATCTTACCTGTGAAATAACCTCCACAAACTATATAATGCTTGGAAGTGAATACCTTCAGCTATTCAGCAGTGCCATCCTTGATTTCCTACATGCAGATCTGTGGATGCAGCTCTCCATAGAAGTTTGTGGTTTGACCTAAAACAAAGAAAAGAAAAGTTCCAAAGTTAAATTTCTCCCCAAAATTGCCATGACAACTAAAAACAACCTGCTTAGAATCAATCTCCAAATTCTCCTTAACAAAATGATACCCTGCATGTATGGGTACAACTAAATATGCGGCCTCCAAACACGCCAAAACAGGGTCCATACACAAGAGCAATTTCAGCTGGAAAGCTTTGGACTGTGCTCTCGGTGCACACCTTGAAAGTGCACACCTGCAGCTATTCAACTGCACCATCCTTGCTTTCCTACATGCAGATCTGTGGGCATAGTTCTCCATAGAACTGCATGTATGGGTGCACCTAAAGACGCGGCCTCCAACCACCCCAAAACAGGGTCAATACACAAGAGCAATTTTAGCTGGAAAGTTTGGGACTGCGCTCTAGGTGCACACCTTGCAGTTCTTCAGTCTTAACACCCCTTTACCTGTGAAATACCCCCCACAAACTATATATATCCTTTGTAAGTGCACACCTGCAGCTATTCAGCGGCACCATCCTTGCTTTCCTACATGCAGATCTGTGGGTGCAGTTCTCCGTAGAACTGCATGTATGGGTGCACCTAAAGACGCAGCCTCCAAAATCCCCAAAACGGGGTCAACAGACAAGAGCAATTTCAGCTAGAAAGTTTGGGGTTGCGCTTCAGGTGCACACCTTGCAGTTCTTCAGTCTAAACACCCCCTTACTTGTGAAATACCCCCCACAAACTATATATTGCTGGAACGTCCACATATGTAGCTATTAGGAGGCATCATCCTTGCTTTCCTACATGCAGATCTGTGGGCACAGTTCTCCATAGCAGTTTTAGGTTTGACCTAACAAAGGAAAAAAAAGTTCAAAAGTTAGATTTCTCCCCAAACTTGTCATGACAAGAAAAACAACCTGCTAAGAATCAATCTCCAACTTCTCCTGAACAAAATGATACCCTGCATGTATGGGTGCACCTAAAGATGCGGCCTCCAAACACCCCAAAACAGAATAAATTGACAACAGCAATTTCAGCTGGAAAGTTTGGGGCTGCTCTCTAGGGGCATACCTTGCAGTTTTTTTAGTTTAAATACCCCCTTACCTATTGCTTAAAAGTGCACACCTGTAGCTATCCAGGGACGCTATGCTTCCTATACGTGCATATCTGTGGGTGCAGTTCTCCGTAGAAGTTTGTGGTTTGACCAAAAAAAAAAGAAAAAAAAGTTCCAAAGTTATATTTCTCCCCAAAATTGCCATGACAAGAAAAAAAAATGCTAAGTATCAATCTCCAACTTCTTCCAAACAAAATTATACACTGCATGTATAGGTGCACCTAATCACGCAACCTCCAAACACCCCAAAACAAGGTCAATACACAAGAGTATTTTAGCTGGAAAGTTTGGGGCTGCGCTTTAGGTGCACACCTTGCAGTTCTTCAGTCTTAACACCCCCTTACCGGTGAAATTCCCCACCACAAACTATATAATGCTTGAAAGTGAATACCTGCAGCTATTCAGCGGTGCCATCCTTGCTTTCCTACACGCAGATCTGTGGGCACAGTTCTCCGTAGAAGTTTATGGTTTGACCTAAAATAAAGAAAAGTTCCAAAGTTAAATTTCTCCCCAAAATTGCCATGACAACTAAAAACAACCTGCTAAGAATCCATCTCAAACTTCTCCTTAACAAAATGATACCCTGCATGTATGGGTGCAACTAAATATGCGGCCTCCAAACACACCAAAACAGGGTCAATACACAAGATCTTTTCAGCTGGAAAGCTTGGGACTGTGCTCTAGGTGCACACCTTGCAGTTCTTCCATCTAAACACCCCCTTATCTATGAAATACCCCCCACAAATGATCTATTGCTTGAAAGTGCACACATGTGGCTATTCAGCGGCACCATCCTTGCTTTCCTACATGCAGATCTTTGGGCGCAGTTCTCCATAGAACTGCATATATGGGTGCACCTAAAGACGCAGCCTCCAAACTCCCCAAAACAGGCTCAATAGACAAGAGCAAATTCAGCTAGAAAGTTTGGGGTTGCGCTCCAGGTGCACATCTTGCAGTTCTTCAGTCTAAACACCCCATTACATGTGAAATACCCCCACAAACTATATATTGCTGGAAAGTCCACACATGTAGCTATTCAGAGGCACCACCCTTGCTTTCCTACATGCAGATCTGTGGGCACAGTTCTCCATAGCAGTTTTAGGTTTGACCTAACAAAGAAAAAAAAGTTTAAAAGTTAGATTTCTCCCCAAACTTTTCATGACAAGAAAAACAACCTGCTAAGAATCAATCTCCAACTTCTCCTTAACAAAATGATACCCTGCGTGTATGGGTGCACCTAAAGATGCGGCCTCCAAACACCCCAAAACAGGGTCAATACACAAGAGCAATTTTAGCTGGAAAGTTTGGGACTGTGCTCTATGTGCACATCTTGCAGTTCTTTAGTCTTAACACCCCCTTACCTGTGAAATACCCCCCACAAACTATATATTGCTTGAAAGTGCACACCTGTAGATATTCAGTGGTGCCATCCTCGATTTCCTACATGCAGATCTGTGGGTGCAGTTCTCCATAGTTTTGTGGTTTGACCTAAAATAAAGAATAAAAAAGTTCCAAAGTTAAATTTCTCCCCGCAATTGCCATAACAACTAAAAACAACCTGCCAAGAATCAATCTCCTACTTCTCCTTAACAAAATGATACACTGCATGTATGGGTGCAACTAAATATGCGGCCTCCAAACACGCCAAAACAGGGTCAATACATGAGCAATTTCAGCTGGAAAGCTTGGGACTGCGCTCAAGGTGCACACCTTGCAGTTCTTCCGTCTAAACACCCCCTTACCTGTGAAATACCCCCACAAACTATATATTGCTTGAAAGTAAACACCTTCAGCTATTCAGAGGCACCATCCTTGCTTTCCTACATGCAGATCTGTGGGCGCAGTTCTCTGTAGCAGTTTGTGGTTTGACCTAAAATAAAGAAAAAAAGGTTCCCAAAGTTAGATTTCTCACCAAAATTGTCATGACAAGAACAATATGATGCCCTGCATGTATGGTTGCACCTAAAGACATGACCTCCAAATACCCCAAAACTGGGTCAATATACGAGCCATTTCAGTTGTAAAGTATTGGGCTATGCTCTAGGTGCACACCTTCTAGTTCTTCAGTCTAAACACCTCATTACCTGTGAAATACCCCCCACAAACTATATATTGCTTGAAATTGCACACCTGTAGCTATTCAGCGGAGCCATCTTTGCTTTCCTATATGTTGATCTGTAGGCGCAGTTCTTCATAGAAATTTGGAATTTTCTTTTCTTTATTTCAGGTCAAACCACAAACTTCCATGGAGAACTGTGCCCACTGAATAGCTAAAGGTGTGCACTCTCAAGCAATAAGGAGATTTTGTGTACTCACCATTAAATCTCTTTCTCTCCAGTCGCTTGGGGGACGCAGGAACAATGGGGTATAGCTAACACCACTAGGAGGCAGGACACAACAAAAAAGAAACTAACCCCTCCTCCTCCTGCTATACCCCAGCTCCCAGGCAGAGCCAGATCAGTTTGTACCAAAGTACGGAACAGGAGGTTACCAATAAAACATAAAGCCATAAAAGTATATACATGAAGAATATACACTAGAGACCATGTCTGCGTCCACGTGGCAGCCTTGCATAGATGTTCAGCTGAGGGAAACAGTGCAAGGGAATAATGGAGAGATTGCACTGATAGGAGACAGGGGCTGTGTGTCAGAAAGACCCGTGTGCCTAAGTGGAGGATCGCCAGGGAGCTGATCCATGAGGCAGAAGGAGGCGCCAATGCGGCGCGTGGTGCTGAACCAGCAGGGCTGTGAGGAGTGCACCGTGTCCAGTGAGGGAGAGGTATATTATCCCTTACCGATGCTGCAGGCAGAGCTGAATTGAGTTGCAGAGGGGAAACGCTAGGTTGCTAGAATTGCGGTGAACCCAATCTTGATATACACCAGGGAACAGGGGAAGGTAAAAACAAAATGGTGCTTACCTGTCCAGTTCTGCACAGTCTACTGGCCAGATGGTTCATCCCCACTGTAGCTGAAGGGGGATAAAACCTAAGCCTGGGTGGTCAGTGCCAGAGCACAAAGAGACCCCTGAGACATCCAGTTGGAGGGGGAATGAAGGCAAAGCATGCAGTGTGGATGCCCATTCCAGCCTCAGTGAAGGAATAAGAATAAATAAATAATAAAATAAATAAAAGAGAAAAACAAAAATTAAAAACTAACTCCCAATAGGAGCCTATGTCCTAACCTCCTGAGGACACAACTATAAACTGATCTGGCTCCACCTGGGAGCTGGGGTATAGCAGGAGGAGGAGGGGTTAGTTTCTTTTTCATTGTGTCCTGCCTCCTAGTGGTGTTAGCTATACCCCATTGTTCCTGTGTCCCCCAAGCAGACCAAGGAGAAATATAGTTTGTTGGGACTATTTCACAGGTAAGTGGGTGTTTAGATGGAAGAACTGCAAGGTGTGCCCCTTAAGCACAGTCTCAAACTTTCCAGCTGATATTGCTCGTGTATTAACCCTGTTTTGGGGTGTTTGGAGGCCGTGTCTTTGGGATACATACTGTACATTTTTGGGAGAAATTGGAGATTGATATTTAGCAGGTTTTTTTGTTGTCCTGGCAATTTTGGGGAGAAATTTAACTTGGGAACTTTTCTTTATTTCAGGTCAAACAACAAAGTTAGATTTCTCCCCAAAATTGCCATGACAACTAAAAAGCCTACTAAAGGTCTGTCTTCAACTAGTCCTGAACAAAAAGATACCCCACATATATTGGTGCACCTGAAGATGCGGCCACCAAGCATTCAAAAACTGGGGCAATAGGTAAATTTGAAGCTGTGTTCTAAAATCAAAACATGTACCCCCCTGTACCTGTGAAATACACCACAAATTGTATTTGAACATAAGTACTGAACATACACACCTTCAGCTTTGTAGAAATGCTGTCCTTGCCTTCGTGTATGCAAAATTCTGGAGGCTATTCTTTGCAGAAATGAACATTTCCTAAGAAAACAGGAGAAGAAAAAAAGAACAGACTCAACAAGATTTCTCTCCAATTCCCCAACAAGTAATAAACACTTACTAAATATTCTACTTAACGTTATCATTTTAGCTGAGCTTCTTTGGACCCTTTCATTACATCTGTACTCAATTGCTTTGAAAGTGCTGCTTTTTCATAGTTTGTTTGGGGGGGATGGTACCGTTAGAACACTAAAGCTGGCCATAGATGTGAAGATCTTTTCGTTATTGTGAGACCACGATTATGTCAAAATGATCGTTTAAATGTACAATTTGTCCATAAACTAAAAAGACCATTTCAGGCGATATTGCCAGGAAAACTGAGGGTTGCTGCTTGGCCCTGCAAACAAAGGTAGATTGCACTGGGATCAATACATTTTTTTTAACTTGGCCGATCAATTTTCTGACAGATGTCGGACGAAAAATCATAAGATGTACAATCGTTCGATTCCCACTGACTTCATGATAATTTGATGGATTGGTCAGGTTTCACTAAAATCAATCGTTCACCAAATAAAAATCTTTGCTTTTATGGGGACCTTAGATTGAAAATCAGTACATTTATGGAAAAAATATCTTGCCACCAAATAGTCACTGTCAACCCAAATCAACCCACTTTAGTAGGCCATTCCACCACAGCATAAATATTTTAATTTGTGGCATGAGCACACAAAAACCATAGCTGTGTCAACCTCAATTCTATAAAAAGCTGAATGCCTATACCAAGTACAAAATATACATCTCACAAAAATAAAAATATCCTCAGTAAATGCATTGAAAGCTGAGCTATTGACTTTTCAGAGAAAGTACCCAGTTTGTCTTCAAAAGTGGTATAACAAAGTGGTAAATTAAAGAGTAAAGTGGCTGTAGAGGAAGCTGATCCTAAAACCTAAATCTAGACTAAATGTTTTAAATGAAAAATATTCCCATGTGCCAAGAACACTTTCCAAAGCAGACTGAAGCCCTTAATAAAAAAAATTCTAGGGAGACCTAATTTACTAATAAAACTTGAAAATTTGGCCCAGAAATACCGACTTAGCAATTGTATTGAAAGGGGAGCTGATGAGGTGTCAGTAAAAAAATCGTGGCATGAGAATGATGAAATCATCAGTAGGCAAGATGAAATTATCTCATGCACCACACACTTTTAGGCGCCCTTGTCCTTCACCTACACCTCAAATAATTACACCTTCCAGTGCAGCGGGGAAAAAAATTCCAAACTAAACACAACAGAAAAACTCTATTATTGCCCTGAACACATATAAACCAGATGTAAACAATACAACAATTCTTGTTATACAGTATAGCCAATCAGTACACACAACAATGTATCTTTCAATAGTGTAGCTGCGTATGGTATATATCAAAACATGGTTTGAAACATAACCCAAGGTTGCGAGGGCACTTTGGCCAAAAGTACAGTGTATCTTGTCTGATAGCCCCTTTGCAAGCTTTTTGGGTGAATCGCTTGCCAGGAATGGATGGAAGCATGTCTCTGAAATGCTTCACCCATCAAACGGGCCACATTGTTACATGCAGGCATCTCTGGAATCTCAGTGCCACCAAACTACAGGGCAGAGAGTATCTGCAACTGGTATTTGTAATAGGATAATTTGGGGCCTGGTAAGGAGCTCATCCTGTCTCTGGGCACATCCTGTCCTGTTCTCCATGACTCCTTTTCGGTTATGATTTATGGTGCCACAGGTTGGGGGGTATAAACAGTAAAGGGTTCTGAATAAGGGGATGCTTGTGTAAAGGTTATCCATATATAAGTGGTAACCTTGGCCCAGATGAGCTCCCACACAATTTTGCCACTGCCAGTCAAGTCAAGGGGACATCCAGGGGGGTGTAATTGGGAGTCCTTGCCCTCATAAATCATAAAATAGCTGGTATACCCTGAGCTTTTGCAGAGCTTTTGCTTGGGATGTACTACTGGAATTTTAGGCGCCCTTTGAAGAGAAGTGATTAATCTATACAAATGTTTTTGGAGGGGATTTACACTTCTCCACAGCGCTCTGACAGGATGTCTATAAGGAGCCTCAATTTATGCAGCCTGCCATATCTGGGCTCATTAGGGGGTACAGCAGCAGCATTATTAAAATGTAGAAACCAGAGCAGTAGCTGATACTGGTTTCTAGATATCGTGGCTGAAAAAATAGGGATATGCATTGCAGTAATGGCATCCCAGTAGGTCACCAAAGAAGTTGCTTTTACCCATTGCTTAAGTGAGGCCCACACACATGTGCTTGAGCAGGATTTTGGGCAAGATATTGCTCTGCATATACATTTGTATAGAGGACCATATCCTGTAGAATGTCATCAACTGGGTCAAAATTCCTAGTGCCCACCTTTACACCTAAGACTGCAGTAAATGGTGGGATTTAAGGGGAGAAGTTACAAAGAGGCCCCCACATAGGCTCTCCTCCATTTGCAGTATCAGCCCTATTGCCCTCTTCCTCATCTTCAATACCCTGATCAACCACATCCTGCTCAAGCTCCATTGGCTCCTCAAGGGCAGTAACAGTACTACAGCTGCCAGACACTGACTCATCAGTAGAGGAGTCACTGTCTGATCCAGGGGGCACTCAGAATCAGAGTCACTAAACTCATCTGAGCTAGATGCCATGCATAGAGCAGCACCATCTTCAATTGAAGAAAACCTTCTGGTCATGCTGTCAACAAAATATATACATACTCTATATATACCCTAGCCTAAAAACCTCACAAACAGAGGGACAAATAAAGGGAAAAAAAGGAATTTCATAGTATGACCTGTAGCCATAAAAAGAAAGTTTACTTCTAGTAAAACTACTGCAGCACTTGGAAAGGTAGAAAAAAATAAGATAAACAAAACCTATATGCTAAACTCCTTGAAACTGAAAAAGTATGTTACCCTATTTGTCTGCCAAAAGAGCCAACAGAACCTAACCCCTTGAACCCCTTGAATTCCCTGGAACCTTCTGGCAAAAACTTCACTATTTACTTACCATATTTTAAAGTATGGATAGGGACATCTGTCCCATGATTTATATTTTTACAATGGATTTTATTTTTGCTTTCTAAAGATTTGTTCTTGATTTAGAACAACTTAGGAGTACTTGAATGCAAATGTATACATTAGTACAGAACTGAATTATGGAGGTATGCTGGTAAGTGATTTGGGTGGAGGAGTCACAGAGGATGGAGTCAGGTGAGTGTACTGGCCTTGGATGACCACAGCCATTAATGACATTTTCCTCATAATACAGATTCACAGTAAACAATAACTTTACACAAAAATATTACTAATCTTGTCACTGAATGGTAAGCTTTGATTTTGGCATGACTAACTCTATTCATATCAATAGATAAATATATATAAATATTTTATGTAGTGATAGGGACAGCTCTGTCCCATAAGTGGTACTTTAAACATGCATTTTATTGTTTGGATGTATAATGATTTAAGTAATATGGGAGTTTGTTTTAACCAAACATGCTATAATGCAAAGGTATATGTTGCTACATAACTGCATTATGGAGACATGCCAGTGTGTGGTTGGGGTGGAGGAGTCATAGAACAGTCGCCTATAGAGAATGGAGTGGGGCGAGTGTGCTATGACTGGGCGACCACAACCATTAAGGACAATCCACTCATAATCAGAAGTGAAATGGTGGAACAAATTGGACCACATTTCCCAGCATGCTCTATAAATCAGTACACAAATGGAAGAATTTACGCAAGTTGGCTGTGTTTCCAAGCAACCTTTATTATTGGAAGGATAATGAGACATGGTGGTGCAAATTGAATCACATTTCCCAGCATGCTCTATAAATCACTATATAAATAAATGCAAGTTGAATTTGTTTCCCAGCAAACTCCATAACTTAGAGGATGATGAGCAATTTTGGTACATACTGGTTTATATTTTCTAGCTTGCTCTATACACAGCACGTAACTGGAGGAGCTAATATACATTTGATATGTTTCCCAGCAAGCTCCATCAACCAAAGTATAATAGGAAATGCTGGACCAAATTGGACTGCTTTTCCCAATATGCTCTGCTATTCAATGGACTGTAATATTAGTACAAGTTGGGCTATAGCTGGTAGAAAATGGAAAGTGCTGCTACAGACTGGGCTACATGTGACTGGGAAGTATCTCTACATGCACAGAATACACACAGGCAGCAATAACATTGGCTGATGAATTCAAATAAAAAAGATAGAATGGCACTGATTGGAGGAGGTGTGGTTAGTGAGCTAAAGCCTGCCCCGCCTCCCTTACAGCTTAATGGCTCTGTTAATGGCACACAGAAATGATGTCAGCTGGAATGAGCTCATTGGTGTGCTGCAAAGTGGGCGGGGAGGCTGGGCTTGCTAACTTCATCCTGTCACTTAATCTGAGATGTTTGTAAGGGCAGCAGTTTTTGCAAGCATGGCTATTTATTATTATTATTTATTGTTGTTTACACAGGTTTAAGGGTGTGCCACAAGGCAACTTAAAAAATTACTTTGTGGCTTAGTGTCAGAACGCATCTGCATTAAATCCAAAATCAAATGAGGGCAGGGTCCTCCTTATACCTTGTATTTATTATGGGTGTTATATCATAAATAAACTGGAATAAGAAAACAAGTGAGCAACACTTTAGTATAAAGAATTCAAACAGTAAGTAGGGATAAGTCATGCCATAGCATATAATATACCCCCATAATATTAGGGAACTCAATACAGTAAAATAATTCATATTAATTGACCCAAGTAGGGGGTGAGACACATTGTAGCTTGCACAAAACACCAATAATAAGGGGTACCCACTATAAGCAAAGCCACTTTATTATTAAATTACCCTGTAGAGTACAAATAGGGTGAGAAACACTGCATCATGTATTATACACCCAAATGATGGTGTGTCCAGTACAATAAAGGTATTAGAGTACAAGTGGGAGTGAGACACATTGCAGCATGTAATATATACACCCAAAATATGGGGGGTGCTCAATATAATAAAGGCAGTTAGCATTACTTGACAGAGTAGAGTACAAGTGGGGTTAGACCCAAGGAGGGGGTGAGACATATTGTAGCATAATAAACACATAATATGGGGGTGATCAATGCATTAAAAGCAGCTAGCATGACATTAAACAGAAGAGTACAAGTGGGAGGTGAGACCAACTATATCATGCATTATGCCTCCATAATATTGGGTCGAGCAGTACAATAAATGGAGTTAGTATTACTTGCCCCAGTAGAGTACAAGTGGGTTAAGACACACTGTAGCATGTATATTAGGGTTAATGTACAAGTAAGGGTGAGACCCACTTCAGCATGCATCATACACCCATAACATGGGGGTGCCCAGTACAATTAAAACATTTAGTACAAATTGACCCAGTAGAGTACAAATGAGGATGAGACACACTGTAGCATGTATTATATACCAATAATATAGAGGAGCCCAGTACAAGGAAAGCCATTTCTGATTACTATACCCAGTAGAGTGGGGGTAAGATAAGCTGTAGAAAGTATTATACACGCATAATAAGGGGGTTCTCAGTACAATAAAAGAAGTTAGTGTTACTTGACCAAGTAGAGTACAAGTGGGGGTGACGCACACTGTAGCATGCATAATACACCAATAACATTGGGGTGCTCAGTACAAACTCACTTGTTATTTGACTCAGTAGAGTATGAGGGGATGAGACACACTGTAGCATGTATTATGTGTCCATAATATAGGGGTGCTCGGTACAATACAGGCATTGGCATTATTTGACCCTGTAGAGTGTGAGTGGGGATGAGGCATGCTATAGTTTGCATCATGGACCCATAATAATGGGGTTCTCAAAACAATAAAAATATTTACTACTACCTGACCCAAGGAGGGGATGAGACACTGTAGCAATGAGAAGAATAAAAAATATTAATACTAAATGACCCAAGGAGGGGGCAAGACATGCATTATGCACCCATAATTTATCATGCATTATGCACCCATAATATTGGGGTGTGCAATACAATAAATGGAGTTAGTATTACCTGACCAAGTGGAGTACAAGTGGGGTGAAACGCACGGTAGCATGTATTAAACACCTGTAATATGGGGGGTGCTCAGTACAATAAAGGCAGTTAGTATTACTTGAGCCAGTACAGTACAAGTAGGTGTGAGAGACACTGTAGCATGCATAATACACATATAATATAGGGGGGGTGCTCAGTATAATAAAGACAGTTAGCATTACTTGAGCCCAGGGCCGCCATTAGAAATCACGGGGCCCCGTACAACAAAATGTTCAGGGCATCCAGGGCCCCACCCACCCAGGGCCCCACCCACCCAGGGCCCCACCCACCCCAGATCATGCCCACTCCACACTACAGTTAAAAGACCATACAGACATCTGTGCTAAAAAAGGTAGCCCCTCCCCTTACACACAAGTTATAAAAAGCTATTGATGGTCAGGCCCCCTTATAAGTTAAAAAAAACTGTGGAGCCAGGGCCCCCCATAATTTTTTTTAAAAAAAAATTTGGTGGTCAGAGCCCCCTACAAGTTAAAAAAAAAACATTGGTGCCAGGGTCTCCCATAAGTTTTTTTAAAAAAACATTGGCGCCAGGGCCCCCCCCATAAAAGTTTAAAAAAAAAAACATTGGTGATCAGGGGCCCCCCTGCAATTTAAAAAACATAATAATTGGTGACCAGGGCCCCCCGATAAGTTAAAAAAACATTGGCGCCAGGGCCCCCCATAAAAGTTTTTTTTTATTTGGTGGTCAGAGGCCCCCCTGCAAGTAAAAAAAAACTGATGGCCTGCCTGCCCCTCCAAGTTATAAAAAGCCTTTGGTGATCAGGGCCCCCCTGCAAGTAAAAAGAAGAAAATTGGCCAGATCCCCTCAAATTTTTTTAAAAAATTGGTGATCAGGGGCCCCCCTGCAATTTCAAAAAAAATAATTGGTGATCAGGTCCCCCTAGAAGTTAAAAAAAACAAAAAAACATTGGCGCCAGGGGCCCCCCCCATAAAAGTTATTTTTTTTAAAAAAAACAAAACATTGGTGATCAGGGGCCCCCCTGCAATTAAAAAAAATAATAATTGGTGACCAGGGCCCCCCATAAAAGTTTTTTTTTTTTTTTAAACATTGGCCTGCCCCCCCAAGTTATAAAAAGCCTTTGGTGATCAGGGCCCCCCCTGCAAGTATAAAGAAAAAAATTGCCCAGATCCCCCCAAATTTTTTTAAAAATTGGTGGTCGGGGCCCCCCTACAGGCTAAAAGAAAAAATTTGGTGATCAGGGCCCCCCTATAAGTTAAAAAAAACAAAAAAAAAATTTGGTATTCAGGCCCCCCTGCAAGTAAAAAAAATGGACGTCCTGCCCCCCCCCCCAAGTTATAAAAAGCCATTGGTGATCAGGGGCCCCCCTGCAAGTATAAAAAAAAAATTGTCCAGATCCCCCCAATTTTTTAAAAAAATTGCTTGCCAGGATTTTGTGTCTAAGGGCCGAGCCATGCTTCATTTACTTGATTAGCCGGTCTCCCCTGTGTTCAGCATGCTGCACAGTGTGCACAAAGCATTTCTCCTATTAAGATTTCCTGTACCCTTGTGGTCCTTTAAGAATAAGTCCCAGTAAAGCTGTACAGGGATTGGATAAGGGGATTCAATCCCAATGCAGATTTATCAGGATTTATTCTTAAAGGACCAATGACGTTACAGGAAATTTTAATAGGAGAAACGCTTTGTGCACAGAGCTGCTGTGCAGCACACGGAAGACAGGGGGGCCTGGCTAATCAAGTAAGTGAAGCATGGCCCGGCCCCCCCTAAGACACAAAATCCTACGGGCCCGGGACAACTGTCCCCCCTGTGACACCTGATGGCGGCCCTACTTGAGCCAGTACAGTACAAGTGGTGTGAGACACACTGTAGAATGTATTATACACCCATAATATGGGGGTGCTAAGTATAATAAAGGCAGTTAGTATTACTTGAGCCAGTACAGTACAAGTGGGGTGAGACACACTGTAGCATGGATAATACACATATAATATGAGGGTGCTCAGTATAATAAAGGCAGTTAGTATAACTTGAGCCAGTATAGTACAAGTGGGGTGAGACACACTGTATTATGCATTATACACATAGCAAATGAGTGGTGCTTAGTACAAAAAGATAAATAAGAAATAAAAGCAGTGAGTATTATCTGTCCTGCTGGAGTATGTATTATACACCACTAGTTGCTGATACCAATGCACACAGGGGCACAAGTTACACTGACTGGAAGAATGCAGGCATGATTTTATTTTTAAGGAATATAAATGAACCTGGGCCTACATTTCCCAGCATGCTCCTGTAACCCTTTCTTGGTCGGAATATCCAGGGCCACACTGTGGCGCTAACAGTATAGATCCCAAGCCTCCGCTAAGTGGGAGATTTAGGGGTTCGGATAAGTTAAGTGCCTCCAGCCAGGGCTAAAACCAGATGTTGGTGGCATATAACTCACTGGGAACTGCAATAGCAGTGATTTTGGTACAAATTGTAGCAGACAACAAACCACACAATGAGCTGATATGCAGTAATATGTAATGTAATATATGCAATGCAATAAGAACAGTGAAATAATAATAATACAATGAATATTAGACAATATAAGAAGTATCCCCATTTGTATGAAAATGTCCACTGTCACTTTAAGAATAGTGAGTGTGCACACTAGGGGTCTGAGGGGATATAACCCTAACCCTACAGTAATATGATGAGAATTATGTGTAAAGTGAAGGTCTCACCAACTCCCAGTGATAGTGAAAGAAGAAGGATCCTGTGAGGCAGAGCAGATACAGGGAAGCAGTCTGGCAGCTTTAATCCACACTGAGCTTGGAATGCTGGTGTAGGGAAAGGCTTCCTGAATTCCTGAGGATCCACTGTACGTGTCACAGAGGCTGATGGGAAATCCACAGTCCAGATCGGGTGTACACGCTGGTAACTCACTACAGGGCTGAAGTCCTATCTATCCTACAGGGATTACTCCCCTAGCAATAGCTCAGCTGCACTAGTTCCACTCACTATGATGGCTGACTGGAAAGGGTTAACTAACTCCCTGTGCTCTGACTATGGGATTCCCTATATGGGTAAATATTCTATAGGTGAAATCCCTAGCTTCCTACTCAGATAAATCAGCAGGAACACTTACAGCAGAGAGAAGAAATCTCAGGCTGCTGTGCAGAGACCATGCTTTCTTCTTTTCTTCTTCCTGATTAACCTCAGCCTCACTTTCATTTTGGCTCCAAACTTCTTTCAGAGAGTTCACAAGGTCAGAAGCAAATCCTTTTGCTGATTGGCCAGGCTGTGGCAGAAAACTGTCTCACTGCAGTGCAAGCAGCAGCCATGTTTTTGGTGGCTCCAGATTTAAAGTCACAGGGTTATGCAGTTAGGTAAAGGGCAAATAACACTTCCCTACACTCCATTAACCCAATGATATGGGTATGACAATATGGGTTTTATTTTCCATTATGCCCAACAGGGCAGAGCATAATGGGAAGTGATGGGCTAGCCATCCCAGAAATCTCTATTAATGGAAGGATCATGGGAACTGCTGGTACAAAGAAGTAATACAAGTTGGCTATGTTTCCCAGCAAGCTCCATAAACCAAAAGATAATGGGAAAGGGTGGAACAAATTGAACAATATTTCCCAGCATGCTCTGTAATTCAGTGGATAAGTGGTAGTTAGGGTTGCCACCCTTCCAAGGCCGGGGCCAGTATTACAAATTTACCGGCAAAAAAACAGACCAGATCCCCCCAATTTTTTTAAAAATTGGTGGTCAGGGCCCCCCTACAAGTTAAAAAAATAAATTGGTGATCAGGGGCCCTTTTGCAATTTAAAAAAAAAGAATTGGTGATCAGGGCCCCCTAAAAGTTAAAAAAAAACAAAAAAACATTGGCGCCAGGGCCCCCCCCATAAAAGTTTTTTTTTAAAAAAAAAAAAACATTGGTGATCAGGGGCCCCCCTGCAATTTAAAAAAATAATAATTGGTGACCAGGGCCCCCCTATAAGTTAAAAAAACATTGGCGCCAGGGCCCCCCATAAGTTTTTTTTTTTTAAAAAAACATTGGTGATCAGAGGCCCCCCTGCAAGTAAAAAAAATTGATGGCCTGCCTGCCCCCCCAAGTTATAAAAAGCCTTTGGTGATCAGGGCCCCCCCTGCAAGTATAAAGAAAAAAATTGGCCAGATCCCCTCAAATTTTTTTCAAAAATTGGTGATGAGTGGCCCCCCTGCAATTTAAAAAAAAATAATTGGTGATCAGGGCCCTCTATAAGTAAAAAAAAACAAAAAAACATTGCACTCTGTGGGCACAGTTAGGGTTAGTGCTCTAGGTGCACACCTTGCAGTTCTTCCGTCTAAACACCCCCTTAAATGTGAAATACCCCCCACAAACTATACATTGCTTCAAAGTACACACCTGCAGCTATTCAGAGGCACCATCCTTGCTTTCCTACATGCAGATCTGTCGGCGCAGTTCTCCATAGAACTGCATGTATGGGTGCACCTAAAGACGCGGCCTCCAAACACCGCAAAACAGGGTCAATACACAAGAGCAATTTCAGCTGAAAAGCTTGGGACTGCACTCTAGGTGCACACCTTGCAGTTCTTCAGTCTAAACACCACCTTACCTGTGAAATACCCTCACAAACTATATATTGCTTGAAAGTGCACACCTGCAGCTATTCAGTGGCACCATCCTTGCTTTCCTACATGCAATCTGTGGGCACAGTTCTCCATAGAACTGCATCTATAGGTGCAGCAAAAGACACGGCCTCTAAACACCCCAAAACAGGGTCAATACACAAGACCAATTTCAGCTGGAAAGTTTGTGGTTGCGCTCCAGGTGCACACCTTGCAGTTCTTCAGTCTAAACACCCCCTTACCTGTGAAATACCCCCCATTAACTATATAATGCTTGAAAGTGCACACCTGTAGCTATTCAGTGCTGCCATCCTTGCTTTCCTACATGCAGATCTGTGGGCGCAGTTCTAGCAGTGGATGTAAGAATATCCAAGCCACTTGTACCCTTAATGAGACTGCACTAGGCAAATCCATAATGGAAACAACAGTCAAATATGGGGTAGCTGCTGTCTATACAGCGAGTACTGTGCACAGGTCCAATTAAACCAAAGTAAATATCAAAGACATGCACAGTTTCTCGCTTAAAAACATTTATTGGTGCATATAAACCACAAAAATTGACATAACAATATTCAATACACACACACCACAAAGCAGTGTCTCCCCCCCAGTCTGCCTACCTGTTGTCAGCCACACCCTCCTGACGCGTTTCGCGCTATTGGGCGCTCATAGCGCCCAATAGCGCGAAACGCGTCAGGAGGGTGTGGCTGACAACAGGTAGGCAGACTGGGGGGGAGACACTGCTTTGTGGTGTGTGTGTATTGAATATTGTTATGTCAATTTTTGTGGTTTATATGCACCAATAAATGTTTTTAAGCGAGAAACTGTGCATGTCTTTGATATTTAAATCCATAATGGAAAAGTACCTTGGAGTCCTTGTAGATGATAAACGTGGCTCTAGCAAGCAATGCCAGTCAGCAGCATAATAAGGGTAAATAAGGTCTTGAGTTGTATTAAAAGGGGCAGAGTGTGACGGGAGGAGGGGTCATTCTTCCACTGTATAGAGCACTGGTAAGGCCCCATCTCGAATATGCCGCACAGTTTTGGTCTCCATCACTCAAACAGGACATTATTGTATTAGAGAGGGTACAGAGATGGGCAACTAAGCTGGTAATGGGAAAACCTTAGTTATGAGGAAAGACTGGTCAAATTGGGGATGTTCACGCTAGAGTAGAGGCGCATAAGGGGTGATATGATAACTATGTATAAATATATAAGGGGATCGTATAATAATCTCTCTAATGCTTTATTTACCAGTAGGCCTTTCCAGCTGACACAAGGTCATCCATTCTGATTAGAAGAAAAGAGGTTCCGCCTAAATATTCGGAAGGGATTTTTTACAGTGAGAGCTGTGAAGATGTGGAATTCTCTCCCTGTACAGGCTGTTACATTAGATAGCTTTAAGAAGGGGTTGGATGGTGTTTAGCAAGTGAGGGAATACAGGGATATGGGAGATAGCTCATAGTACAAGTTGATCCAGGGACTAGTCCGATTGCCATTTTGGAGTCAGGAAGGAATTTTTCCCCATCTGAGGCAAATTGGAGAGGCTTCAGATGGGTTTTTTGCCTTACTCTGGATCAACTATAAGTTAGGCAGATAAAAATAAAAAAAACTAAAAGGTTGAACTTGATGGACATGTGTATTTTTTAAACCTTACTTACTATGTTACTATGTAATTTAAAGCAATATTCCTCTTACCTGCTATATGTTACCAGTCCAGAGACTCAAAGCATAATGAGACTTCTTTCCCTGGCTGTGCTTTACATACACCCCAAGTCATGTGATTAATCTGTCCCACCCCTATTAGGTGAATAAAATCAGGTTCCTGAGCCTTTGAGAGGCTAATGCACAAGTGCAGTTTGATCTCCAAAAACCTGTGATAAAACTATATGTTACATTGACAATTAAATGTATGATGCAAATGAAGACATTATATATATTCTGGGCTCTCTTCCAAAAGTCAGTTAAGGTTTAGAAACTTTGTATCTTTTTCTGGCTGTTCAGTGGAGGAGATCATTAATATGTATTAATATACATATTTAGACTTATTTGTTATATTCCTTGCCCCCTGAGGGTAATTACCTATACTGTACAGCACTGTGTACTCTAGTAGCACTATATACAGTTACATATATTTGTTCTATTGATTGTTCCCCTGTGGGTTTTTCGGTAGCATACACTTTGGTGTTTTGATTGCTTTTCTTTGTGTAAACTTCAAAGGGTATCAGAATTGAGATTAAATGGCCCCTGCATTGTTCACACCTCAGATTAAAGATGTAAAAGCCCTGGATTGTTCACACTTGTAATCCTATGTATTGCTCACACCTGTAAGGACCTGCATTGTTCACACCCGTAATACCCCTGTTGTTTTGCTATCCACTGGAGGGGAGGTTTATGAATTTAACATTTTAACTGCCAGCAAATTTGGCCAAGTTGGAACTTCTATTGCCAGACTCTTTTTGAATATTTTTTGCTCTTTCACTTTAGGGGACTTTTCCTGGGGGGGTCTTTTATTTTACCCACGAAAACAAGATAGTTTTTTTCAGGACAACCTAAGTTTTCAAAATATGCTAGAATTTAGTTGTCATTCCAGTCCTGTAAAAAGATATGGGCTTCTAAGTGTATAAAAAAAAAACAGTTTCACATGATACAAACGCATATATCAGAAGCATAATTTATTTTATGCATCAGAACTCGGGCGATTTGGAAAGTTCTGATTCTCCTGAATGAGTCAATACCAAATATATATGGTTTTATGGAGATTTTTCACTTCTATAGATCAAAAACTCCGAAGCAGTAAACTACCAAATTTCCAAAGCACCACTCCACAAAACTGCATACATCTGATTTTAAGGCCAAACATTCCACTAACAGTAGGTTTACCCTAAAAAACGACCCCTTATTGGAAAGAACAGATTCTAACGAGTTCAAAATGGGTAAATATATATTTGTACTCCATACTACCAAGTTGCAATTCTTTCCTAAAGGTTAGTAGTTTTTTATAAAAATGTGTTACATTTTTGAAAAATTACCTCAGTGTCCAGTCTACAGCATTGTATCTCCCACATATCATTATATACCAAGATAAAACATCTGCTGAACAGTTTGATGCCCAATATGCATAGGTGCACCTAACTATGTGGCGTATAGAGGCCCCAGAACAAAGACATGCATGTCTTTCTACTCAAAAGTACCAAGCCGCAAAGCTTTCCTACATTTCGCAATTTTTATGACATTACCGAAAATCACCTCAATATTGCAACTCTGAAGCATCGTATCTCCCACATATAATTATATCCCAATATAAAACACCCCATATATGAAAGCCCAGGGTCCCCTGAACAGTTTGATGCCTAATATGCATAGGTACACACAAGTATGTGGTGTATAGGGGCCCCAGAACGAAGACACCCCATACAAGTTATCAGTTCTGGAATTCCAAATACTGCAAAAATCAGCATATTTACAGCATTTTTCAAGGGGCAAAAGTAAAAAATGTATGTTCACCCCAGAAAACCATATACTTTTGGAAAGTACACATTCTGACAAAGCTAATATGGGTATGCACATCTTTCTACTCCAAAGTACCAAGCCACAAAGCTTTTCTACATTTGGCAATTTCTGACATTTCAAGAAATCACCTAAATTTTGCAACTCTGAAGCATCCTATCTCCTACATATCATTATATACCAAGAAAACCATCATCAAGAAAACCATATCTTTTTGGAAAGTACACATTCTGCCAAATAAAAAATTGCTAAAGCAGTCTTTCTACTACAAACTTATATACTTCAAAGCAACGCTAAAGGCAGCGGGTTTTATGATATTTCTGAAAATCTCCTAAAAATATTGCAGTTGGCCGCACTTATCTAACCCAATTTCTTACATACAAATGGAAAACACCCTAAATATTGACGTCAAGAGTCTACTGAACAGTTTGATGCCCAATATGCATAGATATATCAAAGCAGGTGGGAATGTGCGGACCCCAAATGAAAATTGTGTATATGAATTTTCTCAGCTGTCAATTCGCCTTCTGTGAACATAGTGCAATGACTGCATATAATGTGCCGTAAGACCCCCTAACAGTACAAAGACCCCCCAAAACCATATATTTTTGGAAAGTACACATTCTGCCAAATAAAAATATGCTACAACTGTCTGAAAGCCATGTTAATGCATGACACAGACACTAAGCGAGCAGTGCAGGAGTTAAAGACTGAGCTCCAAGTCATAACTGAGCACACTGACCACCTTGAATCTAAGATGGCGGATATGGTGGAAGTGCATAATACTATGGCAGACATGGTGAAAAAACACGACTCAGAGAGTGACAGGCTGCAAGCTAAAATTGCAGATAAGGAGGACCGTTCTAGGAGGAACAATGTCAGGCTTAGGGGAATACCTGAGGAGATTTTACAACCCCAGCTGTGTCAATATGCTCAAGACCTTATATTAAAGGCTCTCAAAGAAACCCCTGCGGATCACCTCATTATGGACCGTATTCACAGAAATCCTTAAGCCTAAAAATGCACCAACCGCTGCGCCCAGAGATGTTATCCTCAGAATCCACTTCTACCATATAAAAGAAGACCTGATGCGCTTCACCAGGCAGCATAACTTCATTCCAAAGCTTTTCGAAAAAATAAAGGTTTTTGCTGACCTATCGGCGGCAACTTTGGCTAAGAGACACAAGCTTGCAGTCATTACACAAGCGCTACGCCAAAAAGAAATACCGTACAAGTGGGGATATCCAACCAAATGAATCATCCAGTGGCAAAATTCCACAACAATTATCACAAGTGCAACAGAGGGAAAAGCAGTGTTAACGCAGTGGAATATTCCAGTAGAAATAGAGCACAAACCTCACCTAGCGCAAAGTAATCTGCACATGGAAGGGGAGTAGAGCAAAGTCAAGACTTGAGTGTGCATTCCACAGTGCTACAACAACCTTTAGCCCTGGGTCACATACACCCAGAATGACCTCCCAAGCACCAGAGTAAGGTTAAAGGAAAACTATACCCCCAAAACAATGTAGGTCTCTATAAAAAGATATTGCATAAAACAGCTCATATGTAAAATCCTGCTTCTTGTAAATAAACCATTTTCATAATAATAAACTTTTCTAGTAGTATGTGCCATTGGGTAATCATAAATAGAAAATTGCCATTTTAAAAAAATAAGGGCCGCCCCCTGGGATCGTAGGATTCACTGTACTCACAAACATACCAACAAACCATATATGTTAGGTCACATGAGCCAATTAACAGACAGAGTTGTGTCTTTTGCTTCAACACTTCTTCCTATTACAGTTAGAGTTGTAGTATTTCTGGTCAGGTGATCTCTGAGGCAGCACAGAGACCATCACGAAATGGTGGCTCAAGGCAAGAGATGTAAAAGGGCAATATTTACTTAAATATATATTCCAGTTTGGTAAGATTCTTTAATATGCCACTTAATATATGAACTATCTGTTGCCTGAGTGTTCATTTTGGGGGTATAGTTTTCCTTTAACTGTGCTCTTAACAACAGATCCCAATCACCCCCCCTTTCCTTTTCTCATATTGCTAGACTGTCTGTGGAGCTAGGCATGAACGCAAGGAGAGACCGGCCCACAAAGGTGGCCAAATTGTATATATGTTATGTTTTTGATACTTTGTTTCTTTTCACTCTAACCTTTCCTATCTTTCTTTCTATTTAAGAGACTGGCATGTTCTATGATGTTTTACTGATTATTGCTACTACAGGATCAGCCAAATGTTCGCATCATAGCAGAACATTAAATCCAAAATGGGGTTAAAATGTTTTAGTGTTAATGCGATGGGCCTAAACAACCCCCACAAGCGTTTATTAGCATTAGCAGAATCTAGAAAGCAAAATGCAGATCTCATCTGATCCAAGAAACGCATTTTCAGACAAAGGACCAAAGTTCAATTGAAAATTAAGCATTACAAAATGATAGCAGCAGCAACTTTAGCTAAAATTGCTACTCCTCTTTTTTTTGTAGTTGGACAAGCTCTAGCCATAACAAGCGTAAAACATTTGGCTGACCCTAAAGATAGATGTTTAATTGTTATCTGTACTATTAATCAACAACAATATACCCTGGTGAACCTGTATTCCCAGAATACGTATCAAAATGCTTTCTTAAAACAAGTACTGGTACAAGTGAGCAGCCTCGAGCAAGATACGGTCATTATAGGGGGAGACTTCAATAATATACTAGACTCAGAAATGGACAGAACCCCACAGGCAGAACTACTCCCCCCCCCCCCGCACTACTGTAGTATAGTCCTCAAGAAATCCCTGGGTTTCACTAAACTCTTGGCACAATACAATCTCTATTATATATGGAGAGTGCACAACCCTACAATGAAGGACTATACCCATTACTCAGCCCACCACAACTCTTACACTAGAATAGATCTATTTCTAACCCATCCTCACACACTCCAGCGCACCTCTAAATGTGCCATACATAAAACAACATGGACAGATCACTCAATAGTTGCATTCACAATGCAGGAACAATATCAATTCACCACGAGACCACCATGGAGACTGAATGACTCTTCTCTCTGATAAGAATGTGGTCCATCAACTAGAGTCAAACATTACTGATTTTTTCACTATTAATGATAGCCCTGAGATCGCAGACCTTAATCTCTGGTGTGCCCACAAGGCAGTGATACAAGGTCAACGGATTAGTATAGCCAAATTAGCTATATTGAAGCAAGAACAACTCCTAATAAAAATAAATGATCTGGAGAAATTAAAACGCATTGCACCCTCTCCCGATATAACTGTCTAAAAAACAGACTTAAGGAGGAAGTAAACCTTCATATTTTGAGTAAATGTCAGAAACAACTTACAAAACAATTGCCCCCGTGCACTTATTGTTTTATAAGTGGTTAAATGCCCAATTTATGTTATAGTAATTGTCTCTAGTATATCATTAGTAAATGGCGCTACCATTTAGATAATATATATTTTTCACATTTGCGGAGGAGCCCAAACCCTATTTAAACCCTCAGACATGCAAAATTCACTTATGCCCCTGAAGAAGCCGGTTCTCCGGTGAAACGCGTTGGGTGGCATAGGTAGACGGTGGGTGACCAGCTCCCACACGCTCCCTACGTAGCTAGACAGAAAAACTCGGGGGAAATTAACGGAAGGGAAATTTGGGCTGCTGGTTGCAGCTAGACAAAGAGTATGGCAACAAACTTTGTAGTATAGACTCTGAGCCGACTTAGCTTTTTGGTGGTCAAATGGAAAAATATACATTATCTAAATGGTAGCGCCATTTACTAATGATATACTAGAGACAATTACTAAAACATAAGTTGGGCATTTAACCACTTATAATGATAAGTGTAAGGGGGGCAATTGACCTATACCCTATTTAGATCACACTTGTGTGGATAGTGTGGCTAATTGGTTATCAGTTCACTGTTTCCCTACCTGTCCATCCTATGTGTTTTTTAACTTTTTTGTATTTTTATGGACATGGTCCAGCATCATTGAGGTGTACCCCCAATGGTGTGTCTTGTGTATACGGCAGCGTGGTCTTTTTATGTGAGATAAATAAAAGTTAAGTTTTAATTGCCAAATTACTTCAGCACCTGAACTAGTTAACTGGAGGACTGCACAATGGATACGAAAGCCATGATGTATTCCATTTTGTAACTCCTCAATTGTTACATATGTTTGTTACATTTACTATTATTTAACTTGCGGGTGCACTATTTAGGGATGGGCGAATTTGACACGTTTCGCTTCGCCAAAAATTCGCTGCCGGCGAAATGTCACAGAAGCCCATTAAAGTCTATGGGCATCAAAAAAATTTTGTTGCGCGGCGAAACTGTTTTGACGCGCGTCTTTTTTTTTTGACGCAAGCCATACAAGTCTATGGGCGTCATTTTTTCGGCGAAACGAGGTGAAAAAATTCGCCCATCCCTAGCACTATTACATTGTATTACTTTTCTGTTCCTCTATAAGCAAGTGTCAATCAACAACATGCCCCTGGCCCGGACGGGTATACAAAAAGGTATTATAAAACCTTTGTCTCACTAAAACCCCATATCTTACTTTTAACGCAGCAGCAGCCACCGGGAAGTTTCCCCAGGAAATGCTGAAATCCTATATTTCAATGATACCCAAACCAGGAAAAGACAGTACTAGATGCCCCAATTACCATCCGATTTCTTTACTAAATGGAGACCTAAAGATATATGCCTCTGTCTTAGCAACTAGAATCCAGACGGTACTGCCCCAGTTAATAAATAACGGCCAAACAGTATTTGTAAAAGGTCGTCAATTACATGATAATACTAGACGACTCATTACCCTAATCCAGCAGTTGCAGAAAGGCAACATCTAGACGTCGAAAAGGCATTTGACTGGGTAAACTGGTTATACCTTAAAGTGATACTGACACTAAAAACTACTTTTTAAACTATGAATGTACATTAAAAGTTACCTATAGGTCGTGTTGATCATTTTTTGCTGAGAGGTTTGTTTTTGTAAGCAATTTTTAGTTGAAGTTTCTAAACCTGACTGTTTTGCCAACTTGACTGTCTCATCTCAGCCTGTCAGTTAAAGTTTCTAATGCTAACTGACTCCAGCTGCACAAATATGGCAACCCCCTCATAGAGGAACATGCGGCATCAGACAGGTAATGTAAAAGCATTGTGCTAATACTTAATATGGCAAAGTTATAAGTTGCTTTCAAAGGCAATATTATGATAGATGTAAAAAAGAGTGTCAGTATCTTTCTAAGCTAAACTTAGAAGCGTTTGGATTTCCTTTGACAATGATAACCGCTATTATGGCCCTTTATTCTGATCCAAGTATATGTGAATGGATTTATGTCAACCGCTGGCCCATGCTGTACAAAGCTCACAGAGGATTAGAGGCATAACTATTGGTCCCCAGGAACACAAAATACTTTTGTTTGCAGATGATATTGCTTTGACATTTACTATCCCTGCAATTGCTTTACAGGAATTATTTGACCTAGTTAAGCATTTTGGCACCTTGTCATACCATAAGCTTAACGTTACTAAAACACAGGCTATGCCAATTTGTATGCCTACCATGGATATTGATGCACTGAAACCCAAATATGACCTAGACTGGCAGCCTATAGCAATTAGCTACTTGGGAACCAAAATCACAGCGGGCCCTAACAGTCTTTATCAACAGAACTATGCTACACTGCTTAAAGACACTCAAACTACTTTACAAACATGAAAAACCACTTATGTGTCCTGGCTAGGCAGGCTAAATGTGGTGAAAATGCTAGTCCTATCAAAAAGGTTGTACAAATTTAGGGAGCTGCCTATCCCACTCTATACCTCCTTTTTTCAACAACTACAAAGACTACTGTAGGCATTCACCTGGAATCACAAGAAACCGAGAATTTCATAAGGAATTCTGCAAGCTCCTAAACAAGAATCAGGACTGACCTGCCCAAATATACAACTATACTATAGAGCTACTATTTTGGACCAATTGGCCAACTGGCACCTACCCCCAGGTGTTAAGAAATGGGTAGACATGGAAGATGGATATATAAAAATCACTTTGGCCATACTGGGAAATCTTATATCTGGACTATGGGGAGACATCATCGAACAACAATGGAGCATTTACCCCCGTCCATCCGTGTAACACTACTTACCAGGTACGCAAAAAGGGCAAACCACAACCTAACCAAGCCGATATGTTCTTTAGTATCGCTCACCATCTTGGAGGAGAATATACAAGACTTAAATTTAAGGAAATGGCAGAACCTGGGCTTCTCACAAATGGGTGATCTATACGATCAAGATGGATTACAAACATTCTCCAATTTACAAAAGAAGCTACCTGCTGACCAACTTTATACTTATTTGAGGATACAACACTACCTTCAGATGAATAAATGGCTGGGAGCACATCAGCCAAACCGGTTTAAACTTAAGTGCTGGGCGCCTACACAGAAGAGCAAGGGCACCACGATTATCTACAACTTGCTATTAATGAAAAATGCAGATAAACCCCTGGCAGAGCTTTACCAAAGCAATACCGTTTTAGACAACCCTCTAAGTTTCCAAAGCACTAAACCACCATGAACTCACTATTAAACTTATGTACAGATGGTATATGACACCAGAAAAGATCCATAAAGCCTTTTCTAACTCATTCAATCTCTGCTGGAGATGCCAACGAGAAGAGGAGACCCATGCTGCATATCTGGTGGAATTGCCCGATTGCGCACATTTACTGGGACACAGATGTCTCATAGAACAAACCACGGGCATACCCATTACACTCAGTCCTGCGCTGTGTCTACTGAATTTTGAGATTCCCCATAGAGACAAAAGTCTCAAAAGAACAATAATGCAAGTTCTCCTGGCAAGCAGGAGCTTATTAGCACAACATTGGAAACAGAATATACTACCCTCCCACAGAGAAATAGTTAAAAAAGTGGAACATATTCAATTGTATGAACAAACATTCTACTACCATCAGCTCAGGACATGAAAGAAAATATCAGAGCGGGGTATATGTAATAGTTTCTGTGGAAAACTTTAGTAATATGCATGTAATATGGGAAGCATACTCAAATTCATGATTTACCTCATTTAAGTAGCTGACAGCTCTCCATCTACCCTCTTTCCTTCTTCTTTCTCCCCTTCTCTTTCTTTCTCTTTGGTTTTCTGAAATGATGTAAAAATGGCAAAAATTGTTAAAAAAAAGAAGCTAAGATAACCCTTTAAGTCATATTAAAAACATACCGGTAAATTCATATACCCCCTCCGCCACTATATATGGTACAGCAACTCCCAGAACATAATTAAATACCTTATAAAACCCAAAAGAGGCTAACTTGTGCCAGGCAGGGTGTGGTAGAGTTCTGTGCAGAACCAATTTTTGAAATATGAACACGACCTGCATTCTTACCCGCTTGGACCCGCGGCCCAACCCGCAAGTACCTTATCTGCAACCAGATCGGCGACCTGCTGACCATCAAGAAACAGGAAGTGTTGTCATTTTAAACCAGAAGTGATGTCATTAAAAGTATGGGAGAGCAGAAAAAAAGTTTCTGAAACATATGTAAAGGAGTAAAACTCACTATTGAGCAGACCCGCAAACGCCACAGAACCGCTGACACGCATCTATACCCAAAAGTTCTACCCGCAAGTTACAGGCTGTTTTGTGGGTAACCTGCTGGAACTGCTGCAGGACTCGAGTGTGGTACACAGGCAGCATAGGGTAGGAAGACTATAGCACACACAGGGAGTGTAGGGCAGGCAGAATATGGCACATACAGACAGAGTAGTCTCCTTTCCTGCCTGTACCCAGAACCTTTGTGTGAGCTCAGGTGCAGACACAAGTGGCTGATCTCAGCAAAGAAATGTCAGTTTGCATTCTTGCTCCAAAATCAGTTGCACGTGCCTGTAGACAACACAATGGTTTCGGGTGCAGGCAGAAGAGGAGGCTAATGCCTGCGCAGGGACTGATTTTTTGCAGGCCAACTTCAGCCCCTGTGTGATACTAACTTAAACCCCAGACACGTGTATTAAACGAGCGTTTTGGGGGTGGTCGTGCTGTGGTGTTGACCACCGCGTATACGCTAGCGATGTTGTGCCATAACCTAAGCTTAAACTGCTAGCCTATCTACTAGGCTTTTTTCTTTTTTTAAAAACTGCAGTGCGAACCATGTCAAAAATGCTCGGTAAATCCGCATGTGTGTCCGGGGCCTTACAGTCTGAGTCTGAGGTGTTAACAATGCCAGGACCAATCTCTTTACTGATCCATTTACAGTGCACACAAGATAAGCAGTCACAGCAGTCAGAAATTACAGGGGGCTTTGGGTCGGATGCAGCTCACAGACAGTTTGACAGCACTGCTTTAAAGGGGTGCTTCACCTTTAACTTAACTTTTAGTATGTTATAGAATTTCAAATTCTTAGCAACTTTTAAATTGGCCTTAATTTTTTCTGTTTATAATAATTATTTGCCTTCTTCTTCTGACTCTTTCCAGCTTTCAAATGGGAGTCACTGACCCCATCTAAAAAGAAAATGATCGATAAGTCTATAAATGTATATGTTTCTCTCACAACAACCCACGTGAACCTCTGGTCCACACACTCCACCAGTGTAGGGATAGTCACTGCAGCAGGTATAAGGACTTGAACACAGGCAGACATACCAGAACTTTATAAGGTTTTATTGGGGTGCAGCTGTCTGGGAACCTGTAAAACAGTAAGGAGAACTCTGCCACCACTTTCAGGTACATCACAGGCCAGCAGCCCACCTCTTGTGTGGAGCTAAAGCACTCAGTAACAGAACAGTGATGGTACAGTGGCTTTTACATAACAGAGAGCAGGTGACAGTGAGAGGATTACAGCAGACAGGTTTTTCCCATGGCAGACATTTTAGATGCCATGTGCTCTGCCTGTCTCCATCACACACTTTTTGGAATATGTTACACACTACTAAACTGTTAAAAGCACGAAGTTGCTATAGCTGGAGGTAAAACAAGTTGCTTCAGCAAAGAAATAACCCTTAAAATCAACTGTAAAACGTTTGAGGTGATTAGAGCAGTAACAGACGTCTTACCTCTTCTGTGGAGCTAAAGCACTGAGGTGAGGAGGGGCCAGACCAAATGATGGGATATACATGGGGGGTAAGGGAAAGTCCATTAAGGATTATAGTCTGACAAAGATTCTGCTCAGTCTGTGGCTATGATTTTGTTCCACAGAAGTTAGCTGCTCTGTTAGAAACTATTTCTTCATTAGAACCTAATAAACAGTAAAACTTTCAAACGTATATTCTGTTGCACTCCTGGTCAGTATTTTGGTGCAGTCCAAGTGATTGCACACTGTCAGGAATTTAACCTCTTGCAGATCTGAGATATTTGGTGAATATTCATATATTTAAGTTAACTGTGTTACATTTAGTTATTGCTAATTTTTTATAACTCATCTCAAGCCATCTCCTATTCACATTCTAGTCTCTTATTAATATCTGTGCATGGTTGCGATGATAAGTTGGAACCTAGCAACCAGATTTCTGTTACTGCAAAGTGGAGAGCTACTGAATAAAAAGCCCAATAACTAAAAACATAAGAAAGAATGAAAACCAATTACAAATTGTCTCAGAATATTACTTTCTACATCATACTAAAATTGAACTTAAAGGTTACATAGACAAAGTCCATCAAGTTCAACCCCTCCAAATGAAAACCCAGTAGTGATGTGCGGGTCGAGAATTTCTTGACCCGCACCCAACCCTAACCTGCCCCCTCCTGAACTGCACCCAGCCCGCTCCTGTCTTCATTTTATAGACCCACACCCACCCCGCAGTGACATCACAAAAGGGGCAGAGCGGGGCCAGATGGAAGTCTATAAATTCCAGCGCCGGAAGCCAGGAGTACTAGGGTGGGAGGAGAGCAGGAGAAGAGCTCAACCCACATCCACCCCGAAGATTTTGTGCAGGAGTCAGCCTGAACCCACCCAAGGGTTTCGGGTCAGCCCACACATCACTAAAACCCAGCATCCATATACACACCCCTCCCTACTGTCACATAAATGATATATACCGGTACCCATATCTATATTAACTATATATAGAGTTGTCAGTTCATCACAGTGAGGACAGTGAGGTTGGGGAATGCACTGCCGGGTGATGTTATGATGCTGATTCAGTAAATGACCATAAGGGACTTGGATGATTTCTTGGACAAACATAATACAAAGGCTATTGTGATACTAAACTCTATCTATAGTTAGTATAAATATGGGCATATATAATTTATGTGAAGTTATGGAGGGGTGTGTGTGTGGATGCTGAGTTTTCATTTGGAGGCAGGGCTGGAACTCGGGGTAGGCAGAAGAGGCACGTGCCTAGGGTGCAAAGGTGGAGTGGCGCCAGGTAGGTACCTCTTCTGCCGCCTTCCCCTAGCTCAGACCCTTGTGTCTCACATCTCTGGCAGCTCCTCTTGCCTTTTTAGCTGCGCTCTTCCGCGCAAACACACACACAGATCAGACTTGTGACCACCACCGCCGGCAGCAGCTCTGGTATCAACGTCGGGCATGCGGCTGCGCGCAAGCGTACTCACATGCGTGTAAGTGCGCACACACGCTTGACTCTGGAATCCCCGTCATGCGTGCCTCTGCGCATGCGCCACACATGCTTGAGAAGAGGGCTACGTAGTCAGCCGGGTTGCCTAGGGCGCCCGGCTGACTTGGCCTGGCACTGTTTGGAGGGGTTTAACTTGATGGACTTTGTCTTTTTTCAACCCAATTTAACTATAACTATGTAACTTTGTAATGGCTTGCTTTGGTCATCTCTGGCAACGGCTTGCTTGATTCTTCTCTGGCAGCTCTTTCGTCAGCAGCTTCAAAACCAGTGTTCTGCTCCTGCTAAGTGGGGCCTGGTTAATCCATCAAGTACAGCATGGCCAGGTCCCACTTAAAACCCCACACTTAGGACGACTGTCACCCCTAGCCCCCGTGATGGCAGCCCTGGTTCCATCTTAACAAAGATTTTTAGGTGTTAAGATGAATGTGTATTGTAACGCCACTCGTCCAAGTGGTGCCGTCTCTGGGGGTTTAGGTAGATTGCAGGGATCGGATTGGTCTCAGAAAAACACAGTTCATACTCAGCATTGAGTTTTTAAGCTGACCGCAATCAGCTTTATTCATATATAACCGGCACACAGGAGCATATTGGAAAACAAAACATAAAAAGAAATCCTAGCCTGTCCGGCTCTAACTAACATACAGTCGCTCCCTCTCTATACAATAGAGAGGATCTAGCATCCAACTCTACAAAAACAGTAGTTTGTTTGGTTACTCACTGTGTCCGGCTCTCTCCTTACTGCATGCAGGCAGTTCCCCAGGAAGAGAGAGAGAGAGTAACTCTGGAGATACACTGTTTAAAGGGATTTCCCCTGAAATCTAACGAGGCCACTAATTAGCCAGGCTTCATCAAAACCTGGATAGCCTGGTGAATGGAAGTCCCACCCGCTCACTTCCATTCACTCCAGGGCCCTTTTTACCGGCTTTTCCAAAAGCCAAATGCAGTGAAAGAACACTCTTTCACTGCTGACATACTTTCCCTGGAGCTTAGTATATATAAGAGAGAAATCTGGGAGAAATATAAACACCTTCCACCTCTAATCCAGCATTTCTCTCACACACCCTCCCCCTCTGTTTCGACGTAGGGGTCGGAACACAATTAGCCTCAATTGTACCCGGGATAAGGCATCTGCATTTCCCAGCTGGGACCCCGGTCTATGCTCCACTGTGAATTTGTAGTTCTGAAGGGCCAGGAACCATCTTGTCACCCTTCTATTCTTTTCACGATTTTCACACATCCATTTAAGGGGGGCGTGGTCAGTAACTAATGTAAACTGGCGGCCTAACAGATAGTATCTAAGCTCCTCCAGAGCCCACTTCACTGCTAAGCATTCCTTCTCTACTGTAGCATAGTTTCTCTCATGGATGTTCAGCTTTTTACTCAGGAAAACTATAGGATGCTCTGCACCTTCTCTGATTTGGGACAGTACTGCTCCGACTCCCACATCGGAGGCATCAGTCTGTACAATAAATGTCTGTGTGAAGTCTGGGGTTATCAGTACTGGTTGGCTACATAAGGCTTTTTTCAGGGTCTGAAAGGCCTGTTCTGCCTCAGGGTTCCACTTGATCATTATGGACTTGGTCCCTTTTGTAAGGTCAGTCAGAGGGACAGCTATAGTAGCAAAGTTAGCTATGAACCGTCTATAGTAACCAGTGATCCCCAAAAAAGCTCGAACCTGTTTTTTTGTGACTGGTCTAGGCCAGTCTTGAATTGCCTGCACCTTGTTAAGCTGAGGCTTAACTAGCCCTCTACCAATGTTATACCCCAAATACTTGGCTTCTTCCAGGCCTATGCTACATTTTTTTGGGTTAGCAGTCAGACCGGCCATTCGTATGGAATCAAGCACGGCCTGTACCCTAGGTAGATGGGATTGCCAATCCGAGCTATGGATAACGACGTCATCAAGGTACGCTGCTGCGTAGTGCCTATGGGGCCTTAAGATTTGGTCCATGGTACGCTGGAAGGTTGCTGGGGCTCCATGTAACCCAAACGGCAACACTACATACTGGAACAGACCTTCAGGAGTACTAAAAGCAGTTTTCTCTTTGGCTTGATCCGTCAGGGGAATCTGCCAATAGCCCTTGGTCAAATCTAAGGTTGTCAGGTATCTAGCCGTCCCTAGTCTCTCAATTAACTCGTCCACACGAGGCATAGGGTAGGCATCAAATTTGGAGACCGTATTTAATTTTCGAAAGTCGTTACAGAAACGCCAGCTCCCATCCGGTTTAGGTATTAAGACAATGGGACTGGACCACTCGCTATGCGACTCCTCAATGACTCCCAACTCTAACATCTTTTTAACTTCCTGAGATATGGCTTCTCGTCTAGCTTCAGGCACCCTATAAGGTTTTACGTTAACCTTTACCCCAGGTTCAGTTATGATGTCATGCTTTACCAAAGAGGTTCGTCCAGGTTTCTCAGAAAAAACATCCCTATTCTGGATTACAAAGTTCTGTACTTCTTTCCTCTGAGTGTCTGACAAGGAGTCTGCTACGTTAACCTCTGGCACTAAGGGTTCTGCCCTTAGAGATGAAGTAGGTTTGGTGAACAATGCCATTCTTTCTTTCCAGGGTTTTATAAGATTGACATGGTAAATTTGCTCGGGTTTTCTTTTACCCGGTTGGCGAACCTTATAATTTACTTCACCAATCTTTTCAAGGATCTCAAGGGGTCCTTGCCACTTTGCCAAAAATTTGCTTTCTACCGTGGGTATTAACACAAGTACACGATCACCAGGGGAAAAATTGCGTACTCTGGCACCCCTATTATACACCCTCTGTTGAGCTTCTTGTGCCTGCTCCATGTGCTCTCTTACTATGGGCATCACCGCGGTTATCCTGTCCTGCATTTGGCATACATGCTCAATGACACTTTTAAAGGGGGTGGGTTGTCCCTCCCAAGTCTCCTTTGCTATGTCCAACAAGCCCCTAGGGTGCCTACCATATAGCAACTCAAACGGTGAGTATCCCGTAGATGATTGAGGGACCTCCCTTATGGCAAACATCAAATAGGGTAACAGGTAATCCCAATTTTTCCCATCCTTGTCTACCACCTTCTTAAGCATATTTTTGAGCGTTTTATTGAACCTTTCGACTAACCCATCAGTCTGGGGGTGGTATACCGAAGTGCGAAGTTGGACTACTTTAAACAGCTTGCACAAATCCTTCATGACCCGGGACATAAACGGGGTGCCTTGGTCAGTGAGTATTTCCTTTGGGATTCCTACCCTGCTAAAGACATGTACCAACTCTCTAGAAATGGATTTAGAGGAGGTATTACGTAGAGGAATGGCCTCGGGGTATCGGGTAGCATAATCCATTATTACTAATATATGTTGGTGTCCCCGTGCAGACTTTACTATTGGGCCCACCAAATCCATGGCTATCCTCTTAAATGGAGTCTCTATCACAGGGAGAGGGACCAAAGGGCTCCGAAAATGCGGCCTAGGAGCCGAATACTGACAGTCTGGACAGGAACTACAGTATTGCTCGACTTCACCATGTATTCCTGGCCAGAAAAATCGTTGCAAAATTCGCTCTTTGGTCTTCTCTACACCTAAATGTCCGCCCATCACATGTTTATGTGCGAGGTCAAGTACCATACGCCGGTATGGTTTTGGGACAACCAGCTGCTCTACCCGGTCATTTCCCTTTTCTACTACCTGATATAGTAGGTCATTTTGGAGGGCTAAGTAGGGACAAGAGGGGCTAGAGTCAGAATCTATAGATTTCCCATCTATCATTTTTACATTGGCCCTTGCTCTAGACAGTGTGGGATCCTTTAACTGCTCTGAAGCAAAATTATCCCTCCTAATCTCCAAGTCAGGCATGTCATTGTCTTCCTCAAACGGGTCTACATGAACTTCCCCATCTGGTATAGTCTGGTCAACCTGTGGTTCCCTGTTAGGGTCTCCGGCTGCAACCACTTTTTAGTTAGATGGATTAGGTCATGCATCTGGGAGCGTGGAGGCTTTTCTGCCATAAACATCCACTGATGAACACGCTGGGCACGGACCGAGAGGGTGACCCCCAGCCGGGCCAAAATCTCAGCTTTTAGTTTGTCATAATCTTTAGCGGCAACATGATCCAGATCAAAATAGGCTTTTTGTGGTTCCCCAGAGAGAAAGGGTGCCACCAGGCCTGCCCACTGCTCTTTAGGCCAGTCCTCTCGCTCTGCTGTCCTCTCAAATGTGGAAAGGTAAGCTTCAACATCATCACTTGTTGTCAGCTTTTGCAGATAGTAGCTAGCCCGTATAGCAGTTGGTTTAGCAGTTTCTGTAGGGGGTGCTGCCGCACTCCTTGCAGCTAGCTGCTGCACTACCTCTTTGAGGAGCTCCCGGTCTTGTCGCTGCTCCTCTCGGTTTGCGATCAGCTGTTGCTGCTGGACTCTGGTGGCCTCTTGCTGAGCAGCCGTAGCCTGTATCAGGGCCTTGAGAACGTCGTCCATATTGCCCTGCAGCAAAACACTTTATAATGCACCGCTGAAACTGGGTTTCTGGCCCTTTAAATCTTCAAAAAAAAAAAAAAAACCAAACAAAAAAAAAAAAAATATATATTTTTTTTTTATTGCCAAAGCCTCCTCCACCATATGTAACGCCACTCGTCCAAGTGGTGCCGTCTCTGGGGGTTTAGGTAGATTGCAGGGATCGGATTGGTCTCAGAAAAACACAGTTCATACTCAGCATTGAGTTTTTAAGCTGACCGCAATCAGCTTTATTCATATATAACCGGCACACAGGAGCATATTGGAAAACAAAACATAAAAAGAAATCCTAGCCTGTCCGGCTCTAACTAACATACAGTCGCTCCCTCTCTATACAATAGAGAGGATCTAGCATCCAACTCTACAAAAACAGTAGTTTGTTTGGTTACTCACTGTGTCCGGCTCTCTCCTTACTGCATGCAGGCAGTTCCCCAGGAAGAGAGAGAGAGAGTAACTCTGGAGATACACTGTTTAAAGGGATTTCCCCTGAAATCTAACGAGGCCACTAATTAGCCAGGCTTCATCAAAACCTGGATAGCCTGGTGAATGGAAGTCCCACCCGCTCACTTCCATTCACTCCAGGGCCCTTTTTACCAGCTTTTCCAAAAGCCAAATGCAGTGAAAGAACACTCTTTCACTGCTGACATACTTTCCCTGGAGCTTAGTATATATAAGAGAGAAATCTGGGAGAAATATAAACACCTTCCACCTCTAATCCAGCATTTCTCTCACAGTATGTATAAGACAGAGCCAAGATCCAAGCAATTATTGTTGCCAGTTCTGGCTACTTTATAACTTTGAAGCTACAGTAATGTAAAATGACTAAGTTATAATAAATTAAATACAACCTTGCTGAATAGTGTTATACATATATATGCACACAGTGTCGGACTGGTCCCTCGGGATACCAGGAAAACTCCCGTGGGCCCTTTTGCTTCTAATAATTTGGCCTATTTCATGGCCATTACCTATTTCTTTAAAACGATTAATAATGGAAGAATTGAGTATATTATGTAGAGAATAGAGAGGTTGAGTGAGGAGAGGAGGAATGATAGTTTTGAAAGTGGGCCCCGTGGTCTAAGGTTTTCTGGCGGGCCCCTGGCATCCCAGTCCGACACTGTATGCACATACACATTATATATCACCACAATGGTCTTCTCAGCCTAGCAGTAAGTGAATTTTATATGTGATTAAGGAATCAGATGGTAGCCCTCCTACACACATGCTGTTGCATAAAAATGTGATCTTTGAAAAAATCCCTGTTAAATAACAAACCCTCTTGAGTAATAGTACCCATTGTTATAGAACCTTTATAAATGAGCACAATTATTATCAGCAACGTCAAATTTGAATTTCGAGATTTATAATTCTCTGGCCCTTAAGAACTCAAATTCGACTACTCCCCACCTTACAACTGCTGAATTACTGTATAAATCAATGGGATAGGTCCTGGGAGCAATTTGGTGATGTTTGCAGCCTTCCTAACATTCGAGTTTTTTTCGGAGAAAAAAACTCAAATCAAGTTTTTTAATTAAAATTTAGTTTTTCACCCCCCAACAGCCACCTAACTAACAGGTTATTAGCCTCCTACCCACAAAACCTTATATAGGGACATGTTGTTGTTTGTCACTTGAGCTGAAAGTTTAAATTGTAATTATCATTATAATTAAGATGTAAGAATGTAGATACATAATGTTATTGGAACGGCACAGAAACATACTGTCTAGTCATAAATGTTTAACTATTATGTAAAGAGTTTTTCTAATTCTAATTTTGGGTTGATTTAATCCTTCCGAGCTGAGAAAATTTGATTTTATTAATACATAAAACTGCAACAACAACCATTTTTCTAATTATTTATTTTTGGGGTTAGTATTGGGGGCGGACGGGTAGTAGGAAAACCAAGGTTCCATCCTTTTGCCTGCAGGGGAAAGGTACTCCCAGAAATAATACAGCTTGTTATTCTGGTTTTACACATGTAACATAACTCCCTGGCCAATCACAAATAAGTCAGGAAAACCTGCCTGGCAACTACTTGGCCAGTGACACTGCACAGGGTGGGAAAAACATAATGCATCTTTATGCAGCAGGCAGCCCTTTCTTTATAACATATACTATCCATACGTTTTAATAATGAAAGTTAGCAGGGTCACTGTGTCAATGAGGCGAGAGAGAGGGCGGCAGCACAGACAAGGGCTTTTTTGCTGCCCATGGTACATTTAAAAGCACAATTTCCATTTTTAAACTGGAAATTTGACTTTTCTAAGGCAATAGAATGCAATTGTGCTTTCTGCACTAGTGATTCACATACCCCCCTGGACCCCCTCTGGCACAGGAAAGGTAAGTGCATTGGGTTGAGGGGGTGGCATTGCAGGAGCCACCTCAGACAGCTTTTTAAGTAGAATCTGTATATATCTTAACCTGTAATTTTAACCTTAACCTAGATATAGATTGGGTTTAGGGTTCATGTCCCGCACTGTACTTTTAGAAAATAACTTTTTACTTTCATAGTTGCTACTGCTATATTATGCTATAATATCCAGGTGATGCCACACACTTGAATTCCCAAACTGACACTTAGGGACAATGCCAGAGTTTTACTTCATAGGCACCCGCGCTATAGTGCATGACAGCACACAAATGCACCCTTAGCAACAAATTCACCACAAAAAAATGTAATAGTACTCATTTAAAATGGCCACCGTCTTTAAATCAGCACTATTCATTAAAGGTACTTGCATCTAAAGCAGATCACTTGAGCATTTTGGTGCCAATGCTCCCCGCCAGTGTTTTCAGATGAATATCTTGCCTATTTACACAGGGAAATCCTATAGTCACCATCATCTTGAAGAAGGTAGTACCCCCAGAGTTCCACAGTGGACTGTCTCAACAGATGCAGTGCACCGGCACCTAAAGATCCACACAAAGAAATCATTTTCATAGTGAGCACCCTAAACGACGAAATCTCAACACCAAAAATTTTCAGTGTAGTTATGGCCTATTTACACACACTATTGATAATATATACTGTTAGCCTAAGGGCAGGGCCAGATCTAGACCTTGATCTAGTTTTGAATACAGCTTTGGTTTCATGATACACATTTAAATGTAATATTGAATTATATTACATATAAGTTCTATATAATAATAATTAATTAAAAGTAGAGAGGGGTGTGTGTATGGATGCTGGGTTTTCATTTGGAGGGGTTGAACTTGATGGACTTTGTCTTTTTTCAACCCAATCTAACTATGTAACTATGTAATAGTTCTATTTTCGGGGCAAACTTATCAAAATAGGGTCAAGGTAAAAATTCCATGCAAGTGAATAGAAAACAGAATATAAAAATTTGCTTGTAAAACCTCAGCATCTAAAAGCCACCAAAATTAATTTAAAAGTCAATGGGAGCTGTCAAGGGCAAATATAAAGCATTTTTTTTTCAATGCAATGTTTTGAAAATCTTGACCCACTGAACATGACAAAATGTACAAATTTGAGTTATTTTTCATGATTTTATTTAATCAATTTTTCAATTTTTTTTTTAAAAAAGAAAAGCAAACATTGGAACTTTTGGAAAATGTAAGTTTATTTGAAGAAAAAAACTAATTGGAATTTTGATAAATAGTGCCTTAAATGTTGTGCTATGTTCCTTTGGCCAATGCTCTTAGACTTGCATTTCCTGTGGATCAGATAGTGAAACCTTGCAATGGAAGCCACACAAACAGCCCAAAGTCAGGTCTCTCCACATTCCTGAGCTCACACACGACACACTGAATAACTCCTCCTTTAGAAACCTCTGGGTTTTCTATACACAGAACTCTTTTTTTGTAATCACTATTGGTTTCTCCCAACTGCTAATCATAAGTGAATCCTTGGAGTGTTCAACAGTACAGCACATAGACACCATTATCCCGAAATGCTGCAGGAGGAATGAAACCCAACTGGACTTTGGCCAGGTGAGACAACATAGCCTGATATATAACATACTCTGTTGGGGGGTGTAGCAGAGTGACGTGCTACTGACTGACCAGCGGGGTCTGATTAGCCTCAGATGGCTAATCAGTACTCCTTAAAACCCCAGGCTGGTCAGTCTCTCATAATCTCTGACTGGGAGAGACACGTGTAGAGAGTTGTGGATCCTGACACTAAGGCTACTATGTCATCCATGAAAAAGGTCTTTAACTTAACTGCCTTTTTGTTATTATTGATCTGAAACTGCTGCCTAAAGCTATTTTTGTTGTTTTTGGAAAGAAAACTGCCTTTATTTATACCTGTTGCTGCCAGCTGAAATAAAAGCCATTTTTCTTTAAGACGCTTACTCTTGTCTGTCATAGGGGGGCACAAGGGTAAATGTTCATGTGGTGCCAGTGTATTCTTAAGTCACAGTGTATTTGCCAGACTGATTAGTAAGATATATTACTTGCACATACAAGTAGCTTTAGAAATAAAGGTATACATATTGGGAACTCATAACAGGTGAAGAGTTTGAAGGAAGAAAAATTCCCACTAGGTTCATCTCCTGCTCCTCATTACACTGGTCATGAGTGGGTTAATTGCACTAGGAAGTCTCACCTATAAAATAACTAGCAGATTAGATGTGCTCAGAGCCCAGAGAGAGAGCGGGTGCCCAGTGTGAGCAGAGAGCTGGGAGTGGCTAGAGCAGTTTGAAAAGAGAACAGCAGGGTGGAGTGCTGCTGTTTCTCAAAATCAGAATGGACTTTGCTTCTAGAAAATGTACCGTGAACCTGTGGACTTTTATTTTCTATACATTATTCCCAGTATGGGACTAGTTCTAGTAAGGGACTAATCCTGTGTTTAATAATAACCCAGACAGGAAAGGGGTTGTTTGCTTTTTGTTTGTGTTTTTTTTTATATTATTCACATGAAACTATCTGAAATAAAGTCTCAGTTTAAAGAATGGTTTATTTGTCTTATCCTGCTCACAATATGTAATAACATAAAATAATTTAGGGCTTGATCAAGAGTTTGTTTCCAGGACAGAATCAATTGACTGCCCCTGCGCTAGGAGAAATCACACCACATGCATTCCTTCCCACCATCCATGGCACGATGAAGCCATTTTCCCACTATATTCTTCCTAGCATCAATGTTCCACTAGAAACTGTGCAAGAGCAGAATCACTTTTTAGCTTGTGCAACATTCTGTTCAGATTTACAATTCACTAAAATACCTTCAGTGAATTATAAACTTTCTATGGGAACAGACAAAAACATTAATGAGGAACCCCTCCCAAATAGTAAAATGAAATAGTTCACAATAAAGGGAAATGCAATTCTAGAAAACTATTCAACATACAGACAGGTACATACATTATCCATTTTTATAGTTTTAAAGTTTTTTGTAAATATTTTTATGCATTAAAATGATATGAATGCGTCTGTAAATCTTCAGCTATTACAAAAACAAGAAATAAAGTGACACCAGACTGTGAATAGGGTTGTAGAGAGGCCATAGCTCATCAAAATCTGCTCATTACAGGAAAAAGTTTTTTTTTTTTTTTTAGAACTTAAACAATTCCTTAACCAGTCTGAGACCATAGCAAATAATACTGTGAAAATGCCATATTTGGTCTTTGTTCCTTGACCCCTATCACCAAGTAAAAGTGTGTATTTAAATGGGATTGGGAAATAAACTTCTACATTCTAAGATGGCCCCTTGTCAATTGTAAAACCGAACAGGAGGCAGGACACTTACCAATTCAAGGAATGTTGGAACTAACATTATTAGTAGTTTTCTTGGAAAATCCACCACTCAGTAAGTTTTCCATGTGACAAAAATGTCACCCTAACCCTAAAATTTAATGAATTTTGCAAATTATTTTTTCTTTGCTTCCTCTGGGTGAAGGCAGAAAGAACTTTACAAATGTATTTATACTTCTATTATAACAGTTTTAACTTTGATGGCTTTTGCACACTCTGACTTGTTCCAAATTTTTTAACAGATCTCATTGGTTTTTAGAGAGATTTAATGCATATGGGTATAGATGATGAAAATGTTTTATCTTGGTGATTCTTGGAACGTTGAAGAAGAAAATAGGACTGATCTGTTACAACAAAAAAGGTATTCCTCTGAAATGTATAAATACCCAAATGTAAAAAAGGCAATTTTGGAGAAGGTGCAGCTGTCTCCATTCTAACTACTTGATGAGTGGTGTGCAGGTACACCTGTTGATGCTGGGGAACCCTGAAGCTGCCATCACTGTGTATCTGGTTGTAACTCCAGGGTTCCCACAGTTGGCTGCATCAACAGGTGCACCAGACTTGCAAACAGTGAATTGGATGCAAATGCTGTTTTGAACATGCCCTCTAGAAGTGACTCAACCTTTACCTTTACAATCCTGTCCAAAGAGATATTAGGAGCACTTGCAGTGAATGCATCATTGTGCTTGGCCCTTAGTGACATTGGTATTGTGAGAAAAACATGGCATATTGCATCCAAAATTGCAGTTTGCACACTGCACCTGTGGTCATACCTAACCCCTAATGTCTTTTTAATTATGTGTTCTTTGTACCCTTGTCAGAGTTAGAGCAACTTTAGCAGGGTTAAAATAATTTGACATCACTTTTTATGCAATATACTACTTTAGATATTGTTGGAACTATGGCTTAATTGCTTATGCAAAAAAAGAAACAGATACTTAAAACAGTACCTATAGTATGCAATGAAGTGGAGTGATCCCAAATTTATTACATTTTCGAACCTTTCGTCAGGGCCACCTAAGTTCATAATAATAGTACAACTCTAATTATAGTCTCTCACCCAAAGGCAGCACTTGATTGAAGGTGCAGTCAGTAGGTCTTTGCACTCTAAAACAGAATGCAGAGGCTTGTGGATTTATACATAATGCCCAACACAGTGGACAAAGTGCATTAACATGGCCAATTGCCGGCTGCTATTTCTTCCTCCTGCGGAGTGCCTTCTTCTCTTAATGAAGTCCTTTCTCTCTTGTTACCCCCATTTCTTCCATTGAGCTAGTGTATACTTTTTGAATTAGCAACACATTCACTGTGGCAAACCAAAGGAATTAAAGGTTTAGGTACCATGACGTGTGTAGATTAATGTCAGATCATTATATTATCATGCTGCTGAGGTTGAATAATGGTGATATTGTATATCCTTTGCATTTAGTGTTCAGGAGATGCCATTGCTTCTCGCTGCTAAAGAGAATGATGTTGACCATCTACGACTGCTTCTGGCCTCAAACGAATGTGATCCCAACCAGAGAGGTACATGTTTGATCTGATTATTCCCATGCTGAGCAGTGAAAAAAAACCAGTTTGTGGAGCCATTATATTTACAGTGTCACATTCAAGTCAGCTGGAAAAATTTGGGTGGGAGGGGGGCAATGGGGTTTTTTAAAGCATTAGATACATTATCATACAAAAGGTAACTCTCCTGGAGGGGCAATGGGGAATGTTGCTAAAGCCAGGCCCGGATTTTTGCGAGGCCACAAAGCCCCCTGCCTAAGGCGGCAAGTTGTTAGAAGCGGCATGCCGCACAGCCCTTTGCTGAGGAGCACTGGCGACGCACAGCTCCCCAGTGCTCCGCCTGTGTTCGCTAGAACGGTGCTAGACTGCGTGGCCTAGGGGCGCCCGCCGATGTAATCCAGCCCTGGCTGGAGCATATGGTACAGACAGGAGCACACAGAAGGTGACTGGCATTGGGGGGTAGTGGGGGATATAAAGCATGTGATACAATACCACACAGAAGGTGACTGATTAAATGAAGAAATACTGGAACATAATATTTTTACTTGGATAGAGAAACTGGCTGATGGATAGATTGCAAAGGGTAATACAATATTTTCTAAATGGAATTGTGTCACTGGAGTACCACAGGGGTCTGTGCTTTGCTATTAATTTGTTTATTTTTTCCCTGGGGCTGGGCATTCAAAATCTTGTCTCTATTTTTGTTCATGATTTATTAATTAATTTAGAGACTGGGTAGTTAACTGGTGTTGTTCCTATCAGGGGCCTCAGGTGAGACAGCTCTTCATGTGGCAGCTTGTTATGACAATTTGGAAGCTGCAGAAATCTTGCTGACAGCAGCTCCAAGCTTGGTGAATATGCCAATGACATCACAACTCTATCAAGGTCAGTGAGTGTTTCATTTTTTTCTCCGAAGTTGTGACATTTCTACCACTAATACTTCTATAGACAAATACAAGAGGTCCTCTGCACTCAACCCGTTATCAATATATTTAGGACATTGGGACATTTTGGCCTTAAGCTTGTAAGGGGAACTTCTATTCGTTAAAGGAAAACTATACCCCCCAAACAATGTAGGTCTCTATTAAAAGATACTTAGTAAAACAGCTCATGTGTAAAACCCTGCTTCATGTAAATGAACCATTATCATAATAATATACTTTTTTAGTAGTATGTGCCATTGGGTAATCATAAATAGAAAAGTGCCATTTTAAAAAATAAGGCCCACCCCCTGAGATCGTAAGATTCACTGTGCACACATACAAACCACATGTAAGGTCACATGAGCCAATTAACAGACAGAGTTCTGCCTTTTGCTTCCTCACTTCTTCCTGTTACAGTTAGTGTTGTAGTATTTCTGGTCAGGTGATCTCTGAGGCAGCACAGATAGAGTCACGAAATGGTGGTTCAAGGCAAGAGATGTAAAAGGGCAATATTTATGTAAATATATATTCCAGTTTGGTAAGATTCTTTAATATGTCATTCAATTTGATATAAACTATCTGTTGCTTAAGTATTCATTTTGGGGGTATAGTTTTCCTTTAACCCATAACACAGAAAGTCAGACACATGAGTTCTTAAAAAATGTAACTTTGTTTATTGTCTTACATTTCTTGTCAGGCAGACACATTACTTTAGCAGACTTCCCAACAGTCAATTTTACTTAAGTGCCAAAATTGTTTCCTCATAGTACAGCAGTCTGTGAATCACTCCTCAGCAGTTAGGATAGGGTTTTACTCACAGCGTTCTGGTCCTCAATGGCCTGGCTCGGTGATTCGGTGCACTACTACACCCCTTCACCACTCCACCAGCCTCCCGCTTCGACCATCCAGCACTCGACCAGTGCCCCTTGGCCACTCCGGCAGGTACCAGCAACCTTTGACTTGACGTCTTCCACTTCCACCCTCTCTTGCCTAGCAAACTCACCAGTGTAACCCTATCTTGGGCATTATTCCCCGGACACTAATTCAACTACGCTCCTTGCTGGGGCAATAGGCTACCCTTTCTTTCTCCCGATCTCTGACACCTAGTGCCAGCTGCTACTAAATCTTTCTGACTAATTAACTACCTGATCCCAGGCTGGTGTTCCCCCTCTTCAGCGAGGCTCTTGCATGACCTCACCTCCTCCCATAAAAGCCCTTAACTAGGGGTGTGGCTGCCCTTTTATACCTTTTTAGAAAACTCCCTCTAGTGGTGAAAGAATGAAATTATTACTAACTATGATGCTCTACTAACACCTAATGGTCTTTTCCTTAATAACCATAAACACATTTTCACATACAAATTTTCATAAACACCACAAAATTCACAAACAACATTTTAACTCTTTCATCCACCCACAACACAATTCACTCTCTTACAAGCTACTAAAAATGCCTTACCCTTTAAACAAAACAGGGATTGTTTGTTTATATATTGCAATATATTTAAGCTGAACAAATACAAGCTGATCCAGGGACTAGTCGATCTTGGAGTCAGGAAGGATTTTTCCCCCTCTGAAGCAAATTGGAGAGGCTTCAAATTGGATCAACTAGCAGTTATGCAGGTTATATATAGACTGAAACTGTTGAACTTGATGGACATGTGTCTTTTTTCAGCCTAACTTACTATGTTACATCAAAATCACCCGGTCTGGCCAGCCCTACACTCAACTTTCACCTGATTCATTAAGAATTCTATTACTTTATTATACATTTTACACCTGTGACTTACTTGCTGCTTTCAAGGTTAAAACTCACAAACTTGGTTGCCCTTTTATTTGCCACCAGTGTTCGGGGCTTGAAGCTAGAAAAGATGATAGAAATCCAAAGATGCCCTCAGAGAGAAGCAAACTCATATTAGAGATCAAGCAGTATTTGTATGCCTTACATCCACTAATTTTTGCAGGGGACTTGGGGCAATAAAATCCTATACAGGATAGATATGATTTGTGTTTAGAAATGTAAATCTTTTATGGAATTTTGTTAGAAGAGGGTATGATCACATCAGGGGCATAACATGCGAGGGTCATTTTTTGCCAGGGCTCATCCCCTGTGTTGAGGGCCCTGCCAAACAATGCCCCTCACATGTGCAGTGACTAGAGGACTAATAATGAGGCTGCATGTTTGAGGGCCCTTAGAACTTAGTAGTATAAGTATGGTTGCTACCTTTCTGGTTTTCACCCAAAGAGCCCAGTTTTTGGAAAGGGTTAGGGTTAGGGTAAAAAAACAATTCAGGAAAACCAGACAGGCATGTAAATTGTCCACGTGGTGATCAGCAAATTGCTAACTGCCATGTCATAACCAGGCCCCCTGACATCATGAACCCACTCCGAAACGTTACCCAATCTGATGTCAGATGTCATTGGCCCCAACCCCTGCCTAGACACCGAAAACCTGAAAGTGTCGGTTACCATGATAACGGATGACATCCCAACTGAAACTTAACTTGTTACTATTATCATGAAAAACGAGGGTTGAAAAAACAAACAAGTAAACAATGCTAGAAGAGAATCTTTTGAACACTGGAAGGGGAGGAATGAGGGGCAGGTAAGGCATTGGGAACAGAAAGGGAGTAAAGAAGATGATTCGAAAGTGGATGGAAATGAATCAAATAACGAAAAGGAAGACAATTAAATTCCAGGTGTAATTAGCCTTTAAGCTAAATATAGATTTATTTTGTCAAACAGGAAATTATGGGGTCATTTAGCGGAGGAAGAATGTGCTGTATAGCACTACAGAATACAGAAATGTATAAACAAGTTTCCAAACAATAAGCATAAAGATGATTCATGATATTACTTTTATATATGGAAATGTTTGTATTATTGAGAACAGAAAGAGCCACTTTATGGATTTTGATTTTCTGGAGACAATAGTTGCATATTTTATTTTTCCACCAACAGACTGGACTGACCTCTTAGGTGGTTAAAGGAACAATAAACAAATGGTGTGTTTGCTTCAGAAGCTCTACTATAGTTTATATAACAAGCTGCTGTGTAGCCATGGGGGCAGCTATTCAAGCATAGGATACACAGTAGATAACAGATAAGTACTACTATAGTTTATATAAACAAGCTACTGTGTAGCCATGGGGGCAGCCATTCAAGCACAGGATACACAGTAGATAACAGATAAGTACTACTATAGTTTATATAAAAAAGCTGCTGTGTAGCCATGGGGGCAGCCATTCAAGCAAAGGATACACATTAGATAACATATAAGTACTATCATAGTTTATATTAATCATTAGTACTTATGGGCCCTAAATAATGATCTCCAATGTCTTGTAGTTTATTCTCTTTTCTTTGTAAGATCCTCACATACCATCTAGTCCATCCCCAACTAAACTCATAGCTCACAGTTCCTTCACTGTTATCCATGTGTCCCCCCTCATTCCCTTAAACTACTGTCTCCTTCCCCCTACAATTGGCCAGGTGGCAGAACACAATGTTGGGGCACTGAAAGTCCTACTGATCCAGGATTTAACTAATTTTCTGTACTGACATGAACACGTGCAACAGTGGGTAACAGAGGTAGCAGTTGTAGTAGTACAACAAGTTATACACCAAAGAGCTATGCATATTATTAATGATTATACTATTTGTGTTTCTCTGTAAATGTATAATACTTCATGGATTATAAGCCCTTTAGGGCACCGGCTGCTTTAAAAATTGATATATTGAGAGTCCTAGCACTTAAGTATTTATTCTCACTATTTCATCTATAAGTGTACACTTGTTCATGTTTGCACATCAAGTAAAGCATTGCATAAACTTATAGAACAATATTCTAAATTAACCTATGTCTCCAAACTTTCCTCATTCCACATGAACCTAAACCCCTCATCCTGAGCAAACACACAGGGGCAGATCAAATCAAAATGTGACAATGTCTGGAACAAAATCCTATTTGTTCAGTTATCTTGTATCTTTCTTTGTGTTTTTCGCTCCTTGCATCATCATGAAACTTTGGCTAGGAATTCAATGTATTCCTATACAGGTATATTCCAATTAAATTTCCCAAGATCAGAATTTGCTACTCTGTTACATAGTTTATTTTTGTTTTTGTAATATGTTATAATGTTAAATGTCATATTATAAAGCTGATGCTAATGTTAAAGAGTTTGGTTGCTCAGTTTATTTGTGGTAAAACTTTTGTAATAGGAATCTGCCTTGGTATTTCTCTTTTGTGATTTGCCTCACTCCCTACACAGGACAGACGGCTCTGCACATTGCAGCTGTGAATCAGAACATGAACCTGGTGAAGATTCTCATAGAGAGAGGGGCTGATATCTCATCCCCACGTGCTACTGGAAGTTTTTTTTCCCTAAAGGCTAAAAACCTCTTCTACTTTGGTAAGAGACAATTACTGGCTTGGTTCTTTGCTATGAGTGATATATGAGTGAGAAGGATTTAAAAATGTAAAAGTCAAAAGGAAAATTATTGAATAGCTAGACTAATTTTTATAAAAATTATTTTGCCATGCAAGACACTTGGAAGTGATTCAGAATTGTGGGCAGACTGCATAAGCATGTTCATCTTTGAAATCCTTCCATATGTACTACGTACAGTATGTATTTCTTTGCAACAATGCTCAATTTGATATTTTGTTATTGCAAAAATCCTGAGTAAAACAAAATTTCCTGAGCTAGTGAAAAAAGCAGAAGAATTAATTTCATTCTTGAACTGATGAGAAAGACACATAGCAGGAACTAGGGGTAGGCGGGTATGCTTGGGGTGCAACTTGAGGGGTGCAATTCCAGGGGAAAAGGGGGGGTGGGATTGCATAGTTGATATGGCTCACTTTCTGCACATAACAAGCAGTGGCATGACAACATGGTGAGGGGGGGACCAGGTTGGTCAGTTGTCTGGCAGTGAGTGGAGGAAGGCTTCAAACCGGGGTGGGGGGCTTGGAAGAAGTCCAAGGTCAGGGCAGAGGATGACTTTGGGTAGCCTTGGGCATATATCTGTAATTAACTGGCTTTTCTTTATCTTAGAGCAATTTAAAGCTGTTTGCCTCAAATACCTTAATTGCTAGTTTAAAGTGAAATTCAGTTTTTACTTCCCCTGCCTCTCCATTGTGTAAACAAAGTTTCTTTAGGATGGGTGATTCTGGGCATTTTGTGTAATTTCCAATTATAAAAGTAAGCAGGCAACAAAAGGCTAATTTTAATGAGAGGAGAGTGATTCCCTGGACTGGATTCTCAGGTGCACTCATGGGTCAGGGGACAGTTACTAATAAATGCTGATCGCCATGTTTACTAATGATTGTGGCCTTACCCATGTCAAAACTGCAAGGAAACATATATAAACACAACCAAAAGATTACTTGTATGGCAGATGCAGTCAGAATTAACATGTCTTCTTTTATTGATTATCCTCCTGCTTTGCTTCTCATTTATTGCATTTTTTGTCCAAATTCATGATTTGTGATCACGCGATACAACATGAGACAGGTCCCCAAGATATACAGGGTCACTGCAAGTGGATGCCCAATGTTTTTTGCCCCAAAAGTACACATTGATGTTGAAACATTATTCTTCATGTATAAAACGCAACAGGGTTGGCTAAAGACCCATTGATCTCATTATGTAGGGTCTATACAAAAGCACACACACATTCACAAAAAATGTGCATAGAGAAATGGATCAGCTGCATCAAAGTACAGAGGGGAGAAAACAAAGAATGGGAGAAAGCAATGATATAAACCATATCACGGCAAGCCAACAATGAGCAGAAATTAAGTATATTAAAATAATAAACATGTCTGCCCACAACAGAAACCTAAGTAGGAAATGGCCATGTGTTCAGGATTGAGTATAGTTATTGTTTGTAATATGCTGTATTTATGATTCCACAAGGTTGACTAAAGACCAATTGATGGGGAGAATGGGGGAAATACAACGATATAGACCATAGCACAGCAAGGCAACTTTGATTTGTAGTTATGCCTCATACAACTTTTTAAGTAACTTTATAAAAATCACTGTTCTTTTTATTCTCTAGGGGAACACATTCTGAGTTTTGCTGCTTCTGTTGGAAATTCTGATATTGTGAAATTATTGGTTAAAAAAGGAGTCGATTTGTGTGCCCAAGACACTTGGGGTGAGAGCAAATAAGGAATGCTTATGTATAGTAGAACTCTCTGAGGCCTCCAACCCTAAGCACGATGTTTCTTTTTTATTCTTAGGCAATACTGTGCTACACATTTTAGTTCTACAACCCAACAAAACCATGGCTTGTCAGATGTTTGATCTTCTTATGTCCTTGGAGAGTGCACAGAAGTGGCCTCCTTTGAATCAGATACCAAATCATGATGGTCTCACACCATTAAAATTGGCTGCATTGGAAGGGAATATCACCGTAAGTTTGATTTTTAAGTAAGAAGAAAGGTTCCTATCCATGGAAGTTTTCTCCATTGGAGAACAGGTCTTCATTCTTTGACTGTTGGGGTAACTATAGTATTCATATGTAAATATCTCATTCCTTGAACACCAGCCACAGGATGTTTGAATGTTTCCTTTTATACTGCTGAATGTTAGTGTAGCTTTCAGCATACAGTACATATCCCACATAATAACTACTGTAGTTCTTCAATGTATTTGTCATTTTAGACTTAAAGTTATATCACAATATGAGGGTAATGCAAATATAATGCAGTGTTGCTCTGCACTTGTCAAACTGATCTGTTTGCTTCAGATACTCTACTATAGTTTATATAAACAAACTGCTGTGGAGCAATGGAGGCAATTGAAATATGACTAAATGGTAAAGGTTAAATAGCTGATAACAGATAATCTTTTATATAATATATAAAATCATTATGTATTATACAGAGCATATCTGCAATATACCCTGAGCCTTTTCTACATTGAATGGCTGCCTCCATGGTTACTCAGCAGTTTATTGATATAAACTAGCATTTCTGAAGCAAACCAGTTTTACCACTGCAGGGAAACACTACACTGCATTTTCTTTACTTTAAAACATTTTCTATTTTGGTGTTACTGTTCCTTTGAACTTGAGTCTTTCTGTGTCTTATCATCAGTTTGATTCTCTTGTTCTAAGCAGAAATCCTTTGAGGTCTGTAAAAGGTCACTATATTTCACCTTCCTCCCTCCTTTGCAGATGTTCCAGTATCTGATGCAGAAGGGAGTCCATAAGGTGCCATCACTGGGTCCTATTTCTTATACTCTCTATGATATGACAGAGATTGATTCTTGGGGCTCCCCATGCTCTGTCCTTCATCTTCTTGTCTCTTCAAGGAAGTCTGAGGTAATTTGCAATGTTATATATAAAATGAATCGGCCCAGAGAATAATGTTTCAAAACCCACCTTTAACTTTAGGATGATGATCTTTTGACATCCATATATTTAAACCCCTAAGAATTTAGTTTCTGAATTGGGTAATCCCTTGCTCTACTGTAAATAGCTGGATATTAACCCTTTTGGTCTAAAATAGTCCAAAATAGCGTTACATACATTTTTTTATATTTATCTTATGCTCACTTCCTCTTTTAGGCTCGCAAAATCCTGGACATCTCTCCAGTTAAAGAGCTGGTAAATGAGAAATGGCAGAACTTTGGGCAGCCTTATTTCCTGATCCTTGGTGCCATATATGTTCTATATATGATCTGTGTGTCTCTGTGCTGCGCCAATCGACGACTAAGGCCATTATGGAAAAACTCAACCAACCCCCGGGACATTACAGTGCTCACAGAAGCTCCTCTCTTGGTAGGACACCTGATGTGCATTGTGTTGTCAAATATTATTCAATTATTGCAGGAATTCAAAATATATGTTCTGTAAACTCGAGGAAAACAGAGACAATGATATGCATAAATAATGCAATTGCTGCTAGATGTGGTTCTCTGGTACTCGCATGTCTCTAATTCTTTACTGGCAAAATGACAACACATGGCAAGATCACTTACCCTTTATCTGAAAGTCTCATTCATTGCAGTAACTGCACTGCTAGCTGGAGAGGGTTCATTTAAATAAGGCAGTAGGAGAGGCAAATCAATGAACTCTGAACCTATTCTGTGTCACAAATGAGCACAGATTTATTCAAAGTATGTAGAGTATAAAAAGTGGGTGACTAAGTGAAAACTCTATCACTTCAATAATTAGCCAGAGGTCAAAGGTCCTGTACTGACTCTTCAATAAGGGTTTCTTTCCTACAACAACAACTTCCCTAACTACTGTACTAAAGCCACCTGATTTCTGATTTTGCACTGTAGAGCACATCACAAAAAACACACCGACTTCCATTTTCTGTTCATTCCTATGGGAGTATTTATCAATGGGTGAGAGTTCACCACTTAATAAATGTGCCTCTAAAATCCCATAGAAATGAGCAGAGAGCAGTAAAATGTAATTTAATACTTTGATAAATCTTCTCCTAGATATGTGCATATTCACCCAGGAAAAAGGCTGTACTTATGATTAAGTACAAATTTAAGTTATTAGCTGAGGAGCCCTGCATTGCCTAGGAAATAATGTAAAAAAATTGCAAATATTTGCACTGCTCAGAATCTCTACAAAAATATGAAATGCTGCAACGTTATTTGTCCAACAGGTAAACAGGCCTGTACGTCTTATAATACACGAGTGATTAATACATGAGGGATATTGAGAGTTCCCTGTATAACTCAGCCTTGTGCCTTTATATGGTCACAGAACAACCCCTCAGTGACTTCTAATATCCTTATTATTTACAGTAGGGGGTACATTATCCCTTATAATACATGTGTGATACTCAGAGTTCCCTGTATAACTCAGCCTGCAGCCTTGTGCCTTTATATGGTCACAGAACAACCCCTCAGTGACTTCTAATATCCTTATCATTTACAGTATGGGGTACATTATCCCTTATAATACATGAGTGATACTCAGAGTTCCCTGTATAACTCAGCCTGCAGCCTTGTGCCTTTATATGGTCACAGAACAACCCATCAGTGACTTCTAATATCCTTATCATTTACAGTAGGGGGTACAATATCCCTTATAATGTATGAGTGATACTCAGAGTTCCCTGTATAACTCAGCCTGCAGCCTTGTGCTTTTATATGGTCACAGAACAACCCTTCAGTGACTTCTAATATCCTTATCATTTACAGTAGGGGGTACATTATCCCTTATAATACATGAGTGATACTCAGAGTTCCCTGTATAACTCAGCCTGCAGCCTTGTGCCTTTATATGGTCACAGAACAACCCCTCAGTGACTTCTAATATCCTTATCATTTACAGTAGGGGGTACAATATCCCTTATAATACATGAGTGATACTCAGAGTTCCCTGTATAACTCAGCCTGCAGCCTTGTGCTTTTATATGGTCACAGAACAACCCTTCAGTGACTTCAGTGACTTCTAATATCCTTATCATTTACAGTAGGGGGTACATTATCCCTTATAATACATGAGTGATACTCAGAGTTCCCTGTATAACTCAGCCTGCAGCCTTTTGCCTTTATATGGTCATATGACCCTTTTATAACTTCTAATATCCTTATCATTTACTGTAGGAGCAGTGCTATATTTACCATACAGGCCCTCTAGGGCCAGCACCTTAGATGGGATGGGTGGTAGCTCTCAGGTGCCTATATGGTAAATTAATTGTATGCTAAATCAGGTGGCGGAGCTGTGTATGTGAATTTGGGGGGGGGGTGCATACCTGATGTTGGAAATTGTTAGTGCTTGCTACATGCTTTATTTCTTGCAACATTTTTACAATGGTAACATTTCTGTTAATAACAGATTCTAATTTTGCTGTTTTGCTTCATTATGATATGAACCTTTATTTGCCAGGAGTCCTATAACTACCCTATGGATGAGCTACGTCTGGTAGGAGAACTAATCACGATTATTGGAGCTCTGGCGATGCTGCTGTTGGAGGTAAATTCTCACCTTGTTACTAATATGCTAATTTTTTTGTGTAATTACACTTATGTAAAAAGATGGGCTTCTAAGTGTCTTGTGTTTCCCACAATACAAACACACATATAGCAGAAACATTATTTCAGCAGATTTGGAAAGCTCTATGTTTCCCGAATGTGCCAATACCAAAGATATATAGTTTTATGGAGATTTATAATTTGTACGTCAAAAACTCCCAGTAATAAACTACCAAATTTCCAAAGCACTGCTCTACAAAACTGCATAATTCTGAGAATGTGGCATATAGGGGCCCAAAAATGAAGTCACCCCATATGAGCTATCAGTTGTGTAATTCCAGATTCTGCAAAATCAACACATTTACAGCATTTTATGAGCGGCAAAGCTCCAAAAGTATGTTCACCCCAGAAAACCAAATATTTTTGCAAAGTAAACATTCCTCTGAATCCAAAATAGGTATACATGTCTGTTTACTCCAAAGTAGTAAGTTGCAAAGCTTTCCTAAAATTGGTGACATTTCCGGAAATCACCTCAAACCTTCCACGTTGAAGCATCTTATCTCCCACAAATTATTAGGTACCAAGATTACGTACCCCACATATGAATTAATTTTAAGGCCCCAAATATATCCAGAGGTTGTCCTGTTTTACCAATAAATGTTGAAATTGCTCATTAATTAGTTTCAAGGTCTGCTTCCTCTTCCTTGGTAAAAGCTACAAAAAAGTATGGTGACCCCCCCCCCCCAAACCATATGGTTTTGGAAAGTACACATTTGATGAATTAAAAATGGACAATTATGTCTTTCCACTCCAAATGATCAATGAGGAATGAGTTTCCTAGGGGGTTGGGGGCCGATAGAACTCCCCTGCACAGCGGCAAATGCCACCAGTGCAGCAAGCTAGCCCTTTGCTGCGCAACGCGTACATGCTATGTGCTTGGCAGTCAGATCATTTTCCTGCCATCACGTAGTACCTATGGGCTTGGCATTGCTAAACACTTTTTTCTGTTGAGTTGTTTTCAGATTGTTCTCTATAAACAAATACTTTTTTCAATTGCTTTCCATCTTTTATTATTTACCGTTTTCCCAAAATTTAAGTTTAAAGTTTAATGCTCCTGTTGATACAATTAATTGATACATTTCTTAGCAGTATCTGTGAGATTGGCAAATATTTTATCAATTCTAACAGCTGCCTTTAATGAAACTCAGGGATTCTGCTTAGCAGGGACAAAGAGATGGATCAACTAAATGTGTCAAATCAAAATAGTTCGTCTGCGACCCCCCCCCTCCACACCCGAGAAAAACAAATCAAAAATAGAATGTAATTGGGAAAAATCTTTATTTCTGGTGAACAATCTAAGACCAACTGCACTAAAAAAAATGTGTTTGAAGGAGAACAAACCCTTTAAAAATAAAGAGGATGAAATAAAAACTTCTGTTAACCTTAAAGAACCATTACAGAACAGACTTCCTATTATACTAAAGTGGACAATCTATAGAAAGTTTCACTGGTGTGATTCAGGAGGTATAAAAAACTCTATAAATATCGGACCCCGCTCTTAAACTTGGGGGTAAGAAAATTCCCCCCACCTTCTTTTTCTCCTTTAACACTGGACTTCCATAAAATTTCTCCACATTGAAATAAGGTAAACGGACTGGTAATCTTACCCCACAAACATTGTGTCACGGTCGGCACCCAACACCAGAACAAATGCCAAGCACCCTGGTCTGGGCTCGTGCGTCGCCTGTAGTGTGAACGCCTTTGGCCTTTGGAGGAGCCATCAGCTACTTGGATGCCACCAGGACTTAAACGAGAGGTGCAAAGCTAGATGTTCTGGATAGGCAGAGGGGCACGACTGTTAGCGAGAGTCTTTGGGTAGAAGGTCGTAGTACAAGGTGTTCAGCAATAGAGTAGTCAGATCAGGCCGGGTCGGGGCAGACAAAGAATAAACTTAGTCAGGCAGGCAAGGGTCAAACCAGGTAGTCAATCAAAGGGTTAAGCAAGATCAGAGTCGGATAAACAGGCAAGGAGTCAGGATAAAGAGTGGAGAAGCACTTCATAACTCTGCCCCTCCCTACATCTCTGAACTCATCTCTATATACTCACCCAACCACGCTACTCTCCTCTACTGACCTGCTTCTCAACTCTTCTCTCATTACCTCCTCACATGCTCGCATTCAAGACTTTGCAAGGGCTGCACCCCTCCTCTGGAACGCTCTCCCACGGTCTGTCCCACTTTCTCCCAACCTTTCTGCTTTCAAGAAATCTCTTAAAACGCACTTCTTCCGAGAAGCCTACCCTCACTCTGCTTAACTACCAAACACAACACCACATACAGTACCACATTTCTCACCCACTTAATTCGATCTTGCCCACTCCCACACCTTGTGTATTACTCTCCTCCCTTTAGAGTGTATGCCTATGCATAGGGCCTTTCCTCACCTTTTGTACCTGTATTGATTGTGATGTATGTAACTCCATATATTCTATGTATATAATTCATGTGATTTAGTTGTATAATCACATTTACTTTACAGCGCTACGCAATATGTTGGTGCTATATAAATACATGTTAATAATAATAATAATAATAATAATAATAGAATCGTCAAAAGCCAGGCAGGGGTCAAAACAGGTAATCAGGATCAGATATCAAGCAAAATAGCAGAAGCTAATAGCACCAGGAACAAATCCTATCACGGGCAATAAAGAAATAGCTGAGCTCCCTTAAATACCTATTTGAATTTCTCGCCAATGCGCGCGTCTGCACGCTGGCGTCATCACACCATCAAACACATCACACGAGACGCGGGCGTGCGCGTCCAAAGTAGCCACAATAGCGGCCAAGGAGGAGCGGCGGGTGTCCCCGCCACACCACTAAACCACCAGGTACGATTTTTATTACACCGCCGCCCCCAGTCCGTCACTAGGGGGAACGCTGACAACAAATCTGTTGTATAGAGGCAGCGCAATGCTAGGTTTCTAAAAAATCGCTCGTCTCCAGACCAAAATTAAAATCATTCACTTTATTTGAACATCGTATTAATCATACATAGCGTCTGAGGTCTGACGCGTTTTGTGATAGAACACTTCCTCAGAGACCTCTGAGGAAGTGTTCTATCACAAAACGCGTCAGACCTCAGACACCATGTATGATTAATACGATGTTTAAATAAAGTGAATGATTTTACTTTTGCTGCCAGAGTTTCCTTCTCCAGCTTAGACCTGGCGATGAAGCTGCATCCTCCTCAATCTTATGTCAGTGACATCATATCCTGTATGCCAAAGAGTCATAAAAATCATTAACAATACTGGCATTTCATATTTTAAAGTGGGATTGTCTTTAAAAGTTGCAACTATTCAAAATTTTAGTATTTTTTTTAACCATTTGAGGGGCATGCCACATTTGTTTTAGGGTGGGCTCATGTCTAGGGCATTAGAGGATCACTTTTGTCTTTATTTTGCTTCCTTGAACATTTTTATTAATAAATGGGCAGTTCAAGCATTTGCATCAACATCTCTAATAAAGAAACATATAGGGCGTATATGTACCTGCCCTATTCAAATTAACTATGCAAAAGTGTACTAACTAAGTTTTGCTAGGCAGAAATGCACATTAGCGAAAGTTCACTAGGAAATGCTCGTGCTGACAAATATATATTAGCGAAACTTCACAAGCATTCGACAGCAGAGCTGCAACTTCGTATTTTAGTGAATTAGATTAATGGTAACAAATTTACCAATTCGCCTTTAGTGAATTTGCCCCAATGGGTTTTCATTTTGTTACTTAAAGTGGAAAGTTTTCATTTATTATAAGGATGCTCAAGCCCCCCACTTTCACATGTACAACAGTCTAAATGGAATTTTCTGCATATTACCTGTGGCAGATGGCGTGTCACGGCCGGCACCCAATACCAGAACAAATGCCAAGGACCCTGGTCTCGGCTCGGCTTCACCAGTAGTGTGACTACCTTTGGGCTTCGGGAGGATCCTCAGCTTAATTGGGTGCCACCTGGACTTAACAAGGGGTACAAGGCGAGGAGCTCTGGCTGGCAAAGGGGCACGACTGGATAGCAAGAGTCTTTGGGCAGAAGGTCAAGGACAAGGCGTCAGGTGGAAACGGAACAGACCGGATCAGGGCAGGCAGATAACAGAATCGTCAGGCAGGCAAGGGGTCAAAACCAGATAGACAGACTGGATAAGGCAGAAGGATGGTCAGACAGCCTGGGTCGAGGCAGGCGGATATCAGAATCGTCAAACAGGCAAGGGGTCAGGATACAGAATGCAGAGTAGTCAGGAACAGGCAGGGTCAAACACGGATAATCAGTCAGGTTAGCAAATTCAGAAACAGGTAGCAAAAGCTCAGGAAACCACAGGATATGATCCTATAACGGGCACTGGCTACAGGTCTGAATGGGCCTTAAATAGGGAACCAATTGGCGCCAAAACGTGTTCAATTTTCAACGCGCGCGCCCTAGTAATCCAAGATGGCGCCAGCAAGGGCAGGATAGGAGCGGCGCAGCGGGCGTCCACGCCAAGGACGCGGCGTGGACCCCGCTGCCCACTAGACCACCAGGGTAAGTTTCTTACATGGAGAAGTCTTCCTTGTTCTCAAATATAACTTTATCAGTAGGACACCCAGATGTAATACTTTACCTATTTAAAGTGATATGTAGAAGAAATGTCTGTCCTGCTAAAATTCACAAGTGCTCCACATCTCCACTGGTAGGACAGCTGAGTGCGGCTTTCATGCATTTCATGACACACAGAGGTGTTTATGTTCTTCGGGTAGTAGTTAAACCACCATATGTTATAAAGGGCACTAAGTTTGCCCAGGGGCAGTAACCCATAGCAACCAATAAGATGTTTACATTCAAATAGGTGACCAGTAAATGCTACCTGATGATTGGTTGCTATGGGTTTTTGCCCCTCGGCAAACTTAGTACCTTTTATTACATAAGCCCAAAAGACTTCTAGTTCCCCTGTGTGTATGCATGATAATGTCCTTCAGTTGACAGATGGAGATTTCTAGTCCTCTTGAGGTCTAAAGTTCTTTGCCCCTTAACTGTTATGTGAATCGTGGATAAGTTTCATAATCTTCAGATGACAAACATCTCTAGCTTTCTTGGGTGTTTCAATACATCTCTATTGGTGGGACAGTTAAGAAATTTTACTCCACATGTTTTGTGATGGCCATTGAACATATTGTGCTCCCCTGATGACTCACTTTTATTAACAGGAAAGAAGTTCCCATATCAAGTGTTTCTTTAGATTTAGAATCCCTATTTCCTTTCAGATTCACAGATATCGATGTAGTAAAATTTTGCTCCTCACAACCCTACTCTCTCCCCTATGTCTACTGTTTGCTTTATAGATTCCTTATTATTGGTTTCCAAAATTCATTGAAAACACACAACAAGTAGAATTGCTTTGTTGATGCTTTTCAGACACCTCTTGTTCTTAGTAATTTTATGGTTTATTCCATTGTCTCCTGATTATCTCTATATCTGATGATGGAATACCGTCTTGCTTAATAATCCTGGTTTTGTATAACATAACATTTACTGGAATGTTCTAGAGTATTTTTTGCTCTTTTATTCCTTTTTTTTCTTCATGTTTTGCATTCTTTCTTAATATGTAGATCCCAGTGTTAATGAGTGCTCAAAGAATTTCTTTCTTCAAGGATCCAGTTTCAGGGGGGCCATTTCACCTTATTCTGTGAGTTTCTCATAGTTTCTTACCTGAGCAGCATGTTCTGCTATAGGGCACTATACTTTGCATAGCAATTATACTGAGGCTGTTGCATGTATGAGATACTTAGAAAACACGTGTGACTTTTGATGTTGACCTGCATGTGTTGATGCTTGTGAGATGTTTCTGGTTTTATGATATTATGCATTTATATTTCTGTATATTATGCTTACATACAAATTATAGGAAATTTAGTTGTTGGTTAGCATGTACACATTGATTTGCACTCGTTAAAATCGGCTAAATTTACTACGCACTCACCTCAAAGAGACATACGTTTTTACCCTGCAGATATTTCTGCTACCTCTATTGAAGTTTCTTAAATTTTCCTACCCTGCAGCACTTTTTGACCCTCTCTAAACAGGGTATTCTATTTCAATCACAATGCTATGTCGAAGACGAAGTCTATGATCAGATTTAAGTGTGAAATTAGAGCTCACCACAACAAAAACTCAAATAATCCAGTCTTTAGGGTATTTACAGTGCTTTACAGTGCTATGCAATATGTTGGCGCTATATAAATACATGTTAATAATAATTTTTAGAAGTGTTTTACACTAAAAATCCTATAGGAATGAAGTGGATGAGTTTTTCCTGTGGTGAACCCTAATTTCACACTTTGATAAATCTGGACAATCAGTTCAACATCTCAATTAGAGCTGAGTTTACAAACATTGATGTGCATTGTCTTTTTATAATATGTATTTCTGTCACATATTGGTATAGAGTTCTCTATTCTTGCATGGTCCTGGCCTGTCTGGCTTTGAGACTCACAGACTCTGATGGAGAAATCATCCCTATGTCTCTGGCACTGGTGCTCGGATGGTGTTACACCATGTACTTTGCTCGGGGATTTCAGATGCTTGGACCCTTTACTGTTATGATACACAAGGTATTTTAGAGAATACTTTTAACAATTAAAAATAGCAGTAGAATCTGACTAGTGTTCCCTTAAAACATATGTCTTGAATAATTATTAATGCTCAATTATTAAAAATAGAAGTGATATAAACTATGAATTATTGCATGTAGGATTTTTCTAAATGTCCTTAAAGGACAAAGAAGCATTTTTCACTGGGGTGTGGCAAAAAGTTTAGGCATCCCCCAGTGAAATAGATTGCTATGGTTTTCCCCATAGCACTGGCACTGGTCCTTGGAAATACTGTCTATGTGCTGTGCCGGCATTCTCTTGCCTTTAAGTTTTCAGCCCTCCATTTGAGCATCTTAATGGTTTAGTTTAGTTAATTCTGAGCATCAAAATGTTTTCTTCAAATCCATGACTGTCTAAAAATTCAGAACAGGCTCATTAAGCAACAAGTTCATCATTAATTGTTATTAATCAGCTTATTAATACCACTCTACAGATCATGTTTGGAGACCTCCTGAGATTTTTCTGGCTGATGATGGTGGTCATTATTGGGTTTGGAACAGGTACTGTGCTGCACCTTTATATGCTTGAAATTATCTTTGCTATCCGCTGATGAGGCAAGCCAAGAACCCTCATAGACTGGGACATTTGGAAGAGATTGGGCACCAAGGGACACACCTCAGGGTATCCCACAATGAAATAATACAATTTAACACAGACATTTAGAACAATTATAAACTTTTTATATAGGTAGTTGTACCTCTCCTTTGAAAAATGTAGTTGCTCCAACATAGCAGGCACTAACATGACCTGTCCTTACACTGGGGCCACTGCTGGCTGATAAGGCTGCCTGACTAGGAGAACCGGGCAGGTTGCAGGTCTATAGAAAGCAAGCACACTGGCACACAAGGCTGTTGTGGCAAGTAAAAACTTGCAACATTTTTAATGCGTAAGTGCAACATTTTGGGACATGCCCCTTTGCTTGACAAAGGGGCATGCCCCGAAAACATTGCATTGTACGGGTGTGCGAAAGCTCTTCCTTTCCTAGGTTGCAGGTCTATAAATAACCTCCCATAGTCTGGGAAACTTACTCTTTGTATGCTGTCTTACATCTGTAGGCCATTGCCAGCGAGTAGCTGACAGCACTTGGTTGATCAAGGCTTGAGTATGTTTGTATGTCTTGTTAAAGGGTTGGCCTAAGAGAAAAGGTGCATTTGCACAAGGGCTAGATGTCCCAAGAAAAGGTTCAATAATGTGGCCATAAAGGTTGGGTGAGTTGGCAGTCCCAGAATATATGAAGCAGAGTCCCTTGAGCACCACATTGTCTCTAGCAAGTGGGAGGACAGTTAAGAAAATGTTTGTGTAGTTTGTCAGGTTATATGGGTAAAAATTTTAGCATAAGGATTCAATGTTGGAAAAATGCAAGTAGTAGGTTTGTAGTTGGGGCTTTTTCCATTCATTTTGAAAATAATAGAATAGTCCAAGACCATAGGTCAATCAAGTTCAAAACAGTGAAGAGATTGTTTGTTTTTATCCATATGTTATAGAAGGAGAATTCTGCACATGAATTGAAGTCTGGGCTTGAAGTTAAAGTTGTAGAGTTGAGCTGGTTTACTGCGATTTAGGTGCCCAAATATGAAAGTGAGTCTTTTTTAAAATTATAATCAAAACTGATTTTGAGAGTAGCCAAAGTTGTATGCATCTGTTTCACAACAGGTCAATAAATCTTGTTAGTATTTCAAGACAGCATTTCTTATGCCTTTCATAGCCTAGCTACATGTGTCCTGCAAGTCCCATCTCCTTCACAATCCATTATACAGAAAGCTCCAAATTACGGAAATTCCATCTGCCACATTTGTTTTTATTAAATTTTAATAACCTTTTGAACAATACAAGTTTGTCATCAAAAGGAGATGTACATAATATTAATTGTTCCAACAATCAACATGAAGGAAGAAAAAGGAAAAAGACAAGTGTAGAAATAAAAAAATAGGTAAAGGAATAAAAAAAAAAATAGGTTGCATAACCAGTAAAGGGGAAACGAAGGGTTCAAACAGCACCATCATAAAAAAGTAACTTAAAGCGCAGATTTCATTTTAACCAAGTTATACTAATTTCAAGAAACAATTGAATTTTTTCTGTAAAAATAACCAGTACCTTGTAGTTGAAGTGCATGAATCCATATTGGAGGCAGAACCACCACATTGTTTTTTTTCCATGTTTGAACAATTATTAGCAGACTTAACATATGGTGATCCAAATTACAGAAAGATACCCTATCCAGAAAACCCCAGGCCACAAGCATTCCAGAGAATAGGTCCTATATCTGCACTGTATTTCACTTATCCCTTGCAGTCTGTACAGATTTATGGGACAGAGCTATTAGTGAGCTGGGGTATATATGCGGATTTCGAGCATTTCAATATAACAATTGATTTATCAATGTAGCACAGTGAGACAAACAACGTTTGTGCTCTCGCGCTGTTCATTGCTAAATCCTAGTTCAAACCACAAGCCATTGTGATACAAGTGTTTTGTGATACAAGTGTTTTGCAATACTGGTAAAATAATAATGATGCTTGAAAAATCTTCCCTTATATTTAAAATTTCTGCACAGGCTTTTACGGTCTGTAACCCTTTTGTGGGACTAATATCCAGGGTCACACTGGGGTGCTAACAGTATAGATCCAGAGCCTCCACTAAGTGCTGATATAAATACCTGGCTGATATGTCACTGCAGTACAAGCAGCAGCCCTATTTTTGGTTGTCTCAGAATTAAAGTCATTGAGGTATGCATTTGGGAAAGGGTAAGTAACACTTACAGTATGTTTCATATTACTTAAAAAACAATCCATTTTTTAGTTATCCTTTCGGTCTATATTTCTAGGTTTCATGTTGCCTACATGCTCCCTTTAGATATATATATATATCTATATCTATAGCTATATATATATATATATATATATATATATATATATATATATATATATATATCATATTATATTCATAAAATATGAACATTTATAATACATTACTATATCCTCTTTAAAATATCTTGCATAGCCAGTCTAACAGTATATTTTATTCTTCTTTGCCTCTTAGCTTTGTGTGTGATATTCCAGACAGAAGATCCCAGCCAGATGGGCATATTTTACAGTTACCCCATGTCTCTCTATAGCACATATCAACTGTTCATCAATGTCATTAACTCCCCAGCAAACTATGATGTTGACTTCCCACCCATGTTTAGTGTCATCTACTTTCCCTTCACACTCATCTCAAACCTTCTGATGTTGAACTTGTTAATCGCCATGATGGCTGACACCCACTGGAGGGTGGCACAAGAGCGTGATGAACTGTGGAGGGCTCAGGTAAATGCAATTATATAAGCCCGTGGAGCATGTGTATGGGATCTATTTCCGTGAACCCTATTATCCAGAAAGCTACGAATTAAGGGAAGGCATCTTCCAGAGACTCAAACAAATAATTTGATTTTATGTTTAAATTAATTTTTAGTAGACTTGTGATATGGGGATCCAAATTACACTGATTTGCAAATCAACCCATTCTCTCATTTACATTTTACACAATGTCCCAATTTTTTTGTAGATAATTAGAGATTGCACTGAGCATTCCATTTTTATCTATCCAGCTTGCAGCAATTACCGTCATGCTGGAAGGTAAATTCCCAAAGTGGTTCTGGCCTCGTCTTGGTATCTGTGGTTCTAAGTATGGGCTTGGGGATCGCTGGTACCTTTGGTAAGTTCATTCCCAAAAGTTATTACATTTGTTCCTAGTTACAGTTATATTACAGTTGTTACAAGTTCCCAAAAGTAATTATGTTTGTTCCTAGTGCATGATGGGCTCAGTGGTCTCACATAATGTGCACTTTTATTAAGCACAGGATTGCTCCTTTTTTTCACAAAAGGATGGGTTAGGGTTAGAAAATAAAAGGCAAAAATGGACATTCCAATTATTTCTGCCAATTGAAAGGCCATCTGCTAATTAATTAATCATTATTCAGAGTGTGGATTTCTTTTAGTAAATAAGAATGAGTTTATTCCGTAACATTTTGGAGAGTTGTTTGGGTATTGTGCACTGGCGCAACCACATCATTTCAGTGACATTCCCACTCACAGAAATAAGCAGTGTCTCAGGCTTATTTATATGTTTGCACAAATCACATCTCTATCTTCTTGTTCACTATAGTATTTGTATTGTTTCCTTCTTCTTTATAATTAGATGTCTGTCTTTTATAGTGTAAAGGAAACTCAAGATCCCCAAAAGATTATTTTCCCGCCTAAGAAAAATCCATCTCCAAATGCCCAGCAGTTATCCGAGAGCGGAAACCCATCAATAACAATTACAGTCATCGGTGAGAGTCAAGAATTAGAAGGTTCTAGGGCACCTATGGCCCAAAGGAGATCAAGTAGAGGGTGGCAAATTCTACGTCATGCCACAATAGACCAGTTACTGGGCACATCCTTGCTTAAAAGAGAAAGTCAACAGGAAATCTTCTACATTTAGACTTATGCTTCCTAGGAGCTGTTTCCCTGGCTTTCTCCTATATAAAGAACGGACCAATTGGGTTCAAAGGTTTCATTGTTGAGTAAAGAAAATATTTTCTATCATTTTGTAACTTCATGGCTTTATGAATCTATATCTGGTCCAAAGGAAACAATTGTATTAGTAGTATTACTATATAAAGGGACATATATAAAATACATATTTAAACTTACCCTGTCATGGTGTTTTATTTAAAATATTTTAATATATTTTTTGACTGATTGAAATTGAACAAAATACTATATTAATAATATAAGTATGTGATGTTGTAAGGAAAATGGCTTGTTCTTAGGTTGATACGAGAGCACAAAGAATGAGGTCTGGCATGATGTTTAGAGATTCAGTCAAATTGGCGGTGCCACTATTCAAAAAACCTTTCTCAGCCTGAAAACTGGATGGAAACGGGCTGTTAGTTTGACATAGGGGGTAGGAAAGCATTTGGAAGGTAATAAAGGGTTAGATATTGAATACATTAAATATCACAATTCTATGGGGATAATCCACAAAAGTAGAGAAAGCATTTTTTGGATTAAAAGTGGTGTTAAAGCTGGTTTAAAAACAATCTCATTTTCACAAACAGAAATATACCAATTCAACCACCAATAATCATTTTTTGGGGAAAGACAGACAGTTTACAGTCACTTTGGTGAATATGTCTTTAAAACTACAAAAACTGAGAACACACAATTTTACATTTTCTCCCAACATTTTTAAACTGGAGTAAAACTCTGCATCTCTTCTCTCTGTCTGCAAGTCTGCATTGTTTCCTCCAATCACCTTTTACCCCTATTTCTATGTATTGGGGATTCATTAACATATTCATGGTGATAAGCAGCCTTGATATTAAAGTAAAAGCCATGTTTTCTGCCTTGCCCTAGAATAGCAATAGATGTAAATAGTTTATAAACAGCCTAATTTACTTTTTAATTTTAGTATTTTTATAATCAGCCTAATTGTTAATAAAAATGCTAATTAAACTTTTTTACACATTTATTGCTATTCTAGGGTTAGGCAGAAAACATGGCTTTTACCCCAACATTAGGCTTCTAAAAATGACAGAGAAAAAAAAGACGTAATTTTTAACTACATTTTCAAAATGGAGTAAAGCTCAGTGCAACTCTCCTAGGGGGTAGCAATATGGGCTACCCCTTGAATGAACATTTTTACATCCTGAAGGAGAGCCAGCCGTTTATGGAATACGATGGATAGGCAGATATCTGAGACTTTAGGGATCCCAGTGTGAGGCCCATTGAGAGACCCCCCTGCAAGAAGGCCAGGAGATTTGGCATGGAAAATCTTTTGAATCTGGTCTCATGCTCCTGGCACCATTGTTGGTAAACAGACCACACTCTGTAGTAGGACTTGGCAGAGACAGGTTTTCATGCTGCCCCCATTGTACGTATTACTGCATTGCAGAATCCCTTCTGTTTTAGGAAGTTTAGTTTGGCGGGGCATGGATGTTGAAATGGACCTTGAAGGAGTATGTCTGGTGTGAAAGGCAGGGTTCATGGTCCATCCACCGAGAGGTTTAGAAGTTCTGAGAACCAGATGTGAAAAGGCCAACTGGGAGCTATGAGAATGAGCGTAGTGTTTTCTCCTTTTAGCTTCTTGATGGTTCTGGGTAGAATTGGAAGTGGAGGGAAAGCGTAGGCTAGACAAAAGTTCAACTTGTCAGTGTGTCCGCAGCTAGGGCTTGAGGGTCCCTGTACTAAGCAAGGAACATCGGTACCTTTCAATTGTGCCAAGTGGCCATGAGGTCCACTTCTGGCATTCCCCATCTTCGTGTTATCTCTTGAAAAACTTCTTCCTTTAGTGACCACTTGCCGGGTCTAGGACTTCCTGCTGAAGAAGTCTGCTTCCCAGTTTAGCAGGCCTGAAATGTAGAGCGCAGACAGTTGTATCTGATGTGCTTCTGCCCAGTGAAGTATGAAGCCAACTTCGTTCAGAGTTCTCCTGCTTCTTGAGCCCCCCTGGTGGTATATGTAAGCCACTGCCGTGGCATTGTCAGACTGGACCTTCCCCGTGAGAACTCGTGAGAGTTCCTGTTGCCAGTGAAGTAGGCCGAGATGGATGGCTCAAATCTCGAGAAGGTTGATTGGTAGGAGACGCTTCTTTGGGGACCAGCGGCCCTGTGCTGAGCGCCCCTCCAATACTGCTCCCCAACCAAAGAGGCTTGCGCCAGTTGTGAGAAGGTGCCACTGGGGGTCCTCTAGAGGTCTGCTTGTGGATAGGTGATTGGTTTGCAACCACCATGGAAGAAAAGTTCGAGTCTTGTGAGATAGATGAATATCCTGAGAGAGGGATTTTCTTTTCCATGCTGAGAGTATGTTCCACTGTAGATCTCTGAGGTCCCTCTGTGCCGACGCTGTGAGACGCATTTGGAGGGAAGTGCCTGAAGCCCTCAGACGCAACTTCCTGATTCACACAGGAGCTCTCTGAGCGCAAAACCAATTTTAAATATATCGGCACGGTGCCTGAAACGGAGTGCCTCTCCCAGGCTATACTGTTGAGCTCAATACCCATCGTGGTGCTGGAAGCCCCTTAACAGTAGTGGTGTTTCCTCACCATAGCCCAACCGAAGCTGTATGCTGTGTGACAGGGCACTCTGTGGCTAAGTTAGAGAAGCAGAGCATGTCCAGGGAAGGGCTGTTACTTACCTTCCTGAAGTGCCTCTTTTGTCCCCTGTCAGCCAGCTAGTAAACCCTTCAGCTGCTCAACGGGTTGTGATTAGTCTGGATGGTCGGTGTAGATACCTAGGTTGAACCCGGGGACAAATCACTCATAGGAAGATAGCTAGGTGGGGAGCAATCTACTCAGTGTAGCCGTTTAAGCTATCTTCAGGCTGTCAGCTTAGCTGACATGATGAATGCTGAGGGAAGAATTTTCTTAAAACACACAGAGTGCTAAGCTACCCTCCTGAGGACACAATAAAAACTGACCTACTCTGCCTACAGGGGAGGGATATAGCTGGCAGAGGAGGAGCTAGTTCCTTTCTTCTTTTTTCATATTGTGTCCTGCCTCCTAGTGGTACCAGCTATACCCCACTGTTTCCTGTGTCCCCTAAGCTAACGATGGAGAAATTTGCTTTTACCTGAAACTTGTCCAAACTAAAAACCCGAATCAGGCAATTTACCTTAGAGTAAGAATTCTGGTTTTATGCCAAATATGCTGAGCACGGTGCCAGCTTAGTAACGTTATATGTGCCAGTTACAGCTGCAGAACATTGCAAATTGGGGGTTACACCCATGGACAGAACAGCAGTAGACTGACTGTATGGTCTACTTAAAGGAGAACTAAACCCTAAAAATAAATAGAGCTAAAAAGACAATTTACATAGTGAACTTATTGCACAAGGCTAAAGTTTCAGCTTGTCAATAGCAGCAATGATCCAGGACTTCAAACTTGTCACAGGGGGTCACCATCTTGGACCAGTGGGCTCTGTGGGCTCTGAGCAGCTGTTGAGAAGCTAAGCTTAGGGGTCGTCACTAATTATTCAGCAGAAAATGAGGTTCCCCTGTAATATAAGCTGATGCTACAGGTTTGCTGATTATTAAATTCTTATGCTAATTGCACTGGTTTCTGTGCTGCCATGTAGTAATTATGTGTATTAATTACTAATCAGCCTTATATTGTGACATTTCTATTCTATGTGTACTGTATATTGTGAGTGGCTCCCTAAGCTCAGTAAGTGACAGCAGCACAGAGCATGTGAATCAGTGAATCAGCAGAAAAGAAGATGGGGAGCTACTGGGGCATCTTTGGAGACACACATCTTTACTGCTAAATGGCTGTGGTTGCCTTGGACTGGTACAGAAGCACAAAACATCATGTACAACTTTTCTAGCCTTCTTCTTTAGTTAGGCTTTAGTTTAAAGAGATACTGGCAGTAGCACTTTAAGGAGACATAATCACATCAGTGTGTATACAGTAAACTCAATGGAGTAATATGTTTGCACCAGTTTTTGTAACTCACAGTAACCAATCTGATGTCAAACAGGTGATCGTTAAATGCTGCTTGCTGATTGGTTGGAACGGATTACTAGACCTAGTTTAAACTTTGTGATTTTTATTACATTGCCACGAAAGATATAAAGTTATTGCATTACACTGGAAACAGTGTTGTCATTACACATTTGAATAATGGGAAAAATCCTATTTTGCTGCTCTCATCTACTGGCTATTTACTCAGTATCACAATGTAGCTTTTGGGCACGTCTAATAGTTTTTACCTTTTTTTTTCAAAAGGTTTATTATTTTAAAGTTAATTTAAGCCTAGGCAGTTTCAGTAATTTAAAAAAACATGCATTTTTAATATACAATACAGTGACAATGGCAGTGAATATCCAGATAATATCTTCTAGCAATGTTTAGCACCAACCAAATCTAAATTTATTTTCCTTAGTGCTAACAAGCACCAAGGTAGAAGGTCCCTGGAAGTCTCTTGCACCCAGGTTAGTTTAGTCTTTACTAAGGGACAATAACATCTTTTGGCTTTTCAGGAAACCTGTCCTTTGATCATTAAACATTTGTTCAGTTGGGCAGAGTTGAGCATAAATGTACAGTGAAGTTATGGCAGCACATATCAAACGTGATGGACCTCCTCTTCGGCTTCTTCTGCACCACTCTGTAATAAGATTCCACGCAGCTGCTCTATGGTAACTGACCTCAGAATCTGCCAACCACGCCCACTCATGGGCCTTTGTGTGTATTGTACTTTTTCTAATGATGCTAGGTCTGCCCTTTCTGCTGATATACATATCTGAGGAAGCTCAAGGCTTTCCATTTGAGGCTTATTTTGCCCAGAACTTGTATCTTCCTTTGTCAGTCTGCTTTGTGTATGAGAGGGGCCAAAACACTCTGTAATTTCAATTTCTGGAAGCCTCAGATAAGTCCCTTCTGTTTTGTTGCTAGATAGCTTTGTTTCTGATTTATCTTCAAGACTTTGCTCTGCAGAGTTGTCTGTCTGTCGGCATCTTATGTCTATTTCAAATGTACTTTGTTCACTTGACTTTTCTGGCTTCTGTCTCTGCTTCTCCTCATTGTCTCCTTCTGGCCCTTGGAAAGCCTTGATATAACGCTGTATCTTTTGCTGACTGAGATCCTTTCTACAAATAACACTGCAATACAAAATTTAATAAAGAAATTGAAGAATGAAGAAATTGCAAATAGATTCTGTTTCACCTATCATGCCTAGTAAAGTTTTAGCTCCCTTCAGTTTTTATGGCATGGGTTAGACACTGGAATTTGTACTCCATTTTCTGATGATTCAAAAATTAACTGGATTATCTTCCCAAGCAGTCAAGGGTGCAACTGCAGAGGATGAAGATGGGGCAGGAGTGTAGAGGGCCCAGCTAGCTCAAAAGGGTGGCTCTGTAAAGCTTAATGCTTAATGGTGGGAATATAAATTTGAAGAATCTGCACAGAGTCTGTAGGTTCTCCCTGTGTGTGTGTGTGTGTGTGTAGAGGGGGTCCTTCAGTTCCATTATGACAAGGGCACAATATTTATATATTGCTGCCACTGGGTAAGTATTTTACATTAGGGAAAATAGAAAAGCTTTAGAACTTGTAGTTTTCTTCTGTTCTGTAATGTTTCTTTACTATTCTGTTTACAGTCAATTTAGACTCACCGGAGGTACCAGTGATTCCTAAGTCCATACTCTGTTCCACAGACACCAGATCGAGGCCAAAGACACAGGGGAAGTTTTCTCTCAAGCATCACAGTGGTGGCTGCGACCTGCAAAGCCAAAGGAAATTTGTATAATTCATCAGCTAAGGGCCCTGGTAGAAAAAAAGTATGAATTAATCGTTTTGGCCCTAGATTCCCAAGCAGACTTCTATTACCTGGCAGTATATATAAATATAATATGTCAGATGCCTCCCCTACTACCCTTTTGTCATGTCTCCTGATGAGCATGTGCAATGAGTAGGTCAGAATGAGAAGGCCAGTGTGGATGGACAAACTTAATCCCACAGACTTTTCCATATACACAAGGATTAGGGCTCACACTGGCAGAGGAAAAGAATGATCTAAGACTTTAGGAGCTTCTACCTTTTCTCTTACCTAACCATATCATGTGTCCTGCTTTGATTGCCCCATTTCAGCTGAACATTCTGAGGTTGAATGTTCATAACTTTTTTGGAAGTGAAGGGGGACTATTAGACTCATGCTTATTCCTCCTTATTTAGTGAATTACAGCAGTCCTGCTGCCATAAAACCTGTGTATTTGACCCATCCGTGCTCAGAGACAGTTACAGTCATTTCTATATGAATGAAAGTACCCCCACCTGTTTAACAGGTTTCTGCCATGTGAGAGACATTTCAGAAACATATTCCTAAATAAATTATGTTCTAATTTGCTTTTTACACTGCAATTCTAAGCATTGTCCTCACTGCACACTAACCTCATATCTTTCATCACACTACCCCCCTGCAAACCTTATGTACAGAAATACACAGAAACCTACTGAAAGAAGCCCTGAATTGCATAATGCTCACTCTGTATGACAACCTATTTTTGTAATCAAATATATTGTGTATATTGGACATTTCTAAGATTAGCAACTACAAGATCTCATATATGAACTCATAACTTTGCTGAGCAAACCCCAGAAATTCTAAACCTAATGGGCCTGGAAGAAGAAACAATGAGCTGCTGTACCTGAGCTCTCCACAGATCATCCCTTTCCTGAGCAACTCTCCAGTGAGTGTCCCCCATCATGGCAATCAGCAGGTTCAACATAAGAAGGTTTGCAATGATTGTGAAGATGAAGTAAACAAAAAAGAAGATGAGAGGAAGATCTACATCATAGTTTGTGGGAGAGTTGATAACATTCAGGAACAGTTCGAAGGTACTGAACAGGGACATAAAATAATTGTAAAACTGTCCAAGCTGTGATGGATCCTCTGTCTGGAAAATGATGTAAAAAGCTGTGGAAATGAATTCAGAAAGAGATTGTGAGTCAGATTCCCTTATACTGTATATGTTTTTCATGTCCTCTCCAAAGCCAGAGAACAAGTTCACCTTGTGCACCCAACCTCTGCTGGGGGTACTCATAATGGAGGGGGTTAACCCAATAAGAAGCAACATTTCAGGGGAGCTTGGCTGTCTTTCTTGCCTGACCCAAAAAATCTGCAAAGGTCAATGGGTCAGTAGGGAAGACAAGGACATATATTCCTATTGAACTGCCTAAAGCCTGTAATGTATGTTCTTTAATGTTCAGATCTCTGGGGGCTCTCAAAGTAAAAATTACTTTGCACCAGTTCATGGGATGTCCACAAATTTTTTTAATGAGCTGCATAGGAACAATAGCTTTCTATAACATGAAGCTCAAAGGCTCATTTACTAAGTGTGGGGCCTGATGAAAAGTGCAACAAATAGATGCAGACTTCTTTGGTTCTCAGGCCCGGATTTGCGGCAATGCCACAAAGGCCTGGCCTTAAATTAAGACAGCATGCCGTCTAACGCTTAGTTCTGTGGTACGGAAAGGATGTGCATTTGTGCGATCCTGTAGGAGGGTGGGGGCACTGGAGGACGCTGGCCTCTGGCCGTCCTCAGGGGAAATCTGTCCCTCTTGGTTCTTGCACTTTTCCCTGCTCCATACTCATCATCACCCTAGATTCACATTGTGCTAAAAACTGGAGCAGTAAGACCTGTGCTTCTCCACATGAACACAACACAGATTATGCTTGGCAGGGTTTTATTTATAAGGGATCAGATATCTTCAATCAGATATCTTCAATCTGAAGTTTAGAGGCAAGAAGATTTGACAAAAGGATCTCTACGTGTCAATCTGGGACTTTGTGACAGGCAAACATTTACATTTGTCCTCAGGCCTTTAAACCAGTCTAAACCACATTCTCACTGGTTTGGTTCAATTCTTGAAGTCAACTATTTCAGGTTTTGCATGGGAGACTGCATTTTTAAACAGTTTCCTTATAGCTCGAAGTTATAAAGATCCTGTCTAAAGCACTTTCTAAATGGTATTAACAGTTTGCCAAATTTAGCTGACACGTTGTTGGCAATAGCACAGTGACACACCTGAAAAATTCCACAATTACATTAGTCCAAGGGTACACTGCATTAGTACACATTGAAATTTCTGTTTCTGTGCTCATGCTATACTTACCTATGTGCATTCTATTTGTAAAGATGAATCTAATATCACATAAGGACATGCTCTGTGCCTATCCTTCCCATGCCCTTACACTGGATTACTGAAACCAAATCATAACTTACCTGTAGCAAATCCAAAGATCACCACAACCATCAACCAGCAGAACCGCAAGAGGTCCCCAAAGATCATCTGGCAAACAGAAGATTTATAGATTGTGTTGATTTGATTATAGTCTGCAGATAACAGTGTCCCCATTGGTAACTGCTAGATCTTACAAGGGACCATACGGTACGGGCAATCATTTCTGTTGTTACTTAGAAATTACTGTCACTGGGACCTTTGACAATATTAACTTTAAGGAGAAAAGTCCAATGGAAACCAATTATTTACAAAAACATATTATGCAAATCAATTGGGCCTGTGGGTATGCACTTGATTTTGTGTGCACAATAATTTATTATGGTATGGAATGAGAGCTCTGTATTTGATGTCTGGTCAATAGCAGATGGACTAACCCTAATTCAAATTAATAAGAGAAATGGACACAAGAGAACATATTCTTATTCCTAAATTAGTAAATGGGGTCCATTTCTCATGGTAATTATTTAATTTTAAGACACAATAAATGGTGAAACTGGGTAAGAGAGCCATGCTTAGAAGTATAATGTCTGAGAAGGTTACAAGTAAGTAAAGCAGTAGCTTGGGCACTTGGTGTATCTTGTCCTCCGTGTTATTTGTTATGGTACAATGGTGAAAAGAATTTCTATAGTGCAAATACATTGCACACCATCAAACAAAGACTTGGCATAGACCCAACTGTGCCCTTTAATAAATTACACAATTGTGCCCTTTAATAAATGACCCTCCCCCACACACACGTAAACTGTGAGAAACAGAATGCAGTGTTATTTTACTGTTGCAGTCAGCCCATTTGTCCAAAAAACGTACTTTATGGATCATGATGGTGAAAGGTCCGAGCATCTGGAATCCTCGTGCAAAGTACATGACATAGCACCAGCCAAGGACAAGCGCCATCGACATGGGAATCACTTCTCCATCCGTGTTAGTGAGACGCAGAATGAAGGTCACCAGCACCAGGCAAGGGAACAAAACACTGCCCAGATGGAAGGAATTTTTAGTTAATAATAGAAAAAGATTGAGGTATAGATAAATAGCTTTACTTGCTTGGGGGCCTGGATTGTACGTAGTCAGTGCTGGAAAATTTGCACATGTGTATCATTGCTCTCTCTACATGACACACTAACTCATTCCATCAATAGGTATATGCAATGATGGATATTTGGCCTTTAGCCAAAAACAGGCTCCATCTGAACCCTTCCTTAGAAGGTTTTGAAGTGGCTCTCTCTTATTGGCAGATTTATCAAAGGTCGAATTCATGTAATTTTTTTTTACTCTAATTTATTCGAATACACTCACAACTTGAAAGGGAGGTTTTATAAGAAAAAAAATCAAATCTAAGTCGATGTTCAAGGTGTTATAAATCTCACATTCAAATTTATATTCAAATTGGGGATTAAAATTCAAATGTGTGAATTTTGACATCAAAAAACGATTGAAATGAAAATTTGAATTTACTATTCGACCCTTAATAAATCTGCCTCTTAAGGTAGAAAAGTCTGCAGCTTATTGGCCAGTATACGGGGCCTTCCGATGGGATTCTGAAATTGGTATTTGGCTAAAAATCAGCCAGATGTCGACTGGGCAGCCTTAAAATTCCATTTGGATCAAGGACCTCATTGATGCAGTCCTCCATTCCACTTCTCTGTATTCCTGGCCTTGTGATCTGATCATGGGGCCTAGGGGCCACAATCAAATCAGCCCAATATCTCAAGGTGGCCATATTGGTGCAAGATCCTCTCGTTTGGCAACCACTCCAAGTGAGTGGATCTACCCATGTATGGCTACCTTTACCCATATGCTGTTCACCACTCAGGAGCCAATTTCACCTCTGGTTTCTCTTTGTGATCTATAATGATGTTCTATATGTGACAACAAGCCAGTGGCAGAAAGTCTGCCATCTCATGCCCTCATAACTGTTTTCCTGTCTCCTCTTATGTCACATGACTGGGAGCACTCATTAAAACACTTTTTATACCCCACAAGTGCTTTGACTTTCTATACACGGATCTGTTCTTTGGTGCATCTACAAGAAGATACAGGAACACGCAACACTAGCACATGGGGCATCAGTGTATTTGGGTTAGGGAACAAGGCTGTGGGAAAATGTGATGAATCTGAAGGGGCACAATATCTCTAATAACCCTAAACACATTTCAAATGTGCAAATAACAGTGTTCTGGCTATTATGTTAAACATCCACTCACTCCAGCCTTTATACATTACATTTTTGACTAACCCTAACTAACTATATTAGAAAAATTTTTATTTTGCACAGCTTATCTATTTACCCGTTTTTTATTTTTTATACAGAACAATTCCTTTAACTTGTGTTAGAGTTATAACCATGTTATTTGCATATTTGAAATGTGTTTAGGGTTATTAGAAATCTTGTGCCCTTTTTATTTTTACATTGAACTGTTCCTTTAATTGTGGCCATAATGTTGTCTTATTTAATATATGTAACACAAAAAAAACATTCACTGGACCATAAAAGTGAATTTCACCCAAAGAATGAATTATTTATTTTTGCATAATGAAATAAAACCTAATTTTAAAAACTTCAAACCCAATATCCATTCAAACCATAGGGTTTATAGTTCTGTGTAACTGTCATTGTGTCTGTCCCTTTCTCTTCTCTGCACTGCTGCTTCTGACTCCTGATACAACTTCCCAATATCCATTCATTCCTCATTCTCACTGGGTTTATAGTTCTGTGTAACTGTCATTGTGTCTGTCCCTTTCTCTTCTCTGCACTGCTGCCTCTGACTCCTGATACAACTTCCCAATATCCATTCATTTCTCATTCTCACTGGGTTTATAGTTCTGTGTAACTGTCATTGTGTCTGTCCCTTTCTCTTCTCTGCACTGCTGCTTCTGACTCCTGATACAACTTCCCAATATCCATTCATTCCTCATTCTCACTGGGTTTATAGCTCTGTGTAACTGTCATTGTGTCTGTCCCTTTCTCTGCACTGCTGCTTCTGACTCCTGATACAACTTCCCAATATCCATTCATTCCTCATTCTCACTGGGTTTATAGTTCTGTGTAACTGTCATTGTGTCTGTCCCTTTCTCTTCTCTGCACTGCTGCTTCTGACTCCTGATACAACTTCCCAATATCCATTCATTTCTCATTCTCACTGGGTTTATAGTTCTGTGTAACTGTCATTGTGTCTGTCCCTTTCTCTTCTCTGCTGCCTCTGACTCCCGATACAACTTCCCAATATCCATTCATTCCTCATTCTCACTGGGTTTATAGTTCTGTGTAACTGTCATTGTGTCTGTCCCTTTCTCTTCTCTGCACTGCTGCCTCTGACTCCTGATACAACTTCCCAATATCCATTCATTCCTCATTCTCACTGGGTTTATAGTTCTGTGTAACTGTCATTGTGTCTGTCCCTTTCTCTGCACTGCTGCCTCTGACTCCTGATACAACTTCCCAATATCCATTCATTCCTCATTCTCACTGGGTTTATAGTTCTGTGTAACTGTCATTGTGTCTGTCCCTTTCTCTTCTCTGCACTGCTGCTTCTGACTCCTGATACAACTTCCCAATATCCATTCATTCCTCATTCTCACTGGGTTTATAGTTCTGTGTAACTCTCATTGTGTCTGTCCCTTTCTCTGCACTGCTGCTTCTGACTCCTGATACAACTTCCCAATATCCATTCATTCCTCATTCTCACTGGGTTTATAGTTCTGTGTAACTGTCATTGTGTCTGTCCCTTTCTCTGCACTGCTGCTTCTGACTCCTAAATAATGTAACTCCCAATATACATTTATTCCTCATTCTCACTTAAAGGAGAACTAAACCCCTTATTAAGAAAATCCCTACCCCCCTACCCTAGATAGACCCCCTCTCTCCTCCCCCAGCCTAGCTGCTCCCTGGGCAAATACACCTAACTTTTTGCAGGCCTCGGAGTTCACAGACGGCATGTACTGTCTCTTTGGTAATCTTTGGGTCTACTTCCTTCCCTACGGCAATCTCCGTGACTTTCTGCAAATGTGCAGTTTTTCGCAAACAGGAAGACTGCTCCAACTGCACATGCGCCGATACGCCGCTCACTTCCAGAAGATTTCCGAAGAGAAGAAGATGACGCCCGTGAACTGAAATGCCTGAATCTGCACCGAGGGGTAAGTAAAAAGTTAGGGGCATTTGCCCAGGGTAGCAACTAGGGGAGGGGGGAGGAGGGAGGGGGGTCTATGTAGGATGGGGGGGTAGGGTTCTTTTTAATAAGGGCTTTAGTTCTCCTTTGAATGTAAAAGCCAATAGCACTATCTGTCTGACATTCACTTTCCCTTTTAAGTTTGAAACAGTGAAAATAATTATCCTTCAGGCAACCCTAACTCCAACAGTGTCTTACCCACTTTTGTGATTCTCCCTCTTCACAATACTGTTTAGCATGAAAATGCATGAAAAAGTGGGGCTTCCCCCCAAACTGGAGAGGCAGGGACACAGTACATGCCAGTACCGGGTAGCTTAGTAAAGGCATAGTGACACTGTCCTGCTAAAAGTGGAAAGCATCACTTTCCCTTTAATCACATAACATGCAAAGCATTGTGGGAATAGCAGTTCTGGCTGTAGGAGAGCTGAGTACTGATACAATGTTTTGTGTGTTTGAGTAGGAGTGATGTGCTGGCTGAAGATGTCTTGACCGACACTGACTCTAACCCTCCCTAACCAAAACCGAGACCCACCTGACCTGCCATGCCAATCAATTTACCTACCCACATTATTAAGTATTGCCCCATTAGTAGTGGGGTTGGGACTGGAATCTTCCCAGCTAAGAGCAAAAAGCTTAACCCTTTCTGTACGATAGAGCATAGCATCTGTAGGGACCTATAGGATCTGCTAGGCTCCTATAGCTTTAAATTCCTACCCTTCCTTATTTCCTAGTCAGTCATTGGCCAAAGGGTGTATGACCACTTCCTGCCATACTTCCATATAGTGTTGGAAAGGTGTGGCCTCTTCCTCTTTGGCTGCCGGTGTCCTGTCCAACTGGTTGTGCTCATTGAGCCTGGGTACACCAAGGCCCAGTAAAGCCACTGCCCTGAAGGGACGGGAACCTTTAGCAACTAAGTGGGGAACCAGGAAATCCCATGAACGAGGTTAGGAAGCACAGGTTGTACTCTTTGATAGACTCTCTAGGAGAGTTACAGAGACAGATTATACAGAAAGAGCAGTTGAGTGCTCCATCAAGTATAATAGCAGGGAGTAGCTTCCCACGAGGCTTCCTTGTATGCCTTTAGTGAAGGGACCACAGTGGACAGGGTGTAAAGTGTTCTTCTCCCTAACTACTCCACTGGATGGGATCCGGACCACTTAAAGGTGTATTGCCTGAGGGAATTGATGTACGCTTGACAACTTGACTTATGGGAGTGACATCTGTGATTGCTGTATAATCCTCCTCTATCTACCCTCCTCTGTGACTTGTTACACCTGCATTGCCTCATACGTGAGTAAACCTGTGGTCAATATTGTTGCTCTTGTAAATAAATCCATCTGTTATTTCATCAAAGAACCTCATGGTGTCCAATTTATCTATCTTTTGCATATAATAGCCTGTGTGGTGTAGTTCTACTACCTCTTAAAGGAAGCTTCCACTTGGCGAATGCCCTGACCCTGTTGTGTAAGTCGTAGTGTAACCCACGCTCATACCAATAGCTGGACACTTTAACCATGTGTGTTCTGGATAGCCCAGAATAGCGATACACATCTATGGCACTGACATGTAAGTATCCATGTGCCAGCTAGATATGTCCTTTGTTACATTTATGCCATGCTCTTTGTTTTATGACACATATTTTCGGGATCTCACAGTGTTAGGAATTCAATACAGAGAGTATTACAGAGCAAGAAGGAAATGCAGTTTGGTTTGAGTTAAACTGTTTGTATTTAGGTAATTTTTCTTACATAATTATGGTGAATGGTCCCCCATGGACAGCCTGGGTCAGGGCCCTCACACTCCTTATCTGCAGTAGATCCCGCACCTAAGGGAATAATACTCAGCATTAACCCAATGAAACTGAAGTGAAATGAATGGAGAAGTGTTTTCCCAGTTACAACTCCTGAAATTATTTCATTAAAGTCATTAAAATCATATGGCAATTGAGAAAGGTCAGGTACTGGCGTTTGCTTTGATTGAGGTCATTCCCCCTGATATTTTACCATTAACCCAGTGCTTCCCTTTCTTTTTAGGAGACAGCCAGAGAAATTGGGAGAGGTGGGATGTGAAGCTATTATATAAAGAAGATAAAGAAACAAAATGAAATGAAAGACAATAATAATTGAAAAAGTGTTACTTTCAGTAATTTGTGCTTATTGCTCCTCAAATTGGAGAATGGGAGACATATATGGGGGTTATTTAATAAAATCTGAAATTATTAATATAATATTAATAAAAAAAAGCTCCACCAAACTCCCATGTCCCATTTTAGATAGGACAGGTCTGAAATGGATTCAGGCTTTTTGCAGCATTGGGGTATAATAAATCTCGAAAAATTAAATTTTTTTTTTTACATGAAAAATTCAAGTTTTAGCATAAAAAGCTAAACTACTTAGTGCTATTAGCCGCCATGTTCAGGGCCTTGAACAAGATTTGCAAAACTGAGTGAAAGTTTGCAAAACGCGTTGAAGTCTATTGACTTTGTTTAGAAGCAACTTTTTTTCATGGTGAAAGTCTTTGTGTTTTTTTACAACTTTCTCAGATCAAAATACATTGAGGTCTATATGCGTTTTTTTGACAGTTTTGTGAAAATATCCATTGAAATTTTGTTCATCTGTAACAGAGTAACATAGTAAGTTAGGTTGAAAAAAGACACACAACTATCAAGTTCAAGCTTATGTCTATATATAACCTGCCTAACTGCCAGTTGATCCAGAGGAAGGCAAAAAACCCACCTGAAGTCTCTCTAATTTGCCTCAGAGGGGGAAAAAATTCTTCCTGACTCCGAGGTTCAATGGTACCAGTCCCTGGATCAACTTGTACTATGAGCTATCTCCCATATCCCTGTATTCCCTCACTTGCTAAACACCATCCAACCCCTTCTTATACCTATCTAATGTATCAGCCTGTACCCCTGATTCACTTCCCAGCTCTCCCTGTAACACCCCTTTCCCTCCTCTAATCTCATTGGCTCCCTCCTGTCTGCAGGGAGGAGCTACTGGTGAATAAAGCATCCGACCCTTCCTTGTACCTATCTAATGTATCAGCTTGTACCACTGATTCACTTCCCAGCTCTCCCTGTAACACCCCTTTCCCTCCTCTAATCTCATTGGCTCCTTCCTGTCTGCTGGGAGGAGCTACTGGTGAATAAAGCATCCGACCCTTCCTTGTACCTATCTAATGTATCAGCCTGTACCCCTGATTCACTTCCCAGCTCTCCCTGTAACACCCCTTTCCCTCCTCTAATCTCATTGGCTCCCTCCTGTCTGCTGGGAGGAGCTACTGGTGAATAAAGCATCCGACCCTTCCTTGTACCTATCTAATGTATCAGCCTGTACCCCTGATTCACTTCCCAGCTCTCCCTGTAACACCCCTTTCCCTCCTCTAATCTCATTGGCTCCCTCCTGTCTGCTGTGAGGAGCTACTGGTGAATAAAGCATCCGACCCTTCCTTGTACCTATCTAATGTATCAGCCTGTACCACTGATTCACTTCCCAGCTCTCCCTGTAACACCCCTTTCCCGCCTCTAATCTCATTGGCTCCCTCCTGTCTGCTGGGAGGAGCTACTGGTGAATAAAGCATCTGACCCTTCCTTGTACCTATCTAATATATCAGCCTGTACCCCTGATTCACTTCCCAGCTCTCCCTGTAACACCCCTTTCCCTCCTCTAATCTCATTGGCTCCCTCCTGTCTGCTGGGAGGAGCTACTGGTGAATAAAGCATCTGACCCTTCCTTGTACCTATCTAATATATCAGCCTGTACCACTGATTCACTATTAAAAACCATTCCTGACTGTCTGTCTGCACTGACAGTCAGCTCTATTTTTAGGTCCGGTGCAGGTCTAGGCTCTGCATCTGAGCACTGCCCCCTTCCCCATTGCAGAATGCACAGCATTTATGACGTCACTTCTGCCGACCAACGTGAAAACATCTCTCTGAACCCATCAACCCCCCCCCCCAGTTTAGCCTTTGAATATACCCACAAGTCTCTGGTGGCGGTTTGAAGGATTTTTATTTCTATTAACAAAATTATAGGCACTTGAGGGCCCCTTGCCTGCCGCCCTAAGCACAGGCCCTCAGGTGCCTATTTAATATATATATATATATATATATATATATATATATATATATATGCTGACAGTCACACCTGTACTGTCCCTGCCATATAGCAAACCCTCAGCACAAGATCCAACTAAATAGTAGACCTTTCATCAGTCTTTTGCAAGGATAGTGCCTGTTTGTAAACTGACATAGAGATGAAGAGTAGCGCAGCCGAGTTCCCAGGAACCAGATCCTGTACCTTCGGATCCTTTCTGTCACTTTGCTGATGGACACAGTTAATTCCATCTCCAACTGCCCGTGTACCAGAAAGCTCTGTGCCTTTGATGTGATGGTGCATGTGAACATATGGTGCATGTGAACATATGTATGTACTCTTTCTGTCTATATGTCAGATTACCAACCTACATTTGTATATATACGTGCGCATGATGTTATAATGTGGTTCTGATCCAGTATTACCTTTATCAGCAAAATGATTATTGCCCCTGAAACACTGATCATCTCTCCGGCCAAGCGGACATGGTCATCATAGGTATGGTAGGCTTCCTGGGGAGAGATTCTGTTAGATAATGGTCTCCCAGTGCAGCAGTCCCCACCAATGAATCACTCATTCCCCGTCTCTTTGTAGGGAATCCCATAACCTGACTGCCCTTACAGTAAAGAACCCCTTCCTATGCTGATGGTGAGATCTCCTTTCCTCCCCACCAATGAATCACTTATTCGCCTTCTCTTGGTAAGGAATCCCATAACCTGACTGCCCTTACAGTAAAGAACCCCTTCCTATGCTGATGGTGAGATCTCCTTTCCTCCCCACCAATGAATCACTCATTCCCCTCTCCTGGTAGGGAATCCCATAAACTGACTGTCCTTACAGTAAAGAACCCCTTCCTATGCTGATGGTGAGATCTTCTTTCCTCCCCACCAATGAATCACTCATTCCCCCCTCTCTTGGTAAGGAATCCCATAACCTGACTGTCCTTACAGTAAAGAACCCCTTCCTATGCTGATGGTGAAATCTCCTTTCCTCTCCACCAATGAATCACTCATTCCCCCTCTCTTGGTAGGGAATCCCATAACCTGACTGTCCTTACAGTAAAGAACCCCTTCCTATGATGATGGTGAGATTCCCTATCCCCTCCACCAATGAATCACTCATTCCCCCTCTCTTGGTAGGGAATCCTATAACCTGACTGCCCTTACAGTAAAGCACCCCTTCCTATGCTGATCCTAAGCTGATGGTGAGATCTCCTTTCCCTCAGAGTCAGTGGATGCACACTTGTAACCTGCTCTGTCCTGTAGAAGCTGGCCTTAAACCTGTACATCGCAGCTCCTCTATTAAGCATATATCTGCAGTCTGTTTTCCAAAAGTGACTTTGTGGCCAGTCCATAGGCAGCAGCAGTGAGTAGAAACCATTGTACTGGTCACATCTCAAAGTAATGGTTTATGTTCAGGGGGTCGCTCACCTGCAGGGATTTCTGTACAAGTAAAGTGATGTCTCGGGGGTTGGTTGCATTATCAGGTCTTGGCTTCAAAGGTCGGTTGACACAACACAGTGAGACACACGTCATGTACAGGACATAGACCACAGCCAGAAGCCAGAAATATGGTCTACCAAATCGCTGCCACTTTCTGTTTACCAGTTCTTTAACCGGTGAAATATCAAGGATCCGTCGTGCCTGTGATGATATACAAGTGAGCAATAGCAGTGAGACACAGCTTCTAGTCAAATTTATATAAAAGCAGGTTTGGCTGAGAGATCCCCTGAGCTAAATCTGAACAAGACTCTCATTCAGCTCCTACCATTGAACATTTGTAATGATTGGAAATATTCTTAAAACTATATTTTCTTTTATTATACAAAAACAGATTTTGAGCAGGGACCCCCTTAAATGAAAACCAGTCCTCTAAGAGCATTCTTCAACTCGGCCATGTTTTCATATAATGACATTCCGGACTTCCGGTGGGCAAACAGCGTGTCTGGTTTTGATTGCAGATGAATATTGTTTAAAAGCAAAGGTGACAGAAAAAAGTCATTCTCCTACTGAGGCAAGTTGATATATGGCTGCCATAAATTAAGGTTAGAGGTTAAAATCTAGAAGATCTCTAGATCTCTAGATAAAGCACCCACTTAAGTACCCGATGAAATGTATTAGAATTGGTATAACTGCATAAAAGGTAAAATGTGTGGTAGTTGAAAAGAAAGGCAAGTAACTCCAGGGCTGGAACATGTATAGTACCAGGCAGAAAACAGGCCATTAATCTATAAATATGTAAATAAAATGCTCAGCTCCCTTACTCTTTGGCTCTTCCATGTTTTCTGCTTTTTCCTTCTGTTTTTGTCTTTCTCTCCTACTTTGTTTCACTCCAACTTTGGGTCAGATTCAATTCAGTGAGAAAAAGGTTTATCACATGAAAAGTCATGGACGAGATTCAATCTGAGTTGCAATTCAGTTCAGAAAAACGTATCTTATGCTGTATCATGTGAAAATTCTATTGAAGTCTATGGGAAAAAACAGGAAGTGAATTTGGAAAAAAGTTTTTCTGAATTGAATCTCGTCCCTGAGTTTTCACGCGATAAACCATGAGATAACTCACTGAATTGAATCTGTCCCTTTTTCATTTTTCTCCTTGTTCCAGCCTGATCTCATCTACTTTCTTCACTTCCCGTGTATTTCTTTCCCTTTTTATACTTCCACTCTCCTCTCCTAGATCTTTCTGCTGTCTTCTCTACTTTCACCTATTTTTTCTCTAACTCTTATTTATGTAATCTTTTCATTCTCCCTTTCCTGAGCATGGATTGATGTTGACCCTAATGTAAATCACAAAAAGTCTTTTGGATTTGAATGTTGCAAACAATAGTACCTAAACAAGTGGTAGGAAAGGAATTGTTTCATGTAACCTGATTTGTAATTTATTTTATTCATTCATATTCAGTTGTTGCATCTAAAACCAAAACTGTGTCTGGCAATACCAATCCTGACTATTAATCTGATTTCCCTAAATATTTTTCAAAGGCCTATAATAAAATAATACAATGAATTTGTAATTGCATTGCTGGCTGTGAAACTTTTCTTGGCCAGTAATAGAAATATTATATAATACATTGTAGAATTGTATGTTGGGAGGTACACTGTCTGCAGGGGGTACAAATGTCCCAGCCTGAAGTGGGCTCCCCCTTGACAGCGCTGAGGCCGTGCAGCCATTTCCCAAGTCCCGAACAGCCGAAGCGTCTGAAAGACCCGAAGTCCCGAATCGGCGGAAAAACCGAAGTCCCGAAAAAAGCAGAAATTGAAGTCCTGCAGCCGGCCAAAAGACTCAAAGTCACGAAAACAGCTGAAATTGAAGTCTTGAAGTGGTGAAAAGACCCAAAGTCATGAAAGCAGGCGAAGTTGAGGTCCTGAAGCCATGAGTTCAATTCTACTGAACAGAATTTGTGTTTTTTTTATCCCCTGACCACCAATGTATTATTTTAATATTCTATAGGCCCCTGCCACCAAAGTTTTTTTTAACTTGTAAGGGGGGCCCTTGCGCCAATGTTTTTTTTTTTAACTTACAGTGGGGCCCTGGTCACTAATTATTTTTTTTAACTTGTAGGGGGCCCTGACCACCAATTTTTGAAAAAACTTTTAAGGGGGCCCTGGCACCACAGTTTTTTTAACTTATAAGGGGGCCCTGACCATCAACAGCTTTTTATAACTTGTGTGTGTGAGGGGGTTACGTTTTTTAGGGCTGATATCTTTGTGGTCTTTTAACTGTTGTGTGGAGTGGGTGGGATCTGAGGTGGGGTGGGGCTTGGGGCTTGGGGCCTCGGGGTGGGCGGGGCCCAGGGGGCCCCCGAAAATTTTGTTGTATGAGGCCCTGTGATTTCTAATGGCAGCGCTGCTGACATTATTACAAAGAAAAGGGAAATAATTTTTTTAAAATCTGAGTTATTTGGTTACAATGGACTTTATGGGACTTCCTGTTGAGCTGGGGACATGTTGAGAAAGAGATATAAGACAAGGTTTTTAGGACTGACCTGGTTTTCCTTGCAGGGACCTTGTCTTAAACCTTAATGTGACTGGTGGGAAGTGTCCATAGGGGTGCAATCAAGAAGGGAATCAGGATTATTTTCTATTTCTGTGATGAGGTTGCAATCAGGATTAGCACAAGCACTTTAATTTAAATCAAATTTATCAGTGTATGATCAAAGGTTTTTAAAATACAATCTAATTTATTAATGAGCTAATAAATTGACACTATTTAATTGCTATACAGAACTTGGAGTTTTGACACAACACGAATTAAATCAACACATGCACTTTAATTGAATTGATTTTTATTCAACAAACGTTACCAACTAATTACAACATTAATGAATTTATACCGTTGTTGACGTAGTATCAACTCAGCACCTTCCCTTTTATGGCACAGAGCACTTTGTCAGTGGCTAGAGATTAAGAATTGATTAGTGGTTGGAGAGGGAAGTGTCAGGAGCGGTCCTTGCCTCTCCTGGTGCCGGCCACAGCAAATCCAAGAAGCCACGTGGGTTCAGGTGTTGACGCATTGACATCATCTCATAAACACGTGACGCCACAACGCGGCATTCTGGCACCAAATTCGAAATAAAAGGACGCAGAGGACGCAGGTTCAATGCCGGAGTATAGGATTCCTGTGTACATTCCTGGGTGCTTTATAATTTGAGTATTACTGATTCCTGGACTTCTGACCCTGCCTGAACCTTGATCCTGCTACTTTTCTGCGTGCCTATTGAATTCCTGTCTGGATATTTACTATGATTATTCCTGATTCCTATTTGTACCGCAAACTTGGACTTTAACCTCTAACCTTCCTCCTTGGTCCAGACTACTCCCGCTGGGAGCCGATACCCCTTACAGGGGGTTTGCTAGAGCCTGCTTTCTGCAGCAGTTATATTCACATGTAACTTTAAAACAAGTGAAGATTCATATACATATAAATATTCTGAGTGGGGAAACAATATGGAAGAGTTGAGATAAGGAGCACAATAAGTTACACTGCACAAAACAAGAAGAGGGAATCCACTGACAATGTTGCTTTATCTCTTGCTGTCTTTGGGGTAAGGGGTACTGATGCTTTACCTCTTTTTTTTCCTCTGACACCACCAGATCCAGCACAGACTGGGGGTCCTCCCACGTGTCAATCTCTTTCAGGTCATAAAGGTAACAGGTGATGGGACCAAAGGTCCAATGTACATGTCTTCTCTTCTGCACCAAGTGCTGGAACAGCTGAAAAATGAAGTAGAGCTGGGCTTTAAAACTCCAAAATGTTGTCTTTGTACTATTTGCCATTAAATATCAGGTTTTACGGATTAGAATATCATCCCATTCTTATTTACTGTTTACACATTGTCCTGAATTTTGTGAATTATGATGTGGTACAATGTATTAGTCACTGTTGGAATTCCATGCTAAATGGTTCTGATAGTTACACACCACAGTATTGCCCTCCATGGCAGCCATTTTGAGAGGGGTGAAGCCATCATTGTTACATGTCTCCTCTAGCCCTGGACCCTCGTTCTCCTGGTGATTGGACAGGATAAGGTCGTACATCTGACAGGCAGACATCTTGTTTGGCTGAAGGGCCAGGATATGTAGGATTGTATTACCTGTGTATGAAACAGAAATTCCACTTAGTCACTTCTGGTCCATTTGGTGCAATCAAACAATAAAGACCTGCAGAGTCCTTCCTCTCGAAATAAAGAACCTATTTACCTTTCCTCCATAGTAAAAAATATCATTGTGCCATGGAATGGCCTTTTGGTTCCCTCTTATTAAAGTCAATCCAATAGTGTTGCTCCCCCTTTATGGAAGGTATAGTTTTTGCCAAATCATTTGGGGGGGCAGCAGCTCATTATTGATTCCCAGTCAATAGTCCATTATAAAAGTTCAGGGAAAACTGTAGAGAGAATTAGGCTTTTGGTGCTGTATATCTTTACCTTTTGAGAGGACTGGAGTCAGTTCCACATATATACAAGGGGATTATTGAGCCTCATTTATTATTTGTGGGTGCAGAAACAGGCATTAAAACATGTACTGGACCAGTGTATTAGGGATGGGGTAACCCTAAACCTAATACACTGTGCACCAAAATGTCACACGTAAATGTATTTATTATAAGATTTATTTCTACCTGAATCCAAAGCACCCATTGCACCTGTCACCTGCACCAGCTCACAGCTGAAAGGCATGAAAATACTATCCCCTATTGTTGGTGCCAGATTCTGTGTGGGATTTTTTGTATCTAAATATAATATAAATAAGGGAATTACTAATAATATTGATGTGGATGTAGAAGTCTTGTCCCACTTCCTCTCACCTGTCAGCCCACCCTATAAATATATATATATGACTGTATTACAATTAACAATAATAAAAACGCTTTCCAGACAAGAACATCAAACAAAACATTCAGTACCATGGGAATCTCTGGCCTCCAGATCTGCTCCATGTTGTAATAATAGGCGGACAAGATCTGCATTCCCGACACTGGCTGCAAAAGAGAGAATGTGTTCCCCTGGGGGGCACAGAGAGAACACACATGATAAGTAGAGAAATCACAAGACTACATTAGAATATAATACAATAGAACTGAACCCAATGACCACTTATCCTATGAGGCTTCAGTGCGGGCATTGCCTCACCCTGTGTTTGAATTGTAATGGCTGATCTGTATTAAGCAGATTTCACCCACAGAATTGAGCCCCCCTTTAGTTGTTAGTGCTGTCTCCAGACTTGCATGGTTCTGTTTAATCATGTGCTTGAGTTCAGAACTACAATGTAACATTCTGGGGGTAGTTTCTTAGAAGCCGGTTTTTGTGCATTTGGGGTTTTTCTGACTCTATAGCATCTAAGTAACATAATAGTTGAGGATGGAAAAATATGCATGTCCTGTCATGGGAAAACAGTTTTTTTTCCCCAAAATGCATCAGTTAATTGTGCTGCTCCACCAGACTTCTGCACTGAATCTGTTTTTCAAGGGCAAACTGTTTTTTTTTAATTTGATTTTGAAATCTGACATGGGGCTAGACATATTGTCAGTTTCCCAGGTGCCCCCAGTAATGTGAATTGTGCTCTGATGAACTACAGTCACTCTTTACTGCTGCACTGCAAGTTGGAGTGATATCACCCCCCCCCCCCAGCAGGCCATCAGCAGCACAATGGGAATGGTCCATAGGAAGGTGGCAACTGGCATCTGTATCAATGGGCTTGCACCAATTGGCCTCAGAAGGGAAAACAGACCATTGTTTGCTTCTTTTTTTGCTGTTATTCTGGTGGCCATTGAGTGTACATGAGTGGGCCTAGAGGATGCACTTGATACACAACTACATGTACTTGAAGGGGGCTACCACTTGGTAACAATATGGTTTAGTCAAACAGACTTGCAGCCTCTTATGTTCCATGTGGCACATTTATTTGTGAATACTGTGTGTACATGGGTGGAGGGTGGGCATCCTAGGATTCATGCAATGTAGCAACACCCACTAGCGGAAATCCCTTTTGTTTTCTGGTGACTGTGGCACAATTCTATATTTTTCTTGTTTGCTACTGATCATGTGATACAACCACACCACCAGTGAAAAGCATTGTTATCATGAATTTATTACAAGAAATTTTCCTGCATTATGTTTAACTATAATTCTCTTTATAGTGTCAGGATAATTAATGCCAGTGGCATACATGGAATTAAACTGCCCCACTACCCTCAGGGAGATTGGTTCCTTTACAATTAAATAAATGTTGCTTGGGTGGATAGGTCATTTACAATTACAGATGCCGTGAGCAAAATGCAATTTTGAGTGCAATCGCTATGTTTTCTACCTACAATGCAGCATGTTTTTCTAGAATTCCAATATTGTTGCAGTCAATAGAACACACTTTGATGTGAATGGAAAGTTGAAACTGAAAGTTTTTTAAAGTCTGGTTGGCATCATTTGTGATCTTCAGGGTGTGGAAGTGACATGTGCACCTTGAGTTACTGCCTGGTTCCCCTATATCATTAGGCACAGAGGTGCTAGATTTGGAACAGGAGGAAGGCAGAGGTGCTGAGCACAACTCTAATTCTGGGGGAATTTGCCTGAAACTACGATTGTGGTTGACTCCTTGAGTCACATTATAAGTTAATTAATGTACCCCCATACTCTATTGGCTTTTTTTGGGTTCTCATTCCTATAGCATCTGTCCCAATGGACTGAATCCATTACAGGTGCAATAAGAGTGCAATTAAACCAATAAGCAGAAGGACAGAAGACTGCAAGACCATAAAAGGTGTTTCTCACCATAGTAGAATGTGTTGGAGGGGTTCAGCTGGAAGAAAGACCCAACAGCCCGTGGTGTAGACACATCAGCTCCTTTGGCAATGAGATCTTGAACAATCAACATATTCTGGCGCATCACAGCAATGTGCAAAGCTGTCTGACCTAAAGGGACACCAAAGGCACACGCAAAGGTTAGTGGTAGTGCAAGCACCATCTTATTTACCAAAAGTTTATTTGAATGCAATTAGTGTACAGTTATGTTGTGTGCTCATTGTGTACATGTTTTTCCATTTGTATCAGTGTTTCAGAGTGTGTGGTTGTGATTGTGCACAGTCATGTCTGTGTGTTTACACGAGAGCATAAACATGGATATTTGAACAGGTGTATGAATTAATATGTGACTGTGTATACATGCGTATTAGTGACATTCAAAATATATAATTTTTGGATTGAGCCAAACCATGAGCCCCATGCATTCATTCAGGTGATTATGGGTGGAGAATGCATTGGGTCTAGAGTAACATTGGCCTGAGTGTACTCACATTTGCAGAAGATTCCCATAGAAATAAATGGGGAATTATTCTGGAAAGCAGAGAGTTGGCAGCGTTACAACTAAGGAATACTGAAATGTTGAATTTGGTGTATCCTTATTGGGTATGAGTGTGTAAATCCATGAATGTGACACTGGCACAAATTAGAGCAGATGTGGGAGATAACACACACTGAAAGGGCTTACACTCACGCTTCACCCCACTACACATGCATGCCACATGATAGCTGCATGTAATCAGGGCCGCTGTCGTGGGGGACAGGGAGCAGTTGTCGAGGGCTAGTGGGTTTTGGGTCTTAAGGGGGCCTGGCCGGCTGTACTCACTTGAATTAGCTGGTACCATTCTGCTCTCAGTGAGCTGCTTGCTGGTGGAAGGAGACTGGTGGTAGTTGCAGTTCCTACATGTTATTTCATCTGCACAGCACTGTGCCCAGCTCATTTATTCATTGTAATCCCGATAGAACTGAGTGGGGATTGGATAGGCTGGAGGATTGAAGTTTAAATTTCCCCCTATCCAATCCGAGTCTATCCAATGCTGACATGGCTTTAGCAGGACTTAAAAGAGAAACAAGCCCGACAGAGAGCTGTACAGTTGAAAGATGACATGGGGCCTTTTGTCAATGTAAATGCAAGTAAGGAGGGGGAGATGAGGCACACAAATTAGAGAAGAGCAAACTGGAGAGAATGGCATATGGGGTTTAAGTGAAAATAACAGATTTACTGGTTAGATGGAGAGTGATTTGAGTGAGTAAGGACAGGGTTGGGCAGTATGGGGGGGGGGTAGGGACAGAATGGCACATGTGTGGGTAGGGGGAGATAAATTGGTTAGTGTCCCATCAGTAGAAACATCTTCTGCTGCCACATTGGTGACCAGGAGCTACCTACAATATACTCACATTAACCGGGGAGCCCATTTTGGGGGGTTGGTTGCTGGTTGGCTGGGTTGCAATTAGTGTCTACCTCTCTCCCACTTGTATTGCCGTTAGGGTTCTTATGACTAGTGTTTGCTCATGGGTTCCCCTATGGTGGCTTTTTCATGTGTTCTACTGCAAGGCAATGCAAAAGGAGGGGGCAGATCATTTTCTTATACAGAGTCCCATGATTTCTGATGGCAGCCCTGTGTGCAATACATATACATACAAACACATATACCCACATATATGGCTGCAGTTAGGAGTAGCATGTAGAGACCTCTGTTCCATACTAAATAATGGTTTTCAAGTGCTCCCTACATTTGTACCCCCTGTACCCCATGAGAGCTGCCCTGCATCCAAACACATATATACACAAACATATTTACACTCACCTACACACATACTCATACATACACCCAGATACACATACTCTCACATACCCTCACATATATGCACACATAGGTTTAGACGGGCCTGCCGGGATACAAGAACTTTTCATGAGGGGCGATGGGAGCAGTGAGAAAAAGATAAAGGAGTGAGTTTGGAGTCTGTGATGGGCAGGGAAATTGTTTGAGGCCAAATGTATTGCCCCAGATTAGGAGGAGAATCAAGGGAGGCAGGTCATTATATGGAGCTGGAGGGGGGGTCTCAAGGACAAGTTGCACAGTGTAGAGTGTAGACAAAGCAAATAAATTCCTCAAACAACCATATAGTCTGAGTTGTTATCACCATAGGGATAGAGATGTGCCATCTGCCCACTGTCTGTCTGTATCCGCTGCATTGCTCTGTGCTCTCAAACAGCTGGTACCCCAATAAAACAACAAACAGAACATGCAGGAGACACAGCTGCTCCCATAAAATTAGCCCTGAATGTGTCTTTCTAGAAGTGGCCACATTGGTTGCTGTGATATCTCTCAGTGAACTGAGGTCTAGGGGTAAAAAACTGTGCATTCTGGGCTGTATTAATCACTTACATTTGAACAATGAACCTCTCAAGCATGGGGGTACCAGGTGGTCCCTTAATATCAGGTGATTGGGGGCTTTCAGGGGAGACTTGAAAGAAAGGGGGGGTCAGAGAGGAGGAACTTACCTTTGTAGAGATCAGATGTCATTGGCTCATTCACCAGTTCAGGAGCCCTCTCCAATAGGACCCGTACAGCCTCCACATTATCATATAGCACAGCCACATGCAGAGCAGTCTCACCAGCAGCTCCTGGTATCAAATGGATCATTGAAAACAGGTAAAATGCAACAGAGCCGGTTTTCTCAGGCTGTGAGACTGAATACAGTGACCTTGATAGTCCACACAGGGACCAACAAGCCATGTTTATGTCAACAAAAGTCTCAGTGGGCGGAACCATTGACTCAGAAGGAAAAGGATGGAAAAAAACACCTCCTGAAATGTATCTGAGATGCCATAGGGATGTGCTCTGAGGAATTGTTACAGTTGATTCAACTACCACAAGCCCCACAAACTAGAACCTCTGGGTTGCGGTGACAGAGCTCTCCCTATTTGCGTTTACAGAGGAAATGCGGGCACTTGATTGAATTGAATATTGGTAGAGGGGGCCCCAAGAGATTAAAACTTTAAAGAATGAGCCACAGAGGGGACAGGGCCTATAGGGATGTACGTGGGATTTAATTGAATACTGAGTGGGGTTACAACATTATGGGGCATGTTTGCAGTGGATCAGGGATGTTATCGTGGGCTCTCCACAGAATTGCATCTTACAATGTATATAATTTATTGACTATGATTAAAATCCTGATGAGAAAATAAAACAATATTACACATAAAACATTATCGGTACCAAAGGACTGAACAAACCCCAATTATTCATAAATAACCTGGAATATGAATAGTTAACCTGAAGGCGAATCACTCCTGTAAGGCCCTGAACTTATCCCCATTGGGCACAAGGGCAGGTAGTGCTAATGCATTCATAGATATGGATGGAGCATATAACTCACAAACTCTGCCACAAACAAAAATGTATTCAATCACAACACAACAAGGATCCTTTTTTTCCACTTGAAAAAGGATTCTTGTGATCCGAAACATGTTGCGATTCAATAAATATTTATTTGCGGCAGAGTCTGCGAGTTATGTGCTCCATCCATACCTATGTTTGCTGAAATTGCCTGTGGGTCTTGTGGTGTAGCCTGACTGGAGAGTGAGCACGATACATAGGGGAAGGTGACTGAACGAATTTGCTGAAAGCTACAATGCATTCATAGAGATAAGTTGGACCCAGAAAGGGCAGATCCAATGAAAAATTATGTATTTTAATGATGCTCTCCTGTTATGGATTTTCTCTTCTATCCACCACAAACCTATAAACTTGTTGGGGTTTGGCACCCCATCATAGGGGTAGTTTACCTTCAGTTTAACTATTAGTATGGTGTAGAATGACCTATTACTAGCAACTTTTCAATTGTTCTTTGTTTTTTTGTTATAGTTTTTGAATTATTTGCCTTACCCTTCAGTCTCTTTCCAGTTTCCAAATTGGGGTCATTGACCCCAGCAGCCTCAATTTTCTGATTATTGTTACTTATTGCTATTTCTTTTTTTTTACTTATCTTTCAATTTGGGCCCTCCTCTATTCATATTCCTGGACTATAGCAACCAGATAGCTACCTACTATTGGCTGGGCACTCAAAGTTCTACTTCAGCCTGTCTCAGAACCCTCTGTGAAATGCCTGTTCACCTGTCCCTGTGTTTGTTTGAGTGGCAGCTGGTGAGAAAATTAGACAGCAGAAGGGGCTAAGACAAGGAACCACCTTACAGCAGACTCTGTGGCCCAGGCCCCTTGTCCCTCCGTCCAATGTGGGGTCTGCTGTATGGTAGTTACACCACTTGTGAGTGGGAAGGTTATGTGCACCAACTTAGATATGGAGCAAGCCTTGTGGAATGCAGGTAAAATGTTATGGCACATGTCTAGCTTCAGTTAAATACCAAATTTCAATCAGATTCCCTTTATGTACATGTATTAAATTAATCCTGGTTGGTTAGACACCATAATTCCCTCTATTTGCTATCACTGTCAGAGCCAGGCAGCCTTTATATCACATCAGACTTCAGAAACAAGTTGTAAACCACTCTCTCAAGGGTGAAAACTCATGAAAAGAATACTCCAGCAGCACTCTAAATTAGTGAGAATATGTGGTGTAACCCAGAGCCCTGACCATATGCTGAAACTGAGCTTGCACCCAAAAAGTCTGAAAACCACTGTGTTGCTGCAATTGGGTTGTCCACAGGCAGTGTGCTGGAAATGTGGGATTTGTGGAGAGCAAGATTGGGCCCTGACTGGCTGTGTCTCAGACTACAATAAACTGTTTTAGTAAGTCAGTGCAAAGCCAATCAGATGGCACATAAGGGCACTGTATTAGGGTTAGGGATAGCCCAATGTTCTAAAGTTCTGGTCCCATGAGCTCTGCAAGCTCTGGAAATTCATCCAGGGATTAACAGGGTCACTGTAACTTACCTCTTGTTAACGGGTCAGTGGATTTCAATTTAAGAAGCGTTCCCAAGGTCTTCACTCTGTTCCGCTGTGCGGCATATAGAATGGGCAACTCCCGGATCCTGCAAGGTAAGAGGAGTTGAAGTGAGCCCAAGGTGAGGGGATTCCACAAATACAGAATAAAGAGGATTATGTATGTATATTTTTATTTGTTAGCTGTTATTTAAGGGCAAAGCACTGTACAGCAGAACAATAAATTAGTAGAACAAACAGGGGGTCATTGAAATAATAAATACAAATAAGTAGAAAAATACAATGCACTTAAAGTGGACCTGTCACCCAGACACAAAAATCTGTATAATAAAAGTCCTTTTCAAATTAAATATGAAATCCAATTCCTATTTTTTATTAAAGCATTCATTGCTGTTGAAAGCTCATTTAAAAATCTCAACTGTCAATCAAATATTGTCTGCCCCTCCTCTATGCCAGTGGCATATAGGCGGGGCAGACAATTACTTTCACTTTCCATTCAGCACTTCATAGATGTCACTGCTCTCCCCACATTCCCCCGTTCTCTTTACCATTTAATTGTGTAGCCAGGACATGGGGATGGACATCAGGTCCCCCATTCTGGTGCACAAACAAGATTCTGAGATGATACAAGATTTGTCTTAATAACAGTGTCCACAAAATGGCTGCTGCCTGCTTGCTATAATTTTGAAATCCCAGACTGAAGGAAGCAAGATTCAAATAATTTATATAGTATAATTAAAGTTTATTTTGCTTGACTAATGTGATAAAATAGGATTTTGAATATTTTTTTGGGTGACGGGTCCCCTTTAAAGTATAGTTACAATACATATTAAGTACTTAGTGTCAGGAGGCCCTTGACCCATACAGCTTAGAACCTAAATGGGAAGGCAACTTACAGACACAAATCTGAGGGATATTAAGTGCTGTAGGTTAGGGTGGGTGACACTGTTATATAAGTGCCAGTTCCCAGTTCAGGTATTATGCCAGTGCTCCAAGAGGGACTCTTTGAGTTTAGTTCTGAATACATTGAGGGAGGATTCTCAGGAACACTATATCACAGAGTTGTGAGGGTTTCCAAAAAATGAAGAAGTCAGATGTAAAAAGTAAAAAGTCTTTATTAGGACATGGAGACCTAACGCGTTTCGTGCCTGTGTGGGCACTTACTCATAGGCCTATGAGTAAGTGCCCACACAGGCACGAAACGCGTTAGGTCTCCATGTCCTAATAAAGACTTTTTACTTTTTACATCTGACTTCTTCATTTTTTGGAAACCCTCACAACTCTGTGATATAGTGTTCTTGGCTTTTTGCACCTTGGGACTGAGGTGAACTGTGAGTGTTTTCACATTTATTTATTTTTTTGTTATTTTTGTATTTCATTATTTTTGTGAGGTGGCATTATAGATTTTTTTATTGTGGCAGTAGCACAGACTAAAGTATCTGGAGGATTCTCAGGCCCAGATTTGTGGCGAGGCCACAAAGGCCCGGGCCTAGGGTGGCAACATTCATCCACATCCTGAGCAGCACTGGGGACTCAAAGCACCCAAGTGCTCTGCTGCTGGAGAGCGTACTCGCGTGCGCACAGGGAGCTTCACTTCCCAAAGGGTCCAGCCCTAGGACCATGTGGGCACGGGAGTGGTGAGCACGATCGTGCACTATGTCAGGTGCTGTAACGTGTGGCCTCGGGATGCCGTTTCTTAAAATCCGGTCCTGAGTATTATCTCTGGATAAATTCAACAATGGCTTTGCAAATATAAAGCAGCAAGATATACAGCATCAGTTCCATTTCCTTATTTCAATAAACAAACTCACTGCTATCTCTCCTCTTATAGCTTTCTCTTTCACCGGTACTTCCCTCTGGGATCCCATCACTGAATCTCCCACTCGTCCTCTTCAAAACCAAATGTACATCCTACTTCTTGGAGCACTAGAGTAAAATTGTCCACTAAAGACATGCCTCTAATCAACCACTTCCCATTTTGTACATACATCCTCAGTGAATATATAAAGAATTAAACATCTCTTTTAGCTTTTGGTAAAATCCCATCATTCTTAAGCTGGCCATAGACGCAAAGATCTGATTGTACGAATCGAGGATTCGTACGATTTTCGGAACATGTGTAGAGAGTCCCGACATTTTTCATCTGGCGGAGATCGGTCATTTGGTCGATCGGACAGGTTAGAAAATTTCTGTCGGCTGCCGATAATATCTCTGCGTGTATTGCCGATCGTACGATTTTCAGTGGGAGACTGTCACTAGCTTTGGTTGGACATAGATATCGTACGATTGCTGTCAGGGGCAGAACATTGCTGATCAATTCTTTAACTAATCTGACTGGTATCTGAATGGTTAGTGGCGGGTCGGGAGATGGGAAAGTCCGATCGTACGATGATTCGTACGATCGGATCTTTGCATCTATGGCCAGCTTTAGACAAAGAACCTCAAGGCACGACTGACACCACACACCACATGCACATTATACACAGGATAGCACATTGTATACAGCGAGAGGCAATGAGAAGTGACCACCCAGGCACATCAAACATAGTGAAAGACAATGAAACATAATGGGCTGCAATTGGGGGGGTGCTGCCATTAGGTGAGTATAGAAAAACATGCCTAGACGGCAGGGCCAAACAAGTTACAAATCCTGCAAATAGAAACTCATTGTAACTTTAAGGTTCAAACTTCTGTTTTTTAATGTGGCCCCCCTGACCCTCTCTGGCACAGGAAAGGTAAGCACTTGGGGGTGAGGGAGGAGTACCATAAGGGGCTCCTGATCTAGAATCCCCATTGGCTGCAATGCCTGTAGGGTTGCAAATTTAAAATACCCATACAACACTTAGCAGGATGAAACAGAGGCAGTTCCATGTATAATACCCCCAGAACTCTTCCTTAGAAGAATGAAACAGTGGTAGCTTCATTGTACACAATGTAAGCTAAACACAGTCATTTTTCTGTACAAGAACCTCAGCACTATTAGTAGAATAAATAAATATACATTTTCAGAGTTTAAAAATCAACTATAATGAAATAATGAATATAAACTCTAAAATAAGTGTTTAACAACTGCAACCAGAAAGGTAAAGATAGAAAATGAGTAGCTGATTTCAGCACAGGTTACAACTAACGCCAAAATGTTTTTAAAGTATATTAATAGAAAAAAGATGCAAGTTGAGAGTGTGGCTCCTTTAAATAATAAATATAATACGCTGGTTATGAAGGGATAGGCACATGTGAAAAGTGAAGAAAGGGCAAATGTGCTAAATTAATTATTTTCTTCAATGTATACAACTGAGGAGTCAGAGTTCCAAGACCCAAGTGATAGGGGCACAGATGGCTCAGCTCAATCTAGTGGGTGATGCAGATTTGGTGCTCAAAACGGGTTGCTTAAAATTAATGCAAGCAAAGCCCCAGGGCCAGATGGAATACACCATCAGGCATTGGGAGACCTCAATTCAGTTTTAACCAGGCAACTATTTCTGATTTTCTCATACCCCATTTATTTGGTATGGTACCTATTTATTGGAGGAAAGCTGATTCACATATTTAAAAAGGGATTATGATTTCAGATTGGAAATTATAGGCCAGTTAGTCTGATATCTAGGGGGGCAAATTATTTGAAGGCTGTGGTGTCCAACAGGGTTCTGTATTGGTCCACTTTTATTTAACTTTTTCATAAAACAATTAGGGAGGAGATTGTAAATGGCACAAAACTGTTCAGCCCAATTAATCCCTTCCAGAATGTGACACACTGCAACACAATTTGGGCCAATTGGTAATCTGGCAATCTGAAGTGGCAGATGAGATTCAACGTAGATAATGTAAGGTTATGCATTTGGGATGCACACATATGCACCCACTGATATCATTAATGGGACTATACTAGGTAAATCCATAATGGAGAAGAACCTGTGGACACTTGAAGACAATAAACTTGCTGTAGCAAGCAATGCCCTCCAGTCAGAATCAAGGTAGGTTTTGGGTTCCCTTGATCAAATGGGATATTATTGAATTGTTAAAAGTCCAAAGAAGGGCAACTAAGCTGATTAAGGGAATCGAAAGTCTCGATAATGATCCAGCGGAGGTCAAAATTAGCCCCTTTTAGGACATGGGATAGTGGCGTGATACAGTCACCTACTTTGCAAATTATTAAATTGCTCCTAGGTTTTTTAGGGGTATACATGTGACTAGTCCTACAAGGTAGAATTGTAGTAATGGACCTGGTTCCTACATTCAATACTATAGGGGTTGTTCACCTTTCAACGTTTTTTTCAATTCAGTTGTTTTCATATAGTTCACCAGAAACAGACTTTTTTTCCAATTACTTATTTGTGACCATTTTTCTAAAATTACAAAAGTACAGAGAAGAGCAACTAAGCTGATATAGTGAATGGAAGGGATCAATTATGGGGAAAGGCAAGTTGGGATTGGTTACACTGGAGAAGAGGCAGTTAAGGGGGATATGATCACTATATATAAATATATAAGGGGATATGATCATAAATATATAAGGGGTATGATCACTATATATAAATATATAAGGGAGATATGATCACTATATATAAATATATCAGGGATATGATCACTATATATAAATATATAAGGGATATGATCACTATATATAAATATATAAGGGATATGATCACTATATATAAATATATAAGGGGGATATGATCACTATATATAAATATATAAGGGGGATATGATCACTATATATAAATATATAAGGGGGATATGATCACTATATATAAATATTTAAGGGAGATATGATCACTATATATAAAAATATAAGGGACAGTAATGAAATAGAGAAATTACAGAGAAAAGTGACTAAGCTGATAAAAGGAATGGAAAGGATCAGTTATAGGGAAAGTCAAGTTGGGAATGGTTACAATGGAGAAGAGACAGTAAAGGGGGATATGATCACTATATTTAAATATATAATGAAATAGAGAAAGTACAGAGAAGAGTGACTAAGCTGATAAAAGGGAATGGAAGGGATCAGTTATGGGAAAAGACAAGTTGGGATTGGTTACACTGGAGAAGAAGCAGTTAAAGGAAAACTATACCCCCCCAAACAATGTAGGTCTCTATTAAAAGATACTGAGTAAAACAGCTCAGGTGTAAAACTCTGCTTCATGTAAATGAACCATTATCATAATAACTACTTTTTTAGTAGTGTGTGCCATTGAGTAATAATAAATAGAAAATGGCCATTTTAAAAAATAAGGCCCACCCCCTGAGATCGTAAGATTCACTGTGCACACATACAAACCACATGTAAAGTCACATGAGCCAATTAACAGACAGAGTTCTGCCTTTTGCTTCCTCACTTCTTCCTGTTACAGTTAGTGTTGTAGTATTTCTGGTCAGGTGATCTCTGAGGCAGCACAGATAGAGTCATGAAAGCTGTTGTTCAGGGAACTTACATGAAGCCCTGATTATTATAACAAAGGTTTTCCTGTAACTACTAAGGCCTATGTCTGCTATGGGGACCAAAAAAACTGATTTTGTATGCTAGAAAACTTGCTCAACAGGATGTAGGCAAATTGGGGGATTATCACAGCATCTTGGCAGTTGGGAGGGTTTCTGTGGGGGGCAGGTGAGAACCCAGAATAAAAGAATGCTGGACAGAGGACGGGGAGCTGGGCAGCTGAGAGGAGGCAACTAGAGAGCTGGAGAAGCCAGAGGAGCCTGGGACAAGCCAACATGTGAGGAATGAAGGCCAGAGGGGAAGGCAGAGATGAAGCTGAACTCTATTCCTCTACCTTTTTGGTAACAACAATGTAGACTTGTGCGATGTGTAGCTGTAAATATTGTAATTATTGTTTAGTCTAAGTGTAATTATTTATGTATAAATCAATTGGTTTAATTTACAATATATCACTTTACTATACGCTCATTGGTGTGGATTCATTGTCTGCTTGCTCAAAAGAACCAAAACCCAATAAGTAGGTTGAGGTATATTAATAATATTATTATTATTAATGATATAATATACTATATAAACTTACACTGGTAACTTTAGTGGACAAAATGTCAATTCTAAATCATAATTTTGGCTCTTCTAGTGCAGAGATTGCTATGGTGCCTCAGGGCAGCACTAAGTGGTGAAACAACCATGCCTGTATGGGGTAGGGGAAGGATCTAAGTATTTGGCATAATGACTTTGATATAGTTGGCCAGCTTAAATATATTGCAATATATGGACAAACAATCCTTGTTTTGTTTAAAGGGTAAGGCATTTTTAGTAACTTAAGGCACAAAATGTTTCAATGTCCTTAATATATTGATAATGGGTTGAGTGCAGAGGATCTTGTATTTGTGTATGGCATAATTGTTGGATATGTTCAGAGAATAGGAGTGATTTATTTGTGGAATGATAAGATCAATCTGCATGGGACCTATCAATCTATATGGAGTAGGGATGAGTTATATTTTAATAGAGGTGGGATCTATCTGTGTGGATAGGGGAGACATTTAGTGTATAGGGTTCGAGTAAGGGAGGGTTAGGGTTGAGGTTAGGGTTTGGGAGGGGAGCTAATCTCCATTGTGCTAAAGTAGAAAATCTGACCTTTTCTGTTGAAGTAAACTTGTCTGACAGGCACAGTCCTCTTGTTTCTGCCTCTGCCAGGGCACCATGCTTCTGTCTTCTGCTGTCAGGCTTTTACTGGCTGTTACTGGTTCATGGGTAATTTCACTGCAGTTGGTGGCTGGGCAGCCACATTGTCCCCAGTTGGTAGAAATGAATAAATGATGGGGGGGGGGGAGATCTCTGGAACAATAAAAGGAAATATCGGTTCACAGAGGTTAAGATCAAGAGATAATGGGGTTCCTGCTCAGGAGAATTTACATTAGAACCACTGGGTCATTGTGCTGCTTACTTACCCAACTAACTAGTGTCATTCCAGCTTGTCCAACTGCAGAACTATAGGGAAATTCTAGTAGCCTCCCTATTATGTTACAATTTCTTTTTTTACCAAAGTTTAATTAGGAGTTATCCTGTTATCCTATATTTTACTGTTTACTCTGCTTGGGCTTTCTGGTCTCTCTCACTCTTTTTGTTACAGTAGTCACAGGCATCTTCAGCCATCAATAATGTAATTCTTGCAATACATACTGTCATGTGCCTGCTAGGACACTGCCTCTGACCAACACTGTACATATTGAGAATCCCTGCAGTAAAGCATGACAGTGCTGCTGTGATTTAGCAAGCAGTAGTATTACCAAGCAATACTTTTCCACAGGAAATGACTGACAATATTTAATATCAAAAGTCTATTTGAAATGAAGTCTTCATGGGTTGGGGGACAGCTATAATAGCTGAACTGGGTATAGGGGTTGGGGGCAGTTTTAATAGAGGGAGAGAGAGAGTTCATAGCCTGGGGAAGTCCGAAATTGGGAAATAAATGTGTTGGGACATCATATCCAGTTATGGATATGGAATGTATATGTTCTAGAGGCATACGTGGGTATGGAATCGGGAGCTAAATGTACTGGGGGTGTATCTGGTTATGGCATTGGGACGTGTAGATACTGAGGGGCAGCTCTCAGTTAATGAGAGAACTAAGAGTGGGAGCTGCTAGTACATTGGCAATGAATTGGGCAGAAAAGCTATCAGTTCGGAGTTATTACAAGAAGCTGAATGCAAGAGAAGAACATGTGAATGTTGTATAATGTCTGCATAGCACAGTGGAATATACTGGCACTAGATACAGTATATACAGTAAATATAAAGGATAATAATAATCCCCTGCCCATGTATATCTCTGTGTATCTAGTTTTAATGTCGTTTAAGTGTTCCCATGGCACTCTCTGACTTTGGTGTCCAACTTATGGTAACTTTCCTATTGCTGACAGCTATTAATGTGACAAGAAGTTAGGGGACCCTTTGGCTGTGCTGAGGAGCACAAATATTCCCACCGAGGGCCACATTTAATACATGAGACTCTGAGCAGATAATCAGTGTCTCTACACACAGAAGAAAGACGTTTGATCCCTACTCTCCCCGGCTCCTACCTACAGTATACAAGGTACAGGTGAATTCGGGCAGAAGGGTTCAATTCCAGTCGGTACAAACCTTTTTTCCGTCTCCTCATGAGCAGCACTAGCTGATGCCTCCCCGTAGCTTATGCCATTGTGAGATCTGCCCCTTTTTTTCTCAATCTCCCCATTTCTTGCTCTGTTGGACTTTCCCTGCGTTGGTTTCCCTTTATGTCTCCTTTTTCAGCCTCTCTGTCTCTCTCACCTTCTCTTATTTTGTGCTGAGAGAGGAGCCAGAACCTGCTGGACAGGTTAAACGCAGACAGCAGCACCTCTAGGACATGCAGCCACAATAACGGGGGTTTGACTTAAACAATGGGTTTCTCCTAAGCCCTCATCATCTCTAACGAACGTATCAATTAAGGCTTTTGTTTCCTGGTTGTGGAGGACTCTGTTAACTATCTATCGCATGGCATAAGGAAATACTAGCTGATTGCTTGTGCTATTAGGAAATAGGTGCTGGGGGGGTATTGCAACAGGCAAAGAAGAGGACATTTATGGAGTCTATGCCCACATTTAGGTTCTGACCCAGGTACTGTACTTTCAGGTTGGACAAAGTAGAGTCCATTATTATCTCCAAGATTCATGTTCTGATATTTTCCCAGGAATCATGGGTAACCCACCTGCAGCTGTCATTCCTAGTGTGAGTTGTTTGTTTGTATGAACCTTCAGAAATAGACTGCACAGTCAACAATTTATTAATTAGGGTCCAAAATATCCAAAAATATCCAGTCTGCACATTTTCACAAATTTTCTTGCACATTCATTAACACTGCCACATTGTGTCCCCAGCCAGTAGGTAACACTAAGACTTATTTTTAAAATTCATTATTTATTGCTGGGCCAGGGGTACTGGCTTGGCACATGCACATTTGTCACATTGCCAACTTCTGAACATTTCAATTTGCTTTGGGATTTATCCCAACTGTGGCTCTGGAACAGTGCAATCATGAAGTACAACATGGTTCCTGCATGGGTTTCATATCTCTGTATTCCCTCACTTGCTAAACACCATTCAATCCCTTCATAAAGCTATCTAATATGTCAGCCTGTATGAGGCTTTTTAGGAAGATTTCAGGGGCAAACACTTCTATCTCCAATTCTCTGCACCTATAGTCTTTTACTGGTAATGACCCAACTACACAACACAAGTGGCAGCTCAGCACCCCAGCTCTATGTGTTTATATTCCTGCAACAACTTGGATCCAACCCTGTGCTCTCCTACTGCACCTACCTGAAATAAACAAACCGTAATTAAAACAGGTTCCCTTTGCTCCTTTTGTGGCCACTAAATAGAAACCCCTCTGCTAGGGACCCTCAGTTCCTGCATCTATCCTGCAGTGACAGACAAACATGGAGTAAAATTACTTCATATCCAATAATATGTAAGAATATACACCACTCCACAGGTTCAATTTCACTGCCATGGCAAATTTAGGAGCAGAATTTCCACTTGAAATGTGTCTGTTTGTGAAGATTGTGTTAGCAAAGAGCTGATCTGAACTGCAGCTTCTCTGTAAGTGAGGACACACACACCAACTTCTGTTTGAACAGTAACATTGGTTGCTTTATAGAAATCAGCATAAACACTTTAGTGTAACGTGTGTAATAGGAACTTTTCATAGAGAGAATCCACAAGAAGAGGAAGAAGAAAATCACACAAGGTTACAGGTCAAACATCACATTGCTAAGCAACAATAGACCCTCCCAGCATTAAGTAACTGGAACAATCTGTGTTTTACAACAAGTTGCACCTCTATACCAGCAAATAACCCCCCCCCAGTACGTGGAGCCAATTAGTGAATGTTGGTACAAAGAAACAATTCCCATATTTCATAATGCCCTATTTCAGTTGTTTTCATTGTTTTATTATTATAATTTACAAAATGTCAATGTAATCTACAGTGTTGTAATTGCCAGAGACCAACTGCAACAAATACACACTGTCAAACATGTCTCTGTTCATAATGCTCAGGGTGCTCTAGTCAAGTCTGTTCTGATGCTCTGATTGGCTACGGGTTGGTCTAATTCTGTGAATGTTCTAATGGCTACTGGTGGATTTAACCTCTCACATTTTAAACAGGATGTCAACATAAACATACACTTTTGCCTAAACAAAGAAAATATAATTTGGGTTTCCCTTTATGTCTACTTTTCCAACCACTCTTTTTCTTTACATTCATTCTTCATTCTTACTCACTTCATAGTTCAGTGTAACTGTCTGTCCATTTCTCTTCTCTGCACTGCTGCCTCTGATGATTATTAATAAACAGTTAATAGCAATATAAATTAGTTAATAACAATAAAAGATTGCTACAACTCCTCCAAAGTGTACAAAGTGCTTGTGTCTTCTTATTATCCTTTAATCACAAAAGAAGTGCTGGGTAAGACAACCACTGTTGTAGGCTTCAAAACAACCTGGTTGATAAAAACATATATACAATAAAAAGCCTAGTACTGCAAAAAATTCTGCCTACTGGAGTATTCGCTTGACACATTTGCAACATGCTTTATCCGCATTAACTGTTTCGACTTATATTGCTATTAACTGTTTATCAATAATCATTGTATAATGACACGTTTTTGATGCAATAATGTATTTTATAGTTGTACTAGACCCGTGGGGCAAATAATGGGTTAATTCCCTAAGCAAAATGGTAATTTTTACGCCCACCTTCTTTTCCCCTCCCACCTATTTTCTATAAAGATGGTGTTTAGATTGGTAATTTGTACACTTGACAAAGGGCAATTCTGCTCGAAACATGTTGTGTGAATAAAGATTTTTTGCAGCAAAGTTCTGCGTTTACCTTGGACTGTTGAACGTTAGTACCAAGGACGAGGTACAGAAACAGACCATACAGGTTAGAAAAAAATTGAGGGGATAAGTACCACAGCCAGTGGAAACAAAATAAGCTTTCAAGTTCTGTGTAACTGTCATTGTGTCTGTCCCTTTCTCTGCACTGCTGCCTCTGACTCCTGATACAACTTCCCAATATCCATTCATTCCTCATTCTCACTGGGTTTATAGTTCTGTGTAACTGTCATTGTGTCTGTCCCTTTCTCTTCTCTGCACTGCTGCTTCTGACTCCTGATACAACTTCCCAATATCCATTCATTGCTCATTCTCACTGGGTTTATAGTTCTGTGTAACTGTCATTGTGTCTGTCCCTTTCTCTGCACTGCTGCTTCTGACTCCTGATACAACTTCCCAATATCCATTCATTGCTCATTCTCACTGGGTTTATAGTTCTGTGTAACTGTCATTGTGTCTGTCCCTTTCTCTGCACTGCTGCTTCTGACTCCTGATACAACTTCCCAATATCCATTCATTCCTCATTCTCACTGGGTTTATAGTTCTGTGTAACTGTCATTGTGTCTGTCCCTTTCTCTGCACTGCTGCTTCTGACTCCTGATACAACTTCCCAATATCCATTCATTCCTCATTCTCACTGGGTTTATAGTTCTGTGTAACTGTCATTGTGTCTGTCCCTTTCTCTGCACTGCTGCTTCTGACTCCTGATACAACTTCCCAATATCCATTCATTCCTCGTTCTCACTGGGTTAATAGTGTATTATAGTGTAATGTATATTGTGTAACTATCATTCATATTGTATTTCCCTTTCTGTCCTTGCACTGCTGGTTCTCACTTCTGATTCACTGCAACAGAAGGCAGCAGTGTGATAATGCTGGAAGCTGCAGGCCTGAAGGGGTGGGGCTGGGAGGTCACATGGTCAGGAAGCGTTTTGCTCAGAGAGGTCAGGAGGAAGTGGAAGTGCATGCTGGGAATGAGTAACAGGAAAGACTTGCTGCAGTGTGGGCTGGTGGCTGCACAACAGAGTGGGATAAGCTGCGGCCTCCCCTCCATTTCGACTGTGATTCGTCAGAGCTGCACCCCATGTTATGTTACTGGACTGTTAATCTATAAGGCTGTTATACACAAGTGCAGCTGGAATTCTCACACTCACTTTCCCTCTTTTGTACTGCCTGAGACTGGAGGTGAATCTTATATGAGAATCTTATGTGAGACTGAAGGGACTAGGCCGCAAATATACACGGACTTGTGCTCCTGTTGAGCCGTTGTTCCCTACCAGATACATAAAGGGATTGTTTGTAATTAAACTTTCCTTGTACTTTTCTCTGCCTGTGTGTTTCTTATGTGCCCACAAACCAGTCCCGTGCTCTGGGACGTCACAAGCAGGAGTAGAGAAAGTGATAAGCAAACATTGCTCTAATAGCAATTATATTTACATGTAACATTAAAACCATTGAACACTTAAAATAAACGGAGACTGGGAAGTTGCTTAGAATTATATTTTCTTTTAATAGGCGCAATTTTATGATCTGGTTTATAGTTCTTTTAATGAATAAGAAAATGGTAATCATCCTTTTTTAAATTGTAATACTGTTTAGAAAATCCACACTCCTAAATACAAGGATCACCTCAATGAACTACTTATTCTTTGTGCCAACTATGCACCAAAACAAAAATATTGATTTAAACTAATTTCCTTATCCTTTTAATGTCGTTCTGAATTTTTTTCATTTCTGTGTTTTTAGGCAGTACATACATATTGTAAAAGACCGGCAGAAAAGAGTATGTGTTTGTGCAGAGGACACAAATGCAATGGAATCCGCAAGGCTGAGTGTACCGAGTGCAGGTCATGTCGGATCCCAATAGACATGCAGAGAATCCGGTCTGGCAGCTTTGTATCCTCCTTTGCCCTGACAATTTCCCCCGGGGTAAAACATGTTACTTTCTAACTCAACTGTGTCTTATCTGGCTGCTTTTGTTTTATTTCTAACAGTTAGAAAACAGCATCAAGTTGAGATAAGTCTAAAAGACTTTCATATTCTCTAGTATATACTGTATATCATGATCTGGATGAAGACACATAAAGCACAACTAAGGGTAAGGTCACACCTGGAGATTAGGCGAGATTTAGTCACCCGGCGACTAATCTCCTCTTCTTTGGGGCGACTAATCTCGACTAATCTCCTCTAACTGCTTCCCCCTGTTTTCTGCCTGCTAGAATGAAAAAACACCTGCGGCATGGCACTTGTAGCACTTCGTTTTCCGAAGTCACTCAAAGTTTCCTCGTGAGGCAACTTTGGGTGACTCCAGAAAAATGAAGCGCCGCAAGTGCCATGATGTTGGTGTTTTTTCATTCTAGCAGGCGACTAAAGCTCCCTGAATCTCACAGTGTGATATTACCCTAAAGCATGGTGGGGACAGAAAGGTAGAACCCAATAAGAAACAAACAGTATTTATGTAATTTTAGAGTCATGTTGAGTAGCAGTACAAATTCTTTCGTTTTCCCCATGCTAAGGGGCCTTAGTCTAGCACCCTTGATGCTGTAGGATGGGGTGGATGGGAAACCTAGAACCCCCCATACCACTCCAAACTGGGGGAGGGGGGTCTCTAGGCAATTAGCCCATGCGCAGTACAGAGAATCTACTTTCAGGCACTGAGAGGAGATATGTTATCAGGAAACAGATAATCATGCATGGCTTATGTACCTACAGATGGATGCCATAACATTTCATAAATTATATTTGTTTTCATAACTTCCAGCAGGAAAAGTTCAGCATATACCTACTGTACCTGTATTATCAAGCTGGCTACATTAGAAGATTGCCAGAGTCTATCATCCAGTGGAACGAGCCTCAGACACTCACAATTTAGTCCATTTAACAGTAGGAGTTGGGTCACTGTATCTATCATTGTGTCAGACATTTGTCCCTTAATAGTTATTGTCATTGTTTTATTGTCACCGCTATTTACTGCTGCAAGCCTCAAAATATCCCTTGGCAGGCCAATTACTGATGGCAATGAGTTTTATTATTAGCCTTGCTCCAGCAAAGTTGTTTCAAACTTTTCATTTAATGGAGTTCTCTCTCACATAGACCACTGTGCTATAATGTCTTTGGAACCTAATGTTTCTCATAGTTTTGTTACGAGTATTTTGATGTCTTTGAACATCAGCCTGTGTATTTGCAACAGTCAGATTGTTTATATATAGTGACTGATGTGAAGTAATGTAATCTAATGTATTGTGTTATTCTCATCTATTGCAAGTTATATTGTTCCATCTGCAATTGTTGTCATAAGGTATCAGGTACATGCTGGGTCTTCCAACCCCATTGCACTAAAGTATCATCATGGCGAACTATAATACATTTCTTGTAAATAAAAACCCTGCTCTACCTGTTCCCTCCAGTGCAGTTTTAGCTGCCCTTCAGACTGTACCTGGAGAGAAGGAACAATGGCTCTGAATCACACGTACCAACATTCAAGGCTTGTAAGATTGTTCCATCACCTACCAAACACCTCCCTAAGGCAATGTATCCATGTCAGATATTGAGGTAGACTATATTCAGATCCAAAAATGTTGCACTTATGAACATGTACTTGGGCTGAAGCTTGCCCATTGATTAAGGCTTCATATTAAAAAATCTTATTGCAGAGACTGGGTGCAGGTACAGACTGCTTCAATTATTGTCCTCAGATTAAGGTGTGCACATTTCACAGGACAGGTAATGCAATTAATATGCAAAGATATTGGGATATTTCAAAAGTCTTCATACGCCATACCATTCCCAAGCTAGTGGGAAAGTTGAAAGGTTAAATGGCGTCATTAAAGACAGACTCAATAAAGTGTGTGCAGAGACATAACTGATGCCCTTGGCCTAGTGCTCATATCTATTAGACACACTCCACAATGGTAAACAAAGCTAACATTATGTGAGCTACTCATTGGAAGGTTCTCATGCTTAGCCCAGTACTTCCCCCTCTGATCTGCTGAATATGAAAAAATATATCTCAATATAAATCATTACACAAAGAACTGACTAAACTGCATTCTTAAATGTACTCTTCATTATGAGATTCAACAGATGCTACAGGAACTTAGATACAGATATCTTAGATATAGATATCTATCTGGAGGATGTGGGCACCTCTGCCCAATGTGTTACTTTGGATTTTAGATATGACTACTGTTTCCCAAGTTTTAAAGAGATCCCATAATACTTCAACCCTCCTGCTCTGAAACAAGTTGCAGTAACAGAGTTCCTAAAAAGCCAAGCAGCGACAAGAAAATAAAGAAAACAAGAACGTAAACAGGTTTCACTCAAAGTAAGAAGAGTGAGCTAACCCCAGGCCTTCTGTCATCTTTTCTGTTCTTCTAACCTTTATCTTTTAGGGTAAAGATACACAGAGCTACTAGTAGCAGTTTCTTGTCAAAATAGACAATATTGATAATTGGCTTTGCTAATATATGTGTTTTAGCAGATGCAATTCTCAGTATTGTCTTTGGCAGGGTAATTTTTTGGCATTTGGTAGCCACAACAAGGAGTTGCTACTACTAACTCTGGAGCTACTAGTAGCAGCTACTTGTTGTGGCTTGAAATACACTGCCAATACTGAGATTTGCCTCCTCTAAAACACACGTAGGGGTCCATTTATTAAACCTCAATTTTTTTCAGGAGGAAAATTTTAATTTTCGTGGAAATAACTACAATTTTTAGAGATTTGTAATACCCCAAAGCTGCTAAAAACCTGAATTCGAAAATACTACATCTCAAACCTGTTGAGGTCATATAGAAGTCAATGGCAGGTGTCCCAGAAGTTGTTTCTTGACATTGTGATCTGTGCTGGATAATCCGAAAAGGTCACGTTTTTGCATCGAAAACTCAATTAAATTTTTTGCAGCGTCAATTGTACGATGGGGATTGAATCGATTTTGTCATGAGAAAACTTATTAATACATTAGTTTAATTTGTGGAAAGAGGTTAAGGCGAATAAGATAAGAGTTTTTGTCAATCAGCAACCGAGTGTCTTAGCAAGCAAAATGATCAATATTGTCTATTTTGTAGCCATGACAAGAAGCTGCTGCTAGTAGCTCTGTGTGTCTTCACCCTAAATGTTCCCTTTAATCATGATTCCTTTGTAATGTCTCTTGTTCCTGCAACACTAAATAAAACACTAAACAAAACATTTTTATTTAGTATTTTTGATGAGGAGAAATATTATTCCCAAAGTTTGGGGTTGCATGGCTATGAAGGGGCCAGTGGGGTTCCTGACTAATGTAGAACATCAATATATGTGTGAGATAAGGATAATTATCCCAATGTTTGGGGGTACAGGAGTATAGAGGGGCCAGTGGGGTTCCTGACTGATGTACAATATTAATATATGTTTGAGATACAGATCATTATTCCCAAGGATTGGGGGTGCAGGAGTATCGAGGGGACAGTGGGGTTCCTAACTGATGTACAATATCAATATATGTGTGAGATACAGACCATTATCCCAGGGTTTGGGGGTGCAGGAGTATAGAGGGGCCAGTGGGGTTCCTGACTGATGTAAACCATCAATATATGTGTGAGATACAGATCATTATCCCCAAGGTTTGGGGGTGCAGGAGTATAGAGAGCCAGTGGGGTTCCTGACTGATGTACAATATCAATATATGTGTGAGATACAGATCATTATCCCAAGGTTTGGGGGTGCAGGAGTATAGAGGGACAGTGGGGTTCCTGACTGATGTACAATATCAATATATGTGTGAGATACAGATCATTATCCCAAGGTTTGCGGGTGCAGGAGTATAGAGTGCCAGTGGGGTTCCTGACTGATGTACAATATCAATATATGTGTGAGATACAGATCATTATCCCAAGGTTTGGGGGTGCAGGAGTATAGAGGGCCAGTGGGGTTCCTGACTGATGTACAATATCAATATATGTGTGAGATACAGATCATTATCACCAAGATTTGGGGGTGCAGGAGTATAGAGAGAAAGTGGGGTTCCTGACTGATGTACAATATCAATATATGTGTGAGATAAAGATCATTATCCACAAAATTTGGGGGTGCAGGGTATAGAGTCCCAAAGAGGTATTAAAGTACTTTATAAGTCTATTGTGACATTGAATATTATGGAAAATAACAAAACCCAAGGTATGTCTATGCTTTATATACTTTTTACCTCATTTCCCAGATTTGCTGAGTAATTGAGAAACTAAAGTTAAAGTCCGTACTCAGCACATTCAATGTTTTGTTGACACAAACTCGATGACATTGGCCAGGATTCTCTCTGTACCCATTACTTGTATTACACAATCAGCACATTTTTGCTATGAAAAACATCACAAGCAGAATGATATTTTCTTAGCACATTCCTTCTTCCAAGTGTCACATCTCTGCACTCAATAACTCTGGGTGCCTCCTGGTGAGTATCGATGTTGCTTGATGCCAGTGTTATTCATAGGGGAAAACAAGCAAAAATATAGGAGGGACATTATTTTTTTCAGAAAAGATGGCACCCCTATCAAGTAGAACCCTCAAAAAGGATAAATACTGTTGATTCTGTTTTAAAGGAGAACTAAAACTAGTATAGAAATGCTCCTTATAATATTTTGGCTCATTCAGCTCTTTCCTCAAATAGATTCTCACCTTCTACAGGTATGGGATCCGTTATCCGGAAACCCATTATCCAGAAAGTTCTGAGTTACGGAATGAACATCTCCCATGGACTCCATTATAATCAAATAATCCAAATTTTTAAAAATGATTTCCTTTTACTCTGTAATAATAAAACATTAGCTTGTACTTGATCCAAACTAAGATATAATGAATCCTTATTGGAAGCACAACTAGCCTCTTGGGTTGATTTAATGTTTACATGATTTTCTAGTAGACTTAAGGTATGAAGATCCAAATTACGGAAAGATCCGTTATCCAGAAAACCCCAGGTCCCGAGCATTCTGGTTAACAGGTCCAATACCTGTATCTACTGATTAGTAGATCAACACCTTTCAAATGTGCCCCACCTATCAGAGGAATAGTTTATAGTTGCCATGGTGACTCATTGAATCAGCCGCATCTCAGAGGACAATTATGTAGTGAGGCCAGAAAAGATTTTGGTGGAAGTGTCCAGCATGGAAGCTCTTGGTGGAAGTGACATTGCTGTGGGTAAGATGGAGACCAGTATCTATTGCAAGAGATAAAGGATATCGCAATAAGCTGACAATCTGAGCAAAAGTAGCAGTTGGAGTCAGACAAGGGGGCTGAACAACAAGCAGCTTTGTTTGTGCCTTTCCCTCTCCTTTAAATGATATTTTATTTGAATCAGGTTTTTCTGACAAAAGTTATTTGAACTCTAAGGGGCGTGTTACTGGGCCTGAGTATGTGAGAATGAGGATGACAGTTAGTGATTTCCCTCTATCCTGTCTCTTCTTTCTGTATCTTCATTGGCTGAAAAGTCAGAAGACAGAACGTGAGTGAATTGCGGGTCTGATACTGTTCCTCTGTCAAGTCTAACTCACTCCAGTCAACACTTGGCATTGTCGTGATAATTTGTAGCAGTCTATATGGTTGTAGTGCAACACAGGGGACACAGGGGATGTAGATTTTGAATCCCACAACTGTGGCTCTTCCACGTGACTTTATTTAGCTCTCAATTGCTGACAAATGACACGTATTGTATTCTATAGAGGTGACACAGAAGTTGTGCAATGATTCCCTGAATACAAAGTTTCAAACAAGTAAAACAGGCAGGACTGGGAGATTCCATTTGTCCTGACAAAACACACTGAGCAAATAATCATATTTGGGATAAAGAGGCCACAAGCTGGCAGGTGGAGTGGTACTTAGCACAGGAAAGGTACATGGGGAAGTGGGCAGCCAATAGGGGAGCAGCCCCTCCCATACTCATGCTGATTGGCTCATGGGTGACAGGAGTGGGCATAAAAAGGCAAATGCCAAAGCATTACCTGTCAGATTCCCTGAGGTACGGTATTCAACTTAGGGGTGGTCTGATTTGGAGGAGCTGTACCCTCCCACCCTTTAAGTCAGTGGGACTCATTTATCAACATGGGCAGTTACCTATAGCAACCAATCAGTTATTAGCTTTTTAAAGCCAGCTGCTAGTAGAACAATGAAAGCAGCAATTTGATTGGTTGCGATGGGCAAATTTGCCCAGTGTTGATAAATGACCCCCAGTGACTTAATGTTAATAGTTGGAATAAAGTCTCTGCGGGCTCTTTTCCTCCAAGAGCGGCCTCATGGTTTTTATGTTCCACAGTGTATTATAATTGGGCCAAATATACAGAAGTGCAGTTCACACCTCCACCCTCGATCTTTTTGAACTTCTGAGCACTGATTGTTTGTACTGACTTGTTTACTGGAAACACTAGAGATAGTGATGAGCCAAACTTTCCCCCACACATGGATTCAGATATTGTTCATTTCATCAGTAGCAAATATCACAGTGAAACCACAGGAACATTTTGCTGTGAAAAAAATACCAGTGGCAAAACACCCGTAAACCCTGATGTGTTTTCAGTGTAAAAAAACACAAAAAAACACCCACTGACTGCGTTGTATTTTGTGGGGATGTTACGCCCCTTGACCAATTCATTTTGTCTATTAAGTTCCTGTTGCTGATTTCTAGGTGCATGCCCAAAGCTTGACATGTGACCTTTGTCCCTAACTGGAACACATACACTATGTGATGTCATCATGAGAAAGTGATGTCATGCACAGTGGTGGATTCTGGCTTCCTGGTTGTAGCTGTACTAGATGCTGCAAGATGCCCTTAGGTATTAATAACTGAAATATTGGTGCATCTCACTGGACCATGTGTTCTTGTGGGTGTTCTACATACTGATGTCACTATACCTCAAGGGAAGCAATTTCTCTGATCCTCTGTAAAGATGTATCACATAAATCCATATTAGGGTTATTTTATATATACAAAACTCTTTTATAAAGACCTCATGAAATAAATATGTTTCTAGTAGTTGGAGTCATTGGCTAATCCCTAATTGAAACGGCAACATAAGTATTAATCCATCTCCTCTGGCTCATAATACATACTACTGGCAACTACAGGCACACAGACATGCTAGGTTTCTTTAGCCAATGAACAATTGAGGGCGTGTGTGTTGGCCCAAACTATATCCTGGTACAGTTAGAACCTGGATTATTTCCCTACATACAAACTGTATAGAGAGCCTGAGGGACAGTCCAACATCACAAAATAGTGGTTTCAGGTGACTTTTGTAAAATGAAATATTTATTGATATCAGAAAGTCTTGTTGTTCTTTAATGCTATAAGTCCAGCCCATTTGGTTCCGCCAGGACTCAGATCCATTAGATATGATAGACCTCTTCACTAGCCAACCAGTGCTCTCCTTGGGGGAGGATTCTGATACTGTCATTGGCCCCTGGGATTAGATGGGGCCCCCCAGTCTCAACCCATGATGTGATATTTCTGTCTTCATCATCTGTGTCTGCCTCTTCATCAGAATCTTCTTGGTCCCTATTTAATTCCGCTGGCAGGAGAGGGAGCCATCTTCTCTCTTCCACACTGTTGGGAAGCCAGACATCGTTATGCTTTATGAATATTATGTTTTGTTCCAAACCTAATGCAATTAGTTCTCATTTCCTATTTGTCATTTCACTAATGATGACATATTACATTTTCCTGCCCAATCAAAATTACTGCAAATGCAGTGGCTCGTTTCGCTCTCATGAGAGTCACAAGTTCTGTTACCTACAATGCCACAGCCTGTGCTTGTAGAGGATTTTTTTTTTTGGGGGGGGGGGTGACAACATGTTTAGGAAACCAACATCTCCCAAAAATCTTACAAATATCTCATTACACATGTGCACAGAGTACAGCTCAGTTACCGTACAAGTAAAAAAAAAAAAAACAGGACAAATGGGCATGTTTTTTTTACCCACAATGCATTTAACAATCAGGTGACTGACATAGAGCAGGTAGTTAGGGCTAAAAGTGGAGGAACCTCTTCAATGAAGCATTTAGTTTAGCCCACAATTTGTAGAAGCACACTTTCATAAAAGAGTCAGTGATGAGCGAATTTGTGGTGTTTTTATTCACTGGAAATACAGATGAAGCCACTTGGATTTGTGAGTTAAATGCGTCATGACTAAGGGTTAATTGAAGAAACTGTGTTATCTTAAGTCATCTTAACTCATTTAATGCATTTAACCTTTTCATTAGCATACCAAAGCTCCATTGTTCACAATGGTGAATGCTTTAATTAGATGGGATGTTGTGACGCAGTTTTCTGTGTTAAATGAGATAAATGGGATATCTGTGTTTAGTTATTCTGTGTCAAACAGACAAACCAAAGTGGCTGCATCTGTATACAAATCTACAAAATTGCAAAATTCACCAATGTTTTGCAGTCAATGGAAAGGTGAAATTACATTGAGGTTAAGGAATTTTTATGTTACACACACACTAGCAAAGGCCAAAAGATGGAAATTATGTTGTGACGCAATGACATCATTATGTTACACAAACACTATCAAAGACCAAAAGATGAAAATGATGTTGTGATACAATGACATCATTATGTTACAATGGCAACGAGAATTCACCAGCACACAGGTAATGCAAGCAGTATATACCTTGCTAAAAGTTTATTTGCATGCATGCTGCAAATAAACTTTTAGCAAGGTATATCCTGCTTGCATTACCTGTGTGCTGGTGAATTCTCGTTGCCATTGAATTGTGAGGTTGCCGTTTCCTCATTTTGCTGTGCACCAGGGATCTCTTACACTTGGTGGGCCAGGGTGTGCGGGTACTCACTCGATTGATCATTATGTTACACACACACACTAGCAAAGACCAAAAGATGGAAATGATGTTGTGACGCAATGACATCATTATGTTACACACACACACACACTTGCAAAGGCCAAAAGATGAAAATGATGTTGTGATTCAATGACATCATTACGCTACACACATACTAGCAAAGACCAAAAGATGGAAATGATGTTGTGATACAATGACATCATTATGTTACACACACACACTAGCAAAGACCAAAAGATGGAAATGATGTTGTGATGCAATGACATCATTATGTTACACACACACACTAGCAAAGACCAAAAGATGGAAATGATGTTGTGATACAATGACATCATTATGTTACACACACACACTAGCAAAGACCAAAAGATGGAAATGATGTTGTGATGCAATGACATCATTATATTACTCAAACACTAGCAAAGACCAAAAGTTGAAAATTATGTTGTGAGTCAATGACATCATTACATTACACACACACTAGCAAAGACCAAAAGATGGAAATGATGTTGTGATACAATGACATCATTATGTTACACACACACTAGCAAAGACCAAAAGATGGAAATGATGTTGTGACGCAATGACATCATTATGTTACACACACACTTGCAAAGGCCAAAAGATGAAAATGATGTTGTGATTCAATGACATCATTACATTACACACATACTAGCAAAGACCAAAAGATGGAAATGATGTTGTGATACAATGACATCATTATGTTACACACACACTAGCAAAGACTAAAAGATGGAAATGATGTTGTGACACAATGACATCATTATGTTACACACACACACACACACTTGCAAAGGCCAAAAGATGAAAATGATGTTGTGATTCAATGACATCATTACGTTACACACATACTAGCAAAGACCAAAAGATGGAAATGATGTTGTGATACAATGACATCATTATGTTACACACACACTAGCAAAGACTAAAAGATGGAAATGATGTTGTGACACAATGACATCATTATGTTACACACACACACACACTTGCAAAGGCCAAAAGATGAAAATGATGTTGTGATTCAATGACATCATTACGTTACACACACACTAGAAAGACCAAAATATGGAAATGATGTTGTGATACAATGACATCATTATGTTACACACACACACACACTAGCAAAGACCAAAAGATGGAAATGATGTTGTGATACAATGACATCATTATGTTACACACACACTAGAAAGACTAAAAGATGGAAATGATGTTGTGATACAATGACATCATTATGTTACACACACACTAAAAAGACCAAAAGATGGAAATGATGTTGTGATACAATGATACTTTATTATTGCGTCGTGAGGCGGAATGGATATTTCGTCTTAATACGGTAACTCCGTCTGGACTGAACGATACATTAAATTTATCTTGCTTTCTGCAGACTAGATGAGAGGCCCCCTGCGGTCTCTCTTGCTCAGCCTCTACATATGCCGTGATCTCCGGAGTAAGTACAGATTTTTTTCCCTTTTTTTCTCTTTTTTTCCTTCCTTTTTATTTATTTATTTTTTCTTCTTTTCTCTTATATCGATCCCTCTGATAGGTCTTTGGCTACTGTTCCGGTCAGCTATCCTCTAATGAGACCCCTTAGTTCATAGCATTCTTATGATGATGTTGTGATACAATGACATCCTTATGTTACACACACACACACTAGCAAAGACCAAAAGATGGAAATGATGTTGTGACAGCTCCTGCTCTAACCACTAACAATAACGTACTGAGCAACAGCTCCTCCCTATATAGACAGTGGGGAGGCGCAATCCCATTGGTTGATGTAGAAGACAATTATAACACGTGCATTTTTGTGTATCCAAGTTTTTGCCCCCAGCCAAATGAACCGAATGGTGAAATTTTTAACTCAGTTTTGCAAAAAATGTTGATGCTGTTAAAATGCAGAATTTCAAAAATCTGCCTGCCTGCACATTTCACTCATCACCATTCATATATAGGGTTTTAAATAGTAAATCAGGGGGTGGGTGTTTTCCCTTTTCTCTTTGTTCTTGTGTTTTTAGTAGAACTGAAAGAACATTGAGTGCATTAGGGTTAGAGCTGGGACCAGTGAGTGGTGTTGGTGTTTCTCTGGGACCAGGGTGAATGGGTTGTACTGGTTCAGCTCATACCTGAGATATCTCCTTCCATCCAAGTCCTGATCTGTGGGGGTGCAGCTAGACCAGAGGCATTTTGGAATCCTGTGCTCCATCATTACTGTGGTGCCCGCGATCTGTAAGTAGGAGGAACAGGAGGATTAGCCCATATCTCTCGGGGGCAATTGTCTCAGGCTACTGGCATTTCAGGAATGGCCATCAAAGCTTCCTTAATAGTCTGATTTTATTTCTTGAACAAATGCAAAGACTAATAAGGGTTTTTTACATCTGCAAGTGCAGTGGCATCATTTTTATCCAAAAAAATCCTCCAATGAGAATCACAGCTGATCTGTGCCAATCCGCATCCAGTGTCATTTCATGAAGCCAAAATGCCACAATTATTTCCCTATCTAGAATAACAGCAAGATGGCTGACACAGTGCTGGGAAACAGCACTTTTATTGGTGAATTATTTTGCATCTATAATTAAGTTATTGGTATACAGTATTCTCAGTGCTGGAATTGGGGAGGGATGCGGCAGGTGCATTCCCGCTACTTCTTTTTCTTCAGTAATTTCCATTCCCCAAGGAAGGATGCCACATTTTAGTGGCTATTTTGTGACATCATCAGCCATCAGGAGAAATCACTCTCCTGTCTCCCCTGGCAACAGAATGGCTTAGGAGGGAGGGTCTTGGCTCCTGCTCCCACCTGGGGGGAGGTAACCATTGGGGCTGCCAGAGGATCCTTGCTGCTGGGCCGGGTTATGGCCGTTTTTCAGCATATTTTGCCACAGAGCCCTGTTAGGAACCCTGGCAGAATATGCTGAAGCAGCAACAGGTCCCTCCCAGCCGCAAAACGGCCAAGACCCTGGAGTCAAAGAAGGCAGTGGTCAGGGAGGGGGACCCAGAGAGATTTGTGGCAAGTATGCGAAGAAAGGGCTTTGTGGGCACTGGTAGAGGCCACTTAGTCAGATCTAGAGGGTAGGGTTGGTTTTCATGGCTTGGCACAGGGACACAAGCTAGGAGAGGAAAGGAAAGGTGTCACTGTGCCACCCTTTATGAGTTCTGGGGGTATTTATACATGAAATTGCCTCTGTGCGAATGTGATATGGGTTCTGGGGGTATTTATACATGAAATCCTGATTTAGTCCTGATTTACCTGAATTAATTCCTGAGCTGCTGAATAAAAAGCTAAATAACTAAAAAAACACAAATAATAAAAAATTAAAACCAATTGCAAATTGTCTCAGATTATCACTCTCTACATCATAATAAAAGTTAACTCAAATGGGAACTTGTGAATACCAGAAGTAATATATACATAAAACCAGAAATATACTGTATATAAATAGCCTAGCTTCTAGCTCAAAGCTTCATATCACCAGCTGTTCCTGTGCCTCACCTGTGCCCTCCATAATTCATCCTTCTGCTTTGCCATAGTGGCTTGTGTGTCCCCCATCATGGCAATCAACAGGTTGAACATGAGGAGAAATGCAATGACACAGAAGGAGGAGTAGAGTACGATGTACATGAATGGCAGGTCTACAGCATAGTTGGCCGGTCCATTGAGGATATTGAGGAAGAGTTGGTAGGTGCTTACCAGAGACACAGGGAAAGGAGTGAAGGCACCAAGTGCCAGAGGATCTACTGTCTGAAATATAATATAAAAAGCTGGAACAAAGGAAAAGCAAAAAGGATGGAAGACAGAGAAAGATCTGGTTATTTACTTGTATAAAGGAATATAAATCATATTTTCTTTCTTATAGTTTGCACCCAAGTGACCAAAGGGCTCATTTGTGAATCCAAATGCAGCAGACAAAGTGCAAAAAGGTTCCCTGTGTTAGTCAGCTCTGTAATAGCGAGGGGTGGGGGTACACAAGGTATGGGGCGCAAGGTACAGTGGGGAGAAGGCAGGTTGTAAGAACAGGGCTGAGCTACACCTCCAAATGCTGCTCTCTTTATTTAGTATTCAGAGCAAAGAGCATCAACTCCAGGGGTACAAATGCTCTGAAAGCACATGGGGGGCACACTCTTGTGTCTCTTAGTGCTTTTTCACTTGCACCCCAGGCTTTGTAAAAGGCCCTTCACAATGGATTGACAAGTAGAGAGGACTGCAACACATAGGGGCAAATTTACTAAATTTACTGAAGTGACTAATGCTGGCGAAAATTCTCCAGTGTAACGTAATTTTAGTACTTTGCCGATTTACTAATGGTTGAAACTTCGCTAGCTAGGGAGAAAGTCTCTAGCGGTATTTTAGTCCCTAACACCTGGGGAATTTGCACTCTGGCGAACAGACGTAACTACGCAAATTCACTAAGATGCAGATTTTACTGAACGTTAGCTCTTGTGCCAGACTTGCCTTCACCAGGCCAGGCCAGGTGAAGTGCAATAGAGTAGATAGGAGTTCCAAATAAATTAGTAGAAAAAACTCTAGTGTCTTTTCCTTTTTCAGGGTGATAGGCTGAAAAAGAGAGTACATTTTTTGGGGGGTAACCAGCTTCCCCTCTACATTTCCTAACATATGGCACATAAACTATACACTGGGCTCATGTGTAGGGCAATATAACAACTTTCTTTTATTTTATTAAGGTTTCCTGGGCTTGTGTAGTGTAATATATTTGCTGCAACATATACGTCCATTCAACTTTAACTTCCCGCCGTATGCAAATTATCCAACGCTAATTATCCATTTGACGCAGTAACACTAGCACAACCGCGCCAGTGTTTGGTGCCCTGGACGCAACTTCAGATTTTAATGAATTATCATTGTCCTGGCGAATCTACGACTGGCGAAGTGTTGCGCTGTGAGCGAAGCCGTCACTGGTGAATTTTCGGAGGTTAGTGAATTTGCCCCATAGCTTATATGGAATGTTCCTGTACATTTTCCCTATTACTGTTTACTCCCATGTTCCAAAACACAAGCAGCAGGTTTGCCTCACAGAATACCAGGGCAGCAAATATAATCAAGTACTAAACATAAGAATGAAGGATCAGCAAACAGAAGGAGAGTGTAAATAAACACAGAGAATCTGACTGCCCAAAAGAACCAAAAGTTCTCTTCTCTTACCCATGCTGTACCCACAGATCACCACAGCCATCAGCCAGCAGAACTTTAGGAGATCACTTGCTGCCATCTGTAACACATAGACCAAGATGGTGAAAGTTACAAACAAATTTGTTTTCAGTGAACGATAAGAAATGCTGGCATTTATCACAACAAGTGGTCATATTACCTTTTGTATGATAATTGTGAAGGGTCCAAGCATTTGGAATCCTTGCGCAAAATACATGATGTAGCACCAGCCAGACACCAGGGCCATGGACATGGGAATCACTTCTCCGTCTGTGTTAGTGAGTCGCAGGACAAGGGTCACCAGAACCAGGAAGGAGAAGGAAATTCTAATGGTATGTACAGAGGGGGGCAATGAGATGGATACACAATAGATATTTGAGGTTACATTGAGTTGTATTAGGACTCAACTGTTAATAACATTCTGCATTTTCTCCCAAAATACTCATTTAGTCCAATCTGGTTGCAGAACTTTTACTATATACTGCATTTAACTGTATGTTCTCTGTTCTGGATCCAATTTGCTCATTGCAGTTTAAGATTCCTTTAAGTTGGTATATTTCTCAAGTCAAGAATAATTCAGCTCATTTAATAGCCCAGTCACTTATATTCCCACAAAACAAGCAGCCTATAATAATCTTGCCATTCATTGGATTTTAAGTGCCTGCATGGCCTTCCTGCTCTTCACATTTTGCCTTTTTGTGTCCTGAAGCCTCCACTTAAATGACAACCTGACATGGGACATTCACTAAGGTGGTGTAAGGTTCCGTTATGAAAAAGACCAGACCAGTGAATTGGCAGTGCAGCTATGGGGCAGGCATACAAGGAAGGCCTGATCATGTTTTTAAAACCACAGGTTTTTTTATATTGGTTATATTTGGTATGGAATAAGCACAACCTTGCACCTTCATGGAAAATGAGGTGTGTTGCTCTAATGCTGCAGTGGCCCCATGTAAAACTGGACAGATTGCCCTAGGGTCCCACCTCAGCCCTCATCTACAGACATAATGAAATTGTTAGCATGGGTTAGACTAGCTAGACTGACTTTCTCTCTCTGGTCTTTGGTGGTTTCAACTATGTTCAGTTAATGGACCTAGTCTCCAACCTCATAACATGGAAAGGGTTTTCCCACATCTGGTGACAGGCAAAAAAATTTAAGCCGGCCCTCAACACCTGTGAGATCTGAAAGAGAGAAGCAGTTACAATACATCCCATAATACCAATGACACAAAGCATTACAGGACATGAGCGATTTCTTTCATTGTTTTCTCATTACTCCTTCTCAATCCCCTGGAAACCATAATAACTAGATGCTCTACTACAATATCAATAGTAAAGCAAAGAACAAGTACTGACTGATTCCTTTAAGTCCAAAAGAATGATTTTGCATTTCTAACCAGGATTCAAAAGAAAATATAAAAGGGGAAAATACAGTCATTAATTCTTGCAGTTGCAGTTATGGAGAACGTTAACCTTGTACTCAGTAGCAGTCAGGGTTTATGGAACTGTGAGTAACATGAGACTATTGGTACTAGTAGTGGTAGTAGTAGTAAAACATGGAGAGAGGATTCACTTGATGCAGTTGTTAGTGGAATTAGAAGCAACATGTAATTAATCTTAGACGTGCCTTTATACAGACATACTCAATACACGGTCATGTTATTTTGGAACAAGAGACAGAAAGTGGCTGCATGACTGGCACAGGACTGTTGTACTGAATGAATGTCTCTATTTTTGTTATTTACAAAGAAATGAAAGTTAATATAGAATGGATCAACATTGTATTTCAGAAGATCACTGTATTTCACTACACATATGATTTATCTTGTTCATTGTTAATCTGTATTGATTTATGTTTTTTTTCTCTTTAAACAAAAAAATTCTAAGAATTCAATTTATATCCACTAACATGTGTGACATGTGTATTAAGATCTTGTTTGTTAACATAGTCTTATGTTAATCTGGTGGTTTATTCTTATAAACGCCAATAAAAACCATTGAAAAATGAAATTTAAAAAAATCATTGAATTTCAGAGAAACCCTCTCACTGACAATATATTTGCATTTACTGATGTTCCAGAATAAACAAAACCCCATCCTAAAGTCTACTCTGCTGTTCTAAAATTGACAAATCTAACGCCAGCTCAATATAAAACTAGAAATGTCTTCAGTTGCTTTTAAGCACATTACATGGGTATGAGGATATTACACAAAAAATATATTGGCCCCATTAATGTCAATGTGTATAGACTCAACAGTAAAACCATTGGGTTTGGGTGCCCTGCCCCACATCTACTACCATGGATAACACCACATTTATTGTGCAAAAGAAAAGCTTTAACTTTATTAAGATGCACATGCCTGCAAAAAAAGCATTTTTGAGTGGGATAATACCCTCTGTACATGCTCTTCATGTACTCCAGGCTATTCTTTGACCGCTACCTTAAACCAAGGGACCTGGTACCAGCTATGTGCCTGGATTGTATGAGCAACAAGAGGGACATTTTTGGGTATCTAAGCATCTATATACAGTATGTCAAAAAGGAATGACAATCCAGCAATGTCCCATCTTGCCTCACCTCCAGCAGTAATAAGACAATGGCCCCAATCACAGTTATGATCTCTCCCACCAGGCGTAGATGGTCCTCCTCAGTGATATAGGATTCCTACAAGTGTAAGAATGTGTAACATTTGTCATTAATGGTGATTATTGGATGCTACTAAGTTGAAGGTGCACCTGATACATAATGAACATATGATACACATTTCCACCTACCACTCTTAGCCGTTTATCTTAATTCCTTGTTAGGTCTGTAACCCACCACTCTCAGTCAGGCATCAGCCACCTCTCTGGCACTCTGTTCTACTTACTCACCTATTGCCCACCCATCATGCAAAGCTCATCTCTCTAGGTCTGTGTGACAACATAACTTGCTGTGATATAATAAGTAGTGATGGGGGAATTTGCGTCGTTTCGCCGAAAAATTCGCGAAACGTTTTTTCGACACCGGCGCCCGTTTTTGACGACGGCGTCCATTTTTCGGGAAAAATTTTTTTGACGCCAGCAAATTTTTTACGTGTATTTTCGCGGGCGTTTCGTGAATTTATTCGCTCGCGGCAAATCGCGCAAATTTGCTGTGAATTCGCGCCTGGCAAATAAATTCGCCCATCACTAATAATAAGGCTTTATTTATAGATGCTTCAGCTCAAATGGAGAAACATTTGAAGTTTCCAACATAAAAAATACCTTTAGTAAATAAAAGTAGTTGGCATATATGCCCAGAGACCATCTCAAGTATTTTATGCAGTCTGTCTATAATGTCATGCCCAGACCATATCATGCACTCTGTGCTACCTGACTAGCAGCAAAGCTCAGAAATCATTCTATCTACTGTATGCTGCCTGACAGCCTCTAATGTGTTGCTTAGAGATCATTCTATATACTGTGATGTCTGTCTGTGAAAAAAGTATCAATACACATGTCCCACTGCATATACTGTCATATCTAAGTGTAATATTACCTACCTTAATTGCTTTATAATGGCTCTGCCCAACATTAAGCACAGTATGCTGGCATGTTTGTGGCAAATATTCTGTCCAGAGTAATGTCTCATATATAATTTACAAGGGCCCAGCATTGTATGTAACTCACCTCCAGTGTTTTCTGAATGTAAAGTGTGATGTCCCTGGGGTCAGTGGCATTATCCAGTCGACGTTTAAGGGGTCGGTTTGCACAGCACAGAGACACGCATATCATGTAAAGTATATACAGAGCAGCCAGAGACCACAAGAATGGGCGACTACACCTTTTCCACTTTCTCTTTAGCAGTTCTTTACTTGGCTGACAGTTGAGTATGTTGAATGGCTGGTGGACAAAGGAAGATAAATTCAGCTTGGAATCATTTCAGAAATGTAACATGGAACTGATAATGCAATCCCTCAACATCTAAAGAAGGTTAGATTAGAACAGAAATCATTTTAACCATGGTGGTTGAAAAGTAATTTCAAGCAATAATACATTCCATTATAAATAATAGAACTCAAACATGTGCCTCAAAACAGTGCATTATATTGAGGGATCTGACTATTGAGGGATCTGATAAATGGAGTTTTTATTGGAGCTGAAAACAAGAAGAATAACATATGAATAACCTTTTGGATAGTCCCTTAATCTCACCTGGCTTTTTCTGGCTGTGGCAATAACCTCCAGCACAGACTGGTCTGTCTTCCAAGAGTCAATCTCTGACACGTCATATAACATGGTGGTAACAGGACCAAATGCCCACTGGGCTTTCCTCTGCTTCTGCACCAAGTGCTGGAACATCTGTCAGGCAGATTTGGGGGGAAAAGAAAATGGCTCAGACAATGAATTTAACCTATCCTCATTTCCTAACAGGTCTCCTGTAGTGAGAATGACTGGTTATTATAGAGTCACATGTTTCTATTGGGATCTATTTACTGAATGATACGAGTCTCTCCTACATGAACTTTCCAGCAGTGGGAATGACTGGTTATTATAGAGTCACATGTTTCTAATGGGATCTATTTACTGAATGATATGAGTCTCTCCTACCTGAACTTTCCAGCAGTGGGAATGACTGGTTATTAAAGAGTCACATGTTTCTATTGGGATCTATTTACTGAATGATTTGAGTCTCTCCTACATGAACTTTCCAGCAGTGGGAATGACTGGTTATTATAGAGTCACATGTTTCTATTGGGATCTATTTAATGAATGATATGAGTCTCTCCTACATGAACTTTCCAGCAGTGGGAATGACTGGTTATTATAGAGTCACTTGTTTCTAATGGGATCTATTTACTGAATGATATAAGTCTCTCCTACATGAACTTTCCAGCAGTGGGAATGACTGGTTATTATAGAGTCACTTGTTTCTAATGGGATCTATTTACTGAATGATATGAGTCTCTCCTACATGAACTTTCCAGCAGTGGGAATGACTGGTTATTATAGAGTCACATGTTTCTATTGGGATCTATTTAGTGAATGATATGAGTCTCCTACATGAACTTTCCAGCAGTGGGAATGACTGGTTATTATAGAGTCACATGTTTCTATTGGGATCTATTTACTGAATGATATGAGTGTCTAACATGAATTTTCCAGCAGTAGGAATGACTGGTTATTATTGAGTCTCAAGTTTCTATTGGGATCTATTTACTGAATGATATGAGTCTCCTACATTAACTTTCCAGCAGTGGGAATGACTGGTTATTATAGAGTCACATGTTTCTATTGGGATCTTTTTACTGAATGATATGAGTCTCCTACATGAACTTTCCAGCAGTGGGAATGACTGGTTATTATAGAGTCACATGTTTCTATTGGGATCTATTAACTGAATGATATGAGTCTCTCCTACATGAACTTTCCAGCAGTGGGAATGACTGGTTATTATAGAGTCACATGTTTCTATTGGGATCTATTAACTGAATGATATGAGTCTCCTACATGAACTTTCCAGCAGTGGGAATGACTGGTTATTATAGGTTTCTTTTGAAATCCTTGAATATTTTCTATAAACACATATTGCAGCTGCTTTTTAGTCACCATCCCATTGTCCTCTATAGTTAATGGGTCATCCAGCAGTTGCACTGTCTTTAACAATGTACTTACACCACTGCTTTTTAGTAAATTATTGGTGAGTTTCATATGAGCACACTGTTTGCAACACAATGAAATCCGTGTAGCAAGAAGCAACTAGGGTTTATGTAGGTTTTAATTGAGGGTAATTCTGCAATGAAAACTGTTGCCTTAGCCCCAGAATAATAATTAAGAAGGAGCAATTGGTTGCAGTACTATTGTATACAAATAGTTAACAGGTAGTTAGCAGGCGTTCAGCTGAAAGGGTTAAGCTTACAGTAGCAGTTACTGCAGGCAGTGTAGGAACAGTAACAGCAAAAAATGAAAGTGTTTAAAAGGAATGACAATATAATGTACTGTTGCTATGCATTGGTAAAAAAGGTGCGTTTGCTTCTAAAACACTATTATTGTTTATGTAAATAGGCTGTTGTGTAGCCATGGGGGGCATTGGGGCACTGGGACCAAGTTTAGATACAAGATCTCTGATTTGTGACCCACACTTACAGTTATATTTCCTTCAGCAGCAGCGAGTTTTAGTGGGGTGAGTCCCTGCTTGTTGGGAATCTGGTAAAGTGGTTGTTCTGTGTCTCTGCGCTCCTGGGAAAGAATGAAGTCAAACATTTGACAAGACAGGTTCTTACTGGGCTGTAGAACCAGGATGTGAAGAACTGTATTTCCTGGGAAAATAAAGAGAAAAACTTGGCTGTGACTGGTGAAACCCAGACGACCCAATCCATTGTCCCTAATGACGAATGACATGTAGGTCATTATTACTAAGTCTGGGTCCCTAACCTTTTCCCTTATTTTACCAAATAAATCATCAAGATTTACTAATTGTGGTAGAGTGACAAGGAAAATGGTCACTCTGGCCTTTAATTTCTCCTCAGGTATTGGATAGGCTTCAGGAAGGGAGTTATTAAACAGAGAATCAGCCGTCTGTTTAAAGACTTTAGTAGCCAGGGACTCCATTCCACAGATCCAGTCCAGAGATTGGAGTTCACCTTCCACAGGAAAGCTGTCCTGTGGAAAGACTATTTAAAGTTAATTAGAATGGGAGAGTGTGTCTCTCAGCAGGTACAGCAGGTAGGAGACCTGGCTGTGTAAAGAACTCCCAGAGGAGCTGGAGGTGCCGTCTGATCCTGCCAGAAGCAGAAAGTGATCAGGACCGTGAGTTGGTCAAGCTTGAGGCAACGTGAGTGAAGGAAGCCAGAAAGCTGAAATCTTACAGGAAAGAGTCCTGTGAGTACAGGGGTGAACCAAACTATTGGTTGTGCTGGTTGTCCACAAGGGGCCCAGTCTAGTCAGGGACTGCTTCAAAGTGTGAAGGTAGTGCCCAGTGGGCTAGGTTTTTATTTTATGATTTATGTTTGTTTGCCACAATGATCACCCCTATGCATAATTGACTGTTTGTTTAAAAGTGGGAAAATAAACCTGTGTTTTCCTTGAAGAAGCCTGTGTGTCCCTGTCTTTCTGCTTCTTTGTCCTATGCTGCCTGCTTACCCATTGACTAATTCCCCCAAAAGATACGTGTTCAAGCCGCCAGCTTGCCACATAAGTTATTACCAGGGGCGGAACTACCGGGGGAGCAGGGGGTGCGAGCGGGCCAGGGCCCGCACCCCCTCAGGGCCCCCCGGCAGTCCGTGCGCTGCTTCGTGGCGCATATTCCTGGGCCAGTTCCGGGTGTACGAGGGGGGCGGGGGCCCGGCTGCGCGTCCTGCACCAGGGCCCGCCCCCCTCTAGTTCCGCTTCTGGTTATTACTGTTCTTTGTGATTGTATTGATTATTATTAATTTCATGCTGGATATCTGACACAGATTTTAACTTACATAGTTTATAGTTAAATTGGGTTGGAAAAAGACAAAGTCCATCAAGTCCAACCCCTCCAAATGAAAACCCAGCCCCATACACACACCCCTCCCTACTGTCACATAAATGATATATACCCATATCTATACTAACTATAGAGTTTAGTATCACAATAGCCTTTGTATTATGTCTGTCCAAGAAATCATCCAAGTCCCTCTTATAGTCATTAAGTGAATCAGCATCACAATTTTTAGTTCTGTTATTAATCTTGGGATCACTCAGTCCCATTAAAGACTCTATCTGGGCCCAGGGCATTACTTTATGAAACCAAACATAAACCTTTCTCACCCCAGCAGTCTTGGGCATGAAGATCAGCTCCGCGGTCAATAAGTAATTTGACAATATCGGCGTTTCCCACACATGCAGCAAAGACCAAGATGTGCTCACCTGCATACGAGAAAGAGAAACACTTCCCATAAAGGCTCCCTTCCCATTCCCACCACATCCATCTGATAAATACAGTTCATTTACTGTCAAACATGAAATCCCTATTCAGCATCATAAAGGCAGAAAAACATATTTATTCTCTTAGTTTATTTTTCTATAAATTACAAAATATGGATGTAATAGAAAGAAAAGTAGCCCTCACCCCCCTTTGCACTTTAAGTCAAACTCTTATAGCTGATAATCCTCAAAAACCAACACACAGGTACACTAAAATCTACTAAATATCAATGAATAATAATCAATTAATAAACACTAATTACTCATTAAAAACATCAAAAACCGGCCAGCCAGTAGGAAAAGTTATATACAGAAAATATATAATTAAAAATCCCTAAAAGCAATGAAAACACAAGAAAGTGATTCCTTCTATGTATAAAAGGTTGTCTATAAATAATTATGCTAAATACCCCTCCCACCCAAACCAACATGTTTTGCCCTTGGAACACTCTATTTCAACAGCACAACAGGTTCCAATATAATAGGCACATTTTACGCTTTTTGTTGCAGTTGTCGGGGGGAGTGTTGCACACAGCTGCAACAACACTGGAATTCTGAGGGGGAATTGTGCAGATTGCAGATTTACAATCAAAAAAGATTTTTTTTCACACACTGTGTTTGTGAATGAGCCTTGTGGTTTCTACACTGTCACATTTGGAAGTGTTTATCAATTTGCAGGAAAGCTGCATGTGGGATAAATCTGTGAGATTCAGTCGGACTCGCGTGAATGTGGGAATTCTGGCATCAGAGCTTGTTGATGGGGTTTATGGGGGTTGAAGGGCATGACTAGCATAATCATACCTGTTCCATTTGTTCATTTATAATCAGTAGAATAGAGTCCCCTGTCAAATAACTGCTCCATATTCACTCACCAAAGTAAAAAAGATTCTTGGGACTTAATGAAAAAAATGTCCCCGTGGCCCGAGGGGAAGACACGTCGGCTCCACTTTCTATGAGAAGTTGGACTAGACTGAAGCTCTGGTTGACAGTTGCAATATGAAGGGCCGTCTGTCCTGTTAGGAAGGAACAGAAAGACAGATACTTATTCCCTCTGGACAATGACAGGTAGAAGCAAATATTTAGATGAAATAGATGAAATGTGGATCTGTGGAAGAACCAATGAGGCAGAGGTGGCGACCAGAAGGTCCTACAGAAAGGTATTGAGAGGTGGCCTAAAAAAGAAACAACTGATGAGAAAGCAGAACTATGACCAAACTAGTATGGCTAAATACTGAACATAAATTGTCCCCACCCCCAGAAAAACATTAACAATGATTACTTAAGAGACATGAAAGGTTGCCCCACCACTTCAAAGATCCAAAGACGAGAGGGCAGAATAACTGTGTCCAGAACATTATTCTCATAACCCATGTTCCCTTAGCTTTGCATGATTTTGGTTGGTTATTGTACTAATCACTTACTGACTCTGTAACAACAGCTGTTGGACCAGCTAAATGTGCTACAAGGTTGCAGTATCAATATGGACCCTTATAACCCCCAGAATATTCTAGCAACTCTATCTGTGCCTATAGCCTCCCTAATGTTCTGGTTCTTGAATAAGAAAGACAAACCATAGACTGTACAATGGTCCAGCACCTGCAAGGCTGCATAGGCATAATAATGTTCTAGCATCTCTATTGCCACCTATAGATACCATCTGCACTCCTATAGATCCTAGAATGTACAACAAAAAAAGCAGAACCTGGTCAGGCTTGTAATGTAGGGAGGTAAGGACTGTGGATCCTAACAAATATAAGGATTGGAGAGGACAAACATGAGATTGGGAGAACAGGATTTTATAAAGGGTAAGTGAAAAAGACATAATACGTTTAGTTGACTCTCACCCTGATAGAAGTCGGATGTCATGGGCTGGTTAATGAGTCCTGGAGCCTCTCTGATCAGTATCTGGGCTGCCTCCATGTTGTTATGCTGTACAGCCACATGCAGAGCTGTCTCTCCCAGAGCCCCTATAAATACAATATATTTGCCATTATCCTAGCTGTTTCAGTCTGAACAGACAGAGGGAGTGAATGCTGTAAAAGCTAGGGGAGTTCTGAGTAGGAGAGTAGGAGAGAAGAACTAAAGTTGAGGGGGCCAGGCACTGGCCATTTTGTTGTACATCCAGAAAATGACAAGCCACACTTTATTCTAGGGGGAATTCTCGTGGATCTCACCTCTCTGGAGTGGGTCACATCTGTCATTTACTAAGAGTTCCTTCAGCCGCTCACTATCGTTTTCCTTGGCTGCCAGGAGAAGCGGCAACTCATGGAGCCTAAAATACAGAAAACTACGTTTTTATATGATACATATAACACATATATACACATACCTCCCAACTGTCCCATTTTAAGTGGGACAGTCCCGCTTTTGACAGCTCAACCCCCTGTCCTGAGTTTCCCTTTGATCTGCTACACTGAACAGCCAGAAACAGATACAAAGGGACATCCTTGCTGATTATGTCTGTACTGACTCTGATAAGGAAGTGAGTATTGACCTACTGACACTAGGGGACCCTGGGGACCCTGGACATACCAACACCCTGCACATGGGCTAATTCCAGTTTCCCACAGCTGGTTGGGTAAATAAACTACACAGATTTGTACAATGGACACTAACTCCATTAATGGACCAAATGTGATTCCCATAGTTAATATACTAGGCACAGCTTGCCCCGAAAACACCCAGGCACAATATAAAAAAAATAAATACGTGTGGCCCCAATGATGCTGGAATTCTGTGAAAAACACTGTATTGAGGGAATGAAACTTTTTTTTGTGTCCCAAAACTTAAATTATACTTTGCTACTCATAAAGCACCCTTCTTTCCCGGTTATTAATATTCATAATTTAGGGGTGATTAGCCTTTCCCAGCCCTAAAGACAGGCAATCTGGGGTGGAAATGACATTCAAAACATGGAAAATGTATTAGTTTCCAACTGTAATGTTCATACACTCAGCTCTGTACCTTCTGTGCTGCACAATCTCCATGGTTTCCTCCAGTGTCTGAAAGCCTGCGATCCACGAGCTTATGAACTGCATGATATTTGGCCAGTCTCTGTGGATTGGGGCAATTAAATATTGATAAGTGCCCCTGGCTTATTCTGACTAATCCCTTGCTGTAATCCCTGTCCTGCTGCCCATTATGCCTGGCAAGCGCAATTAATGCCATGCTGTAATCCCTGTCCTGCTGCCAATTATGCCTGGCAAGCGCAATTAATGCCATGCTGTAACCTCTGTCCTGCTGCTGATTGTGCCTGGCAAGTGTGATTAATGCCATTATGTTACCCCTGTCCTGCTGCCAATTATGCCTGGCAAGCCCAATTAAGGCCATGCTCTTACCTCTGTCCTGCTGCCGATTGTGCCCCTGCTGTAACACAGATGCAGCAGTTAAGTGAACCTGTAGTATTGCCAGTGCAGCAGGTATTTGCGCCTTGCAAGTCTGATAATAAATAATGTAATGTTATTGTGGCTCACATGTTCGCTCCCACTTTGCGCTTCTGTAGGTTCTGTGTATCTGGGTTTGCTGCTGGGTTTCTGGGGGAGGGTCTACAGTTGCTCCATCTCATGAACTTTTCTTTTGTTAGTTCCAATATCTTCACTCTCAGGCCATTTGCTTTTCTTTTTCATCACAGAAAGTAACGTTTGCTTGAGTCCCAGGTCAGTGTCCTTGTCTCCCCCACCCTGAATTTTGTTCCCTCCCTTTTTCTCTCGTTCTACCTGTTCCGCGTGTCTGCATTGACTCATTCCCTGCCAGAATAACCTGAAAATAGGTAAAGGTTAAAAGACTGTTTGTTGCATAAACACAAAGACACTTGTCTTAAGTAGGCAGCAAATCCCACAATCTTTTATCAAAATCAAATACCTGACACTGGGAAGGAAACCTACCCCGGTAATGAGGTACCTTGATGATTGTGCCATTTCTGGTGTATTGTTGCATCCAGGTTGGCAGTAGCTCTAGGGTTCAGGGCTGTATTTCCTTTGTGGGTGCCCCTAGGCCACGCAGTCCTAGCTCCTGTCTGCCCGCACTCCTCCTTGCGAGCGAACATACTCATGCACCGGAGCACTGGGGAGCTGCGTTTCCCCATAAAGTGGCTGGGCAGCATGGTGCCCGTAATATTTTGCCACCTTAGGACTGGGCTTTCAGGTCTGCTAAGGTTCCCCGGCATTGGCACTTACACACCATTGTGCTCAGGGTAAGGTGCCACCTGTCAGGTTTTTCATCAGTTTTTGATGCAAATTGTGCAGTGTGTGATGTCATAGCCCTAACTCCTATACATCACTGGCCCATTCCTAAGTGTCATCAGCCTGTCTCCTGACATCATGATTCTGGTTCTTTCCATAACCATCGCATCCCTCATGTCACAGACTCTCCCTTTTCATCCAGCAGTTGCTGCTGACCCCCAGCTCATGGTAACTAAGCAGAGACGCAAGGAATAATGAATGCAAGTGATAAATGGACCTTAATATTAGAGATGCTGTATGCAGCAAACCACAAAAAAACAGATAAATGGAATGCACTCTAAATAAGTCAAAATATTTAAATTGAAATAAGGTGCACTGAGCCCCAAAGCATCTCCATTAGGTAATTATAGGAATACTATTTTACTATTAAGGGCTTGCACAATGAGAATTACCCTGACATTTTACTGTAAGGGTAAGGACACACCTGGAGATTCGGGGAGATTTAGTCGCCCGGCAACTAATCGCTTCTTCTTTGTGGGGGACTAATCTCCATGAACTGCTTCCCCGTGTCTTCCGCCTGCTTCAATGAAAAAATGTCTGCAACAATGCACTTGCGGCGCTTCGATTTCCAAAGTCGCCCGAAGTTTACTCGTGAGGAAACGGCGACTAAATCTCCCTGAATCTCCAGGTATGCCCTTACCCTAAAGCCTAAAGAATTCCCCTTGAGAAAGGCTTTACGCTGAGGTAATTATTATTGTCTTGGAGGGGTATCCACTTCCTTGTATTGCTTGTATATTGTGCTTACATTCTGGTGGTATGTATTTGAATCTCATTATTGATTTGTCATTGATTTAATTGTATGAAGCAAGTATTTTTAAATAGTTAATGAACTTTCTATAAAGGGACTTCTTTTGCAGTACCACCTTTGTCTATATCAGGGGTGTCCAAACTTTTGGCTTCGCCGGGCCACATTGGAAAAAGAAAAATTGTCTGGGGCCACACATGAAATACACAATCACGTTTGATTTGTAAAAGTAAAGGAAATACACAGAACTACAATGCCAGTTGGATAACCAGATGGAGTTATACACTGGAATATGGGACACCTGGATATTAAATACTTATTATTATATTATTATTAATAACTGGGCAATGAGCAGAGTCCCCCCTTCTCCTATATCCTTTGCAACATGATGTTTCCTCGGGAACCAAGCGTTTCAAGCTGGGCCGCATTCATAGGCATCCTGGGTCGCATGTGGCCCTCGGGCCGTAGTTTGGACACCCCTGGTCTATATAGAACTTTTGTGCAAGCCCTTAAGAGTAAAACAGTAAAGCAAACCACAAAGTCAGTCTACAAATACATGTGCCCACAGCACAATCTTGTGCCCATTAGCCTGGCAGCACTTATACCCAGTAACATGAAACAAAGTTTTTGAGGGGAATGGGAAATTAACACAGACATTTCTTATGTCAACAGGAGGCACCAGTGACAGTAAAATATATTTAGGAGAACATTTCTGTTTTCTATAGATTACTGGGCAGAACTCTTAATTAATTAATAATAACATTTCATTACAGTTTCTTAACTGTTTGTGTTCCCATGGCAATCAGCACTAACCAGATTTCCCCGCCTCACCTGTCACTCAGAAAGTAACCTGTCAAAGCTCTCGATAAAGCCGCCTCCCTTTCTGACTGCAGTGTCTTTTTTCCTTCCTCCGCTCCTGGAGCAATGGACTCACCCCACAAATACCAGTCGAGGTTTTCTCTGCTGCTCCCCCAGTACTGATGCTCCAGTGATGCTCCGGCTGCCGTCACAGGTGATGCTGCCGCTAACCTTCCTTTAATGTCCACTTGCCCAGGGCCCATCTAGTTTTAGGGCCCGGTCCTCCATGCTGGAAAGTGTAAAGTTTAATTAGTCTTAATGTGGCTTTGCATATGATACATAACTATGCCCATTTAATATCTAGATCTTAGTACAGTCTGTTTCCCTGGCATGAGGATTTAGAAAATTAGGTTAATGAGGAATGGCAACAGCCAGATAAACATTTTCTCATTCCAAACTCCCTGTACCTTTATGTAGAGGAAATAAATTAGAATTGCTCTACTGCACCAAAATGGATGCTCCTATCACTAAATTAGCCAAAAAGCTACATTGCCAAATACTCTAATACTTTCTTTCCTGTTTGCGTCCTTTTGGGATGTCAGAAGCCATTTAAGTCATATTTGGTTGCAGGGGCTTTATCCAGAGTATCAGTTGCTATGTATTGGGTTGTGAAATCCTCTAAAAAGTGGATGAGAAATATCCAAGAAGCATCACTGGAAGATATCCCTAAAAAAATAGTGGAAGCACTGGCAGAAATGAAATTTGTGAATAAATGTCTTTCTGAAACAAACCTGGAGTCTGGACAGTTTGAATTTATCTTCTGAATTGATGTCTTTTTCTGGCACAGCAAGACGGGCCCTTTGGCTGTAACATTACTTGGTATCTTTACCATGTGAAGATGAACTTCTGAATCGTGACAGATATTTTTGTATGGATTATGTATGGGCTCAAGAAATTTCACACCGGTGTAATTCAGTTTCTTTTACAAAAAGGCCATCAAAAGAATCCCAGAAAAGGGAAAGGGATTTATTCTCTTCTGCTTTTAATTAGATAGAAACCTTCAGGGGAATATCGGGTTATCCTGAATTTAAACAAGTGTCTTGATGTGCCAGGTTTCAAGATGGAATCCCTAAAAAGTGTTTTATGAGAAATAAATGATGGGGAAGTTAGAATGACTAGTTAAACTGGGTGTGAGGAGCCGGCATGCTAACATATCAGAGATTTATTGTGAAAACAATGTATGTAAACTAAAAGAAATGGTAGCAGTGCACAGAGCCAGCATGACCCTACCACATTTAAATGCCTGCCTATAAATCATGTGCCCAAGCTCCAATTGAAACAAGAAGTGTTCTAGATATATTGAGTTGGATTGTGTTGCATTTAAAGTGTTAAATGCACATTTAAGAAACCTGCAAAACCTAAAGGTGGCCATAGACGTATCAATTATGATTTTTCTTGGAAAATATCTTTCCCAGAAAGATTGTCTGTTTCAAAACACACGTGTTGAGCGGAATCGTCCGATATACAGGTAGAAATAATAGAATTCTACCTGTATCTGATGATTCAGCACTAACCATTGGGCGATATTTGGGTGCTTTCAAAGGCACCCAATCAAAATTTTCCGTCCAGCCCGATCGACAAGCCGGCCGATATCCAAGTTGTCTGCTGATATCGGTCGGCTCTTTTCCCACCATACACGCAACGCATATCATATGAAGATTTGTTTTGTACGATCTTATCTGTGCGTCTATGGCCACCTTTAGTTACAGTAGATCTTTTTTTTATTTTTTATTTCTGAAAAAGCTAATTTTTTAACTCATAGGGAAGGGATACAAAAAACAAAGGGGGTGGAGGGGAGGGGAGAGATGTAAAGAAACATAAACCAAACATTGGCTCCATAATATTGACAACATCCATTATTATTCTATCAGTTATCTGTATTACTTACTCGGTCTTAACCTCTAATCTGCTCCTTTTCCTAGACGTATTATCGCCTCATTGTAGCCCTTATTTTTTACCCCTTGATCCAGTGACTCTAGAAATCTATGCCATGGGGATCAAATGTTCCAATAGAGTACACTTTTGTTCTGATATAAGAGTGTTATAGCCCCCCTTGTCCTACATGTAGTTGTAATAAGATAATAACATCAGAGTTAGATCAGCCTTGAATGTTTTATAAAAAACAGCTATATACCCATCTGGCCCCAGACTTTTCCCCGGAGAAAGGGCATCAATTCCCTCTTCAATTTCTTCAATTGAAAATGGTGCCTCTAGTTCCTGGGCCTGATCGCTATTTGTTGGGTTTAAGTTTGCCTCCTTAATGCATTTCGCAGTTATTATTAGTTTTTAGGGGTGCAGTTGTCCTTCTGTAATTTGTTTAGAGATTGATAGTATTCATAAAATGTTTCTGCAATTCCTTTAGTATCATATTGAATATTTTTATTTGAGTTTTTTATAGCCGTAATACGGTTCTGCGGCTGTAGATTTTTTAAAGTCCTGCCAAAATGTTTGTTACATTTGTCTCCTAGTTCATAATAACTATACTTTGATCTTAAATATGCCTTCTGAACTTTATGATTAAGGAGTGTCTTTAATTAAACTCTTTTATTTTCTAAAGATATTAATGTTTTTTGAGCTAGTATTTCTTTATGTACTTGTTCTAGTTGAGCTATCTCCTTTATATCCCATAAATTTCCTCTTCTTTCTTCTTTTTCAGATTAGACCCTAAGGCTATCAACGGACCTCTCAAAACACATTTAAGCATCTCCCACATTGTGGCAGGTGAAACAGCTGAAAGGCTATTATTTTCTACTATTTCAGTGATCTATTTCTGTATCATTTCTCTAGTGTTAATAGGGATGGGCGAATTTGACCCATTTCGTTTCTCCAAAAATTTGGCGCAGGAGAAATGTTGCTGACACTAATTAAAGTCTATGGGGTCAAAAAATGTTTTACGCACGTCTTTTTTTTTTTGACGCACAACGCCATACAAGTCTATGGGTGTAATTTCCGCCGCAAAACAAGTTGAAAAAATTCTCCCATCCCTTCCTTATGCATTAATTTTTTTTAATTTGCCAATTGAATTCTGGTTTTATTGTGTTTGGTATATTATAGTTTACTATCACCGGGGAGTGGTCGGAAATTGTTGATACCTCAATATAGGCTTGTTGGAATTGATGTACCCATTGTAGCTTTCTTATCCAGATTATTACTCATATATATTTGTGGATATGCCTTCCAATTCAGCACTGGTAGCTGCTTTTGTCTAAAATGAGTTTCTTGTAACATAACAATTTTTGCTTTTTGTTTTTTACATTCGTGCAGTGTTGGACTGACCCACAGGGATACCAGGAAAAGTCCCGGTGGGCCCAGGTGTCAGTGGCCCCTCATGCTGCTAAACATTTGGCCTATTTCATGGTCATTCCCTATTTATATGAGAACAAAGTGGCTAAATAGATGGAATAATAGATTATCGTATGTAAAGAAAAGGAAAATAGAGGAGTGAGGAAAGGAAGAATAATAGTACTAAGAGTGGGTCCCTGGTCTAAGATTAATTGGTGGGCCCCTAGTCAAAGGTTTTTGGGTGGGCCCCTGGTGTCCCAGTCCGACACTGCATTCGTGCATTACCCTTGATCTCTTAACTGGTTCATTAATACCGTTTACGTTAAGGGAGAGAACCTTACATTCTATATTGAATACCTTATTCATACTATTATGTGTTTATCTATATGGAGCATTGACCCAATGGAACAATCATAGCAAACACCAAGCAAATCCCATAAGTAATACACCTCAACAAAAAAGGAAAAAAGCAGGAGAAGAAAATAAATAAATAAAATACAAAAAAAAGGAAAAATCTCAAAACAAAATACCGCTCGAGCTTTAGTTCAGAGCTCTTGCCCTGAAGCTGCCAGTTGTTGCCAGCGGCTGAAGTAGAATAACCACTTTTTTGGGGGGTTTTCGGTTGCCTAGACCCCAGAGAGATATTAGACTCCATACTCGCCAGAGCTTTAACCCCACATATCTGATCCTGCTTCTATTCTTGTACCTTTACATTAATTATATATATATATATATATATATATATATATTATATTCCCTTGATATATCTTAGTTTACATTTTTTATTAATTTCCAATCTAATTAGGCTGATAGAAATATCGAAACCCTTTTCAGGAACCAGTTACCATCTTATCAATCTACTTTATACATTACCCACCCCACGCCTGGTTCCCTCTGCCGATATTACTGTGCCTTGCCCTTAATCCCACATTAAAGGGTCCAATTAAAGAAGAAGAAAAAAAAAACAGCTTCCAAAACGTTTTCTTTTTTTATGTCCAAATGTGGTCTTCATGCTCTCACGTCCTGATAATTCTAAGGCATGGGTTTCTCCTTAGTTGTACTCAGTGTAGAAGTAGTTTTAACGCTCTACTATTCTTGTAAGTCCAGCTTCAAATCCGTGGTCCACATAAAGTCCAGTGGCCAATCAGGTAAGTCTATCTCCAGAAGCTCTAGTTTTTTGAAAAGTTGGCTGTGTCTTTCGGGTTATGAATTATCGCTGTTGTTCCATCTTTGATTACAGTCAGTGAAAAGGGGAATCTCCATCTATAGAGGATTTTCTCCTCTCTCAATAAATCTGTGAGGGGTTTCAATGCTTTCCTTTTACGAAGTGTTCACCTTGATAAATCCTGAAATAGTTTAATTGTAGTCTCTTCATATATAATATGATCCACTTCTTTTGCTTTTTGTAGTATTTTTTCCTTTAAAGTGAAGCTTTGCAAACAGCACAATATGTCCCTTGGGGCATTTGGGTTTTCGTTTTAGGTTTATGAACACGGTGTTCTCTCTATTTGTATGTCCAAGGGCTTTTCTTTGTTTAATATATTATTGAAAATCTGCTGCGTCATATCCCTTTTACCTGTTTAAATTCTGTTCACAGCTGTTTCCAATCATGCCTATGAGTAAGTATCCCCGGATACGAAACGCGTAAGGTTCCATTGTTTTAGCTGTTTTTTGATTAAAGGAAAACTATACCCCCCAAACAATGTAGGTCTCTATTAAAAGATACTGAGTAAAACAGCTCATGTGTAAAACCCTGCTTCATGTAAATGAACCATTATCATAATAATAAACTTTTTTAGTCGTATGTGCCATTGGGTAATCGTAAATAGAATATTGCCATTTTAAAAAATAAGGCCCACCCCCTGAGATCGTAAGATTCACTGTGCACACCTACAAACCACATGTAAGGTCACATGAGCCAATTAACAGACAGAGTTCTGCCTTTTGCTTCCTCACTTCTTCCTGTTACAGTTAGTGTTGTAGTATTTCTGGTCAGGTGATCTGTGAGGCAGCGCAGATAGAGTCACAAAATGGTGGTTCAAGGCAAGAGATGTAAAAGGGCAATATTTATGTAAATATATATTCCAGTTTGGTAAGATTCTTTAATATGTCATTCAATTTGATATAAACTATCTGTTGCTTAAGTATTCATTTTGGGGGTATAGTTTTCCTTTAAAGACTTTTAATCATATCGACTGGCCCATGGAGTGCGTGCTTCTTCGCTATATACATTGATTTACACCCCCAGCTACGGCTTCGGGGCACTGCACCCGGGTCATCCAACATCTTCGGTGAGTTTCCACGTATAGAAGATTATTGTGGATATTCATGATTTGAATGCTATATTCTGGTCTAAGCTACACCCCGCTATGATAGACCCAAGGTTTGTACACCTGGGTCCTACTCTGCGTTGGGTGAGCCGTTAACCTTATTTTAGATTTTGGGGACTGAGCCGATGTTCTCTCTCTGCTGCAGAAAAGCCTTTATTTCTTCCTTTTGTATTTTCTACATTACTCCCCTTACCCTGATGTTATTCCTCTTACTCCTATTCTCCTGATCCTCCAGCTGTCTGTGGAGATCTAGAATAGTATTATCCTGCTGTTGCATCTTTAAGTGCATGGCCTTCTGCTTAGTGTATAATTTACTTACATTGCTTTCGATTTCCTAAGTGCGTTGAACCATAGCGGCCATGTCTTTTCTGATATCCTGTTTATCTTCCTTGATGGACGCCATTACTTCCTGCAGCATTTCTTTAATATCTGCTTTAGATGGTAATTTTGCAATTTGTGAGTATAAGTCATTCTCCCCTTCACATTCACTGCCCTACTCTAAAGACTCTCTAGTAGGGCTCTCCACCCTCTCTTCTCTTCCTCATCGTGCCAGGGCCACTTTTGCAGCTCCCTCCTGATCATTAGTTTTCTTATGGAACAGAGGTGCAATGTCCCCTTGTGAGGTTTGCGGATTAGATACAGTGTCGGACTGGGATGCCAGGGTCCCACCAGAAAACCTTAGACCGTGGGCCCACTTCCCAAACTATTATTCCTCCTCTCCTCACTCAAACTATTTATTCCCTTCGTCTTTTATATCTACTTACTATATTCCATTTTTGTCCCATAAAAAATAGGCAAGGACCATGAAATAGGCCAAATTGTTAGAAGCAAGAGGCCCACTGACACCTGGGCCCACCGGAAGTTTTTCTGGTATCCCAGTGGGCCAGTCCAACACTGATTAGATAGATTCGATTTGGTCTGGGATCAGACTGTGGGATCAAACTGTGGGTGCCGAGCTATTTTATTTACATCAACATGTGTGCTCCCAGTGTTCCAGGCTGAGCTGTATGGAGCTGTCTGTACACTATTCCCTATCAGGTACTTTGCAGCTGTGTTCTGTGGGCTCTGACCATGTTGTTAGGCGCTTATAGTGCAAATGAGAGGTGCTTAACCTCCCTGTGGTCTCCTCCGGTTTCTTTTGGGGCACTATCGCTAGGTCCTTGCCCACAGTATGCTCACTGTGTGCTGGTCTTGAAAATTTAGGCAGCAGCTTGGCGTCCCGTTAGGCCCCGATCCAGACTCCTCTCCGGCCGCAGCTGCGGCGTCTCCCTCTGAAGTGACCGGGTGGTTTACCCTCAGATCCCGTATCAGGCTGTGGGACACACTCCGGTGCCTCTGGGGTATGTCGTGCGCCTGCTTTTTCAGCTCTTTCCAGCTATCGGCCCCCAGAGAGCCAGGAGACCCGTCTTCCCTGCAGCTAGGTTAGCCACGCTCCACCCTTTTCTGTTCAATCTTATGTACAGGAGATCTTTCACACAGTAATTATTAAGTAGTATATGATAACATTTTCCACTTTGCAGGAATGTATACAAAGTATGAGTCTGCAAGAATTACAATATGTGAACACTGAAATTGTTAGTACTGTTTTATGTTTCGATGTGCACAATTATGTTTCACATGAGCGACACCTAGTAGTAAATATGAAGTAGCACATGTATATTATGTGAAGAGAAGCAGTGAAAATAAACAGATAAGATTAACCATGGGGTATGACGTCATTTGGCACCAAAATCCATTAGATGGTAGGGTATTTAAACGGATATTGTCACACTGTTTAATCCTTGAGAAAGGTCCCCAGGTGCTGGTATACCTTATCTGTCTGGACCAAAACTTCCTTTGTGATGTGGTTTTTTATATTATATACACGTATTAGAGAGTTCTGTAATACGGTATGTGTATTAAAAAAACCCATCACATCACAAAGGGAGTGCTGGTCCAGGAATCGTTTATTTCAAGACATGATTATGTAACGCTTTCTTGGCCTATTCTGCCAATTAGAAGTTAAGGGTGACCAGCTAGGTAGTGAGCATGGGTTACATTGCAAATCCTCACCCAGGGCAGAGCCTTCGCCAAATGGAAGCTTCCCCCTTTAAACTGTAGTTGAACTACAACTCACAGGCACATAAGTACAAAAATAGAATAATGGACGCCAGGAGGTTCTTTAAAAAGGTAAACAGGAGTAGGGATGTAGCGAACTGTTCGCCGGCGAACTAGTTCGCGAGAACTTCGACTGTTCGCGTCCGCCGCAAGTTCGCGAACGTCGCGCGACATTCGCCAATAGGCGTTCGCGTCATAATCGTTCGATCGTTCGACCATTCGACCGCTAAAATCGAAGGATTTTCGTTCGAATCGAACGATCGAAGCATTCGATCGAATGAAATCATTCGATCGAATGGCTTCGATCGTTCGATTCGAACGAAAATCCTTCGATCGAACGATTTCAATCCTTCGATCGTTCGAATCGAACGATTTTCGGATGTTCGAAGTTCGCGAACAGTTCGCGAACTGTTCGCAAATTTTGCCGGTGTTCGCGAACGGCGTTCGCGAACACATCGGCGGCGGTTCGCTACATCCCTAAACAGGAGCAAGATTTATTATGCCAGAGGCAAATGACCACAGGTTTACTTACAATATTACTGAGGACACAGCAGGTGGAATCACTTTGGACAGTAAAAGTTCACAGTCAAACAGATGCGACTCCCAAAGGATATTGCAGATAGGTGTACATCAAATCCCAGTTCAACCGACGTTGCACAGTGAGGGGATCGGGATCTATCAGGTAGGGTTCAGGTAGTCCTTTGCTCACCTACTTTCCTATCAACTGAGTTCCCTGCTCTAAAGGCAAACAGGCCTTGTGGGAAGCTACTTCCTCCTACAATCCTTGTTGGAGCGACAGCTGCTCTTTCTGCTACACCTCTCTGTCTTTCTCTCCTAGAGAGACTATAACAAGATCTTACTATTTTAGCTGGTCCTCATTCACGGGGTTACCTGGTCCCCGACTTAGCACCAAAGGTGTCAGGTCCCTTTGGGGTAAAGGCTTACTGGGGCCTATGGTGATCCCAGGCTCAATGGAGATTCACCTAGCAGCAGCACCAGGAGCCAAAGAGGAAGAGGACACTCCCTGCACAACACTATATAGCAGTGTGGCAGGGGAGTGTCATTGCACTCTTTGTCCAATAGGTGTGGGTGTTACACTTTGCCAGTTACAAGGGCTTGGCCAAATAACAGGGGAAAAGAGAACTACATACAAAAAGGTAGGGGATTAACTTTATAGGAATAGGATATCCTATAGGTCCCTACATACACTCGGGGGAAAAATCCATTTCGTCCCGACAATGGTGAAATGATATAAACACAATAGTAACAAAGTGAATATATAAGTGCAAACCACAATACCATTGAACATCACTCTTCTGGTACCCTCTCCTGAGGAATACCTGGTAACAATGGGTACTGTGGAGAAAAGAACAGTAAAGAGCAAAAGTGCAATACTGTATTGGATAAGTTTCAGTGTAAATAACATCAGTTGCATAACTTTATTACATTCATGAGGTCCTTAAAGGAACACTCAAGCACTTGACTTACGAAACTTGAACCATCCATAGGTATCAGGAGGTCCAGGCGCAGGCTTGGCTGAAAAGAAAATTTTTGGCATACATTTCTTTTCACAATTGAACACTCATTTTCAGTGCAGTTGAGTTACATGACCCCACCATAACCAAAAGCTTTATTCCATAGCACACCCCCCCTACCCAAGTGTACAAAGTCACTGAGAGCCACTTGGGGAATAGCAAGGCGAAGAATAAAGGTGCTACTCAGCGAGTAGTTAGAGGTAGAAGAGTTTTGGTGGGGGCTCAGCAGTCTTTGTCTCATGAACCCAACTATTTACAAGTTCCAGACAATGTTCAGAAGTCCAGCAATTTGAACAATGAGTGAACAAACACAAAATGAAGAAGGCCCAAAACTTGGGGCAAATCAAACGACGTCCTCAAGTGTAAACAAATCATCTCTAAGAGGAATACTCACTCATAGAGGCATACTGAAAAATATCACAACACACAGGGTCCAGCCGGATCCACTGTGGACAGCTCAAACGATCATCCCATACTTCTCCAGGGTGTGTTCATAGGATAAATAGTAGGAAGGCTGAGGTTTCTCTACCTTCCCTCCATTAGGCAGAGTGGCCGACAAGCTGAAGAAGCGGTCCTCTTGAAACTTCCCACAACTTTTAACATGGTGCTTTAAGATGGTATGCCCATACCACCATTCGCTGAAGGTGTCACAGAGGAAGACCATGTCACGCTGCCGCTTCTGTGGATCGCTCTGGAACAATCCCTTGGGTCCCACATCTGTTTTCTTTAACAGTTCTCCATAAAGCCATTCTTCCAAATTCTTCTCCACTTCGTCATAAACCCACTCAGGTGCATAGGGCATTGGATAACCCCAACGGTCACGAACACGGGCATTGATAATACGTTGCACCCTAGAAACTGTGCGTGCCTTCTTGGGGTCGGCCCTTCCCTGAGCGACCCAGAACCCTTGAGCCTCTGGAGAAAGTAATGGTTTAGACAAGCAGGCAACAGGCTGCTGAGAATTTGGGTACACTGATGGAACCACTGTGGATGAAGCCTCATCTTCTGGTGCAGTGGTTGGCTTAGTAGTAGGCCTAGGCGTGGCCGGCTTGGGTTTAGCAGGCCTAGGAGTAATAGGCCTAGGTACAACATCAGGGTTCCTGCGCATAGTACTCCCCCTCCCTCCAGGTGGAACATGTGGATTATCACTTCGTGTGGCTGCATCCCCACTAGCGCCTACTCCCTGTGACTGGGAAATAGACAAAGCCTTTAGAGGAGTGGGCAGGCTCTGGATGTTGGGTGGCCGCACTGAGGAGAGGTGATGAGGATATGCGGGAACAGGTGCAGGAGCAAAGTCTCCCGACACTGAAGGCAGTCCATCTGTGTAGCGATGGATTTTGTCTTTATGCCCTTTTTAGGATCAGCATAAAGTACATAGGGACCTAACCAACACTCGTGAAAGCAATGGGGGCACGAAGAGTGGAAATTACAGGTCTCTGTGGATAGTTCACGGGTACAGTGCCCGCAGTAAGGAACAACTATCCGGTTAAAGTGGACATTGAGCTTTTCACCATATGTTCCGGCCCAAATATATCTAAGGCCAAAGTCTACATCTTCTATGTCCTCATCCGAGAACAGCGGAGCCCCAGTCATGGTTTCTTCCGCATCCGCCCAACCCTCCCAGGAATGGTCAGCCATAATAACTGAAAAGGGTTTTACCGGAATGAAGACTGTAGAATAGTCCTCCACTATGCCCGCAGCCGCAAAGCAATTAGTAGGGAGGTCCGGAAGGTCCGCACGTGGCTGGGCCACAGCCGTGGTCCGTGTTGGTGAAGCACCTTGAACAGGAGCGATGCAGAAATCCTCCGGTTGCTAAAATGAGAAACGGTAGCAAGCAGGTACCGCTTGGCGTGAAGATTAGATTAGTGCAGTGAAACTTTCTAGGCAGCCGCCGGAAGTCCACAGGCACAAACAGGTGGAGTAGTGATGCGCACGTCCTCTCTCTGCAAAGTCTCTTCACAAAATGGCGGCGGGACGTGACGTCAGGGACCACCTTAATCCCAAAGCGCGCCAACAGTTACTGCGCGGAAAAAAGATTGGCGCCAGCGAAATCTCGCGCTCGCGAGACTTGAGCAATGGCGCAGGCTCGTGTATCGGGAAATAGAACCTCCAAGCCCGAACCCACGGCCCTGAGATACTAGGGGAAAAATACCTAGCAAATTTAGTAGAAAAGACGTGCAGGCAGCCTTTTGCCAATCGGGTCCGCCGCCTGTCACGAAAATTTAAAGCGACAGTGCACAAAAACACCAAATCACAAAAATACAAAAATAGCCTGGATTTAGGGGCGTGGCCCCACGTTGGGCGCCAAAATGTAACACTTTCTTGGCCTACTCTGCCAATTAGAAGTTAAGGGTGACCAGCTAGGTAGTGAGCATGGGTTACATTGCAAATCCTCACCCAAATCCTCGCCAAATGGAAGCTTCCCCCTTTAAACTGTAGTTGAACTACAACTCACAGGCACATAAGTACAAAAATAGAATAATGGACGCCAGGAGGTTCTTTAAAAAGGTAAACAGGAGCAAGATTTATTATGCCAGAGGCAAATGACCACAGGTTTACTTACAATATTACTGAGGACACAGCAGGTGGAATCACTTTGGACAGTAAAAGTTCACAGTCAAACAGATGCGACTCCCAAAGGATATTGCAGATAGGTGTACATCAAATCCCAGTTCAACCGACGTTGCACAGTGAGGGGATCGGGATCTATCAGGTAGGGCACAGGTAGTCCTTTGCTCACCTGCTTTCCTATCAACTGAGTTCCCTGCTCTAAAGGCAAACAGGCCTTGTGGGAAGCTACTTCCTCCTACAATCCTTGTTGGAGCGACAGCTGCTCTTTCTGCTACACCTCTCTGTCTTTCTCTCCTAGAGAGACTATAACAAGATCTTACTATTTTAGCTGGTCCTCATTCACGGGGTTACCTGGTCCCCGACTTAGCACCAAAGGTGTCAGGTCCCTTTGGGGTAAAGGCTTACTGGGGCCTATGGTGATCCCAGGCTCAATGGAGAACACCCAGCAGCAGCACCAGGAGCCAAAGAGGAAGAGGACACTCCCAGCACAACACTATATAGCAGTGTGGCAGGGGAGTGTCATTACACTCTTTGTCCAATAGGTGTGGGTGTTACACTTTGCCAGTTACAAGGGCTTGGCCCAATAACAGGGGAAAAGAGAACTACATACAAAAAGGTAGGGGATTAACTCTATAGGAATAGGATATCCTATAGGTCCCTACAATTATATGCTGAGAATTTGACCGTGCACCCTGCATTTATTGGATTGGAGTGCAGGCACTTATATATATCTAGAGGTAGTGCCACATTGAGAATCACCGGATAGATAATGGTGTGTGGCTCCATTTCTTAACCAGAGTCAAAAATAAGCAATAAAGAATGAAAAATCAAAAAGAAACAAAAAAAAACTTATAGAATTGTCTCTTACCAAGGTAACCCCAGTCCAAGGGTTTTCCAAACTTTTTGGAATATATAAAGCATTCAGATATAGGAAGAGATCACCCAGTAGTAAAGTATTAGCCAAAAGTATGTAATAAAATTAAAAATCTTTATAAGGTCATATATAAGCCTGACACGTTTCATGCCTGGATTGACCTGAATGCTTTATGTCACACTGAGAATGTTTATAAAGTTTGAACATTTTGAAATATTTTATAAAAATATATAAAAATATGTATGTATATATATATATATATATATATATATATATAAATGTTTTTTTAATTTTTTTATTTTTTTTATTTATTTAAGTAACATACAATAAAACACATCAAGTAGTCATAAGAGATAAAAGGTGAGGGGGAAGTGAAAATACTTGCTCGTAGGGATAACATGAGTATGCATAGTACATAGAATATTAATCAATACAAAGTTATACTACATATAAGAAGTACAATATATATAGATATATATATATATATATATATATATATATATATATATATTTATAGAGAGAGAGAGAGAGAGAGAGAGAGAGAGAGAGAGAGAGAGAGAGAGAGAAAGAATGAATATCAAGGCTATAAAGTAAAGAAATTAGGAGTCCAAGGAACTGTTAATGAGTGACTGAATCCTATCTCTTTCAACATTTTTAAAAAGTTGTAAATATATTTTCCGTTTTCCATTTTGAGGGAATTTTTTTTCCGAATATGTATGTTTTCAAATCTGTAGTTGAGTGCTTCATCACTACATAGGTATTTCAGTTCTAAAAGAGCCTCCAATAGACGAGAGGAAGCCTCTATCCATCTTTTGAAAATTGTTCTACACGCCACAGCTAGTATCAGTTTCACAAATGCATTAATATGCGAGGGGCTCCAAATCTTTTTAATTACATGTTGAAAGTTTAATGTTAGAAACCTTGCCTAATAAACTGATTGTTCTGTTCAGATAAACCTCAATGTCCTTCCAAAATCTTTGGATTAGGGGGCATTCCCATAATAGATGAATTGAGTTGGGTGAGGGCATACAAAATATATTAAAGGAGAAGGAAAGTCCTTTTAGACTTGGGGATGCCAAAAGTTAGGCACCCCAAGTGATCACATTTGCTTACCTGACACCCCAGGCTGGTGCTCCTATCAGGAGAAAACTGCCCAGCCGGGGGTTATTCCAGCAAGCACCATGGAGAGATCCTCTTCTTTCTTCTTTTTTCTTCATGCTACTGCATATGTGCATTAGAGCGAAAAGCCAAACTTTAATGAAAATGCTAAACTATTTAGTTCTACTATGCATGCATCTGAAAAAGAAGATTTCTCCTGATAGGGGCACAGGCCCCAGGTGTCAGGCAATTAAATATGATCATTTGGTGGTGCCTAACTTTTGGCACCCCAAGGGAAAATTACTTTTCTTCTCCTTTAAATCAAACAATATAATCACATGGACCTATCTGCCCCTCTTTTCAGGGATGGGATATGAGCAATAGCAATGTACCTAAACTGCTATCCATTCTCTAAAATTGGTATTGCCATGCTTATAGGCTGTGTTAATTGTGGATCAGTGTGTATGCCTCCATAGTCTCAGTGACTGATCAGCATATGATAGCCCACGTGTAGTGGCACATGTAATGTGATGTCTTGTGCCAAAGCGTTTGCCTGGATATAAATAAGATTCACTGGTCACTTTAAAGCAAGATCACAAATTGGTACCTCTCTTATAACAAATCATGGGCGGCTCAGGGACAACTTAGCTCAAATCATTATCGGTACATTATCAAGGAGACAAGTACATACTGTATGAGACCCCCCTAAACCTTTTGTACTAGATTTGTTTAATTTAACCTTATCTTTGAATAATTTCTGATTTGAACATGATTATTTTTTACAGCTGTCAGATACGGCAATGGAGGAGGCCCTGGCACCAGCCTATTCCAACCTCCATATGTATCAGTACCAACAGCATAACATGGTACCTCTTCTTTCATTGCTATATTGCTGTATTGACAATCTAATTATCGTTTGGTGGGGCACTGAATTGGAATTTCAGGATATGGTCAATAAGCTAAATGCTATTTACAGTCCATCTGGAAATAATACACTTTCTAGATAAGGAATTTATGATGAATGGTAACCATTTGGATTACACTCTTTTCTGGAAGCCCACCGATAAAATGTACTTCTCCACTATAGCAGGTGTCACGTAGGACCTATGAAAATTATTGCCTATTTCTCAGTTTTGTAGGGTGTCAAGGAACAATTGTATTTATAACTTGGTTGATCAACAACTTATGGAAATTGTAAATACTCCAGAGATGCTGCTGAGAAATGTATCAACTAAATGTAACAAATTGCTGTCTGTAAGCTGTGGAGTAGTTGTTATATATAACATCAGTGTTTAGTCCCTCCTTCCCTGCCAGGATTTCAAATGATGCAGAAAGAGAAGAACTGTTACACAGCTGGATTTCAGCATAGAAAATGGCATTTATTCAGACTTTTTGAAGAAACAGGTAACTGTGATGGGTATATTAGAGGTTTCTGTGTTATGTGGGCCTAATTTTGGTTTGGAAGCCAGAGTTCCCCTTTAACATTCCCTTTCTTCCCATGTGGTACTTATGATACATTTATTTGCACATCAGCTCCTCTTCTTCCTTATAGACTTGTCTTCTTTCTCCTAAGTGCATATACCTCCTACCTATCAGCTCTTTATCTGTTCCATAGCCACATATTCTTCCTCCTGCTACATAACATTTCTGACCTTTTCATCTACTTCAAATTCCCCTCTTCCTCTTCTTACTGCAAAGCATTTTAAGTGTTTTTCAACTGCTTCATTGTACCCTTTGCTTCTTTTGTTTTATAGGGGGGAATTCACAAAATTGTCTGTAAAAAAAGTGACCCAGAAGTGGCGGTCGACAAATTTGTAAAATGTTGTATGAACGGCAAATTCACAAAGGCAGGTGTTACCATCTCTGAATGTTTCGTAAGTCTGACCATTTTCTAAAATGAAGTATATCTTTTCATCGTACAAACGACATTTACCAAGACTTTTTAAACGACAATTTGTCTGACATTTTCATTTTTGTGAGCCTAAAGTGTCTGAAAAATTGTCGGTAAAAAAAATTAGTTTACGAGTAATTCATAAAAATGTCAGGAAAAGTGGCACAGAAAAAACCACGCCCACTTTTAATGACACTAATTCAAAAGTGTCGCACATGTCGGAAAATTGGCGGAGAAATGCTCTGTGAATTTGTCGGCTGTTGCTATGACACTTTCTACGGCATTTTAAAGACATTTTTTCGTTCCCGACACTTTTGTGAATTCCCACCTATGATAGTGTCAGTATTCAAGCCAGGGACCTTTGGGTTTCTGGCTCAATGCTTTAACCACTGGGCCAGGTGAGCAGCCTGCAGGGTTACAGTACCTGGCCTTTGCAGCCCTAGCCTAGCAGCAGATTAGTTTGCAGTCAGCCAATCACGGCTGACTCTTCCCTATTTAAGGACAACCCTCCTCACACTCCTTGCCTGAGCATTGGCTACCTACACTAGCATGGTGGCATCACCTCTAGCTAAAGGTTCTTGCTCCAGCCTCCTTCCTATTCTGCCTTGTCTGAACCCTTCCCTGTCTTGTCCTGCCTTGTTCTGTCTTGCTCTGAACCATGTCTTGTTTTGCTTGCCTTGATTTGCCTTGCCTTCCCCCCCCCTGATTCTACTCCAGTCCTGAGTTTCACCTTGCTTTAACCATATTCTGCCTTGACCTGACCTTGTAAGTTCATGCTTCCTTTTCTATTCTGACTTGTACCATCTTATATATTCCCAAGTCTCGCTCTGCATCTTGTTCTGTCTTTTCCTCCCTCTCCTACTATCTAGTCCTCTCCTGCTATCCAGTCCAGTCTTTCTGCTCCAGTTCTTCTGCTCCCTTATCCCCAGTCCGATCTGATTCTATGCCTGCACTATCTTGTATCATCCAATCTGTTCCTGTTCTACACCTGCTCCAGTCCTCTCCTACCCAGTCTGTTCCTGGCCCGACTCATCACCCTGGCCACCCTGTTCCTGCCTAAAGGACTATCCTTCCTCCTCTACCTCCACAGTGCCCCCTACCTAGCCCTTGAAACATAGTTAGCTTTCCATTTTCTGGGTACATACCCTTTTTACTCGTAAACTCCCATGCTGCAGTTGTAGAAAATCTCCCGAGAGCCCTGGAAATCCAATGTAGGGATCCAGAGGCTTAATTCTCTTCTGTTCCTTAAAATGTGAAACCACATGTTGGGAAATCTCTTGCCTGTCCAGCTACAGGTTGAACTTAGAGTGAAAGGAGGGGCTGGAGCTCCTAAATGTATGCTTAGCAAAGGGGATCACCCCGAAACATTGCATCAAGCAAATAAAACACAGCAAGGGTTTTCCTTTGCAACTAAGACCCGTGTGCCAGTGAAATTTATTTAATTTGCTCCTAAATGCAAAACTGGACTTTTACATGCTCATACTATGTAGAGTGCTGGGAGCTATAGTTCAGCAGAGGAGTATAAAGCATGTTGTGTGCTCAGATAGGAGAGCTTGGAGCTTCTGAGGATTTCATCACTGTGCATGCCTGTTCCAGCTCTGTGTGAGCCCCAGGGTGAGTTTGTCTGAGGGAGGTTAGAAAAAGAAAGGATCCAGCATATCTCTTGTTTGTAAACAGGCTTTGTTGCTGTACCTGCCATGTGGGAGCAAATTACGTCTGTCCAGCCGGAGAGTTACAGTATTTGGGCAGGTAGTGCTACCTGGGGAAAGTAACGCTCTTTGGGAAAAAGTGACTGAGGCTCCTTTTCCACAGAAGTCAAGTGTGGGACTTTGCCTGGCAGGGAGGTGCCAGGATTGGACTGCAACAGGTTCTCCAGGGTAGTGGGTCATTGTTATTTGAATGCATATTTAATCTGCACTTTCTCTTTATTATAAAGTTTATATTGGTTATACTGCACTTTATGTGTTTGAATGTTTTCCTAATCTAGCCACTCGTAGGCATATTCCCAGATTCCATTAGGTGGAGGCACTGCCATGAGAGATAATTCCCAGTACCCTTTCACCTTGCAAAGGGGACTTAGGACCTGTAAAGGGTAAGATATGTGTGTATATAACCTTTGGCACAGGGGGTTGCCAAAAAAGGGGTTGCACTTCTATCAATTTCTGAATCCTTTTCCCATTGCTTGATGTTTGCCCTTTGCCATAGATGATGACTAACATAAGAGTCCTGGCAGAATCGATTCATATAATTACATTTATTTAGTAGCAAAAATAAAATTACATTTTCCTTCAGCCAGTCATAGTGCAAAAAAAATTAAGTTTTTTTGGGGGACGTGTCTCTCGGCATACGCAAGCAACCAAAAGAACCATTGTCTCTCTGCGGGTTCTTACCTGGCCCCCTAAATCCAGCATACATAACAGCTAAGGTTGTTTTCTGCTGTTAAATTGCTGATTAAGTAATTAAGGTTACATAGCTTAAGGCTCAAATACCAATGCTGGTGCCCCAAGTGCAATAGCATTAAGGGTGTAACATTTTTCCCCTTAGAAACCACAGAGGGAGCACTTGTGTCTGTAGCAATGGTGGGTGCAAGATGTACTTTGCAGTGGATTAAGGTGCAAAGTGCACCACTTTCAGGCACAAGGGAGCCCTGTACTTAGCTCTAACCTTAGTTGATAGGTGATCCCCAGCTCCTTACAACTCCCAGTGTTCTATAGCTTGTATATCTGGGTGACACCAAAAATATGGGGCATTTCAGGACATGCCGCCCATCTCCCTCCACATTTGCAAGCAGTACACATACAAAGCAGCAACTTCTCTTCAGTAAAAAGTGGAGTAAGATGTGTAGTGCAAAACACATGGAGCTTACCACAATTATTATTATGCTTTGCACTTTGCCCTGCAAATTGTAAATGAGCCCATCAATTCCTTCTAGTAAAAAGTGCAGTAACTATGGGGTAGATTCAGAGATTTTGATTATTTCTATTCTAAAGGCTACCAGTTAATGGGTATATATTAGAGTTAGGATTATTAGACATTCAGTGGATCATTATGAAAAGAAAATAAATACCTCATAGCCCTTGATTAATATCTAATTGTTGGAGCAATAAAAGCTCAATGCCAACAAACTAACACTCTCTGCATCTGTTGTCATTAAAGCTTCTATTTAGGGAATTGAACAACAGGTCCCAAACAAAGGTACCAATAGGTCCTTCTATACTCATTCAGATTGCACGTCGCACTGAAGGAACCTTCGTGTTCCTAAAATCACAGCTATAATATCCCAGGTAGCTGATGGGACAGTTTCATGATAAACTTATTTCCAAGAATGACTTATAAGGATAGAATTTCAGACCTCATATATTTCATCCTCTATGTCTAGACCATAATTGGTTCTGCCCTGGAGCTGATCAAGGGGTGTTTTCCTTATTTTCTGCCACCCCCTGTTGGACCTTCTTTGGGAAGTATTTGGGTCGAGGGTGAGCATGGAAGGAGAAGGGGGAGTTTCTTTATTCGGGAGGAGAATGGTTATTTTGTCCTCGCTGGGTGTTGGTTTTAGGGCCTCTTTTTCTCTCTTACTATCCTCTTCGTCGGCACACTGGAAGGCATCTACGTAGGGTTTAATCTTCTTCTTGTCCACATCTTTTCTCTCCTCAACTCTACAAGAGAAAGGGTTATTAGCACTTACACTAACAAGTCAAATGCATTAAAATAGACACAAATGTTGAGCTTATTGGCGCCATTTGGAAAAGGTATTTGTCTCCAAACACGCTCCTTGCGCTCTTTTATAGTAGCACCAAGGCCATTAAGGGTTATTTACATTTACAACTGTAAGTGCATTGTGTAGCTTTTGATTCAAATAAACACATGCAGAAATTTTCCATAATTCCAGCATAATTGCGGCCATGCAGGGAGTTGCACACACCATAGATGCTACCCTTCTAGGTTCTAGCTGAGGTACTTGGCATTGCCCTGTAATTTAAAGGACTAGTTCAGTGTGAAAATAAAAACTGGGTAAATAGATAGGCTGTGCAAAATAAAAAATGTTTATAATATAGTTAGTTAGCCAAAAATGTAATGTATAAAGGCTGGAGTGAACAGATGTCTAATAAAACAGTCAGAATCCAACTTCCTGCTTTTCAGCTCTATAACTCTGAGTTAGTCAGTGACTTGAAGGGGGGCCACATGGTACATTTCTGTTCAGTGAGTTTGTAATTGATCCTCAGCATTCAGCTCAGATTCAAAAGCAACAGTTATGACCCATGTGGCCCCCCTTCAAGTCTCTGATTGGTTACTGTCTGGTAGCCAGGGTAACCAGTCAGTGTAAACCAAGAGAGCTGAAAAGCAGGAAGTAGTGTCCTAACTGACTTGTTATACTTCAAATCACTCCAGCCTTTATACATTACATTTTTGGCTAACTAACTATATTAGAAACATTTTTTATTTTGCACAGGCTATCTATTTACCCAGTTTTTATTTTTAACCCTGAACAATTCCTTTAATGGAGCAATGGAATGGAGTAATCTGATTGGAGGCATGTGATTTTGTTGTAACCCAAGGTACATGTTTTGTTGAATTTGGCGATACCCTAGGGCATGCAAAAGATCTGATTGGCAAGACAAACCGGGTGCCCATAGACTGAAGTTATTTGAATGTAGCCTGAGCGCCCAAAGTGTTTATCCATCAGGGGTCAATAAACAATGTGTGGATTGAGTTTACTTGGATGTGTCCAAATGGAACACTTGCAACCATACTCTGCAGGTGATATAATCAGGAATTCTCCTCCTTGTTGGAGCTTCAGGCTGCTCTCTAGCTACCCTACCCCACCTCTCATTCCTCGTGCAAGCTATTACAGAACTATACTCAAACTCTCTTTTACTACTTTTAAAGACCAAGACAATGACACCCCCTGGTCAATTACTGAACTGCCAGCAAAATACTTCTCTAACTCTGGATAGGGAAACAATTTCCCCTCCCAACTGTAAATTAGGACCCACCTAACTGGCAAAACCTTAGGGCAGGGGTGTCCAAACTGCGGCCCGAGGGCCACATGCGGCCCAGGATGCATATGAATGCGGCCCAGTTTGAAACGCTTGGTTCCTGAGGAAATAGGAGGAGGGAGGACTCTGCCCATTGCCTAGTTAGTAATAATATTATAACAATAATAAGTCTATTTAATATCCAGGTGTCCCATATTCCAGTGTATAGCTCCATCTGGTTATCCAACTGGCATTGTAGTTATTTTCTGTGTATTTCCTTTACTTTTACAAATCAAACGTGTTTGTGTATTTCATGTGTGGCCCCAGACAATTTTTCTTTTTCCAATGTGGCCCGGCGAGCCAAAAGTTTGGACACCCCTGCCTTAGGGGATGGCCTTAATAAAGAGTAACTAATCCTTGGGCCCTAACATGAATATAAAGCATTCTGTGTCCAAATTAATAAATAGTTGAAACATAAAACACATGACAAGGGGCTCTGAGATATAGGGGCAGATTTTGTTAGGTCCGAATTTTCATTTTGGAATGATTTGTCACACTTTGCGTAGCTTGGTCAGATGGTAATTCGAAGTGATTACACATATTCATCAAAATGCAAAGTTTTGTCTCGGCAGATGAACGATGGATGAATGAAGTGAATTTTCACTAACATTACTTTCTTCCTAGCGAGAGTTTGTTAACAAATGTACGATTACGTCAATTTAAATATGTTGGGTACATATAGGTCAAATATATGTCCTTATTAGTGAGTGTTGGTGAAATTGCTGGAAGTGGCCTAAAAATGTCCAAGGAAGCAAAATAAACACACCCTCAAAAAAATGTGGCATGAGCTTTTAAGGAAAACTATACTATACCCCTCAAACAATGTACTGTAGGTCTCTATAAAAAAATATTGCATAAAACAGCTCATATGTAAATCCCTGCTTCATATAAATAAACAATTTTCATAATAATATGGTTTTCTAGCAGTATGTGCCATTGGGTGTCCTGGGATTGTAGGATTCACGGTGCACACAAACAAAGAATACATTTTAGGTTACATGATTAAAAGACAAAGTTCAGTCTTTTGCTTCCACACTTGTTCCTGTTACAGCTAGAGCTGCAGTATTTCTGGTCAGGTGATCTCTGAGGCAGTGTACAGACCATCACAAAATGGTGGCTCAAGGCAAGAGATGTAAAAGGGCAATATTTACTTAAATATATATACCGGTTTGATAAGATTCTTTAATATGCCACTTAATTAGATATAAACTATCTGTTGCTCAAGTATTCACTTTGGGAGTATAGTTTTTCTTTAAATGGTTAAAAAAATTAATATATATATATATATATATATATATATATATATATTTATATATATTTAACAGTTACAACTTTTAGAAATAATCCCACATTAAAATATGAAAAAACACCAGCATTTTGTCTTTTTTATGACTTTTTGGCATAAAGGATTAAAAATTGTTCACAGGAGCAAAAATTCACCTTGGCGAAAGGGCGTGAAACTTCACTAGTGCTGAGCTTTTTCGCTAACAAATTGTCCTCTTCGCCTCTTAGTAAGTTGGTGATGTCCCTGTGAATTGTCGTTTGGCAAATTTTTTATCAAAAAAGCCACTACGCCCTTTAGTGAGAGTCAGTGTTTTTGAACCAAAAATACTTGATTATGTCCACCTTGATGAGCAGAGGGTCTCTTGTAGCTTTAGATAAGAGTGTGAACCCTCTAAGTGAACCTCATTCTGGCATTTTCAAACCCGTAGTACTTTCTCTACTTTGATTCTTTAATTGATGCCATTGTAATGGAGAATTAAAGGTTAGAAAGAAAACTGAAATGTGAAAATATAAAATAAGGAGGGAGAGGTGGGCTGGACATATATAACTGTAACCATTTTTGGCTTCAAACTAGGCTTTCTGGATACTCTGGAGTAGATAGAATTTGGATTCCAGAAAGTCCATGGAACAGGGGTGTAAGGAGGTGAAATATATTTTACTTGAATTGTAAATAGTTAGCAATCAGTTCTATTCATACTTCCAGTGCTCTGATCTGTAACCCATCGTCCCTGTGAGAAGTTTTCGGTCTGTCAAAGTCTGTCAGTTCGTTGCATCATTTGGGGCAAATTTACTAAAGGGCAAGCATTTTTTTACCCCTTTGTGAGAAATGTCTATATCTTACAGACCTGCCCAGCCCGTTTCCCGTGATGTGAGACTACTAACACTGTTTAGGAGGGATGGAGTTGTGTTTATTTGGATATAACTTGATGGGCTAGCACTGCACTTGGCATATTAAGTAACATTCTGTTGTGACATTTTTCTGCAATTTAAGAAAAATGCTGCAATAATTTATTAATTGAAAACATCTTTAAAAAACTTGTACATAAAAATTCAACAACTAAAACCTGATCAGCTTCTATAATAGTCATTGAATATAATACTTTCCATCTGGCTATGTGTCCCAATCTGGGAGGCATTATGGTTTATGATCAAACAGACCTTGAATGTTATCATTACTTTTATAATCACAGCAGGTGAGATGGTTTGGCTTCATGTGTATTTATCTTTTCACAAATGAATACCTATTTAACCAAAAGGCAAAAGATTCACTCACCGTAGGAACCAGCTCTCGCCCAGCCCATAATCTTTCCCACAGATTCCTAAACGTGGCCAGAGCCTTTTTGGCATCTTTCTCTCAAGCATTATAGTGGTGGCAACAACCTGCACAAAGCAAAACTGTGATGAGCTGCAGAATTAAATCTTGAAATGTCCCTATCCATTCCATATCAAGCCTATATCCAGTTCATATCCAGCCCATACTCAGCCCATACTCAGCCCCTGAGCCTATATCCAGTCCAGCGCTCAAAACTCAGGAGACTGTTAGTCTCTGTAAAAATGACAGATGTTTAGACAAGTGTTTAAATCAGAGATTCCTATGGTGGCAGCCATGGGGGACTCAAGAGAGTAGAGTGGGAGGCCTAATCTGAAGGCAGTTTTTAGGATGAAGTTTTGTTGCCTACTTCACTATAGTGGATGAGACCATTGTGACAAAGTTTCCACATATGTATAATCTTGTACCATGCCAATTAGAGATCCAGTATTGGGGGGCTTAACCCAAAGATGGTGGCCGTTAAATGCAGGGTCGGACTGGGCCATTGGGACACTGGCCCCAGCTCTTTTGGGCCCCACTGGCCCAGACCCACTCCCTGCACTGCCACTCTCCTTACCTCCCTCCCTGACCCAGGTGACTGCTCACGACCTCCTTCCCTGGCCCTCGCTGCAGACGCCTCGCAAAAGGTACGCGGGAGGGTGGATGGAAGGGGGTTGTGGCAGTGATGGGTGGTGAGAGGGGGGTTGTAGCTGGGGGAACCAGAGGGGTCTTTGTGGCTGGGGAGCCCAGGAGATGGTATGGGGGCTCCTGATGCTGCAGGGTCAGTGAGCCCCCAGTCTGACACTGGTTAAATGTATGCATTTAAAAAAAAGTTATAACTGAACTAATTCTGTGACTAAAATATTTTGTCCCCAAGAGTTTCAGTGCATTTTCCAATCTCCCCTCACCTGAGCCTTCCACAGTTCATCCCTCTCATGTGCTACTCTCCAGTGAGTGTCCCCCATCATAGCGATGAGCAGGTTGAGCATGAGGAGCGCTGCAATGATTGCAAATGCTGAGTACATGACACTGTACATGAATGGCAGATCCACTTGATAATTGGCTGGTCCATCAATGATTGTGAGGAAAAGCTCAAATGTGCTGAATAAGGACATGGGGTAGGACATGAAATGCCCCAACTGACTTGAATCCTCGGTCTGGAATATGACATAGAAGGCTGGAATTGCAAAGGAGAGAAACTGTTACCAACAAATGGCTCTAAATGTAATGTACATTTCCGCCACCCAAAACTACAAGGGCCAGCTGCTAGGAATGCTGGGATTTGTAGTAAATCACTAGCAGAAGGGGTGTATTCTCAAAAATGAATCAGAAATAGTCATGAATTTTGCCAAGGGGTTGTTTTTCTGCTCACTCAGGACTAGCCCAGAAGGAATCAATCATCTCTGTTCAGCTAATTAGCATGAAACCAATTTTTATTTATTGATCACCATTAAATTCAACAGCCCCCCAATATATGCATACAATACCAAAAGAACCCACATGCTCTGTATGATCTCAATGCCATAAGCTACAAATAATTCCTTTATTTCTCCGTATGAGACTGTGTCTTACCTCCACCGAAGCCCAGAATAACCACAGCCATGAGCCAACAAAAGCGTAAAAGATCCCCAAATATCATCTGTAATGGATGGAAAGAGGCATCATTTGGAGGTCAATTAGAAAGTGAGCAGTTTGTTAGCAAAGATATTCTACTTACCTTCTGGATCATGATAGTAAAGGGTCCGAGCATTTGGAAGCCCCTTGTAAAATACAAGACGTAGCACCAACCAAACACAAGGGCCAACGACATAGGAACAACTTCCCCATCACTGCTAGTTAGTCTCATGACCAGTGTAGTCAGCACCATGATGGCAAATATGATTCTGGAAAGAGATCCAAAGATTAAATAGATAAAATGCAGGCATGCTGTATAGGATGAGCTCTATACTGAAAACAATGTTTAGTTAATGAATGTGGCAGATGTAGAATATATTACAGCCTTCTACAAGAGACAAATATAAAAATGAATAACACTAGAACTGGCCCGGTATTTACCCTGCCGTGTATTCTGTGTGCTACACATGGAACTGGAATCTATGTCGAAAATTCAATAAATGAGCTCATGCCAGGTTACAGGTTAGCCAGGTACTTACATGATAATATGGAAAGGGCCTCCAAGAACAGTTTGTCCAAAATATCTGGTGGCTCCAACTCTGAGCATATCTGGAATCTATTACAAGAACATTTTGCCATTCATTTTCAAAGTAGGATGAATTTATAAACTAAATAAAACATTTGTAGGTTGTTTCTTACCAACAGTAGCAATATGATAATTGCTCCAACCACACTAATTAGCTCTCCAACCAAACGTAGTTCATCTTCATATGTTTGATAGGCTTCCTATTGATACAGCAAGGGTTACAATGAATAGACAGAATAATCCCATCCCATCTGTTGCTGTATGATATTCTAAGTTTGATCAAGACCTGATTAAATCGGACAAGCTCAATTACTTTTGGATTCCAGCATTTGATTGTGAGCTTTTGAATGAGCAGGTTCTATTGAGATCATCCCCTTGTGCCAATGTCTCTAAAGTGACACCTTTTTTTCTACTAACTTTAATGCTGACAATATGCACATTTCTAGAAGATCTTTAGAACTGAGTGTTTTCCTCTCTTACTTGGCCCATTATATAATTACAACCATGGTGGCGCCTTCCAGAGGGGTCTGTCGCTTCTGCCTCTATGTCTATTGCTGGGCATCTTTATTTCTGGGTAATAGTCATTTTAAAGGGACGTTGTACCCCCCCACCTTTGCAACACTGGTACACTGGTTTGATGAATAAGTTTCGTGCTGAACATACTTTTTGTCTATTCTGTTAGTTAGAAAATAGCTATGGTTTCTGTTACTTACAGCTATAAACTGGGCATAATTTGAAAATGAACCTAAAGTCATATTCTACTTCCTGATCCAAGTCAACCAAACCAACAGTCAAATGAGAAGCCTCTATTTAAATAAGCCCCTCCCCTTTGCATTCTTAACAGAGGCTTCTTTTGGTTTGTTCGCCTTTGCGCCCTGTCAGCTTGGTAAATACCCTTTATTAGTGTAAAATTGTTTAATGTCATATTCAGAAAGTGACATAAATCTCCAGTAACTCAGAAACATATTGACTTACATGAAAGGGCTTCTGCATGAGCTTGGTTATATTTCGGGTGACAGTTGTTTGGTTACCAATTCCAGGAATGGGTTCCAGGGGTCTGTAGATGCAGCACATGGTCACAGTCACTATATACAGGATATAAATTGCAGCCAGAAGGCAAAAATAGGGGCGTCCACAGCTCCGCCACTTGAGAAACACCAGCTGTTTCACAGGAGTGAGATCCAGAATATGCCGAGCCTGAAACCACAAATTGTCATGAATACAGAGTTATCTGTCAATTATATTTATTTACCAGTAGACCAATTCCTCTAAATTCTCTAGAAAATATTCCAAGAACCAATTAACTTCTTTAGCTTTCTGGAGAATTTTGTGATTTTTGTGTTTTCACCCTTCAGTAAATATGTCCTTGGCATTAGTTTCCCGGTGTAATATCCCAACTGAGCTAGGGGAACTCTGTAACCATTTCCACTTACCTCCTTTTTTTTGGAAGCAACAACAAGCTCCAGAACCGAATGATCCTCCCCCCAGGAGTCAATTCCTGACAGATCATACAAGGTGGAGTTTAATGGGCCGAATGTCCATTGGATCTGTTTCTTTCTCTGTACCAAGTGCTGAAACATCTGGCAGAAGATAAGGGAGAAGCATGAATCTCATAAGATCTGAGCAGTTAATCTGTATCCACTTTCTTGTGTTCCATGGTGTATTAGTACTTTTATTTTATATATGGAAAGACAGAATAATCCATGATTATTTCAATATTCCAATATAATCATAAGAGCTGTAAATGGGAATTTTCACCTTCCTTTCTCTGGATGGATCTAAGGGCATTCAGCTACAAAGCTTATGAGGTTGGACTGTTCCATAGTGGCACATAGAGAGGTGGGAAGCTTCTGCCTGTAACGTCTATGTGTCAGTGTGTCCATGGAGGAAAGACTTCTGCACTTGAATGGGTTTTGCTATTAGGAATTTGCTGACACAAATCACTATGCACGCCTAAATGTAGAATGTTTATCACCCAAACTGATTATTACATGCATAAATCATAAGGCTCTGTCCAAGTTGGAGTCTCTGGCTAAATGTTCCCCACCACAATAGCTGAGCGTCATAGACGAGGAGTTATGGTGGCCATAGACACACAGATCCGATCGTACGAATCGAGGATTCGTACGATTTTCGGATCGTGTGTGGCATGTGCCGACTTCTTTCGTCCGGCGGAGATCGGTCGTTTGGTCGATCGGTCAGGTTTGATTTTGACCCGACCGATCCCGCCGGAGCTCATGGCACATCGTAATCTGATCGTTCGGCCGTACGGCCGAACAATCAGATTACCCCCGATATAGCCATGCCTGTTAATGGCATATCGGGGAAAGATCCGCTCGTTTGGCAACATCGCCAAACGAGCGGATCTTTGCATCTATGGCCACCTTTACACTTATAATAATAATAAGCCATTAAAGTTCTAGTTGGATGGAATTGGGGGTTTCCAAGTAAAAGGCAAATCCATACATACCACTGTGTTGCCTTCAGCTGCTGCCACGTGTAAGGATGAGAGTCCCCTGTTGTTGGGAATGTTCTCCAGTCTCACCCCTCGTTCCCCTTTATCGTAAGACACAATGAGATCAAACATCTGGCAGGAGAAGGTTCTGTTGGGCTGCAGAGCCAGAATGTGCAGGATTGTGTTACCTGGTCATGAAAGATATAAACCATTATATCCTTTATATTAAAGAGCAGTGATGAGCACATTTTTTCGGCAGCCATGTATTTGTGATGAAATTCCGCACTTCACCACCTGCAAAATTTGTCGCAGAGAAAAAAGGCCACAAGAAAAAATGACCCATTCGCATTAATGCGTTTGGACAAAAAAATCGCCATAAAAAAACACGGCTATTGACTTTGATGCATTGGAGCAAGAAAAATTGCCATGTGTAAAAAAATTCTGACGCTGATTGACTTCAATACATTTTGTGAATTTTTTGCAGTTTCGGGAAGTTTTCTGCAGATTTGCTCGTCGCTATTAAAGAGCAGTTCTTCCTTATTTCTGACTTACTGGCACAGGGGATTTAGATCTATTTGCACAATTGTGTTTATCAGCGCTTTGCAATAGACCAGCAGGTCCCCTTAGAAATACCAGGTTGGTATTCAGCCAGTGTAAGACCATTCTACTGCTGCCCCATATCTCACCATAGCAGTCCTGGGCTCGGATATTGGCGCCGCTCTCAATAAGAAGACGGACAATGCCCTCGTGACCCACGCAGGCAGCGAATGACAGAACATGTTCCCCTACAAAAATTTATATTAAATATCAGTCGGTCAGTCAGTAAACAAACAACAAAGTCAACAATCCAAGGCTGAGTCAGTTAGAAAGAATTAACAGTAACGGATCTACTTTGTCATAGTGAGCGTTAATACGGAACATGCAATAGACAAGGGTTAATCACTGATTAATGGGCAATAATTCCTGGATGACAGTGTAACTAATAGCAGCTTTGTAACCTCCACAGAATGGACTTTCAGTCACACAAACATCTCATCTGAACTCAAAATACAGTAAAAAAATACAAACCCAAAATAAAATGAAATTAAATTATATTCTAAGCAACTTCCCAATATAAATTCATCAATTCATTCCTTGTCATTGTGTCTGTCCCTTTCTCTGCACTGCTGCCTCTGACTCCTGATACAACTTCCCAATATCCATTCATTCCTCATTCTCACTGGGTTTATAGTTCTGTGTAACTGTCATTGTGTCTGTCCCTTTCTCTTCTCTGCACTGCTGCTTCTGACTCCTGATACAACTTCCCAATATCCATTCATTCCTCATTCTCACTGGGTTTATAGTTCTGTGTAACTGTCATTGTGTCTGTCCCTTTCTCTGCACTGCTGCTTCTGACTCCTGATACAACTTCCCAATGTCCATTCATTCCTCATTCTCACTGGGTTTATAGTTCTGTGTAACTGTCATTGTCTGTCCCTTTCTCTTCTCTGCACTGCTGCTTCTGACTCCTGATACAACTTCCCAATATCCATTCATTCCTCATTCTCACTGGGTTTATAGTTCTGTGTAACTGTCATTGTGTCTGTCCCTTTCTCTTCTCTGCACTGCTGCTTCTGACTCCTGATACAACTTCCCAATATCCATTCATTCCTCATTCTCACTGGGTTTATAGTTCTGTGTAACTGTCATTGTGTCTGTCCCTTTCTCTGCACTGCTGCTTCTGACTCCTGATACAACTTCCCAATATCCATTCATTCCTCATTCTCACTGGGTTTATAGTTCTGTGTAACTGTCATTGTGTCTGTCCCTTTCTCTGCACTGCTGCTTCTGACTCCTGATACAACTTCCCAATATCCATTCATTCCTCATTCTCACTGGGTTTATAGTTCTGTGTAACTGTCATTGTGTCTGTCCCTTTCTCTGCACTGCTGCTTCTGACTCCTGATACAACTTCCCAATATCCATTCATTCCTCATTCTCACTGGGTTTATAGTTCTGTGTAACTGTCATTGTGTCTGTCCCTTTCTCTGCACTGCTGCTTCTGACTCCTGATACAACTTCCCAATATCCATTCATTCCTCATTCTCACTGGGTTTATAGTTCTGTGTAACTGTCATTGTGTCTGTCCCTTTCTCTGCACTGCTGCTTCTGACTCCTGATACAACTTCCCAATATCCATTCATTCCTCATTCTCACTGGGTTTATAGTTCTGTGTAACTGTAACTGACGGGATAATCTCACAATTCCCTTATAGGAGAGAGAGAGAACAAACCGAAGTAGAAGAGGTTCCTCTGGTTAAAAGCAAAGAAGCTTCCGGTGACACGAGGAGACCGGACATCAGCGCCATTAATTATGAGCAGCTTCACCAAATTCTGGTTCTGATTCACGGCTGCAATGTGCAATGCTGTTTGACCTGGAGAGGAAACCGGCGCCATCAATATTGAGTGCAAAGTGCCGCAGAGTAATCCAAGTTTCAGTCCCCATCATGGGAAGGCATTGGAATCTTTTATTCCATTCATTACAGAGAGAATTTCTTTAGACAAGAGCATGAGATTTAATGTAATTGTTACGTATTGTATTGAATTGTAACTGTAACTGATATGAGGAGTCCATTGGGCACCAATCAGTTCAGGGAGGTTCCCTTTACTTCTTACTATTGCTATGAAAGCAGAAAAGGGGTTGTTCACCTTTAAATTAACTGCCAGTATGATGTAGAGAGGGATATTCAGATACAATTTACAATTGGTTTTTATTTTTTATTATTTGTGGTTTTTGACTTATTTAGCTTTTTATTCAGCAGCTCTCCAGTTTGCAATTTCAACCATCTGGTTGCTAGGGAACACATTACCCTAGCAACCATGCACTGATCTGAATAAGAGACTGAAATATGAATAGGAGAGATCTGAATAGAGAGGTGAGTAATAAAATATAGCAATAATAATACATTTGTAACATTTGCTTTTTAGGTGGGGTCAGTGACCCCCCATCTCCCCTACCTTTTGAAAGCTGGAAAGAGTCAGAGGAAAAAGGTAAATAATTTAAAAATTATAAAAAATAAATAATAAAGACAATTGAAAAGTTGCTGTGAATTTACCATTCTAGAACATACTAAAAGTTAACTTAAAGGTGAACCACCCGTTTAAATCCTTGCAAGTGAACGGCTGACCTTCATACAAGGCGGAGGTGCAGGGCAGATTAACAAGGTTGGGGGCTTTATTTATCAGCATTTGTGCAGCCTCCAGGTTATCGTATAGCGCCGCCACGTGAAGCGCCGTCTCCCCCATGGCACCTGTGGGCACAAGAAATAGACCAAATTAAAATAACTGATATTATTGTCTATATATACTGTATATACTGTATATAGTATAGATAATCATGACATGTAAGAATGTTAGGGTCAAGAACGTTTGGAATTTGGGGATTCAAAGAAGTATTAACTACCCCAGGAGAAACTGTGAAACTGAAAAACTGAAAATCAAAGACAATTAGGTGCAATTTTATTACCCAAATCCAAAAGAGCAAAAGGCAATTGTCCAGGGTTCACAGATGTTGGAGGTCTACTTTGTGTCTGATCATTTCCCCCGATTGTTATTCCCATTTTATTCAACTACACAATCATCTACCTGCCTTCTGGCCATCACCTCCCCCCGCTGCCCAACATAGATTGCAAGCTTATTGCCGACAGCTGACAGCTAATGGGGGGCTGCAGCCGGCAGAGTGGGAGGGTGGGAAAAGTAATCAGAAAAGCAATTGTTTGCCTTTGTGACATCATACACCTGAATATAGATATTAGGCACTTTGCCTAGGGTTTATTTTATATTAATTGTTACTTTTTAATTAGGGTTAGGGTTGTGTTCATGGCACAGGGGGCCGAGCTCCTCCCACCTCTGGAATAAAGATCAGTGGAAGGACAGTCCAGCAGCTTCTTCATCATTCCCACATTATTCTCTTTGGCAGCAAGAAGCAGAGGGCTCTCCTGGATTCTGTGGGACATAGAAGGGTTAATGGGAATATTAGGAAAGAGGAATATATACAGTATGAGAGAAGGAAGAGTTGACATCAGGAATAATATATATACAATATAATAATATGTATATAATAATAATACATATAATAGGGATAAAAACCATGAGTTTTGGCAAATAGGCACAGTCTTTTAGAAGGGGGAGTGTAGATGGTGGGGATAAATCAAATATAACATTTTTATATTCAGTCAGGGACATATTCCATATTAGTGATGTGCGGGCCGGCCCAACCCGTGGCTTTACCTGTGGGTGAACTGCTCCTCTTGTGGGTCGCAGGTGGGTTCAAGTTGAGATTTTCTACCTGCTCTCCTCCCAGCGACCTTTAACTGCGGACTTCCGACTTCTGTCTTCCTGTTTTATAAACTCACGCCTGCCCCTCCCCTTTTGTGACATCATTGGCAGGGAGGGGCGACGCAGGTTTATACATAGAGGGGGGAGGCGGCTGCAAGTTGGACAAGCATGGGTCCGGGTCGGGTGCGGGTTGAGATTTTCTCAACCAGCACATCACTAATTCATACATGCAGGGCCGGCCTTAGGCCAATTGGGCCCCGCACCTCTGAGGGCCCCGCACTGCCCATTTCCTTTCTATTTTGTGCCTGTATGCCCTTATTTTCCTAAATACTTGCTGTGTCAGTAGCCAGCAACACTTTGTCTAGGGGCCCCGCCAAGTGGTCCCAATTGGGCCCCACATTTGATAGGATCAGCCCTGCATACATGGTCCCCCGAGGGCACGTTTCTAGGAACAAACAATTCAGCAATAAACAGAAAATCCCCCCAGCCTATCTATGGACCCTAAACTGGGGGGGGGGGCTGAGGGGAATATATCTGCACCCAGGGCCGGATTTACCTTTTGTGCACAGTTGCTATGGCGCCCCCCCAGATCCATGGCTCGCTCACTCCAACCTTACAAATGAGAACTGCACGACCACGGACGTTGCGCCGGTGTGTGCGCATGCGCGGCGCAGTTGCGCGACAATGTAATTACGCGCGCTAAAGGAATAAGTTGTTTGCGCTCCTTTTCCTTTTGGGTTGCAGTTATATAGATGTTAGGGGCGTCTTTTTGCCACCCCTAAACATCTTGCCGCCCTAGGCCCGGGCCTAGGGGGCCTCTCCCTAAATCCGGCCCTGTCTGCACCAACTACACCGTGGATGTACCAGTTGGGTAGGAGAGGGGTCGGTAAGGGGCTCAAGTGCAAGCAGGAATCCGTACGTCAAATGTCTTATAGTGGAAACTAGCGCTGGACAGCAAAGTAGCAGAACCAGCCAGTGCAAAATACTTTGCTAGTTAGCCCTAATATGAATGGATGGATTGCTTGCAACTGAATCATGATATATAAGTATGGTTATGATGAATATGTAGTCACTTTGATACTAACATTATACTCCAATTATTTTAAACAGAATACAGAAAATTATAGAACTTGTGTATTTTTTTCCCTGCCCTCTACTGGCAAATTTGAGTTCAGTGTTGGAAATATATAGGATTTTGCAGGAAATAATGTTTTCTGTAGCAGTGACCCAAGTGCATGATATTTGTATTTATTTATATTGCACATTACAAAGTCAACAATAGGGCACAAGTGGATCTAACTGGCATCCTCGGACCAGTGAACAATTGAGCAAAGAAATATACACAAATATATAAATGTACCCAGTGCTCACAAGATGCAAACAAAACAGGGCACAGCTATTGTACCTCAAAGATCTGACAATCTATTATTATTTTACATTAACAAACTGAAACTGTGAGTGTTGTTTCCCCTGCCTGACTGAGGAATTCATGATTAGAACCCTCTGAATGCTCCCTTAGGGTGGGTGCTCCCTACAGGGTGATTGATGCGGGTGTCTTACTGCCATAATTATCAATGAGACATTCAGTAGCAATTGTTTAGGAGCCGCCCTGACATGGCTGGACATTTATCATTTGTATGTATCGGATTCCCGGGAAAGTTGCGCAATTCCCAGTAACCCGGCAGCCTCCCTGCACTGGATGGAACCAACCTGCAACCTTTCCATTTTGCAAGAAAGAGTCCTGCAAAGTCCCCCCGGCACCAGCAGAGGGAGCATGTGAGTGGCATAAGAGACTGCCGGGCAGAACCAAAGGTTGTTTCATGGCAATGCTTTGCTTTCTCTTGGCATGAGGTTTATTGCATGAGAAGCCCACACTGTACACTGGCTACTGCAGAGATACATAAGGGCTCATTCACAATGACCCACGCAGTGTGCAACAAGCAACAGGAGAAAGCTATTGGCCATTTTTTACATTTTACTCACTGGATGGACCATTGTGCAAATAGCCACAACCTTTACACTCTTGTGCACCTCAATTCTCAAGCACCTGTACCCACCCAGGGGTCCTGAATTACCTCTATAATGTTTTGGTTCACTGGGGATGATGTTAGTAGTCACAATATGAATTTGGTTAGCGTACTAGGACTTTTGTGCACATTAAGTCATTTAAAAACAAAATTAGATTTTAAGTTGCTGGCAACAATTATTATATTATGCATACATAATACATACTCTCGCTATATTTAAGGTTAGCTATAAGACACTCCTTGTACAAGACATTTCAACATCAAATCCCTTGCATTCATTAAAAATATAACAATTTTGAGAACAAAATCATTTTATGGAAGCAAAATCATTTTTATCTGCAACAAATTAACTGGGTGGAGAAAAATGTATTTTTGTGGTTATGAATTCTGTAATGACAGTTACACAGAACTATAAACCCAGTGAGAATGAGGAATGAATTGATATTGGGAAGTTGTATCAGGAGTCAGAAGCAGCAGTGCAGAGAAGAGAAAGGGACAGACACAATGACAGTTACACAGAACTATAAACCCAGTGAGAATGAGGAATGAATGGATATTGGGAAGTTGTATCAGGAGTCAGAACCAGCAGTGCAGAGAAAGGGACAGACACAATGACAGTTACACAGAACTATAAACCCAGTGAGAATGAGGAATGAATTGATATTGGGAAGTTGTATCAGGAGTCAGAAGCAGCAGTGCAGAGAAGAGAAAGGGACAGACACAATGACAGTTACACAGAACTATAAACCCAGTGAGAATGAGGAATGAATGGATATTGGGACGTTGTATCAGGAGTCAGAAGCAGCAGTGCAGAGAAGAGAAAGGGACAGACACAATGACAGTTACACAGAACTATAAACCCAGTGAGGACGAGGAATGAATGGATATTGGGAAGTTGTATCAGGAGTCAGAAGCAGCAGTGCAGAGAAGAGAAAGGGACAGACACAATGACAGTTACACAGAACTATAAACCCAGTAAGAAAGAGGAATGTGTGATACTGACTTCATTCCTATTTGTTGGTGTGTGTGGGGGGCAGGGCTGGATTTACATAGTTGGCGCCCCTAGTCCCAATGCCGTTCGTTGCCCCGGTTTCCTCTCCTGTATTTGTGCAAAGTTTCATCATCTGGACCGGAGCAAGGGGGGTATTTGCGCACAGGAAATTTAAAAAATGATGTATCTCCTGCACATCCCTAATATTTTTTAACCAGTGTGGGTGTGGTTGATCAGAATGCCACCCCTAAAAGTCTGCTGCTCTAGGTCCAGGCCTTGGTGTCCTTTCCACAAATCCGGGCCTGGTGGGTCATTTTCTGTATGGTCTGTGGTTGGGGATCCCTTGGGAATGGTGAGTATTCTCCACGTAGCCAAGGATAATAAATTCCCTATTAAAACATGTTGAGTAGCTGAGACTCTGATCCCTGTGGTTCTTTTATTCTTATTACCCTTTATTCTTCCTGAGACACAAAAGGCCAGTTTATATAATAAGCCCAATGGTTACAGTTTGTGGAACTGGAAATGGGCTGATATAAGGGGCAGTTGGCTCAGGGCAAAGCTCCTGCTGGTTGGCCCCCTTCAGCAGATGAACTAGAATAAAGCAGTTAATAAGAGACGGACATGGCAGCAAATAAACCATAATTACCAAATGGGAAACCAAAGTAGAACATGAAATATCAGTCTTTTATAGAGATTATATAAGGGTTGTACATTTCCATAATGAGGGGTTTGGCATTTCAGGGGGTTACTTAAGTCAAAAGGCAATAGCAGAGAAAAAGGTCTGATGATGGGCCCCCAGTCTTGCCTTGATTAAATAGCCCAGGGCTAGGGCTTTGTTTCCTCCTTTCCAGAGACCAAGAGAGATGCCCAGTTGTGCCCTTGTGTGTGTGTGTGTGTGTGTGTATCATCTGCACTTGTGAGGATTGTCAGAAATGTGTGGAAATGACATAAAACCAGTTCTCCCCAGTGCCCCTCCCACCCCCACCAATCAAACATGCAATTGTTTGTGTACTAGAGGCCGGCAATCACTTGTTATCTTTATAGCCATCTGGCCAGCCAGAGCCCACCAGATTAACTCTGTTTGTTCCAAAACATTTCTCTCTGCATCTGCCATCCCAACTGAATTGCTGAGATTTAAGGACATATTTGCTTCAGTGCTGGAAACAAAAACTCACATCATTTCCTAGGATTTCATTTGGCATCAGTCACAGAAACTTAGGAATGAAACAAATGCCAGAAGCTCATTTGTGGTTTTGTCTGTTGAACCCAAAGCTGAACGGGCAAATAAGGGATTGGGCTTTTGTGAAAGATTTGCTCTCAGAGGAAAGTCACATATGAAGCAGCTGGTGCATGCGTGGAGTTCTCAGACCCAGATTAGCACAAATTTGCTGTGGTAACAACAAGAATAGCATTTTGGGCTAGAGATGGTGGGAAGGACATCAATTAAATGGCACAACTAGATTTACTGAGGAAACAAGGCTCTAATTTATTTCCAGAAGTAAAGTTATTGGGAAACCAGAAGCAATCAGGTGTGAAGAACTTGGTTTTTTGAGGTTAACAAAGATCTTAGATTAAAAGTAGACACAAGACCCTATTCTACCTGAAGAAGTAGGTCCCTAGTTCCAGCTGTTTATTTGGTCATTGAGTCAACCTCATACTATTAGCACTAATGAGCCTCCAGTTAAAGGTCCATACTGTGAATTCTTTCTCCCTAATCAGAGCTTCCATGTTGAATGTTTCCATTCTGTAGGCCATCCACACCAGCATTAAGTACAAGTCTGTATACAAGTCTGTATACAGAGCTCACAGTCCAATGCTCCACTACTGAAGAGAGTCTACGTCATGAATTACTACTCACTACAATGAGCTCCCAATTCATTATCTATTGTCAATACAGGGTCCAGTACATGAATTCCTTTGCCTTATTCACTGCTTCCATTTTCACTTCTACAGAGACTCTACACCAGTGATCCCCAACCAGTAGCTTGTGAGTAACATGTAGCTCTCTGACCCATTGGATGTTGCTCCCAATGGCCTTAAAGCAGGTGCTTATTTTTAATTCCTCGCTGACATAAAAACTCCATCTGGGGGTTTAACGGCTGCCTGTATGTGGGGGAGAAGCGGTACTGCCACTGTTCCGCTAGTGGAGAGAAGGTGCCAGTCTGGAAAATCAGTCTGGAAATAAAAAGAGGGACAAAATTTTGCGTAGGGAGGGGGATTTTTTGTCCACGCCTGTTTGTTGGCCACATCCCCTAATTGCCATGTGAATGTTACAAAATTTAGCAGGTTATGAAAGTCTAAACATATTTCTGTGTTTTTTTCCTAGATATTACAGTTTTACTAATGGAGGGGAATTGCCCTTTAAGCTGCGAGTTTAACTTCTCCCAAGAGACCTGTTGTCTAAATTGTTACAATTACTTGTTTGCTTATCTCAAAATTGTTACAAAAGTATCTTATCTGCAGCTGTGGTTGTTCTGGGCTCTTTGCCAAAAGCCAAGTTATAAACAGTTTCTTTTTTTAGCTGTTCAGTGCAGAGAAAAACTGGACTTTCCAGTACAAATGAGGGACTGCAGGTTGAGCTGTCGAAATCGGACTGTCCCGCTGAAAACGGGACAGTTGGGAGGTATATGACATAGAAATGAATCCAGTGCTCAGTTGGTCCCTATAAAAGAGATTGTTCACCTTTAAATTAACTGTTAGTATGACATAGAGAGGGATATTCCGAGACAATTTGAAATTGGTTTTCATTTTTTATTATTTGTGGTTTTTGAGTTATTTATCTCTTTATTCAGCAGCTCTCCAGTTTGTAATTTCAGCAATCTAGTTGCTAAGGTCAACATTACCCTAGCAACCATGCATTGATTGGAATGAGAGACTGGAATATGAATAGGAGAGGGACTGAATAGAAAGATGAGTAATAAAAGTAATAATAACAATACATTTGTAGCCTTACAGAGCTTTTATTTTTAAATGGGGTCAGTGACCCCCATATGAAAGCTGAAAAGAGTCCAAAGAAGAAGGCAAATAATTAAAAAACTGTGAAAAATAAATAATGAAGACTAGTTGAACTGTTGCTTAGAATTGGCCATTATATAACATACTAAAAGTTAATTTAAAGGTGAACCACCCCTTATCATTGAGCATTTGTTCTTTGTTCTTTAATTTCTAAGTGCTTGTGCTGTGATTGAATAAGGAACTGTTAGCATTGGCTCATCCAATATCCCAGATTTGCTCCTGATCAATTCATTTCCCATATTTGCACTTAATCAATTAATATCCCATATCTGCACCTAATCAATTAATATCAAATATTTGCACCATATTCAATAAATATTCCTTATTTGCACCTGATCCAGTTAATATCCCATATTTGCACCTGATCCAGTTAATATCCCATATTTGCAACATATTCAATTAATATCCCATATTTGTACCTGATCAATTAATATCCCATATTTGCACCTGATCCAATTAATATCCCATGTTTGCACCTTATCAATTAATATCCCATATTTGCTCCATATACAGATATTTGCACCACATTCAGTTAATATCCCATATTTGCACCTGATCAATTAATATCCCATATTTGCACCTGATCAATTAATATCCCATATTTGCACCTGATCAATTAATATCCCATATTTGCACCTGATCAATTAATATCCCATATTTGCACCATATTCAATCAATATCTCATATTTGCACCATATTCAATTAATATCACATATTTGAACCCGATCATTTAATATCCCATATTTGCACCATACTCAATTCATATCCCATATTTGCGCCTGATCATTTAATATCCCACATTTGCACCTGATCAATTAATATCACATATTTCAGCTTGATCATTTAGTATCCCATATTTGCACCATACTCAATTAATATCCCATATTTGCACCTGATCAATCAATATCCCATTTTTGCATCATATTCAGTTAGTATTCCATATTTGCAGCTCATCAAATGAATATCAAATATTTGCTCCAGATATGCTGAAATCAACTATTTCTTAAAACTACTAAAATTTCACAGTTGTTGTTGTGAAAAAATGACAATTACACACTAAATGATGTCACTGTATGTACCAAAGAAGGTCTTGGACCCCACATCCCTTGACAAATTGTACTGCACCTCCCAAACACAAAGAGGCACAACATATTATACTTACAAACACTTACATATATTTACATCACACACACACAGACACACACACAAACTTGTTCCATTGATGAATCCCATAGTCACTCACCTTTTCTGCTGTAACATGTGGATCTCATCCAGCTCCAAACCCTGTGGGGCCCGATTCCAAATCTGGCTCTTGAGTCCATTCCACACATTATTGGTGACACTGCTGTTCTTATGGCAATAAAATAAACCCATTTTAAAGCTAAAGGGGAAGCTCACCCTAACACAAAGCACAGACTGCCCCAAATTTACTATCGTGGGGGATTTTGTCTGTAGTACCCCAAGTTCTACCTCAGAGTTCCTCTTCCACAGCTAAGCTTTTAGCAGCCCTGGGCTTGATCAGTACAGAAAGGAATAATACAGGCGAGCAGGGAGCCCCACAGTCCCACTAGTGATACAAGGGGAAGGTAAATAGAGATAAATTGTTCCCAATAAATCCCCAAACTCCTGTGAATTCCTCCCTCAGTCTCACTCTCAGCACCAACAGCCTCTGTCCCTAGAGATTCAGCCACCAAATATCTCAGGCTCCTAAATATAACCCAGATAATGTGTAATTAGCACTTGCTGAAATACCTGGGAGGGTTCTCACCTGGACACACCCCCTCCACAATTAAAGAGATAGCTGCTTTGTTTGGGAGTAAACACTGCACCACAAGTGAGGGGGTTGGGGGAGAAATAAACAGAGAGGGGGGAAAAGGCCAATTGTCTTCCCAACGTCACTGAATCCACCCCTCTTAACCCTCTCACTATTGGGGTCTGCCATAATCTGTGGAATTCTTCCCAAACTGAACATTTTGGAAAAAGAATAAAATGGAAAGTTCTGTATAGTTCTGTGATATTTAATGGATGTACACGCACTCAGATTAGGGGAATTAGTCGCCCAGCTACAAATCTCCTCTTCTTCGGGCGACTAAATCTCCCCAAACTGCCTCTTGCCGGCTACAATGTAAATCACCAGTGGGATGGCAATCGGTCCACTTTGTTTGCCTCATACGAAAACTTCGGAAATGCTCCGAGTGCCATCCCGCCGGCGATCTAGATTCTAGTTGGCAGGAGGCAGTTCGTGGGAGATTTAGTCCCAAAGAAGAGGCGATTTATTGTTGGAGACTAAATCTCCCCGAAACTGAACGTGTGGTCAGAAAAAAAACATATTTATCAAAGAAATATTGAAATAAATCATGAAATGACCCAAATACATTCACTTCTCTGCCAGTGTCTGGGCCAGTCACACATCCATATTGCAATTGTAACTAAGGAATTCAAGTTAAAAATCCTCCCAAGTAACTTGTAAGTGAATCAAGAGGAACTGAATCAAAAAAGGGGGTTTTGTTTGTTTGTACCGAAACTGAACACAAAACTGACCTGAATGTTCCCTGTACATCACTGGTTTCCCTGATGGAATTAAAGCAGGTTGGGGGGTTGTTATTTATCCAACAACCAGAAAGTCCCACTCTCTCATGAACAAGAATCAAACTGATTGAAGTCCACACTGATGAAACCTCACTCTTGTGCAGGAAACAAACATACAAAATGCCCAAAAAATCATGTCTGGTCTCACAGACACAACGGTCATGATAAAGTGTATAAATACTGGGACGGAATTGCCATCAATAAGATCTGGGCTAAATACTGACCAATAACTGGGAGGAATATAGATAATAATAGCAGATAGAAATGGATAAAAACAGAATGAGGGAATAAGCTGTGTGCTCTTGTATACACACAAAACTGCACAAGGAATTGTACCAGGTCATTTTATATTTCACTAGGGATGCACCGAATCCAGGATTCGGTTCGGGATTCGGCCAGGATTCGGCCTTTTTCAGCAGGATTCGGATTCGGCCGAATCCTTCTGCCTGGCCGAACCGAATCCCAATCCTAATTTGCATATGCAAATTAGGGGCGGGAGGGAAATTGCGTGACTTTTTGTCAGAAAACAAGGAAGTAAAAAATGTTTTCCCCTTCCCACCCCTAATTTGCATATGCAAATTAGGGTTCGGATTCGGTTCGGTATTCGGCCGAATCTTTCGTGAAGGATTCGGTGGTTCGGCCGAATCCAAAAAAGTGGATTCGGTGCATCCCTATATTTCACACAAACATACAAAGGCAGCAAAGTGTGCCCAAAAGGTCATTAAATAGGAGGAATATTATATTAATCATAATAGAATGGGGGAAAGGTGAATGAATAAATATCCTCAAATTGATTTAAACAAACATAAATAACATAAATACATAAATTATTATTATTATTATTATTATTATTATTATTATTACTACTAAAGATAATAATAATATTCATAATATGTGAGAGCATTAATAAATTGCATCAGACTGAGCTAAACATAAATACATAATATAAATCAACAATAATATTAAGAATATGTGGGAGAACAAATCAATAACCAAATATGGAACTGAACATAAATAAATAAAAATAATAAATGATCCAAATAACAAAAGGCAGGGAAATGAATGAATAATCTCAGATTGATTTGAACCTAAATGTAATATATTATTAATAATAATAATCATAATAATAATAAAAACAACAGAATGTGGGAGCATTAACCAAAATAATAATATTAAAAAGGAGGGAAATTAATGAATAGCCTGAGATTGATTTGAACATAAATATAATAATAACAAAAAGGTATAATAATATCGAAATACAGGAGAAGGAAGGAACTTTAGTTTAAGCTGAACATAAATAAAATATAATAATAATAATAAAAGAATGAGAAGAGAATTAATGAATAATTAATCCTGAGAAATAATAAGAGAAATAAGAGAAAAGTAGTAGAATTTGGGGAATGTGTGTATGTTGGCCCTGGGGCCGTTGTTCCATATCTGTATAAAGTATTTGCGTTTGATGTTTAAATTGAATTCTGGTTTCTGGCAGGGAACAGACCCAAACTGTACAATAGGGGGTGAAGATATTCCAGTATTTCTGGAATTTATAAATCAGACTGACATTATTATTATTATTATTTTATAATGGCACTGCCAGTTACCCCAGGATATCATATTGGGGAAATGAAAGAGAATAAATTATAGGCTGATGTAGAAATTAGAGGCTAAAGAAGTCAAATCCTGACAATGAAAAAGGAGCAAAGGAGCTTCCTATCCATCCGGCCCACGGCACTGCATCATCTCCCTGCATATACACTCACTATTCTTTTCTGCCAGTTTTGATGCCAAGCAGCACCAGCAACTCCCTGCCATTTCAGAGGATCTAAGGGAGAAATTCCTGAGAAGAGATTTGTTGGCAAAAATAAGAATTATTTTATTCCAAGAAAACCGGCTGAAAATCACGTCCTTCCCAAACGCTCGTACATTGCTCCGTATGGAGGAGAATCATCTCACAGCCCTGCCCTGATTAATGGGATAAATAACACATTTGTTTCTGACACTATATCCAGCTACTGCCCCTCTTACCCCGAATTGTGCCACTTGTGCCCCACAGTTTGCACTGGAACAGGAGATAAAGATTGTGGCTGCTGTTTCTCTTATTGTTGCTTATTACGGGGAGGGAAGGTGATGATCTGTGGAAATAACCTGAGTCTTCTTGATAAAACTGCCCAGTTTCAACAGTTATAAATAAATATTTAAGTGGAAAATATTGAATAAAAAATGATTAAAGCGCAAACCTACAAGAATAATAAAGGGCAGGTATTTGAGAATTTGTAGCTTAATGGGAAAGAAATATCTTGGTTTCACATTTCACTTTACTCTGCTCTATTTCAGTTCCATTCATAAAGATTCACAATCTGCATTTCACATGACTGACTTTGCCTTTACAGGAACAGGAATCATGTTTAGTAGAAAGAATAGTGAAATAATGTTTTTTTATGGCAACAAATAGTTCCTGTTGGTCACATCTGTCCTTTAATATGAAGTGTATTATATGTGTCTACATGATCTTACACTTTGCCTTGGCACAAGCAGTATGGCAGCTTCTCTCATATGTGCCAACAGAGATATGCAGATAAATAGTTCTGTCAGATGTATTTAATAAGGGGTTATTGTCCCCTTTATATTATTCTATATTCTAAAGGGAAACATATGAGATCACTTGGACAGTCCCCCCCTTACTTGCCCTTTAGGCCTAACCAGGACTGACCCCATTGGCAGGAGGAATTATTAGGCATGGAGTGATTTCCGCAAGATAAATAATAACTATAATAATACTGATAATAAAGGGAATGTGCTGAATGGCCTGAGGTTGGCTATAAAAGGAAGCCAAGCATTAAATGTGACCCATGTGATTTACAAGATATGGGAACTGGCCCTTTCCTTCATTTCACTGACCACAAATAACTACTGCACCCCCACTCCTCATTCTCGGGGGCTGCTGGCAGAACTGGGAGGGAAATGGGACAGATCCCATTATCGTTGGCAGTAGCAGTGCTCATAGCTATTTATCATATCATATGTCCCGACATTCTGGAGCAATGACTTGTTTGTCTTCTTTGTATTGTGTCCCTCTCCCAAAACAAGTGGCAAGTGAATGCGGAGGAGGGGGTGGAACATAATATCATAAAATAAAGCCATTCTTTCCGGTTCTTACACAATTGCCCCCAATCTACAGGAACTGATCAGCAATAGAGATGTTAATAGAGAACATCAGTTTGTTCCAATTCACTGCTGCCCGGCCCGGATCAGATCTGGACGAGGATCATTACACACACTCACTCCTCAATCCAACTCAATGCAAATCTGAAGATAAGGCTAAAGATTAACATGGGGGGGGCATCTCACTGGAACCGGACTATCAGTAAATATTATTCTAAAGGCACTGAACAGCTGTGTAACACTGACTGGCACTGAGAGGGTTAATATAACTCCACAAATATGTGGGTCACAGTTATTACAATGGGTGACAATTCTGTGCACAATCAGACAGAATCAGAACTTACTAATTGGCCAAATCATCTGATTGAGGGGAATTTTCAAGGGGAGGGGTGGGGGGTGCATGGCTCATTTCTAACATTTACAGTAAAATCACTCAAATAACACAAATTGGCACTGCCAGGAACAGCATCCCAGATCCAGGCCACTGGTTGCAGAGGAATAATAGACAGTGCTGAGCCCTGAACCAAAACCAAACCCAACAGAATTATGTCCATAAGGAAAGGAAACCTCATTGCTGGGCACCTACATAACAATAACCAACCTGTAACTTATTATGGACCAGTACTCTCTCTCCCTAATTAACCCAACAATGAGGCATCATTACCCTTCTTTGCTTCGTTACCCTCTCTGTTAAACCCCTATCAATGAAGAACAATTCCCATCATTCCTTAATTGGCAGCAGGTTACTCTGTGACTATCCCGGTATCCAGGAACATTCCCTATAGAGATATTCCTGTGTATATGAATGGGCCCTTGTATTGTTACAGACACTCAGTTGGGCACAGAACTGGACTTGGCATGAAGCAGAGCCAATACATTTATACAACTGATTGTGATAAATGTGAGTCTGACCTAGAGGCCACACACACACAGGGAGATACATGTGTTTCACCTCATCATAATCCAGAGTTGTGCAGCTAGAGGTCTATAAATCCATGTGGCCCTTTTGGCTACTGTGTCGGGCCCCTAGCCTGCATTATTGTATTAGAGAGGGTACAGAGAAGGGCAACTAAGCTGGTAAAAGGTATTGAAAATCTTAGCTATGAGGAAAGACTGGCCAAATTGGGGATGTTCACGTTGGAGAAGAGGCGCTTAAGGGGAGATATGATAACTATGTATAAATATATAAGGGGATCATATAATAATCTCTCTAATGATTTATTTACCAGTAGGTCTTTCCAGCTGACACAAGGTCACCCATTCCGATTAGAAGAAAAGAGGTTCCGCCTAAATATTGGGAAGGGGTTTGTTACAGTGAGAGCTGTGAAGATGTGGAATTGTCTCCCTGAATCAGTTGTACAGGCTGATACATTAGATAGGTACAAGGAAGGGTCGGATGCTTTATTCACCAGTAGCTCCTCCCAGCAGACAGGAGGGAGCCAATGAGATTAGAGGAGGGAAAGGGGTGTTACAGGGAGAGCTGGGAAGTGAATCAGGGGTACAGGCTGATACATTAGATAGGTACAAGGAAGGGTCGGATGCTTTATTCACCAGTAGCTCCTCCCAGCAGACAGGAGGGAGCCAATGAGATTAGAGGAGGGAAAGGGGTGTTACAGGGAGAGCTGGGAAGTGAATCAGGGGTACAGGCTGATACATTAGATAGGTACAAGGAAGGGTCGGATGCTTTATTCACCAGTAGCTCCTCCCAGCAGACAGGAGGGAGCCAATGAGATTAGAGGAGGGAAAGGGGTGTTACAGGGAGAGCTGGGAAGTGAATCAGGGGTACAGGCTGATACATTAGATAGGTATAAGAAGGGGTTGGATGGTGTTTAGCAAGTGAGGGAATACAGGGATATGGGAGATAGCTCATAGTACAAGTTGATCCAGGGACTGGTCCCATTTTGGAGTCAGGAAGGAATTTTTCCCCCTCTAAGGCAAATTGGAGAGGCTTCAGATGGGTTTTTTGCCTTCCTCTGGATCAACTGGCAGATAGGTAGTTAATAAAAAAAAAAAAAGGTTGAACTCGATGGACATGTGTCTTTTTTCAACCTTACTTACTATGTTACTATGTTACTATGTAATAAACCTCCAATGATGGCATGATTTAATTACACTGTGGCCCCAGTGGTTTTGGACAATAGCTAATCAGCCTACAAGATCAAATAGATGCCAATAATTTTATCTATGTCATATTCACCTGAAGGTTCTGCTTTATTCATATCAATGGAATTTAGCAGTGTATTGAGCAAAAGAACATCCCACAGATTTCAGTTACCCAGTCCATGTTGGCCAATGTCTGCTCAGCATCTCAGCCTCAAATTCATGGCCGTATTTGTCCCTTTAAGAGTAAATTAATGGCTGTGCTGATCAATGTCCCTTTAAGAATACATTTATAGCGTTATAATGCAATGTCCCTTTAAGAATAAATTCATGGCTGTGCATCATCATCATCCTGTTCATCCTGATCAATAGAGCAATAATCTTTCTTACAGGAACCCAGTGATATAATCAGTTTCATTTCACTTAACTCCCTTGGCTATTGGCTTTGGCTCTGCTGTACCCGCCTCCAGTGACACGGTGTCATTATACATGTCTTTGGCATGACACTGGCCGCTGGCCCATGGAGCAGTCACACGTATAACGGCAGAGTGGCTGCATCTGTATATATGCCATTGCCCCCCAGCAATCATATTTAGATTGTAAGCTCTATTGGGCAGGAAGCACCTTCCTCTTGTATCTTTAATACTTAGCTCTTAATTTTTCATACAACTGAATTTATTTATGTGCATTTATTATTGTATTGCCCCCTGTTTGTTCTATTCATTTAATGTTTTACTGTACAGTGGTGTGTGCATAATTACCGCTATATGAATAAAAATATAGAACAAATATCAGTAGCCAACACAAGTATTCTTTTATGTCAAACTCCTATATGACACATGGATCTTTTATGTGGCCACACGTTGGTGCCATACACCCATTGACTTTAATAATGCATTAGGACAAAAAAATCGCCGTAAGAAAAAACACCCATTGACTTTAATGCATTTGGAGAAAAAAAGTCACCTTAAGAAAAAACGCCCATTGACTTTAATGCATTTGGAAAAAAAAAGTCGCCATAAGAAAAAACACCCATTGACTTTAATGCATTTGGAGAAAAAAGTCGCCATAAGAAAAAACACCCATTGACTTTAATGCATTTGGAGAAAAAAGTCGCCATAAGAAAAAACACCCATTGACTTTAATGCATTTGGAGAAAAAAGTCGCCATAAGAAAAAACACCCATTGACTTTAATGCATTTGGAGAAAAAAGTCGCCATAAGAAAAAACACCCATTGACTTTAATGCATTTGGAGAAAAAAGTCGCCATAAGAAAAAACACCCATTGACTTTAATGCATTTGGAGAAAAAAGTCGCCATAAGAAAAAACACCCATTGACTTTAATGCATTTGGAGAAAAAAGTCGCCATAAGAAAAAACACCTATTGACTTTAATGCATTTGGAGAAAAAAGTCGCCATAAGAAAAAACACCTATTGACTTTAATGCATTTGGAGAAAAAAGTCGCCATAAGAAAAAACACCTATTGACTTTAATGCATTTGGAGAAAAAAGTCGCCATAAGAAAAAACACCTATTGACTTTAATGCATTTGGAGAAAAAAGTCGCCATAAGAAAAAACACCCACTGACTTTAAGGGCAGAGACACACGCTGCTATTTTGGTAGAAGAGCTATTCTTCAGGAAGATTAATCTCCCCATACTGCCGTCCCGCCGGATAGAATGTAAATCACCGGCAGGATGGCACTCGGAACACTTTGTTTTTCCGAAGTTGTCCAAAGTTGCCTCACGAGTTCCACCTCGCCAACGGTTTCAAATGCCTGTGTATAAGACCCCAATGAGCACCAATAACAAAGTAAATATTACAACTAATAAAATTTCCCCTCAGGAAGAGAAGGGCCCCTCATCATATAATCATTGAAATGAGTATAGCCTGAGATACAGCACTATGTTATTCAATAGGAAAATACTAATGAGTACACACTGTGAAAAAGTGATTTATTCAGGTCATGTGTACAGACAACATTTTGGGCCTTCTCTTGTGAGCCACAAATTCCCAGTGTAAGGCCAGTAAGTTTGTAATCTCAGCAGTAGTATGTGGGGGTTTGGGGGCACATGTCCGGGACCTACAGCTCAAGGTGGAGAAATCCAACCTAAACACAAAATGTCACTCACAGATCGGGCAGACAGGATTTTAAAAGAACTGAGAACTTTACTTCAGGCCACAAGGTATGAGAAATACATAGCCTTACGCATTTTGTGCCCCTGGGCATTTAATCATAGGCTAAGCAAAACAAATTGGTATATCATCTATATAACCCAAACTGACCAATCACCAAAGTGCATTAATTAACCAACAGGATAGAAGGAGGGAGGAACAGTAAAAACAATGTATAATAAAGGGTATTTAAGAGCAAGTTATTCATAATTAACAAGATACAAAAAAACTATAATTCTAAAAATCTAGTAAGTTATTCAAAACAGCCAAATACAGTGTAAGGCTGTGTATTAATTGGCTTTGTGGCCTGAAATAAAGTTCTCAGTTCTTTAGTCCGTCTGTGGGATCTGTGAGAGCCATTATCTGTTTGGACAGACAGCAGACAACCAGGCTCGGAGAAGGGGTGGCCATGACCAAGTGCAGCCTCTAAGAGTCACCCTGGGTTGTAGCGCAGCATGTGGGGGAGGTATAGACTGGGGCTGGATCTGGGGGCAGCCATTTTAGTCTAGGCTAAGGGCAGCTGGCCACCATTTTAGGTTAGCCAGCAAAAAAGTCCCTGCCCATCCCCCTCCCCTCAGGAACTGAGAGTTGGTTTTTGAGTTTTTTGTTTACTAGTTGTCACTTAGGTGGCCTAGAGGGTTTTGCTACACCAGTTAGTAGTTAGTGAGATAAAAGAATTAGTAAGGACTGGAGTTATGTCGGTAAAGTGTTGCTAAGGCAGTTTATTGTCACAGCTCCGGGCCCTTGTCAGTCTGCCGGGGCAGTAGTGGCCAGAGTTGGTGGATTGGTGGCAACTTATTACAGGAGATGGGTTGGACCCTTGGGAATTAGCGCTCAATAGAGTGACCACTGGAGTTACAGAGTCAAGGAGAGGCAGGTTCTCTGAGCCAGGAGACTGCGATAACAAGGACAGGCCCAACAGGGGGGTCTCTATTGCTGCACATATATATATATATATATATAACTTGATGTGAAATTTTTATACTGTTCTTAAATTAAATGGTTATATTTGTAGATTGATGTTTTTATATGTTTTTTGCATGGTACATTGTCTACTTGGAGTAAGGCCCTTAGTGGGGTCCCTCAGGGCTTGGTATTGGGGCCACTTTTATTTTTAGGATCTTGACAAACTGGCAATCTGGGCAGCTAAGTGGCAAATGAGATTCAATGTTGATAAATGTAAAGTCCTGCACCTGGGATGTAACAATATCCACTTATACCCTTAATGGGACTGCACTAGGCAAATCCATAATGGAGACGGAGCTTGGAGTCCTTGTAGATAATAAACTTGTCTGTAGCAAGTAATGCCAGTCAGCAGCATCAAGGGCAAATAAGGTCTTGACTTGTATTAAATGGGGCAGAGAGTCACGGGAGGAGGGGGTCCCACTGTATAGAGCACTGGTAAGGCCCCATCTAGAATATGCCGTACAGTTTTGGTCTCCATCACTCAAACAGGACATTATTGTATTAGAGAGGGGACAGAGAAGGGCAACTAAGCTGGTAAAGGGAAAATCTTAGCTATGAGGAAAGACTGGCCAAATTGGGGATGTTCACTCTGGAGAAGAGGTGCTTAAGGGGAGATATGATAACTATGTATAAATATATAAGGGGATCATATAATAATCTCTCTAATGATTTATTTACCAGTAGGTCTTTCCAGCTGACACAAGGTCACCCATTCCGATTAGAAGAAAAGAGGTTCCGCCTAAATATTGGGAAGGGGTTTGTTATAGTGAGAGCTGTGAAGATGTGGAATTGTCTCCCTGAATCAGGGGTACAGGCTGATACATTAGATAGGTACAAGGAAGGGTCGGATGCTTTATTCACCAGTAGCTCCTCCCAGCAGACAGGAGGGAGCCAATGAGATTAGAGGAGGGAAAGGGGTGTTACAGGGAGAGCTGGGAAGTGAATCAGTGGTACAGGCTGATACATTAGATAGGTACAAGGAAGGGTCGGATGCTTTATTCACCAGTAGCTCCTCCCAGCAGACAGGAGGGAGCCAATGAGATTAGAGGAGGGAAAGGGGTGTTACAGGGAGAGCTGGGAAGTGAATCAGTGGTACAGGCTGATACATTAGATAGGTACAAGGAAGGGTTGGATGCTTTATTCACCAGTAGCTCCTCCCAGCAGACAGGAGGGAGCCAATGAGATTAGAGGAGGGAAAGGGGTGTTACAGGGAGAGCTGGGAAGTGAATCAGTGGTACAGGCTGATACATTAGATAGGTATAAGGACGAATGGAAGAACTAACCCATCTCATTCATAATCAAAGTGGTAAATATTGGAAAATTTGGTCTCCCTGGGTATCCTATATTAAATCCCTTTGATTGATGTTACACAATTAGGGACTGTCTGATCTCATGGGTGCAATACTTTTTCTTTGACCAGTTTGCTTCACATTCCATTTTTGTGTAAGTTGCCGTTCGATTTCTTGATCGGTAGATTGTAATTGCTGCATTTAGGTATCACCTGCTGTCAGTATTTACCATGTCATGTCTATGTAATATGTATAATGGAAATTGTTGCCCCCCCCCCCCTTCCTCTTCTTTCTGTACCCTCTTTCATCCCCCTTTTTCTGAAAATACCTTAAATAAAGAATTTGCAAAAAGATAGGTATAAGGAAGGGTTGGATGCTTTATTCACCAGTAGCTCCTCCCAGCAGACAGGAGGGAGCCAATGAGATTAGAGGAGGGAAAGGGGTGTTACAGGGAGAGCTGGGAAGTGAATCAGTGGTACAGGCTGATACATTAGATAGGTACAAGGAAGGGTCGGATGCTTTATTCACCAGTAGCTCCTCCCAGCAGACAGGAGGGAGCCAATGAGATTAGAGGAGGGAAAGGGGTGTTACAGGGAGAGCTGGGAAGTGAATCAGGGGTACAGGCTGATACATTAGATAGGTACAAGGAAGGGTCGGATGCTTTATTCACCAGTAGCTCCTCCCAGCAGACAGGAGGGAGCCAATGAGATTAGAGGAGGGAAAGGGGTGTTACAGGGAGAGCTGGGACGTGAATCAGGGGTACAGGCTGATACATTAGATAGGTATAAGGAAGGGTTGGATGCTTTATTCACCAGTAGCTCCTCCCAGCAGACAGGAGGGAGCCAATGAGATTAGAGGAGGGAAAGGGGTGTTACAGGGAGAGCTGGGAAGTGAATCAGTGGTACAGGCTGATACATTAGATAGGTACAAGGAAGGGTCGGATGCTTTATTCACCAGTAGCTCCTCCCAGCAGACAGGAGGGAGCCAATGAGATTAGAGGAGGGAAAGGGGTGTTACAGGGAGAGCTGGGAAGTGAATCAGGGGTACAGGCTGATACATTAGATAGGTACAAGGAAGGGTCGGATGCTTTATTCACCAGTAGCTCCTCCCAGCAGACAGGAGGGAGCCAATGAGATTAGAGGAGGGAAAGGGGTGTTACAGGGAGAGCTGGGAAGTGAATCAGGGGTACAGGCTGATACATTAGATAGGTATAAGGAAGGGTTGGATGCTTTATTCACCAGTAGCTCCTCCCAGCAGACAGGAGGGAGCCAATGAGATTAGAGGAGGGAAAGGGGTGTTACAGGGAGAGCTGGGAAGTGAATCAGTGGTACAGGCTGATACATTAGATAGGTATAAGGAAGGGTTGGATGCTTTATTCACCAGTAGCTCCTCCCAGCAGACAGGAGGGAGCCAATGAGATTAGAGGAGGGAAAGGGGTGTTACAGGGAGAGCTGGGAAGTGAATCAGTGGTACAGGCTGATACATTAGATAGGTATAAGGAAGGGTTGGATGCTTTATTCACCAGTAGCTCCTCCCAGCAGACAGGAGGGAGCCAATAAGATTAGAGGAGGGAAAGGGGTGTTACAGGGAGAGCTGGGAAGTGAATCAGTGGTACAGGCTGATACATTAGATAGGTACAAGGAAGGGTCGGATGCTTTATTCACCAGTAGCTCCTCCCAGCAGACAGGAGGGAGCCAATGAGATTAGAGGAGGAAAGGGGTGTTACAGGGAGAGCTGGGAAGTGAATCAGGGGTACAGGCTGATACATTAGATAGGTACAAGGAAGGGTTGGATGCTTTATTCACCAGTAGCTCCTCCCAGCAGACAGGAGGGAGCCAATGAGATTAGAGGAGGGAAAGGGGTGTTACAGGGAGAGCTGGGAAGTGAATCAGGGGTACAGGCTGATACATTAGATAGGTATAAGAAGGGGTTGGATGGTGTTTAGCAAGTGAGGGAATACAGGGATATGGGAGATAGCTCATAGTACAAGTTGATCCAGGGACTGGTCCCATTGCATCTTGGAGTCAGGAAGGAATTGGAGAGACTTCAGATGGGTTCCACCAGAAAACTGAGAATGAGCCCGAAGTTACACTACTGGCATTGGTGGAAAAATGAATTCACAGGGTGGTACACAAGGGGTTAATGTGTATCTGGTTATTCCTAGTCATTAGACTAATAAGCTGCAATTATCGCACACTGACGAGCCACTGACTTCTGGGCGGAATTCTTAGTACATATTTTGCATTTATATAACGCATTGAATAAATCTCACACTATTAACCCTTTGCACTCCTTGCTGGGACTTTGCTCACAAACCAAGAATTCTTCTGTTATTAAACAGAATTTCCCATGTCCCTGATTTTCCTTTCCTTTTTTATTTTGTTTTTTTGCAGAAAGCATTTTATGTTTTTTATATTCACAGATATCTGTCGTTTCCTTGCTAATTCTCTAGAATTTCTCTAGAGTTTTTCCATTGATTATAACAACATCATTCTCTCTAACAAATCACTGGAAAATCACAAAATATAACAGGAATCTTATAGTAAGTCACATTTGCTGCACTTAAAGGAATATCCTGACAACTTCCCAATATCCATTCATTCCTAATTCTCACTGTGTTTATAGTTCTGTGTAACTGTCATTGTGTCTGTCCCTTTCTCTTCTCTGCACTGCTGCTTCTGACTCCTGATACAACTTCCCAATATCCATTCATTCCTCATTCTCACTGGGTTTATAGTTCTGTGTAACTGTCATTGTGTCTGTCCCTTTCTCTGCACTGCTGCTTCTGACTCCTGATACAACTTCCCAATATCCATTCATTCCTCATTCTCACTGTGTTTATAGTTCTGTGTAACTGTCATTGTGTCTGTCCCTTTCTCTTCTCTGCACTGCTGCTTCTGACTCCTGATACAACTTCCCAATATCCATTCATTCCTCATTCTCACTGTGTTTATAGTTCTGTGTAACTGTCATTGTGTCTGTCCCTTTCTCTGCACTGCTGCTTCTGACTCCTGATACAACTTCCCAATACCCATTCATTCCTCATTCTCACTGGGTTTATAGTTCTGTGTAACTGTCATTGTGTCTGTCCCTTTCTCTTCTCTGCACTGCTGCTTCTGACTCCTGATACAACTTCCCAATATCCATTCATTCCTCATTCTCACTGGGTTTATAGTTCTGTGTAACTGTCATTGTGTCTGTCCCTTTCTCTTCTCTGCACTGCTGCTTCTGACTCCTGATACAACTTCCCAATATCCATTCATTCCTCATTCTCACTGGGTTTATAGTTCTGTGTAACTGTCATTGTGTCTGTCCCTTTCTCTTCTCTGCACTGCTGCTTCTGACTCCTGATACAACTTCCCAATATCCATTTATTCCTCATTCTCACTGGGTTTATAGTTCTGTGTAACTGTCATTGTGTCTGTCCCTTTCTCTGCACTGCTGCCTCTGACTCCTGATACAACTTCCCAATATCCATTCATTCCTCATTCTCACTGGGTTTATAAAATTTGCGCGATTCGCCGCCAGCGAATAAATCCGCAAAACACCCGCGAAAATTTTCGCGGGAAAAATTCGCCGGCGTGAAAAAATTTTTTTCCAAAAAATGGACGCTGGCGTCAAAAACGAGACGCCGGTGCCGTTTCGCAAATTTTTCGGCGAAACGGCGCAAATTCACCCATCACTAGGGTTTACATCTCCGTTAAAGCAAAATGAATTCCAAGCACCCAACCAATTTACATTGATACGTTTATTAACAACGTCACCTCTTCTTTGTCTTCTTTGTTGCCAAAACTGTGGAATAGTATTTGATCTCTAACCTCATCCCATTGAAATCACAGCAAAATGGCAAATTATCTCTAATGGGGAATTTCTACTGACTCTTTAGTTACTTCTGTGAATAATTTTCATAGTTTTTTATGATCTGAAATTTGGAGAGATCAAATCTATAGATGTATTAGTCTGGTATACAAAAGATATAGTTTCCCTCAGAATTAAACAAATATCTTAATCATTTCCCTAAATGTTGTTCCCTTTTGTCTTAACTCTTTCAATCTGCTGTCGGAATGTCCCATTAGAAAACAACTGCTGGAAAGATACTGAATTCTTTTTGAGCTCTAGAATGTTTTCCCATTTTACCACAATTAATAATTCAAAATTCTCTCACATTTTGAAATCTCTGAAATTATTCTTAGCAGCAGCACAAAGAATTATATTCAAGAAACTGATTGAGACGTCTCCTACTCTAAGAGAAGCAATTTTAAAATCCTTTGTACAAATGAAGTTATCATTTTAAAAACCATCTAAAATGTATTATAAAATGGAAAATATTTAGGAAACGAAGAATGAGAATGAGTGACGTTGATCTCTGTTCCATGGAAACTGAAATCTATTATTATATTGTTATATTATATACAGAAAGGTGATTCCTCCAGTATTATTATTATTATTATTATTATCATTATTATTCAGACTTGCATTGTACAAGGAAACATTACTGACTTCTGGAAAGTTCATCACTGTTATTCTCATTTCATTGTTATAACTTTTATATTATCTTCAACTTCATATTTCTCTAAGCAATGTGTATTGTGACCTTTGTTTCACTTAATTGAACTGTTTGTTGTTCAGTTTCAAAAAAACACACGCGCAATCATTTTTAAGGATTAGGTAAGTCCACACTTTATAATATATTTTTAGATGCTTTGAGGCTAAAGATTCGAGCGCAGTTTACTAATAACCAGTTACGTACATGGATGTTACTGTGTATTTGGAAATGTTATTCCCGTTGGGGTTTTGTCATTATATTTCGTTTCTTAAAGCAATATGTAAAAAAAAAAAACAGCAATAAATGTAGCTACATGTATATTTTTATTTAAAGCAGTGTCTCTTTTTTCTGCACTGCTGATCCTGACTACATAAAACAATGTAGCAATAGTAGTGAGCTTGAAGATTCCATTTCCCATAATGATTTACATATTGTGTGAGGAACAGACAAAAGTGTAGTTAAGATGAATTTGGCATGAAAATCATTGAACCACAAATTCTCTCTGAATGTGAATTTTTTAAACCTTTTTTAACCTGCAGTAAAGCAAATTGCCAGTGTAACACCGCTCTTCTGTGTGCAATGTTATTAAAGGCAGCAGACAATTGTTACTAATAGTGATGGGTGAATTTATTCGCCAGGCACGAATTCGCAGCGAATTTGCGTGATTCTCCGCCAGCGAATAAATTCGTGAAATTTTTTTTGTCCGAAAAAACGGACGACGTTTCGCTAATTTTTCGCCCATCACTACTAACTCCCAAAAACTTGCACCATCTTTAAATTGCCAGAAATTGTACTCTGGATCTCTCTGGAATAATTAGGTAGCGCAAATATTATACAGAATGGACTATGGTTTATGTCAATGTACTTTATTTTTAACTGCAATAATATTTCTTACTCCAAGTTTAGTTTTATGCACTTTTGTGAATTCCCTTCCCCGGAATATTAATAGGGTGCTCCTGTCCAGGTTTTTACATAGGATGTCCAGTTCTGGGCCAAATTGTGTCAGTAGCAAAACTGAATATATTCTCCCTCCCCTTTGGATTTGCATCCAACTCGCAGCATGTGGATTCAGTAAATGTCCTACATTAAAGGGGTGATATGGCAACCCTAAGCATTGTGGGTGATTTGCACCTCTTCCCCCACCATCACCTCAATACCTCCTATTCTACCAGGCTCCCCCCATCCGCTGTGGAGTCGGCACCTTCTATGGCAACGCTACATCATTTCGCTGATACCATCAGTGGGTATCTACTCTGTGCCAGGTCCCCTTGCCAAAAAATCTTTGGATAAACATGTCTTGCCGCTCACGTATAAATAACCACCTGCTCTCCCACCTGAGAGCCGACGGAACTCTTGAACAATAGAGGAAGCAGACCCCACGGTTCAGGGCCCCCTGCTTCCATTATTGTTACCAAATCTCTTTTCTATACAGGTCATACCAGCAGCCCATACTGGAATCTTAAAGGGGTTAATGATGTCATACCAGCAACCATACTGGAACCTCAAAGGGGTTAATGATGTCATACCAGCAGCCCATACTGGAACCTCAAAAGGGTTAATGATGTCATACCAGCAGCCCATACTGGAACCTCAAAGGGGTTAATGATGTCATACCAGCAGCCCATACTGGAACCTCAAAGGGGTTAATGATGTCATACCAGCAACCATACTGGAATCTCAAAAGGGATTAATGAGAAAGGGATTAATGATGTCATACCAGCTGCAGCCACTTGGATTTCAAGCAGCAAATGGTGCTGGGGCAGCAGCAGCTACTGGGGGTCAGGAGGGAGTTTCAGAGCAGGTGATGATGTCATACTAGCAGCAGCCAGTGGGTGGGGTCAGAGTTACCCTTTAATCTATGTGTCACAATTACAAGTAGTCAGTGTTCCCAGCCCCTCTGTGATTTTACAGTGAAATTACAGTGAATATCACAATATCCATATATTTATACCAGCATCCCATCACCCACTGGGGTTCAGCTTTTCTTTCCTAGGAAACCCAAAATTAAAGTGGTTTCACTTACTCTTTCCTTTCCTTCTCTTCCCCCGGACTTTTCCTTTTCTTCATCCATTTCCCGTTCTCCTTTCCTTCTCCTTTTCTTTTCCTTCTCCTTTCCTTCTCTTTCCCATTTCACACAGACACTTTCTCTCCCTCCTTCCAGCATTTGGCTCTGGGCCCAGTTGGCAGCAAAGGAAAAACACTTCTCTCATCACAAGAACGTAAATACGTGAAGATCCTCTGCGTAATTAACGCTGGGCACTCGGCCAATCAGTGAACGCATTGACCTTGGTTTTCCCATGTTTCTCCACTAGAGGAGCCTCCAGCAGTTGTGCAGCTCTTTGGCTTCACCTGAACCTCCTCATTTATTTGGCTTTCCTCTTCCCTCTGGAACCTTCCAAAGATAAAGCTACAAATGGATTTATAGTAAGAGCCCAATATCCCTAAAGTCCCGGGAAAGTTACCAGTAAGGAAGGGTATAGCATTTGGGCGGGGGGGGGGGGTCAGCATAATGCCCCAAACAGAGAGAACGTTCTAATAATCTCTGTAAAGTAGATGGAATGCTGGGAATATGCCAATGTCAGAAGAAGGGGTTCATTGTCTATAAATGACAAGAAGGTCTCCCCACTGTTAATGAACCTCAGTGATCTCTACAGAGATGTGTGGCCTCTGCTGTCTGTGTAATTTTTTCTGTGGGATCTGCCCAGGTCCCAGTCTTTGGTATTGGGGATATCGTGAAGCTTGGGGGGCAGAGTTTGGGATTGTCCTTCCATTTCCAAAATGAGAACTATCCAGCCCCCCATCCCCTGTAAGTGACACAGAGTGAGCAGAAAAGCTAGAAATTTGGGCAAATTAGATGCAATTAGTAGAGGTAATAGAGGAAAAGTAGAGCAATATAATGAGGCAGCGATTATCATGAACCCCTTGTGTATCTCAGCACCCCAATGTCTAACCCACTGTCTCACATGGGGGGGGGGATACCAGAAAATGATTTAGGATATGGGCAGCCCAGGAAGAGCCCACCTAATGAGAAGAGAAAAACTTCCTTTTATATTCATTGATGTAATGGAGTCAGTGGCACAGGAGCACAAGATGTATGTGGCTAGTGGTGGCCCACTAGGTGTGTATCATTTCCGTTGCCCACCCTTAGTCCAGGCCCTTGTCCCCCCCCCCACTTGTTGGTCATAGCCCTCCTTGCTGCATTGTTACATGCACACACCTATTCATGCGCCCTCATGCACAGGGGCCGGGGAGTGAGAGGTGGCCTATGGAGTACAGCAGACTTGGCCCTGAACTGGGTCAGACAAAAGGCCACACACAGGGGATTATGGATCTATTATGTAGTGGAGCAGGAAACATCTTCTTGGGGTATGCTGTTCTAAGGAGGGAGCTGCCCATAAGGGGTCCAGTAATTAATATCATCTCTGTGGCAGGAGGTAAGAACAGGACAGTGCCCTGCACCTCACGTCTGATATTTACCACCTCAACGGGCAGCTCCCAGCCAGACCAGGGTAAGAAGAGATTCATGAAGGGGCATGAAGGGGTACTAAGGTGCAAGCTCTTGTACTTATTTCCCAGTTTTCTGTAAATGCACTGCCAAGACCAGTGGCTGAATTCCATTGTATGATGGGAAAACATAATAAACCTGCCCCACTGGGGGCTTTTCTCCATGAAACCAGGACACCCTGGAACAGGCAGTTGTTGGCTCCTCTCCAGTGAAGGAAGATTAATGACTATTGAACCCAGTCCAGGGAAGGGAGTGGGTGATGTTTATTCACAGCCTTGTACTTGGCAACTGCCTCTCTGCAAACCCAGTGCCCTCAGTGAGAGACTGGAAAATTACCCCTGGTGTGTTTGACTCAACAGAGTTAAAAATAAAAATACCTCCCCGGGCATTCAGTGATAGGGTTAGTGGGCATTACTTTCCCCATACATGCAATTGTATTTATAAAGAATATGGACTCTAACAGACTGGACTTGCACTTTATTCTTCAATGCAGTCCTATATCCCCAATCCCTTCCATTCCCTTTATCAGCTTAGTTGTTCTTCTCTGTACTTTCTCTATTTCATTACTGTCCCCCCTTATATATTTATAAATAGTGATCATATCCCTTATATATTTATATATAGTGATCATATCCCCCTTATATATTTATATATAGTGATCATATCCCCCTTATATATTTATATATAGTGATCATATTCCCCTTATATATTTATATATAGTGATCATATCCCCTTATATATTTATTTATAGTGATCATATCCCCTTATATATTTATATATAGTGATCATAAACCCTTATATATTTATATATAGTGATCATATCCCCTTATATATTTATTTATAGTGATCATATTCCCTTATATATTTATATATAGTGATCATATCCCCCTTATATATTTATATATAGTGATCATATCCCCCTTATATATTTATATATAGTGATCATATCCCCTTATATATTTATATATAGTGATCATATCCCCCTTATATATTTATATATAGTGATCATATCCCCCTAATATATTTATATATAGTGATCATATCCCCCTTATATATTTATATATAGTGATCATATCCCCCTTATATATTTATATATAGTGATCATATCCCCCTAAACTGCCTCTTCTCCAGTTTAACCAGTCCTGACTTTCCATTCTCTTTATCAGTTGCTTTTCTTTGGACTCTTCAATTCAAAATCCAGTTGAGCATTGGAGACCAAAACAGCCTGGTATATTCTAGATGGGGCATTACCAGAACTGTATAAAGGGAAAGAACATCCCTTTCCTCCGATGATGTAATTCCCCTTTTAATACAGGACAACTGCCACATTCACTGCCGCCTCTCATCTTACACCCTTCTATGTTGCTGCTCCTTACCCTGTGACTCCATCCCAGAATTCCTCCATATGGAACCCCCTCTCATTCTCTTCAGAGAGAGAATGTGTATTTATCAAAGAGTGAATTTAGAGATCGCCACAGTCTACTAGCGTGAAATTCCACCTCATTCCTTTCATTTTCATGGGATTTTTAAAGGTCGTATTTATCAAATGGTGAACTTTCCCTTTCATCCTTTGATAAATACGCATTTAAAAATCCCATAGAAATTAATGGAGAAAAGTGGTATTTCACTCTAGCTTATAATGCTGATCTCTAACTTCACTCTTTGATAAATATACCCCAAGGAGTCTACATTTTGGAGCACTAGAACATTGGCCTAGTCCTGTCCCTACTGACTATGCCTTACCTTGTGCACTTTTTCATCTCCAATTTGTACCTGTATGTTAGCCTCCATCCACTTAGACTGTAAGCTCTACAGGGCAGGGACCTCATTCCCACCATGTCTTATACCACATAACACTTAAGCTCTTTGTCCTGATATGATTCTTTATATATTTATGATGTGAGTTTTCTCCCCCATGTATACTTTTATATATATTGTACTTTTATGCACTGTACAGCGCTGCGGCTCCTTAACAGCACTTATACAGTTATACATACAAACATACATACATACATACATACATACATACATACATACATACACACAACTGGTTCATCCCTTGTAAATGTAAATGTATCATTGGCTACATATTTTTAAATGCCAGTTGCAGAACTGTACATTTATCCTGGATTATTATACAGAATGATAGTCATTAAACACATTTTCTTGTGACCAGCCCTTCCCGTTAATCTTCCATAAGATGCTGAACATAAGCACTTGAGTATGTGATGATATGAAGATCTGGGTGTGGAGGGGTTAACTGGACACTCACGCAACTCAGACCCAAGGGGAGACAACTTATTGTTATTGAGTCTCTAAATTGCACTGATTAAATAAGGGCCCAGTCATTGCCACGCAGGGGTTCTGCAACTCTATAAAGTAACTGTAAAGTTGGAGGCAGCAATTCATTGGAGTCTATGAGTCTGACATTTATCCTTGTATAATAATCACCTTTATACTAACATTTAATTAGATAAATGTGATAATACAAACAACGGGCAGAGAGGGCACATGGGGAGACTGGTCCAGAATCACCAATAATAAGGCTCTGAAGAGAATACGGGTGAGAATCAGGAGACAAAGAGGCAGATTGTAGTGGATCATAATCAAAACCCAGAGTTTTCCCTTCCAGAGAAAGAGAAGAAAGTTTAATGGGGTTACAAGTGGGACGTGCCTTCATTCAGCTCCCTTTGCTCAGGGGGGGTTGGAGAGGCACTTGGGGAGGTCACTGGGGTCTCTGTTTTCTCTCTCTGTCGCGCCCTCTGTTTCTTCACATTCCAACAAAATCATACGAACTGGTGAGTGCTTAGAAACTGGGATTGAACTCGATGTTGCTAATGGCTGGAGACGTGGGAGTATTTCATTTAATACTATAGATGCCAAAATCACCACATAATCACCTGCCATGTAACTGTACAGGGAAACCTTCAGATTTGGGGGCCCCTAGATAACACTGACTAACTGCAACTTCCTACACTCACACTCACATAAACAAGAGCCAGTGCCCTGAGGGATAAGGTGCTAGTACCCCATATATACACAACCCAGAGGGATAAAAAACAGAACCAAGGTAATACCATGAAGGATAATGGGGATAGAAGTATGCAGAACCATGAGGCCTAAGCAGCAGGCCATTTCTTGAGTAGGCAGGACCTTGGGTGATATTATTATTTTATTATTATTAACATGTATTTATATAGCGCCAACATATTGCGCAGCACTGTAAAGTAAATGTGATTATACAACTACATCACACAAATTACATATATAGAATATATGGAGTAACAGACATCACAATCAATACAGGTACAAAAAGGTGAGGAAGGCCCTATGCATATGCATACAGTCTAAAGGGGAGGGAGTAATACACAAGGTGTGGGAGTGGGCAAGATCGAAGTAAGTGGGTGAGAAATGTGGTATTGTATGTGGTGTTGCGTTTGGTAGTTAAGCGGAGTGAGGGTAGGCTTCTCGAAAGAAGTGCGTTTTCAGAGATTTTTTGAAAGTAGAAAGGGTGGGAGAAAGTCGGACAGACCGTGGGAGAGCGTTCCAGAGGAGGGGTGCAGCCCTTGCAAAGTCTTGAATGCGAGCATGTGAGGAGGTTATGAGAGAAGAGTTGAGTAGGAGGTCAGTAGAGGAGCGTAGTAAGCGAGTGGGTGAGTATATAGAGATGAGTTCAGAGATGTAGGGTGGAGCAGAGTTGTGAAGTGCTTTGAAAGTCAGTGTCATTAATTTGAATTTGATTCTGAAAGGTAACGGAAGCCAGTGCAGGGATTGACAGAATGGCGAGGCAGAGGAGGAGCGGTTGCTGAGGTGTATGAGCCTCGCAGCAGTGTTCATAATGGACTGGAGAGGTGACAGTCTCTGGAGGGGGAGGCCAATTAAAAGCGAGTTACAGTAGTCTAGACGCGATATGATGAGAGAGTGAATAAGAATTTTGGCAGCGTCTTGGGTGATAAATGATCGTATTTTGGATATGTTCTTTAGGTGGAAGTGACATGATTTGATCAGTGACTGGATATGAGGAGTGAATGACAGGGCAGAATCTAGGATAACCCCAAGGCACCGGGCCTGGGGAGAGGGGGTGATAGTGGAATTGTTAACTATGATGGATACTTCGGGGATGCTACTGGTGTTATTTGGAGGAAAGAGAACCATTTCAGTTTTGGAGAGGTTTAATTTAAGGTAGCGTTGCGACATCCAGGTAGAGATAGCGGACAGGCAGGAGGAGACGCGAGTTAGGAGTTCTGGGTTGAGATCAGGAGATGAGAGATAGATCTGAGTATCGTCAGCATAGAGGTGGTAGTGGAAACCGTACGAATTTATTAATTTGCCAAGGGAGGAAGTGTAGAGGGAGAATAGTAATGGTCCTAGGACGGAGCCTTGAGGAACTCCAACAGAAAGAGGTAGGGGAGAAGATGATGCTCCATTGTAGGAGACACTGAAGGAACGATTGGTGATGTAAGAAGAGAACCAGGACAGGGCTGTGTCACGAAGGCCAAGCGACTGGAGGGACTGGAGGAGGAGAGGGTGATCTACAGTGTCAAATGCGGCTGAGAGATCAAGCAGTATTAGTAGTGAGAAATGATTGTTGGCTTTTGCGGTTAAAAGGTCATTAGTTAGTCGAGTCAGGGCAGTTTCCGTGGAGTGTTGTGGCTTAAAACCAGATTGTAGGGGGTCTAGCAGGTTATTGTCAGAGAGGAATGAGGTAAGTCGGTTGTAGACTAGGCGCTCAAGTAGTTTAGAGATGAAAGGTAGCAGAGAGATAGGTCGGAGGTTGTCAAGATTGGAGGGATCAAGAGAGGGTTTTTTCAGAATGGGGGTGACAAGAGCATGTTTTAGTTGAGAAGGAAACAGTCCAGTTGAGAGCGAAAGATTAAATAGGTGAGTTAAGGCTTTGATTAGACCAGGATTGGTATTGCGGAGAAGTTTTGAGGGAATTGGATCAAGCGGGCAGGTGGTAAGGTGAGAAGAGGCCAGAAGCTTTGAGACTTCCTCATCAGTGACAGGGGTGAAGGAGCACAGGAGAGACTGGGGAGTGTGAAGGGAGGGTGGTGGAAGTCTAGGGGGGTTGAGTAGTGTAATGTCCCTTCTAATAGTGTCAATTTTGTTTTTGAAGTGCTCAGCAATATCTTGAGCAGAGACAGATGTGCATGGGGGGGTGGAGAAGGGGAAAGGAGGTAGAACCCTAATTAACATGGAGGAGGTACCCATTCCATTAGCCAGTCCATTAGCCAGTCCATTAGCCAGTCCATTAGCCAGGGGAGGATAAAAACAGCACCAAGTCTAAATAAAGAAAGATACTGAACTTGGTTCCCTGCAGAGATATCAACAATATTATGTATAGCCACAGTAAATAAAGTGCTAGAACACACCCAAATAAAGGTCAATATGTAATGCCTAATGCAAATGACTTCTCTTTACATAATAAGGCTCCTCTCTGTATCATTGTTGCACCTACTTCTGCATAAAATTTGACTGGACAGAGTATCTTCATTAACTATTTTGCTCCAAAGCAGCCTAATTAGATAACAAAAATATACTGTTATATCATCATGATCAGATTGGGAAGGAGTCTCCCTCTGCATTCAGCCATCATTGGGGCAGTTTCTTTCTCTTTCTGTTCCTTAGAAATTGGTATCGGAGATACAGGGAGAGCGAGAGACGTGGGTATAACTGGGTATAAGAGATGGGGAATGGATACATAGAGAGAAATGGGTATAACTGGGTATCAGAGATGGGGAATGGATAGATGAAGAGATGTGGGTATAACTGGGTATTATCTTTGCCCACCCTACTCTTGTTCTTCCTTTCTCCACCATCTCCCTGTGTTTTATCATTTCCCTTCTGCTCTCTTTCCATTTTGTTTTCCTTACTCAGGTTCTATTGCTTCTCTTTTTCCTTTCAGTCAACTTTTTTTTTGTTAATTTTTATTTAGATAAATGCAATAACAATTGATCTATCAAGGGGATACATAGGATACATAGTTCATACAGTATATCATTGAAAGAACATTAATAACATAGAGAATGAACAACTCAGGTAATATTGAGTAACAATCTACATTAACTGAATGAAACAACTAGTTGGGTTCTTGTGCTAAATATCTAAAGGTTAAACTTATTAAAGTATTATATATCCCTTGATCCAAATAAAATGACATCAAATTTTACTTGGTCTTCATTGTGTCTAAAAATACTTTCTCTTTTGTCATGATATCCACTCAGATAGGGCTTTTATTAAAGTCCAAGTTAGCAGTTTTATTTAATAAAGCAATTTTTGGGGTCAGTTCACAATGTAAAAGAGATATGGATTTTAAATGACTCTCCATTTCCTTCTGGAAATGTTTTGTTAATGAGCACTCCCATAGGATTTGTATTTATTTGGTTGAGGGAAGACACATTTTGAAAGGAAAGTGTTTTCTGAGTTGGAATTAAAGCCTCTATATGAACCAAGTGACAATCTATTAAAGTTATTGCTAAAGGCAACCAAAGACTTGGGAGAGACTTCAAATTGTAGATTTTTGAAGCAATGGTTTCTATAGGATGAGGATTAAGAGTAGGATTCCTCCAAAAACTTAAATCTTCCTAATTTTATGCTCAGGTTGTGGAAATAAGAGTTTGTTGAACATGAAAGACAGGGTGGATTTGTTTGGGATGAAAGTGTCTTTTAGTTGTACTTTGTTGAACCAATGAGAAATTTGGCAATAAATTTATCAGAAATCTGAAATGTATCTTTCAATCCTCCCAATTTAGGATCCCCTTGTGGTCGGGGAGATCACATGTAAAGAACCACATAGTCAACATTGGAGAATAGCTGGAATCTGAATAATACTATTTCTGGAGTTGATAATTGGATTTATTAATTCCTATTCTTCCATGTCACGAGGATTGGATTTTCTTTCATTTCTGATGTTTTTTTCAGCGGTATATAATAATATAATATCATTTCCTTAGAGCCTGTATAAATGTTCATGTTAGTGAGCCATTCTGTGATATATGGAGTTAAGGCAGATATATTCAATGATCTATAATCTGCAACGTCCAATCCACCAAAGCTTTAAGAATCTTACATTTTTGTATATATTTGTGTTTCCACACGCATAAACACCCTAAGCTATGAACATCTTCATGTTTCAATAAGAAATTTAGGATTGAATAAATACATTTAGGAAATGCCAACATCTTGTAAAAAGCAAGACTCCCTTTTAAATGCAAAGGGATATTCATCCTGTGAGCTATTAATATACTATTAATACTATTAATTAACTATTAATATACTATAAGAACCCCCTTTCCTGAGACAGGGCTCCATTGATGACTTTTCTTGCCAATAGACACAATTCGTATTCACCCGATTCTCCTTTCTTCCAAACCCAGCAAGTAAAAGGTTAGAATAGAGTAGAATAATAAATCCCAAATGTATTGTTTAACCATATAAAAAGGAAAACAATCAGGAGGGTGTCAGACTAAATATTGGGCAATGGAAATAGTGACTGATCTGCATGAACAGAACCTGTGTCCATAGGAAGGTGCAAAGGAGCCCCTGGAGTTTCCCCTCAAGAACAAAGAACAACTGTCCCAGGTCCCCCTAATGAGGCAGTTAAGACATTTATGGAAATGGAACTATTTTTGTTTTTTCCTGCACCTAAAAATGAATTAAATCTGTAATATTTGTATTTCCCAAATAATATTCCCTAATATTGTGTTATGTGTGTGTGTTGTGTTCAGTGCAACACATTCTCACAATTCTGGAAGCTGAGGGCAATTTTCTGGGATTTTCAACTCCCCTTGTTATATGAATAGAGATGGCGCGAACTGTTCGCCGGCGAACTTGTTCGCGCGAACATCGGGTGTTCGCGCTCGCCGGAAGTTCGCGAACGTTGCGCGACGTTCGCCATTTTGGGTTCGCCATTGTTGGCGCTTTTTTTTGCCCTCTCACCCCAGACCAGCAGGTACATGGCAGCCAATCAGGAAGCTCTCCCCTGGACCACTCCCCTTCCCTATAAAAACCGAAGCCCTGCAGCGTTTTTTCACTCTGCCTGTGTGTGCTGAAGAGATAGTGTAGGGAGAGAGCTGCTGCCTGTTAGTGATTTCAGGGACAGTTGAAAGTTTGCTGGCTAGTAATCGTTTTGATACTGCTCTGTTATTGGAGGGACAGAAGTCTGCAGGGGTTTGAGGGACATTTAAGCTTAGGTAGCTTTGCTGGCTAGTAATCTACCTTCTACTGCAGTGCTCTGTATGTAGCTGCAGTGGGCAGCTGTCCTGCTTCTGATCTCATCTGCTGACTGCTGCAATAACAGTAGTCCTTGTAAGGACTGCTTTTATTTATTTTTTTGTTCCAATACAGAGCAGTATCAAGCAGATTACTAGCCAGCAAACTTACTATCATCTGTCCCTGAAATCACTAACAGCTCTCCCCCTACACTATCTCTTCCAAGCACACACAGGCAGATTTTTCAGATACATTTTTGCCCTTGATCCCCCTCTGGCATGCCACTGTCCAGGTCGTTGCACCCTTTAAACAACTTTAAAATCATTTTTCTGGCCAGAAATGTCTTTTTTAGATGTTAAAGTTCGCCTTCCCATTGAAGTCTATGGGGTTCGCGAACCGTTCGCGAACCGCTCGCATTTTTGCGCAAGTTCGCGAATATGTTCGCGAACTTTTTTTCCGACGTTCGCTACATCCCTATATATGAATGGCATTACCCGCTGGATTCTGGTCATATTTTTGGCATTTGGATGGGTGTATGAGCACAAAGCTGACATGAAGTGGAACCGGTATGTTCTGGTATCACTGCAATAAGAGGTCATGGCGTTCATTACTTGAAATAATTATATCCAATTAACTGACTAATTAGAAGTGAACTCAGCACATCAGAATGTTAACTATTTACACCCTGGTTTTGGCGATTTATAGAAAGTTCAGATTATGAGGGAAACCAGTGAAGCATTGGCTGCTGGTACCTAAATAAGATGGACATAGTTGTAGGTGCCCAATGGCTGCAAGAGAAATCCATGTTTTCCTTCAGATAATCCGGCTTTGTTAGTGCCTTTATTTAGTGCTCGGTGTTACATAAACAAGATTATATATAAATATCTGTGTATCTCTCTTGTGCCAGGCTGGTACCATCCCAGCCCAAACTAATGGCCCATGAGAACTGCTCATATGATTTGACTTATCTGCAACACAACAATAAATAGAATTGATTTCAAAATTCAGATTATCAGAACGAAGAATAAAAGTGATGTTAAGGCGAGGCTGCTATGTACTAATATGGGAATCACTGGAAACGTCTCATATATGTAGAATTTATTTCAAGCTGTATTCCCTCAATCCTTGAACACATGGCACAATAATAAGGGCCCCATGGGGGGGGCAAAATAAGTTATTCTACTGGAAATGGCATCAGCTGAAGGAACTTGCAATATCGACACCTGTCTCTGCACTAATAGTAGCTGGCGATTCAGGATTTGGTTCGGGATTCAGCCAAGATTCAGCCTTTCTCAGCAGGATTCAGATCCAACCAAATCCAAGTGCCGGGCCAAACTCCAAAAAATGACTTGACTTTTCTTCACACAAACAAGGAAGTAAAAAACGTTTTAACCACATGCAAAACACACAGTACTCTTTCCTCCTTCTTTCCCTAATTTACATATGCAAATTATGGATTGGATTCAATATTAGGCCAAATCTTTTGCAAAGGATTCAGAATTCGGCTAAATCATAAAATAGCAGATTCGGTGCATCCCTAATAGCAACACAAGGAAATCCCATCATTAAAGCCCCATTTGTACAACAATCTTCCTGCCCATTAGCCGTGCCAGGTACAGAGGGCACCGTGCCCAGGGGTCACTCAGAACTTAGTACATATGAAAGAGTTGGTTTATATGTTATTTCCTTACTCATCTGCTTTCTACATATTACACCCATCACACCAATCATCTTCTGTATCGTTTGGGATTTAATGATGGATAAATCTCATTTTCAGTGGAAAGGTCACATTTTAGTTCCAGATCAGAACATTCACAAGGGGCCTTTGTTCAGAAAGGGTTAGTGGGAATTCTTAATTACTAGGGACACAAACTTGGAAATCAGGAAATTAAACTCTTAATATAACCTTCATTTTCTCAAAATAAGAAACATTCTAAATAAAATCAGTAAAACATTCTGACCCGTTTCTGAAATAATCTCTTCTCTCTGACCCTCTCAGCAAATGTCTCTCCCCATTCTGTCTTCATGCAGGAGTCGGAGCTGGATTCTGAGCAACAATTAGGTCTAATAAAGCCTTTGGGGGTCCCTGTACTTGAACATGTATTAGACCTCACTCTTTCAGAATAACTGGCCCCTTAATTGATGCATTAGACCTACTTCTTAATCAAAATGTGACCCAACTTTTTCATTTACAAATACTGATGCTGAGAGGGGGAGAGTGACGACAAACGGAATATTTCACAAACATTACAGAATTTCTAATCTAATACGTTTAGACTGTCACTGTGTCTGTCCCTTTCTCTTCTCTGCACTGCTGCCTCTGACTCCTGATACAACTTCCCAATATCCATTCATTCCTCATTCTCACTGGGTTTATAGTTCTGTGTAACTGTCATTGTGTCTGTCCCTTTCTCTGCACTGCTGCTTCTGACTCCTGATACAACTTCCCAATATCCATTCATTCCTCATTCTCACTGGGTTTATAGTTCTGTGTAACTGTCATTGTGTCTGTCCCTTTCTCTTCTCTGCACTGCTGCTTCTGACTCCTGATACAACTTCCCAATATCCATTCATTCCTCATTCTCACTGGGTTTATAGTTCTGTGTAACTGTCATTGTGTCTGTCCCTTTCTCTGCACTGCTGCTTCTGACTCCTGATACAACTTCCCAATATCCATTCATTCCTCATTCTCACTGGGTTTATAGTTCTGTTTAACTGTCATTGTGTCTGTCGCTTTCTCTTCTCTGCACTGCTGTCTCCAACTCCTAAAGCAACTTCACATTGTCTGTCCCTGCCAATAATACCTGCACTGCTGATTCTGAATGTAGAAGAAGCCAGTTGTTTAACAGATTGGAAGGAGAGCTGCTTACTGCAATGTTTCAGAAGTCAGAACCAGCAGTTCTAAAAAAAACAAAAAAACATTGACAGTGAGGAATAAATGCAATGAAGTGGCTTAGAATAACATTCACTGTGCTAAAACAATGTTGGGGGGGTTGAGTTCCCCTTTATTTATTGCCAGTGGGTGGGTGAGTTGCAGACCCGAGTGCTGTACTGATATTTGGGACTTTTTCTGGACTTTTCTCTTACAGATTCTTCCTGCAAAATGTAAAAAATGAATAAATGAACAACACAATAGTCAGATGGACATCTTCCCCATAAGGATCATGGGAAATAATAATAATAATTATAAAATAATAAAATGAAACAATTTCTAAATGGAGAAGAAAGAACGGCACAATCACTCTCTGATCATTTCTACTTCTTTATTGTTTCATTTGTTTCTGTTTATTTTGCTGTTTTGTCTTGGAATTTTGCCCCCAATCCTGTGTTTGTTACTTTCCCATTTATTCATGTGGGATGTGGGAGAAATCCAGGAATTTTTCAACCAATGGGAAAAAGTCGACATTGATTTGTTTCATTGCGACTAAACAGAACAGTAATTAAACTGGAAATCAATTCTGACTGTAATTTACTGCTGACACTTCAAGGCAGAATAGATAGAACCCCTCCCCCTTAAAGGGCACCTGTCACTAATAAATTGTTTCCTGCAAACTGAGTTTTGACTCTATTACCTCAGGTGGGGGGGGGGGCAATTTTGGGTGACAGGTGCCTTTAACTGTCTCTTCTCCAGTGTAACAATCCCAACTTGCCTTTCCCCATAACTGATCCCTTCCATTCCCTATATCAGCTTAGTCGCTCTTCTCTGTACTTTATTTCATTACTGTCCCTTATATATTTATATATAGTAATCATATCCCCCTTATATATTTATAGTGATCATATCCCCCTTATATATTTATATATAGTGATCATATCTCCTTATATATTTATATATAGTGATCATATCTCCTTATATATTTATATATAGTGATCATATCCCTTATATATTTATATATAGTGATCATATCCCCCTTATATATTTATATATAGTGATCATATCCCCTTATATATTTATATATAGTGATCATATCTCCTTATATATTTATATATATTGATCATATCCCCTTATATATTTATATATAGTGATCATATCACCTTATATATTTATATATAGTGATCATATCCCCCTTATATATTTATATATAGTGATCATATCCCCTTATATATTTATATATAGTGATCATATCCCCGCATATATTTATAGATAGTGATCATATCCCCTTATATATTTATATATAGTGATCATATCCCCCTTATATATTTATATATAGTGATCATATCCCCTTATATATTTATATATAGTGATCATATCCCCCTTATATATTTATATATAGTGATCATATCCCCTCATATATTTATATATAGTGATCATATCCCCTTATATATTTATATATAGTGATCATATCCCCCTTATATATTTATATATAGTGATCATATCCCGCTTATATAATTTAGGGATGCACCGAATCCACTTTTTTGGATTCGGCCGAACCCCCGAATCCTTCCCGAAGGATTCGGCCGAATACCGAACCGAATCCGAACCCTAATTTGCATATGCAAATTAGGGGTGGGAAGGGGAAAACATTTTTTACTTCCTTGTTTTCTGACAAAAAGTCACGCAATTTCCCTCCCTGCCCCTAATTTGCATATGCAAATTAGGATTCGGATTCGGTTCGGCCGGGCAGAAGGATTCGGCCGAATCCGAATCCTGCTGAAAAAGGCCGAATCCTGGCCAAATCCCGAACCGAATCCTGGATTCGGTGCATCCCTAATATAATTATATATAGTGATCATATCCCCCTTATATATTTATATATAGTAATCATATCCCCTCATATATTTATATATAGTGATCATATCCCCCTTATATATTTATATATAGTGATCATATCCCCTTATATATTTATATATAGTGATCATATCCCCCTTATATATTTATATATAGTGATCATATCCCCTTATATATTTATATATAGTGATCATATCCCCTTATATATTTATATATAGTGATCATATCCCCTTATATATTTATATATAGTGATCATATCCCCCTTATATATTTATATATAGTGATCATATCCCGCTTATATAATTATATATAGTGATCATATCCCCCTTATATATTTATATATACTGATCATATCCCCCTTATATATTTATATATACTGATCATATCCCCCTTATATATTTATATATAGTGATCATATCCCGCTTATATAATTATATATAGTGATCATATCCCCCTTATATATTTATATATAGTGATCATATCCCCTTATATATTTATATATAGTGATCATATCCCCTTATATATTTATATATAGTGATCATATCCCCCTTATATATTTATATATAGTGATCATATCCCCTCATATATTTATATATAGTGATCATATCCCCTTATATATTTATATATAGTGATCATATCCCCCTTATATATTTATATATAGTGATCATATCCCGCTTATATAATTTAGGGATGCACCGAATCCACTTTTTTGGATTCGGCCGAACCCCCGAATCCTTCCCGAAGGATTCGGCCGAATACCGAACCGAATCCGAACCCTAATTTGCATATGCAAATTAGGGGTGGGAAGGGGAAAACATTTTTTACTTCCTTGTTTTCTGACAAAAAGTCACGCAATTTCCCTCCCTGCCCCTAATTTGCATATGCAAATTAGGATTCGGATTCGGTTCGGCCGGGCAGAAGGATTCGGCCGAATCCGAATCCTGCTGAAAAAGGCCGAATCCTGGCCAAATCCCGAACCGAATCCTGGATTCGGTGCATCCCTAATATAATTATATATAGTGATCATATCCCCCTTATATATTTATATATAGTGATCATATCCCCTCATATATTTATATATAGTGATCATATCCCCTTATATATTTATATATAGTGATCATATCCCCTTATATATTTATATATAGTGATCATATCCCCCTTATATATTTATATATAGTGATCATATCCCCTTATATATTTATATATAGTGATCATATCCCCTTATATATTTATATATAGTGATCATATCCCCTTATATATTTATATATAGTGATCATATCCCCCTTATATATTTATATATAGTGATCATATCCCGCTTATATAATTATATATAGTGATCATATCCCCCTTATATATTTATATATACTGATCATATCCCCCTTATATATTTATATATACTGATCATATCCCCCTTATATATTTATATATAGTGATCATATCCCGCTTATATAATTATATATAGTGATCATATCCCCCTTATATATTTATATATAGTGATCATATCCCCTTATATATTTATATATAGTGATCATATCCCCTTATATATTTATATATAGTGATCATATCCCCCTTATATATTTATATATAGTGATCATATCCCCCTTATATATTTATATATAGTGATCATATCCCGCTTATATAATTATATATAGTGATCACATCCCCCTTATATATTTATATATAGTGATCATATCCCTTATATATTTATATATAGTGATCATATCCCCCTTATATATTTATATATAGTGATCATATCCCCTTATATATTTATATATAGTGATCATATCCCCCTTATATATTTATATATAGTGATCATATCCCGCTTATATAATTATATATAGTGATCATATCCCCCTTATATATTTATATATAGTGATCATATCCCCTTATATATTTATATATACTGATCATATCCCCCTTATATATTTATATATACTGATCATATCCCCCTTATATATTTATATATACTGATCATATCTACTTTAACTGTATACATTCATTGCAGATAACATACAAGTTGAAGGTTGGGAATGTGGGTGCAACTCGGGGGGTGATTCTGTATTACAATTTGGGAGTCAGTCTCTCAGTAGCAGCTGCAGGAGGTGGAACACTGTCTCTTTGGAAAACATGTTGGGACTGATACATCTATTTGTCTCTCTCCCTGAGCCATTGGGTTCACTAGTGACAGAACCCTTAATTAAAATGCCAATCAGATACACTGTGCCACAACAAGTAGGAATAGACATTCCTTGGATGCTTCAGATACAATAAGAAAGTCACCTCTCTGGCCCCACAAATGGCTGTTTCTGTGGCCCTTGGAGAGTGGGTTATTTACCATTAGGGCAGTGTACAAAGTGATTACAGAAGCCACGATTTTCCCCACAATGCATTACACTGACTCATCAAAATGTGCAGACTTTGCCTTGAATCAGAGGCCAATGCAATGGAAATGTGCGCTCGGCTCTATAAGCGCAAGCAACTAGACTCAATTGGGCTGTATCTATGACAGGCACAACCGCATGGAAGTGCAACCGCATGGAAGTGCAACTGAATGGAAGTGCAACTGAATGGAACTGCAACCGTATGGAAGTGCAACTGAATGGAAGTGCAACCGCATGGAAGTGCAACTGAATGGAAGTGCAACTGAATGGAAGTGCAACCGCATGGAAGTGCAACTGAATGGAAGTGCAACCGCATGGAAGTGCAACCGCATGGAAGTGCAACCGCATGGAAGTGCAACCGCATGGAAGTGCAACTGAATGGAAGTGCAACTGAATGGAAGTGCAAGGATCAGCTTTGGACATAAGAACTTTTATTGAATGGGACTTTGCAGCCAGAACTGAACCTGTAAAAAGTAAACAGCCCCTTTAGTGCAGTGTTGTGGCCCCGCTAGAATTTTTCATCAATAAACCCAATGATTTGCATTTCCATGTAAGAAAACACATCTAGGATCCAGTAGAGACTGAACTTTCATGACCCAATTAATATCCGTCACTGCGGGAATTTACAAGCGCAGGGCGGTGCATTGATCCAAGGTTGCAGTGACATCATCGTTCTGACCTCATGAGCGCAGGGTGATCGGTTTGTTTGGGGGGTTAATGTTGCCCATAAACAGATGTGACTCATTCTCTGCTGGAATACTAATGTGTGATAATAGCCTGGCAGGCAAGGGAAGGGTTAATGCTGCAGAGCCATAACCAGTCAGGGACTTTACGGTTAACACGGATAATGGCAGATTGGGGATTGGTTGAAGCACTTCCAGATTGGGGTATTTACCTCCCACGACAGACTTTATAAATCTGATCCAAATTCTATTCACCCCCAGAAATGCTGCAGCTTTTGTTCTCAAGCCCCATTCTCACAGTTTAATGTCCAGCCAATCAGATTCGCTGGCAACTGTAATGGCTAATTCTAAGCAACTTTTCAAATGACCATCACTTTTTCTTTTTTATAGTTTTTGCATTATTTTCCTTCTTCTTCTGACTCTTTCCAGTCAAATGGGGGTCACTGACCCCATATAAAAACAAATGCTCTGTGAGGCTACAAATGTATTATTATTGGTTCTTTTTATTCCTTGCCTTTCTATTCAGGCCTCTCCTATTCATATTCCAGTCTCTTATTCAAATCAGTGCATAGTTGCTAGGGGAATTTGGACCCTAGCAACCCGACTGCTGAAATTGCAAACTGAGGAGCTGCTGAATATAAAGCTAAATTACTCAAAAACCACAAGTAATAGAAAATGAAAACAAAATACAAATTGTCTCAGAATGTCACTCTCTGCATCATACTAACAGTTCATTTAAAGGGTGAGCAACCGCATGATGCATGATGCATGGCTGTACATAAATCAGTTCAGTCTGCAGCATGAATGAATTGCAGGTTAGACATGCAGGCTGTGGATTCAATATGTGACTAGTATTTAAGGGGTGAGGTGGCAATGGGCTGAAAACTTGCTGCATAAATCTGGGGGTTACAGGGGTACCTGGCCCATACTAATGTGGAACGTGTGTAGGGGGGACTGGACCTAAATACAACACAGAACTGCTCTTACTCACTGACTAACAGGAGCTCATCACTAGCAGCTCCTCATTCACTGGGGCCCCACAGTCCGGACTTCTCTGAGGCTTTGGTTACCTCAGGGTTAATTCTTCTCAAATTGTGAGCCCTGAATCCTCCAGCAGCACCAACTGAAGCCCAAAGAGGCGGAGCATGTGGCGAGGGGCCCAGCAAAGCCCTAAAATGAGTCACATTGAGTAATGACTTAAATTATGAGGGTAGACTGTCAAGGTTGGGGTTGTTTTCTCTGGAAAAAAGGCGCTTGTGAGGGGACATGATTAGACTTTACAAGTACATTAGAGGACATTATAGACAAATAGCAGGGGACCTTTTTACCCATAAAGTGGATCACCGTACCACAGGCCACTAGGGATGTAGCGAACTGTTCGCCGGCGAACTAGTTCGCGCGAACTTCGACTGTTCGCATCCGCCGAATGTTCGCGAACGTCGCGCGACGTTCGCCAATTGGTGTTCGCGTTCGATTCGAAGTAAAATTTCGTTCGACCATTCGACCATTCGACCATTCGATCGCTAAAATCGAACGATTTCCGTTCGTTCGAACGATTATAAGCATTCGATTGAATTAAAATCATTCGATCGAATAGCTTCGATCGTTCGATTCGAACGAAAATCCTTCGATCGTACGAATAAAATCCTTCGATCGTTCGATCGAACGATTTTATCGAGCGTTCGAAGTTCGCGAACTGTTCGCGAACTGTTCGCTTTTTTGCCGGTGTTCGCGAACGGCGTTCGCGAACACATCGGCGGCGGTTCGCTACATCACTACAGGCCACCCCTTTAGACTAGAAGAAAAGAACTTTCATTTGAAGCAACGTAGAGGGTTCTTCACAGTCAGGACAGTGAGGTTGTGGAATGCACTGCCGGGTGATGTTGTGATGCTGATTCAGTTAATGCCTTTAAGAATGGCTTGGATGATTTTTTGGACAGACATAATATCAAAGGCTATTGTGATACTAAGCTCTATAGTTAGTATGGGTATATAGAATTTAATTAAAAGTAGAGGGTGTATGTATGGATGCTGGGTTTTCATTTGGAGGGGTTGAACTTGATGGACTTTGTCTTTTTTCAACCCAATTTAACTATGTAACTATGTAACTATGAGCAGCGAAGTCGCCTCCTGCCCCCTCTGTGTGAGCAGCAGCCCCAGCACATTTCATATTATAACATGCAGACTGGGGGATTTAACCCTTGCTGGTTCTCCCTTAGAGGCAAATTTCTGTGGTTACTCGAGTCATGTGATTTATTGCTGGGTATCCCCCCCCCGACAACAACTCACATGTTTCCATTTAAGTCTATTAGATGCCTGAAATGAAAGTGACAGTTTGATGGGCACTAACAGTGACAGGGGGGTTTGATACATGAACCCAATGAGACTTTAATTTAACCCTATAAGTGACCAGATGTGACCAATTGTGAAGGTCAGGAGAGGTGACAAAAGCAAAAGCTTAAGAGATGTGAAGCCAAATACAGAGCTAAACCCACTGGGAGCAATTTCGTTGTGTGATGCTTTGAGCTGTAAGGGCTTTTTATGGGCAAAATGATTCCTCTTTTTTATACAATTAAAGAACCCGGACTTTGTACCAGTGTCGGAGAAACCCGCCTGCAACTGTCACTTCTGTATGTTTGATAATGTTGCATTATATGTTCTATGATATACATGTCAAATAATATTATCAGATCTAAATTGAGTTTAACTTTGATATATTACCAGGCCAGGCCAATAGATGGCAATACTCTCCCACTTATTTTGCCTTTGTCACCTCTTCGTCATAGAGTGTAAGCTCTTCAGGACAGGGACCACTTCTAAACTGTGTATTGAAACTAGTAAGGACAGATTTCTCTATTTTCTCTATTTATTTTATAATAACCATCCTCCTGTTTGTGTTTATGCCGTTTGTGGTGGAATATACATAAATACAGACACAGTCTGTCAGAGAATTCCTTGTATTCCACATGATGGAGCTGCTACACTTGTTGGCCATTGGTTGTGTATAAACCTCATGAAGGGTCTGTGGATATGAAACTACACTTTGTTGTGTGAAATCTTGTTACACATTTGTTACATTTGGGGGGCAGAATGGTGCCTCTAGTCTGTAACAAAGACCCTTACGTAGGGCAGACAGGGGAAAAGTCTAAGCTATTAGTTACATTGTCTTAGAACTGGGAACCTTAATGGGAGTCAGTATAATAATGAAAAATCCTCCGAACTGTCCCGTATGATTGCGAGACAGTCCCGGATTGTTACTGAAATGTCTCGACTTTCTCTTTGATCGCCAGCACTGAACTGCCAGAAAAAGGTACAAAGGCTTTTGGCAGAGAGAGCCCAGAATAGATCCTTAGATACTTTTGTAACAAAGTAATTGTAACAATTTAAGAAAAGAAAATAAACTATGGTAACAATTTAAGATAAGCAAAGAAACTATTGTAACAATTTCAGTTACTTGGGGAAACTGTGACTTGCAGTTTAAAGGGCGAAACCTGACGCTCAATCTTCCCACCCCCAACACCCCCTGTGATCAGTGGCATAACTTGATGTTATTGGGCCCCACAGCAAAGGGCCCCCCAAACATCCAGGGGTTCTCCTGTTTTTCCAATATATATTGCAATGGCTTATTAATTAGGGCCCCGTGGGGCCCCCTATACCTCATGGTACCCCCTGCAGTCGAGATCATGTATAAAATTCACACATCGCATATCATTTCACAAATGTTTGTATTTCTTGTGCTTTTTCCTGAACACTAAGGGTAAGGCCAGACGAGGAGATTCGGGGTGATTTTGCGCTGTAGCCTATGGGGAAAAGACGCTGAGGCAGTTTGTGGAGATAGTCGCCCAAAAGACGTGGCGATAAGTCGCCAGGCGACAAAATCTCCCCGAATCTCCTCGTCTGGCCTTACCCTAAATAATTACACTGCTGTGTCCCTGACTCTCTGGTTGTTGTGAATTCTGATTGTGCACAAATTGTCACTAATGAGACGGCTGTTTGTGTAAGTGCAGCCGCTGTGTGAGGTTGGAGCCTTGGCAGTAATTTCAATTCACAGTTTGTAGATCTGTTCTTTCAATATTTTCTCTGCCATGAAAGTTGTGGGGTAACTCAAACGCAGAGTGTGTGCAGAAATATTTGCCATATTTATAAAGCTCTTGTTGACATTCACAGTGCAAAAAACAATGTGCAATTCTGTTTAAATACCCCACCCTTATCCAGCTATAGAAATATAACCTGCAAAGGGCAAATATGGTCATTGAGCGAAGTTTATGAATGAGCCGCACATAGAGGAGCTGCCGGCTTGTCTGTTGCATTTGGTGCCACCCAGTGGTCAGTGTAGGAAATGCACTGGTACAATATCAGGGCCTTGAGTAATATTTTGCATTTTGACCAGGAGAAGAGAAATCACAACTTCAACAATCCTTCATTAGATCGGCTCAATAGGGCAGAAATATAACAATAGAAAATGTTTTTTTTCCAGTAAAGATGGCAACCCTAGTTCCTGCAAGTGGAGGCGCTCATGAGCAAATGCAGAGGTCATTTTTGTGTTCAACCTCAAATCAGTCTCCCCAAAAGTAAAGAGTTTGTTCCGATTGACTTTTTTTAAAATGGCATTTGGATGAGTAAAGCAGAATGGGGGTGCTACTGGTCTGTATAATATTCCCTGGCCCTGTGCTTTAATAACACAAGACAGCCAGTAGGGGGCGCCAGTCAATGGAACTAAGACCAGGTCATTAGTAACAACTGCCGCATGGAGTTACCTTTACTGGAGCACAGGGACTTGTCATTGGAAATCTTGTAATGTTCCCTATTAACGTGTGTGTTAGAAATCACATAACACTGTTAATATTTCTACAACAACTCACCATGAATATCAGTGAAACCCGTAGCCACTGACTGGTTAATGTTTCACTAAACTACAGGGGGGGGGGAGTCACAGGAGCCATTTGGGGAGGGTTGAGGGTTTTGCAGGACTGAGATTGGAATAAACTTTTTATGGATTTCTATAAAGGAACATTTCTTTGTATAATTCTATGTTAGTGACAGGGGGGTAACTACAGAGGAAGCAGAGCGTGGGGGGCCATGAGTATGAGGGGCCCGGTAAAGCCAAAACTAATGAGCAATTACAAAATATTTCGGTAGGATCCGTCAATTTACCAATACTTTGGGGCCCTAAATGGAATCTGCTGTGGGACCCAAGAATTTCTAGTTACGCCACTGGTTGGTTGTTTCTGTCATTTTATCTAAAACATACGATTTGAGTAGTGATGGGTGAATTTATTCAGCAGGCGCAAATTCACGGCAAATGTGCACATTTCACCACCAGCGAATAAATTCTTTAATTTTTTTTGACGCTGTCAACAATTAGATGGCGGCGTCAATTGAATGGACACCAATTGACTTTACCCCCTCAGTGACTTCTAATATCCTTATCATTTACAGTAGGGGGTACATTATCCCTTATAATACATGAGTGATACTCAGAGTTCCCTGTATAACTCAGCCTGCAGACCTGTGTCTTTATATGGTCACAGAACAACCCCTCAGTGACTTCTAATATCCTTATCATTTACAGTAGGGGGTACATTATCCCTTATAATACATGAGTGATACTCAGAGTTCCCTGTATAACTCAGCCTGCAGCCTTGTGCCTTTATATGGTCACAGAAGAACCCCTCAGTGACTTCTAATATCCTTATCATTTACAGTAGGGGGTACATTATCCCTTATAATACATGAGTGATACTCAGAGTTCCCTGTATAACTCAGCCTGCAGCCTTGTGTCTTTATATGGTCACAGAACAACCCCTCAGTGACTTCTAATATCCTTATCATTTACAGTAGGGGGTACATTATCCCTTATAATACATGAGTGATACTCAGAGTTCCCTGTATAACTCAGCCTGCAGCCTTGTGCCTTTATATGGTCACAGAACAACCCCTCAGTGACTTCTAATATCCTTATAATTTACAGTAGGGGGTACATTATCCCTTATAATACATGAGTGATACTCAGAGTTCCCTGTATAACTCAGCCTGCAGCCTTGTGCCTTTATATGGTCACAGAACAACCCCTCAGTGACTTCTAATATCCTTATCATTTACAGTAGGGGGTAAATTATCCCTTATAATACATGAGTGATACTCAGAGTTCCCTGTATAACTCAGCCTGCAGCCTTGTGCCTATATATGGTCACAGAATAACCCCTCAGTGACTTCTAATATCCTTATCATTTACAGAAGGGGGTACATTATCCCTTATCATACACGAGTGATATAGTCCAGGTTGGTGGAACAGCAGTGTGTGTTGCTAAGGGTTAATATTCGTGTCGCAGGGGTTGGGGCCAATCTCACAGTGTTATCTGGCGCTTGGTTTCTGATTCGGAAGTGAGCGCTTCCCTTATCTGGCAGTTTCATGTTCCCTAATGATGCCCCGTGGCAGTGCCAGTGTGGAGAGAGGCTCGGGGCAAGAGCTGCTGTTTCTCAAGGATCTTGGATTGGGCCCAACTCCCCAGGACTGGAAAGTTCTCAGCGAGACAAAGGAATCAGTGACCCACTTAGAGCAGAACCAACATCCACCTGGCCTGACCCAAAAGCACATATTGGGGTGCAGGTATTTAGAGGATTCCTCTTAAAGGGACACTCACAAACATGAAACATTTTATTGTGAATGTGAGTGAAAAACATGAAAACTACTCAAAATGGCAGTGAAAAAGACATGTCCCTTTCCCTGTGCCTTGTCCTGGTTCATCTAATCCTGAGCGGTGCCGGGTGGGGGTTGATGAGGTTCTGGTTGATCTGGTTGTGCCAGTTGTACCCTTGGATACAGGGCTGGAAACCAAAACGTAATGACTTAGTGATTCCTGTTCTGTATCGCTGTCCTGAGAAGCAGCGGCTGATGAACATTAAATAAAAGGATTTTTATATGAAAATCAGGGCCCAGGATATATTTTCCTATAATGGAGACAAATTAATTATTTTCTCTGTTGTTTCTGCAGTTCTGAACCTTACAACTTAAGCAGTTTTCTGGTTGCTAGGGTTCCACTTACTTAGTAACAGACAATAGTTTGGATGATGAATAAAATAGGTTCTACTGATTGCAACAAACAGTGGCCCCATTGGACCTAAACCCAAACAAAGATAAACAATACAGAACATTCATAACAAATGGGGTTAATGGATGGGGGTTAATGATCTCCCATGATTCCCTGCTCTCTGCAGGAAGTGACACATGTGGCAGTTGGAAGTGACAGTTGGTGCAGGTGAGACAGAGAGATTCAGTGGAGCTGAGAGCAATTACTGAGGTGGGTAATTAAGAAATGAATGGACTGTTTTTATTTCATGTCCCTGTGGCTACTCCACTCTCTGAGCCTCATTTTCAATAATCAATCATCAATGCAATAATCATTAATCAATAATAGTAATCAGTGCTAATGAGGATTTTCTACCCACAATGCAGCATTTCCCCCAGTATTCCAGTCTAATGAGTCCTACAGAAAACTGCCCCACCCACTAATGCCAATAGATGTGCCAGTCTGTGACACTGAGGTCAGATTGTGTTCCTGCCACTATGGATATTACATGGGCATTCTCTTACATGGAACCCAACTGCTGACTATCTAGGGGAACGTGGCATGTCTGGGCAGAGAGAATGCGGTTCAAAGAAAAGCAACGAGCCAACACTCCGCAAGTTTTTCAATCTTCTGACAATTATTCAGGTGCCAGTTAAACGGTGTCCACTTCAACCGACATCCAAGAAATGTATCCGATGCACCATCCAGGAATCCAATTAAAACTCCTTTATTTGTAACTTTATGGCTGTCCACACTCTGAATCCATGAAGTTATAACTAAAGGCTTTTCCATTGGATTCCTGGATGGTGCAGTCGGATACATTTGTCAGAGACAATGCTGTGACTAATTCTCTAATTAGCTCTGGGCACAACAACTTGCACTTCAGTCACTTACACCCCCAATTGTCTCCTTACTATATTCAGATGTTACAATGTCTGTCTATTCTGGATATGGAACTGTTACCCCTGGTCTTTATTTCCCGTTACTCTGTAGCCCACTGCAGGGAACAAATTAATAATAAGAATACAGCAGCACAAACCTTCACTCAAAGAGTTAATATCGATTATTTCAGCTGCATTTGTGGCGGGCGCAGCTCCTGCTCTTACTGAATGAGGACCAGCATCTTTGCCATGACAGAATATTCCCCAAAACTGCAACTATCTGCTGCACATCAGTATCGGGGTCCCATCTAACAACCCATAAGGGTTAGGGTCCCCCAACCAAAGAGTAAATCAGGGTTAAGGTCTCCCAGGCCAGACAGTGTATCAGGGTCAGACTGAGAAACACCTGCTAGACTTTCACAATCCCCCTCTCTACTTTTAAATGTTTTTATGCTATAGATTAACTAATTCTAAGCATCTTTTCAATTGGTCTTGATTTTTTAGTTTGAGTAGTATTTGAATTATTTGCCTTCTTCTTCTCACTCTTTCCAGCTTTCAAATGGGGGTCACTGACCCCATCTAAAAACAAATGCTCCGTAAGGCTACAAATGTATTGTTATTGTTACTTTTTATTACTCATCTTTCCATTAAGGCCTCTCCTATTCATATTCCAGTCTCTTATTCACATCAGTGCATGGTTGCTAGGGGAGTTTGGACTCTGGCAACCAGGTGGCTGAAATTGCAAACTGGAGAGCTGCTGAATAAAAGGCTAAATAAGTCCAAGTGTCAGAATATCAGTCTCTACATAACACTGTTTATTTAAAGGTGAAGAAGAAAAAAGAGAAATACAAATGATTAATATACAGGGAAATATCCACTGGTATTGGCTGGAGACTGAGACTCCCTGCAGCGGAATCAAGAGATGAGACCCCCCAACTCCCTGTTCCTTCTCCTCATTGTCCTCTCCCTGTTCCTCCCTCCTTCCCTCTCCCGGGGGTCCCAGAACAAGGTCCAATTGGATATTCGTGAATACGACTATGATGGAGACTACAGGCCTGAAGGTGACAAAGTTCTCTCTATACACTGGAGATATAATAACATATAATAATTCATGGGAAAGAGATAAAGGAAAACCCAGGGAAAAGTGGATCAAACCTGCCTGAACCATCAGAAGGATCATGAGTAGTTTATTAGGAACATTCATGGGGTTAAAATGAGACTGTGTGGGATACAGTAAGGGTTAATCCCAACGTATAACTGATACCTTCCATTATAGGGTTATGATGAGTTTATCCAATTATATTTAATCTTCCACAACTCTTCCGCCTTCTACATCTTCCTAGGGGCCCTTACACATAGGACTTGACTCTTTCATCCAGGAGTGCAGGAATTAACAGAGACCATTGTTTTCTATGGGGCCCGTAACAATGGGGCCACAGTACAGTTGTATGTTGAGTCTCATGTGTTCAACGCCAACCAACAGTGTGACCACACACTCATTTTATCCACTGTACCAATGTAGGAGGCGTTAGATCTGTGCCACACCCACTGTACCAATGTAGGAGGGGTTAGATCTGTGTCACACCCACTGTACCAATGTAGGAGGGGTTAGATCTGTGCCACACCCACTGTACCAATGTAGAAGGGTTTAGATCTGTGTCACACCCACTGTACCAATGTAGGAGGGGTTAGATCTGTGTCACACCCACTGTACCAATGTAGGAGGGGTTAGATCTGTGTCACACCCACTGTACCAATGTAGGAGGCGTTAGATCTGTGCCACACCCACTGTACCAATGTAGGAGGGGTTAGATCTGTGTCACACCCACTGTACCAATGTAGGAGGGGTTAGATCTGTGCCACACCCACTGTACCAATGTAGAAGGGTTTAGATCTGTGTCACACCCACTGTACCAATGTAGGAGGGGTTAGATCTGTGTCACACCCACTGTACCAATGTAGGAGGGGTTAGATCTGTGTCACACCCACTGTACCAGTGTAGGAGGGGTTAGATCTGTGTCACACCCACTGTACCATTGTAGGAGGGGTTAGATCTGTGTCACACCCACTGTAACAGTGTAGGAGGGGTTAGATCTGTGTCACACCCACTGTACCAATGTAGGAGGGGTTAGATCTGTGTCACACCCACTGCACCAGTGTAGGAGGGGTTAGATATGTGTCACACCCACTGTACCAGTGTAGGAGGGGTTAGATCTGTGTCACACCCACTGTACCAATGTAGGAGGGGTTAGATCTGTGTCACACCCACTGTACCAATGTAGGAGGGGTTAGATCTGTGTCACACCCACTGTACCAGTGTAGGAGGGGTTAGATCTGTGTCACCCCCACTGTACCAGTGTAGGAGGAGTTAGATATGTGCCACCCCCACTGTACGAATGTAGGAGGAATTAGATATGTGCCACACCCACTGTACCAATGTAGGAGGGGTTAGATATGTGCCACACCCACTCTGTCAGTATGGTAGGGGTTAATCATTATGGGAGGAGTCATTAAATTGGCCTTTGTGTGTTTCATTGCAGGGGTGCAGAGAATGAGAGAAATCTTCTTCATTGAAAGCAGCAGTGAGACTAGGGAGCCCCTGGATATGATTGTTCCAGAAGATCAGATATCAGGTCATGTGACACAATGTCACACTCTGCACCCCGCCCTCTGCGCTTTCTGCTTAGTCGTGGCCATGGTGTTGCACGGAATCCTGGGATACTGAGAAATCGCTTATTCCAATCTGCCCAATTAAACTCCCATCAATTGTATCAGGATTTACCTCCTGTCTCTTCTCTGTTATATTTGGGAGTTCAGCAACAGAACTGTGGGAACCCCGTACCCTGATATATACGTCAGTTGATCATGAACTTGGGGGATACACTGAAATGCAGGAATTGAAGTTAGCGACCCAAGGCACTTTATTGGGATGCTGCATTTTAATGTGGCTGAACTGATATTGGCTTCAGCAGTCACATTTCTGGTTATAATCTTCCATTTCTTTATCTTTGTGTCTGATTCACCCACCCGGGGCACTGGATCAGGCTGATTTAGCCCCTGAATCAATGATGAGATCACACAGTGGCCCCTATAAACCCATCAGCAATTGACTGCATGAAATGACCACATGACTCAATCAATATCTTACTGACCCCACGCCTATATTGATGGAGCTTCCCAAAAACACAGGGCAATGGGAGAACCCCAACTATTTCTTTCCCTTCAGGAAAAGCTTTTGTGTAGTATCTTGCATAATTGGGTTCTTAAATGCCTACAAAGTGAGGATTGGGCAAGGGTATTAAGAAAATGAGGACACATAAGAAATAAACTAAGGCTTCAACCCTACCATCATCATCATCATCATCGTCATCAATATAATTTATTTCTATAGTGCCAGCAAGTGCTTTACATTCATTAATAACAAATGTACATCATTCAACAATGGTATGGAAAGGTTACAGGGTAAAAATAGGATCAGAGTGACCCTCTCATAAGAGCTTACAATCTAAAGGGTTAGGGTAGATTTAAAAGAAGGAATTTGGAAACAATTGGGGATTTATGATAAGTTGATGCCTGATCAATCAAGATAGATTGAATGAGCTTCCCTAAACAGGGAGAGTTGGGAAGAATGGTAAGAGTCTGATAGGTTGAGGCAGAGCGTTCCAGAGAAAAGGAGAAGCTGGAGAGAAGTTCTGCAGTGGAGAATTGGTTGGAGTGGTGAGAGGAGAAGGAAGGGGAGAATTCTGAGAACAAAGCTGAAATAAAAGGAGGTGACTACAGGCTTATCTGAACTGGAGAAGTCCAGATATTCAAAGTAGAAACAAGAATAGATAAGAAAGCAGTCAGGACACAAGTCAAGGTCATATGGGGTAGAGGTCAATGAGGTCAGCCCAGGCACTGGTCAACAGTCAGAAGTCAAACCTACAAGATAGTGCTCGCAGAGGAGGAGGCAAGTACAGCCAATAACATAAAGAGTTTTGAAAATTCCATCAGCCTTTGGATCCCCCTAATCTAGGTATACAGAAAGATAATCCTAAACCAACTGGTCATGAGTTTAAATCTAGCCATCGACAGTTACATGAAATTTGGTTATGACTGCTTGTTACACTGGATATGGGTTTTGGTTCTGGGCACAGAGTTTTGCTTGTTGTGAAAAGAGACAGGCTGGTGTTTGATAAATATGCACAGGCAGTGAAGTTCTGTCTTTACTTGACCCAGTGCAGATATCTATGTATCTAATCCTAATGGATTGTAGAGACATTAACACACACTCAATGGTACCAAGTGCTGCCTTGAGGTTTCATTTAAAGGAGAACTAAAGCCTAAATAAAGACGTATGCTTGAAATGTTGTACAATATTTTTTGGGCTTTTGTACCAGCCCAAGGCAACCACAGCCCTTCTGCAGTAAAGATCTGTGTCTCCAAAGATGCCCCAGTAGCTCCCCATCTTCTTTTCTGCTGATTCACATGCTCTGTGCTGCTGTCACTTACTGAGCTTAGGGAGCCACTCACAATATACAGTACACATAGAATAGCAATGTCACAATATAAGGCTGATTAGTAATTAATACAGATAATTACTACATGGCAGCACAGAAACCAGTGCAATTAGCATCAGAATTGAATAATCAGCAAACCTGTAGCATCAGCTTATATTACAGCCAGGGAAGCTCATTTTCTGCTGCTGGATAATTAGTGACGAGCCCTAAGCTTAGCTTCTCAACAGCCAATCAGAGCCCACTGAGCATGTGAGTGTCACAGACACTTTCCAAGATGGTGACCCCCTGTGACAAGTTTGAAGTCCTGGATCATTGCTGCTATTGACAAGCTCAAACTTTAGCCTCGTGCAATAAGTTCAGTAAATAAAATATGACATTTGTAGCCATATTCATTTTTAGGGTTTAGTTCACCTTTAAACTTGGTGTTTCTCCTATGTCTGTGAGACGTGAATGTAAAGTCCTTACTGTCCCACCCAGGCCTGAACATCTTCCAGGTCTATTACGTGAGCCTGTCCACCAAGCTGGGAGATCAGTTTCATTACACAAGAGAATTTTTTTATTTACTTATCATATCATGTATTTCCCCATCCCAGATTAGCAAGATAAATCTGAGCTTATATAACCCTCTGCATGAATGTTATCAAAGGTATTTCAGACCAATTTGTAATCACCAAATCCAATGGATCTCCTGACCCCAATGCTGTGAGCTACAATCACTTGGACTGACAATGTGGGACCTTTGGCTTTTCGTTTTTGGGTCCATCTCCATTATCGGCTGCTGGGGGATTGATTTACAATATTCCCGAGTGATGACGGTTCGGGGTCGAAAAGATTCTACTCTTTTAAGATGGGGGGTCGATAGACAAAATGAGGAGATTGTGTTGGAGATTCAGGTTCCAAGAGCATCATGGGTGGCTTTGGCTTTGAATTCTGAAGGGTCTCTGACAGGCTCGGATGTTGTCATTGGAGGCTGGAATGGAGACTCAGAAACATTTTTCTATGTGAGTCTGAGAGTTTTTTCATTTTATGCAAATTATATTTTATGTAAATGAGTTAATGTGAGTTCCCTTTATTGTAAATATCCAAGGGAATCTCAGCAGCACAACTCAAATAATTACATATATTCCAAGTCCTCTTTTCTTGTATTAAGGAACATTTTCTGCTTTAGGCACCAGTCTCTCTTCCCTCTCAGCCATAAGTTGGTATGAAGAATTTACCCACTGACACTTCTAACAAATATGTTACTACTATGCAGGATGCCTATATTGATTCACAATGGCCCCCAACAAAGGATGATTTCCAGGACTATGAGTTCCTAGAGTTGAGGAGGAATGAGACCCACAGTGTCCTCAGAGTGTGGCGCAAGTGGTTTACTTGTGACCCACAGGACTTTGCCTTTGAGGTTAGTACCAAGAGCCTCTCTACTGTCCCAGTTACTGGAGCATCAAGCTGATCATTTTTCTAAATAGTTTCAGACATTGTTCATACAGAATGTTCTTCTTCATCTCAGCTCCAAACTGTGCAGTTTTTCACCGAGTCACTGACTAGGGCAACAGGTTCTCAACATTGTATCTACTAAATCAACAGTTTTTATAAAGTAGAATACATATTGTGCACAGGGGCGCTTCGCCAATGAGGTGAGTTGAGGCTGTCGCCTTAGACGGCAGCGCCCCACTAGGTACCAGGGGTGGCAAAAATGCCGCTCCTGGTATTTTATGAGCTGAATTTCTGGTTTTCCCACCAGAAATTCTGCTCTTCTAGCGCAGAGAGCACAGTTAGGCTCTTTGCGCTAGCATACTAGCCTGCTCTGGACCCCCTCAGGCGCAAAAAGATAAGCACTCGGGGGAGGGGGGACTGCAGAACCTGCTGCTGCCTCAGGTGGTGGAGGGGCCAGGATCACCCCTGAATGTGCGGTGATTATACCCAGCCATTCCATATTTTACCAATGCCCCTGGTGAAACTTTAGGTGAAATGGCACCAGTGGTAAATAGTACTGCTGGTCCCCTTGGCAATTAGTTTTTTAGCATGCCAACATACCCCCACCCACTCATATAGGCTAGCCCTCCATCAATCACTCAATCAGCCCATCACCCAAGTGGTGGACTCAACTGCCAGAAGAGCTGTCAGACAATGATAGTATTCTCTTTGTGGGGACCCAGGGGGAGCCTGGATATGGCAGCCAGCTGAAGCTACGAAGAACCCCCAACAGCCATTATCTAGATAGCCCATCCAGGAAAGCAGGAAGGGACAGGATAGGTGACCAGCACTAAATACAGTATATGCTTGGGGTCTTCTGTGCGTGGGGTCATCTGAGACTGTTGGAGGCACTCCAGTAATGTACAATTGGGAGGGTATTGGCAGAACACAGTAATGTGGCCCCTGTGTGAGTACACTTCAACAACATTTACTGTGTGTGTACCTGCTATGTTACAATCACTGCCTTGATCCAAGTAGAGGTACTGTGGCTCGTGGGAAGGGATATTATGGAAAAGACTAACCCTAACTGTGTCTTTAACTTGCCCATCCAGAGCTGTTTTAGAGACTGTTAACCTAAATTGACTGTAACAGTTATTCATATAGCTTGTACTTCTTCTAGTTGGCCACCTAATCCCTATGTACAGTTGTGCAGATCTTTAGTATTGGATACAGAAAGAGGTGCAAAGAGTTATGCCATATAGTGCACAGTGCAAAACAACATGGCATGTTGCACTAGGGTTATCACCTTTACAATATATGATACGACTGGTATGCGAAAGTGCAGGGTAGTGATGGGGTGTGGCGGTGCCATCATAAGAATGGGAATTGGGTGGATTGAGATGGGACTAGTGCGTTGATGGGAGCTGCCTGTTGTAGAAGCAAGGTTTCGGGGTTACAATAACAAATGGGAATCTAAAGTTCATAGACCTCAGTGCAGCAGAGACTTTCCTTGTGCTTCTCACTTTAGGATTGTACCACATATGTTACTGCATATTTTGGAGACCGTCAGGATCTGCAGGATGGAGCAAAAAACGCCTTCTCCAGGTCCATATATTTTATGGAGGTGAAGTCTGAAGTTAATCTGCCCGCCAACCTACTTTACTACGATATAAAGATGAACGATGTAAGTATTGGGGAACTGCTCTGGGTAAATGCTAATGTATGGTTAGCCTAATACTTGATACTAAATTTATCCTTGGCACCACCTACCATAATCCTAATACACTGGCACATTGTCTGTCAGTGACTGCACCATCAGGTCCCTCTTGCATAACCCACAGATAATACTGTATTGTAATAATAATAATTCTATGCCTGTTCCACCAGTATCTGATCCCAGAACAGGACACCACCTATGCCTGCACCTTCATTCCATTGCCTCAAGTTGCAACAAAACATCACATTGTAAAGGTAAGTGCCCCATCCTAGTCCAGACCCTTCCACCCGCTATTTCCCTCTCCTGGGCTCACAGTGATCACCACATCCCTGTCAATATTGCCAGTTGCCCCATTGTGATTCACCTGCTCCCTACGCACTGAGCAACATAAACGTCTTTATTCAAAGACCACTGCCCTAGTCTGATCCTTTAAGGTGATACTGGAACCATTTATTTTGGAATTATTATAATAGAGTTTTCACGTCATAAACCATGAGAAACGTTTTTCTGAATTGCATCTCAGATTGAATCTTGTCCATGAGTTTTCACATAATAAACCCTTTTCTCACTGAATTGAATGTGGCCCATTGTCTCTGATGGCACAAGATTGGATCAGTTACCCCCTCTTGCTGGAACAAGTATTCAGGCTCATAGAAGGGTAAAGGCATATGTTTTCTGTTTTACTTTTTATACTGTCGTACTCCTATAACCATTCATATATAAACACTGGCCTCTATAAAAATGGGTTGGCACAGAACCTTTGGCCATGGCCAGATTGGTCCTGAATTTAAGTGAATTTCCCAGGAGTGGGAATTGGACTGGATGCATGGATCTGCATGTGATATTGTATAATGTCGAGAGCCAAAGATTTTATGTTATTCATTAATGTATTCATTGCAAAACAAAGAGAGTCGTGCATGGATTGAGGTGTCCTTGCTCTACAAATGCTGATGACCCGGATGAAGCTCATTTATGTCGGTTGGCAGATATGGCATGGGGGTACATGCAATGATTTCAGAAGTGGGGCAATTGGCCAATCAAGCACAAGAGCACAAGTATTGGGATTTGGTTTTGCCCACAGCATTTATTACACATGTACCTTGTCCATCGATTAAATCCTCAAATTCTTTGCAATTCTATGATGAGGAATACGATTCTTTCATTGTTGCAACATTTGTCCAACATTGAGTCAGAGAGTGGGGTGCATCGCCCCTTTTTTCATACTGAGAGCAATGTCAATGTCCCAACTAATTTAGAAAGGGGATGGTACATGTATATGAGATATGATTATATTCTGCCCCATTCTCTATCTGTAAATATATATTCCATCGTTTTATTCTCCCAGATTCTCTCCTTCCCTGGGGTATTGGTCTGCCAGTGCCAGGGTATAAGATGCTTGTGTGGAAACCAATGAGTATTTGTCTTTATAAAACTTCCCTTTGCCCAAGTGTCATAAAAGCAATTCTAGATGTGGCCTTAGTGGCTTTGGCTCCTTCTTTCTCTTTCATTAAGCCAAGGCTACATTGTTTTATTAACATTCTCATCCTGCAGTATGAGGTGAATATTGATCCCAAGAGTGAAGGCATTGTCCATCACATTCTGATTTACGCCTGCGATAACAGCATGGAGATCCCTGAGACTGGATACTGCCATGGGGAAGACAGCCGCAATATCCAGTGTATGAATGTCTTGTTTGGATGGGCTGTCGGGGGAGAGGTGAGATGTAGCAACAGGAATGCCAAGTGAAAAACATTTTGGGATACTCGCAGAAGCAAAGTAAAAAAAGAGTATTGTGGAGGGGGGAGGCTAAAAGTATTTGTCAGGATCTAAGGTCTAAATACAAACTTTGTAGTGGCTACAAGCAGTTCTATTGATATATTGAGACCCTGAGTGAGGATCCTGAAGGCTCTGCTTAGTATAAATAACAGTAATACACAATTTTCTTCAAACATATGATTGAGCTGTTTCTTTCCTTTCACCAGCTCATTTTCACCTTCCATGTCTGGTTTCTTTACACATCAGAAGAGTTTCTTCAAAGACATTAAGATGATTTTCCAGATGTTGGAAAAGTGTTAAGTTTTCTCTAACCCTTTTTTCTCTTTCTTTCTCTCCAGGACTATTATTTTCCAGAAATTGCTGGTGTGTCTATTGGTACCAAGTATGACCCTCAGTATGTTCGATATGAAATCCATTACAGCAACTTTGATGGAATCTCAGGTACCTGGTGAAGGTCGTTGTTGTATACATTACTTATCATGTGCAAGCTCGATGGGTAAACTTAGGGGAAGCTAAAGTCGGAGTAATCATGGGAGGGGCACAGTGCTGGAAGTGGTGAAAACTTGGGGCAAAATAAAGTCTGAGTAATTTTGGGGGAGGCACGGTGCTTATAGCTGGAATGTTTGGACAAAGAGTTGTGTTGTGCTTGACACAAAGTTGTGTTTTTCCAGGAATTAAGGATAACTCTGGAATAAGGATTTTGTACACCCCAGAAGTACGTAAATACGATGCAGGTGTCCTAATGTTGGGGGTCTTCACTTTTCCCATTCAGTTCATCCCACCCGGATCAAAGAACTTTAGAAGCTATGGCCTCTGTGACACTAAATTGATTCCACAGGTATGAATTAGAGACTGCAGAATAAAATGGAATAATTATTAATAATCAGAAAGAGGATGGATGCGCAACATGGTTTAGCCCCTCACTCTCATTGAAGATGAATCATGCGCACAATTGTTGGATTCATACGCTGAGCACTATTTATTTCAAAGGGTACTTGTTAATAAATGTTTATGAAAACTGTATGATTTTGGTTTTCCCAGGATTTCAAATGTTCACCTTTCCCCAAATTATCTCAATAAGCTTCAATAAGTCAATAGCAGAATGTTTCATGTTTGTGCCTTTTTGCTTGGCCAGTTTAGCCATGGTGTCAAACAGTTGCCTTGTGAGCTATTTCACAATTTACTCACACTTTGCACCCACACTTAGTTATTGTTCATGATTAGTGGCTGATAACTAGTTACACAGTTGGCCCAAACTCTATCCTTCTTTTTATCCTTTGAGCTTCAACTGATTTGCATTTTGTCTAACCCTGTTGTTCTCCTGGTTCTGAGTTCTTAGGACTAACTCTGAAATATGAGCTGGTAATACCACTAGAATGTCAGGGAACATGCAAGCAGAGATGGTCAAACCAAATATTGGAAGTGACTTTAGGTCACGAATAATAAGCTTGGGATTAACCTGTCCCCTGCTGGTGTGGCTACTGATTAGTGTCCCCAGAGATTTCACCATCGTTACATAGTTAAATTGGGTTGAAAAAAGATAAAGTCCATCAAGTTCAACCCCTCCAAATGAAAACCCAGCATCCATACACACACCCCTCCCTACTGTCACATAAATTCTATATACCCATATCTATACTAACTATAGAGTTTAGTATCACAATAGCCTTTGTATTATGTCTGTCCAAGAAATCATCCAAGTCCCTCTTATAGTCATTAACTGAATCATCACCCGGCAGTGCATTCCCCAACCTCACTGTCCTCACTGTGATGAACCCCCTACTCTGTTCCTTTAAATGAAACTTCTTTTCCTCTAGTCTGAAGGGGAGGCCTCTGGTACGTGATTCTCTTTATGGGTAAAAAGGTCCCCTGCTATTTGTCTATAATGTCCTCTAATGTACTTGTAAAGTCTAATCATGTCCCCTCACAAGCGCCTTTTTTCCCCCAGAGAAAACAACCCCAACCTTGTCAGTCTCCCCTCATAATTTAACTCTTCCCTCCCTCTAACCAGTTTAGTTGCACTTAGTCTCTGCACTCTCTCCAGCTCATTTATATCCCTCTTAAGGACTGGAGTCCAAAACTGCCCCCATACTCCAGATGAGGCCTCACCAGGGACCTATAAAGAGACACAATTATGTTTCATCCCTTGAGTTAATGCCCTTTTTTATACAAGAACTTTATTTGCTTTAGTAGCCACAGAATGACACTGCCCAGAATTAGACAACGTGTTATCTACAAAGACCCCAAGATCCTTCTCATTTAAGGAAACTCCCAACACACTGCCATTTAGTGTATAACTTGCATTTATATTATTTTTGCCAAAGTGCATAACCTGCATTTATCAACATTGAAGCTCATTTTCCAGTTTGCTGCCCAGTTTTCCAGTTTAGACAAATGACTGTGCAAAGTGGCAGCATCCTGCATGGAACCTATAGTTCTGCACAATTTAGTCTCATCTGCAAAAATAGAAACAGTACTTTCAATGGCCACCTCCAGGTCATTAACAACACTGGTCCAATTAGAAAATGTTCCATTTACCACCACTCTTTGTAGTCTATCTTTTAGCCAGTTCTCTATCCAGGTACAAATACTATGTTCCAGGCCAACATTCCTTCATTTAACCAGAAACCACCTGTGTGGCACTGTATCAAATGCTTTAGCAAAGTCTAAGTAAATCACATCCACTGCCATCCCAGAATCGAGGTCTCTACTTACCTTCTCATAAAAAGAAATTAAGTTAGTCTGGCAAGATCTATTACGCATAAAATGCTGGCACACACATAGTATTGTGATTTGCTATGAAGTCCAGTATCTTATCCTTTATTAACCCTTCCAAAATCATTCCTACCACTGACAGACTAACTGGCCTATAGTTTTGAGGCTGAGAACTAACCCCACTGCCCCGTCTACCCTAGCTCCCCCATAATTCTTTATCTCACCCACCCCCCCTTGCCTAGTTTAAACACTCCTCCAACCTCTTAGCCATTCTTTCCCCTAGCACCGTGGACCCCCTTCCATTGAGGTGCAAACCGACATGACTGTATAGGTTGTACCCCAAGGAAAAATCAGCCCAGTGCTCTAGGAACCCAAACCCTTCCTTCCTGCACCAAGACTTGAGCCAAGCATTTCGCTCCCTAAGCTCCCGCTATTTTCCTAAACTTGCATGTGGCACTGGAAAAATTTCAGAAAAGATGACATTGGAAGACCTTTCCTTGATCTTAGAGCACCCTGAAATCACTCTGTAAGGTCTTCCATCTACCATTTATTTTGTCATTAGTACCAATATGTAGTAAGACCGTTGGGTCATGCCCAACCCCACCCAATAATTTGTCTATCCGATCAACCACATGCCGAACTCTGGCACCAGGTAGACAGGAAACTGTTTGGTTGTAGCGATCCGGACGACAAATTCCCCTATCCACTTTCCTAATAATTGAGTCCCCTACAACCACGATCTGCTTAGGCCTGACTCTACTCTCCTCCCCACCACTACTAGAGAAACTGGTCTCCCGGCTGTTAGAGAGATTAGCCCCATCTAGAATTGCCAATCTGGAGTTCATACTCCCATCATCTTCACATAATCTGGCAAATTTGTTGCAATGTATAATCTCCGGATCAGCCTCCATTTTCCTTTTGCCCACCTTAGATTTTCTGTCACCCAGCTAACTGCCTCAATATCCTGCTGCTGTTCTGTTCCCCCTAAACTATCTGACCCCGCTAGGTCCTGTTCAGTGAGCAAAAGACTCCTTTCAAGATTGTCAATTGACCGCAGTGTTGCAATTTGTTGCTCTAGTGACTCTAACGTGAGCCTCCAAAGTGGCAATTTGCTCACAACCACCACAGAGGTAAGTATTGTGGATCTCTTGTTCCAAATCGGCAAATACATATGACAGACTGTGCACTAAGTCAGACCTTCAATCTTGCTAGTACTCATTATCCCAGTTACAGATCAAAACAGGAATAAAAAAATAAATAAAATTAAAATAAAATAACCTCAGAAAAAAACCCTGAAGGCTCAGTAATTTTACATCAGTCCTATCAGAGTCCTAGGGGAAAGTTATAATTACTGACATGGACTGGGGGCGCTGGGGTCACACATATTCAAATATTTTAATGCTTTTACTTTCTACATGAAAAGTAACTCCAATCTTCCTGCAGCTTTTAGATGAACCGCCGGAGGATCTGATCGCTTCTTCTTTCCTTCTACATGCCCACCTGACGGGACACGGCCTACGTCTGCTGCATTATAGGTAACAGTTGAATCCATAGGTGCAATCTCCATAGTGTGCCATGGTCAATAAGAAAGTATGGCTTTGACAACAATTAAAATCCAAAATAAAATGTTAAGGACCCCCTAATGTGGCTTAACGCAGATGTAAGGAATAGGAAGGGAAAGAAAAACATATGAGAAAAGTCAGAGGGGACAGATAAATTAATAGCACTTAAATACTATAGAAAGTGCTGTAAAACAACAATTAAAAATGCAATTATTTTGGTTATGGTACTTAAATGTTTACTAATGTGAACAGGGTCCAAGGAAATACACCCTTCAGAGGGTTAGAGTTTTAGTTCAGTTTAACCAGATTATTTTTTTCATTTTCTTTGACTCACTTTTATATGGTATGGCACCTATGGACTGGCTTATGTAATTCCAATATTTATAAAGGGATTATGATGGAAACCTGGCAATTATAGAACACCTGACATCTTGGGGGGGGAAGTTATTTGAGGGTTTGATAAAAGATCACATTCAAGGATATGTTTTGGAAGGGGTGCACTTCATATCACACTACTACATTTTGCTAAAGTGCTCAATACAGAGACACATCAATGTTTGTTTTATAGATAATAGTGTGTTGGCTTTAGTAATGTTGTTTGTACATTAATAAAAACAGATGCTAAAACATTGGGTACAAGGGGTGGGTGTCAGTGGTGTATTCTCCCCTTGAACTAGGGATCTTAGTGTCAGAAAAACTCCCAGGGGGCCCAGGTGTCAGTAGGCCTCTTGCTTCTAACCATTTGGCTTTTTTCATGATCATTTCCTATTTCTTTATGAGAACAAAGAGGCTTATAATGGAAGAATATAATATGTAGGGAAAAGAGACTAGGAGAACAAAGAGGTTGAGTGAAGAGAGGTGGTATAAAAGTTTAGAAAGTGGGCCCTCAGCCTAAGGTTTTCTGGTGGGCCCCTTGCATCCCAGTCCGACACTGGATCTTAGTGGGGGTAGGGAAGCCACTTGCACTGCCAGGAGAGAGTTTTGAGGGGAAGAGATCTATTTTATTGTCTTTATTGTCACCATCATCACATAAGGAACCAGAGTTTGGTACAATAGGAGTAAGGCAGAGGTGTACAGAGAGGTGTAGGTTGTAGGAATGGATATAACACTTTGAAGAGTGAGGGGAAGGGTCTGATGGACCATGGAATGGAATTACACTTGGAATGCGCATCTCTTGAACATTCCTGAAGGAAGCAACAAGAAAGCAGTGTCCTAGTAGATCATTGGTCATCATAAAGCAAGGATTCTTCATCATTCAGTCTGGAACCAAAAATGGGTCCCCTTGCTGTTTAGAGTGTCCGGATCCATTTTAATAACATGTATTGTTCTACAGTACAAAATAGTAATTAAAATAAGGCTCATGTCTGGTTTTAAACCAAGTTTCAGGTCAAAAAGTCCAATTGTTTGCAGTTAAGTATGGGGGCACAGTTGAAGGGTCAGTGACAGCAATGTGAAATGTTAATTGTACTCTCAATAATAATGAGGGGCAGGGGGGCAGCAGAGGGCCATTTCTTATGTTGTGAAAGTGGTGGCCTATAGAGAAGCAGGAGCGGTTGTTGGCAGAGAGACAAATTCATTGGCCATAGGGTAGCAGGGGGCATCTGAGTGTGGTCAGCCAAGAGTTGACTCTGAAAGCCATAAGAATAAATCAAGAAGGGAAGTGAAAGTAGCAAAATAAGCCAACGAAAGAATATTGAGGAGCAGGAAGGAGAGAAGCAGAGGAAATATGGTTCTAGATTAAACCATGGCATGTGGGAATGTGACCCCCTCTTTCTCTTGCAGGAATGGGACTCTCATTGGCAGTCTTGGGCAGGATAATTCCTATGATTTTGGTTTCCAACAAATCCGATATTTCCCTGAAGCTATTACTATAAAAATGGTATGTGTTTGGGGGGTTTCAGCCTTGACTAATGGATCATGAAAAAAAGCCAGCAGCACACCGAATCGCTTTTTTTCTGGATATTGATTTGACCCAGTGACAGGAGTGGGTCTCACAGTACAGCACCTGACACTACAAAAGTGTGATTTGGGGAGGTGAGCGCTCCACATAATTGAGTCTTGACAAATGGATCATGTGATATAGAAATGAACTCTAAAGGTTATTTAACATTGACTGAAACATAAATGCAATACAATATAAGGGTGCCAGCGCAGATACAGAATATACATGAAACCCCAATAACACAATCCAATTGACATGGCTCTGCTCCAAACTATGGAGTCTATGGAACTGACTAATAAACAGTTAATAAACATTTGCCAGAGCAGATGTTAAAGGGGAACTTAACATCAATACATTATTTGATATAAACTTATTCAGTTTGGTCCTCTAAGCACTTTTGCCCTTTATTTTTATTTTCTATTTCCAGTTGTTTGTGAGACATAAGCAGAGTTTTAGACAGACTTATACTGCTGGGTCAGTCTCAGCACAGCAGCTGTCTCTCTGACAGACTCTCACGCTCCTGGACTTAGTTAACCCTAGCATTGCTGACTTTCAGTTGAGCTAAAACCCGTTATTAGCAGTCTAAAATGAACAAAAATGCCTACAGTCCAGTTTTTCAAGGAGTTGTCCAGGTCAAAACCATCTGCCGGTTTTCAACATTCAGCAAACCAGGCAGAAATCCTCTGAATTGTGTCCGACGGATGTACTAACCCTACCCCTGACATCATCACATCAACAGCCATGTCATGCATTGGCGACACACAACACCAACATCATTGCAGATGCCACATTTGTCTGGGTCTCTTATGAGATGAAAAACCAGAAAGCCTCAGAAAGCAATAAACATAGAAAATGAATGTAAATTGCACAAGTGTTCAGAGAAGAACTCTGATTAAGATTACTTCAATTTTTTTGGGGTTTCCATCGCCTTTTAGGACCTGGGGTATTTAATGAGTTTTGCTCCCATTTTCAGGGGGACCAGATTGTGGTTGAATGCACAGGGAACACGATGGACAGAGATTCTGTGACTTATGTAAGTTGCATTCACCACCCAAATGTCTGTGTTTAGCAACAAATGTTCCTCAAACAGAACTTGAAAAAGAAAATTCTTACGGTACTTCAGTGAAAGTCAAAACCCACAGTTGTCGAGTCAATATGATGTTATTGTTTACTTGTTACAGGGGGGTCCCAGCTCTCTGAATGAGATGTGCCTAGGATTTATTTTTTATTATCCATATATTCCTATCGCTGCTTGCTGGAGCTACTATGACCTTCACCATGTGATTGAGGCATTGGGTATGGATCCAGTGGAGAGGTGAGTCCCACGATATATAGAAAAGCATAAGGAACGGCATGTCCTTCTCCCAGAACCAATTTTATCTGCACTCACAGAGGTGCCAGGGGTGACGAGGAAGGTTAATTCTAAGGGGGTATAAGGCAGTTCTGAATTTATTAACAATTGCTTCTACAGGATTGGCATTTCCCTGAATAATTAGTTAGCTGCAATGATTGGAAGAAAGATTCCCCCAAGTAGGGAGGCTTTAAGGAAATACTTGGGCAAGGTTGAATTGGAGGCAGAACAGGACCCTTAGGAAATAAATGAACAAGACAGTTCTTACTGTAGCATGGGGTGAGGTATGTTGGTTATTCGCAATTCTTTATTTACGAAGAGTGGTAAGGTCCATAATCATCTGTGGGCAGTGACTCCGCCAATTAGTCACAACTTGCCTTTTGCTCTCCCCTCAGTGTCATGGATGCCGTTCTCTCGATGGATACAGTAGACTGGGATGATGAGACCAGAGCAAAGGCCCAGAGAGCCATCATGGAGTGCAATCACACAGTGATAGTACAGAACCGCAGGGTGAGACTCCACTCCCTTCACTTTCCCTGGGGCGGAGATAATTCTACAAAATGTCTACATAGTAATATCATATGGTCAACAGAGGGCACCAACAATATATATTGTAGGGTAATGAGTGAGCACTCACAGGAGGCCTTCCTTCACATATATTGTAGGGGAATAATAAGCCTTCCCCCATTTTTATTCTGAGGAATGTTTGAGCATTTGCATGGGCTCCTCTCTTTACCCATCTGTATTATAAGGCAATAAGTGAGCACTTAATATAGCCTACCTTTGTGTGTAATGCTGACAATGAGCGAATATGGAGCCTTCTTTGGTTATAGGGTTCCTCACTTTTCCACACTGCACAAATGCAAGAAATCTGTTGATTTGCATGTAGGTGAAGGTGCTTTTGTCCCTTTTTACCTGTAGATGAATCAAGTGAATGAGACAAGCCTCCTCCCTCCAATCGTCCCTCCCACCCATCACACCTGTGTTCGTCCTGCAGCACCTTAGGACTGTGCCCTTCTCAGTGAGAATCCACCAGCTTCTCCTGTAGTTTTTTGGACTCCTGGCCTCCACCATCTTCTTCTGTAGTCTCCTGGACTCTTGGTCTTTACCAGCTTCTCCTGTAGTCTCCCGGACTCCTGATATCCACCATCTTCTCTTCCAGTCTTCTGAATATACCTGCATCACTACTAGAGATATTAGTATCATTAAATCACTAAACCTTAAGCCACAAATCCCATGTCCTTATATTTCCTCCCTAGGATTATATGGTGCAGTGGTGATTTGCTATTATACAGATTGGGCCTCACTACTCGCTACTGACAGTTTCTAATATGTGATCCATTGACACACCGTCCCCCTTTGGCCCTTCCTCAATGTGCACTCACTCACTAGCTGTACATCTCATACTATATATACTGCACAAAGTATCTACACCATTGAATATGAACAGCAAAGGAAATATACTATACAACACAGGGTACCTACAACAGTATATCTACAGCATGAAGTTTCTACAATATAGAGTATCTGCAGCTGTAAGTGCTTATAGCATAGGGTAAGTACAAACAGCACAGGGATTCTATTGCACACAGTATCTATGGCTTTAGGTATCTAAAGGGAATAGTATAGGTTATAACATACAGTACAGGGATTCCATTGCACAAAATAACAGTGTCTCTCTTAGAGGGGACATTATGGCAGAAGAAAGAGCAGGAAAGTTGGGGGCATCTCTCCTTGAAGGGGACACCCCAGGAAACGTCAGACAATCACTTGGTTGAGCATGTAATAATGCAAAGCAGATAATTCCGTTAGATTAAAGGAAATATGGATCAGGAGCAGATTTACTTCAGGCAGATTTTCCCCTGATGTTCCAGATTGTCTGTAATTTATATGTGGGCTTTGATATTGGGGTCACACTCTGGTGTGTAGGGTATGGGTAGGGTATGGCCTTTCCACAGCACATAAGAGTGTGATGCCCAGCTGGCAGAGGTCTGGTTGGAAGTGGCAGCTGAATTCATTGCACTTTGTGCCAAGGATAAACATTCTGTACAATGTGGCAGTTATTGGGGTAACTGGGGGGTGTGCTGGGTGAAAGGACAGGGAGGGAGCTCTCTGTATGTGATGGTCACGCAGGCAGAAGGGATGCTGATGCCAGGGGGCTGGAAGGAGAAGTAGTCAGAGATGCGGGTGGGGGGATTAATGTGACATCTGGGAGGGGAGGCAGGGTGTGTGCAGGAATCACAGTCTCACAAAAGCAAGGGAAGCTGACAGAACCAGCTGGAAATCAGCCTGACATTGTGTCAGGGAGAGGGCACTCTACAAGCGATAGGTGGCATGACTGAGCATCACCCCCTGACAGATGGACCAAAAATTGTGATAACTCTGGGCATGTCCTAGGGACCAAGAATGAGTCCAGTGATTGGCAAAGTCATGCCACAATGCTGGTGAACACAGTGCTGTGCTTCTACATGTTGGTGCCGCTTGTGTGCCCACTGCAGGGTAAGTGGACTCTTTATACCCCTGCCATATACACATCACTATTCTGGGAACTTACTGCTCAGTGTGTGCCAGTTATTATGTGCCAGTGTTTGTTTGTGTGTGCTGGGCATTACCAGTGTCAGATAGGGTTAGAGTCCATCAGTGTGTGCTGGTTAGTTATTGTGTGCCAGTCAGTGTTTATCAGTATGTGGAAGTCAATGCCAGTCAGTGGGTACCAGTCAGTACCAATCAGTCATTGTGTAACAAGTACCATTGACACTGCTGATAAGTGAATCAGTACCAGTATGTATGTGCCAGTATCAGTAATTGTGTGTATCTCACTGGGTGTCAGCAGGTGCCAGTCAGTGCCAGAATTTGGGTACCCCTAAATCAGCATGTGCCAATCTGTGTATGTCAGTGAGAGTCTCTGTCAATTTCAGTGTGTGCCACTCATTGTATGTTTATCTGTGACCCAATCATTTGGCACCAGTATGTGCCATTCAGCATGTACCATGTTATGCCCTATGAGGTGCTGTGTATCATGCCAAGCTAGCAGATTGTACCAGTGGATTTTAAGATTTGGGAAAGTCTAATTCACATTTTATTGACCCCTAATGTAGGGCACAGAGTAAGGGCACCATTGTCACTTTGCACCTACAGAATAGTGTGCAAAAAGAAGGTGTCAGAGAAGACTCTCAAAATGCCCACACTGATGCCCACGCCGTAGTCCAGGCATTTTGTTTCCATTGAATTAGTCAAGAGATTAAGAATCCTCCCAAAGGACAGTGGCCCTTCCAGTACAGATGTAACCCTATTTGAGTTTGGGAGTTTTGTGTCACCCATTAGTCCAGAATTGAATTCAGCCCAAGTTACGGGAAAAATGGGATCAGATAAGGTCAAATTACTGGATTGTTATCAATATTTAGTTTGCTATAATTGGCAGTATATAATAGAATATGTGCAGCCCATTGAGGCATTGCAGGGTAATACTGGGTCTCTGCAGTACATACTCATACCTGCTGATTCCAAACTCTCAAGCAAGGTGCCTGCTCCTCATCTTCCCCATCTGCTCCCCTCATTTGACTTTTTACCCATTAACCCCCTGTTTGGTCTTCCTCTGCCCCATGGAATCCCTCACACCTGAGCTTTTTACTTTGTAACCCCCTATTTGTTTTTCCTCTGCCCTGTGGTGTCCCCCACACCTGAGATTTTTTACCTGTAACCCCCTGTTTGTTCTACCTCTGCCTATGGAATCCCCCATGCCTGTAATTTTTACCTGTAACCCCCTGTTTATTGTTCCTCTGCCCCATCGGATCTCCATACTTGAGATTTTTACCTGTAACCCCCTGTTTGCTATTTCTCTGCCCTATCAAATTCCCCAAACCCATGTTCTTTACCCCGTAACCCCCTATTTGTTCGCCCTCTGCCCCATGGAATTCCCAACACCTGGACTCTCTACCTGATAATTCCCTGTTTGTTCTCCCTCTGCCTCATCTACTGACAAATATCTGGGCTCTTTCCCCCTGTAAATAATAACCCCCCTGTTTGTTCTTCATTTGCGTCATCTAAACCCCAGATCTTTGCACCAATAACCCCTGTGTGGTCTTTCTCTAAACCATTAAATCACCAACATCTGGGCTTTTTCTCCTTTATCTACTTCCCAATATGGGGACTAGGCACAGTCCTGGGGCCCTTGTATTAGGGGCTTAGCGCATTGTCAGCAGAGTCCCTCGGAATGGTTGGATTGCACTTGGCTGATCTGAGTGTGACAGTCGTGGGCTGGTGTGGGGTGTCCCATCTGCGTGTGTCTGAGGGAACTGGTGTGGGGGGGGAGGCACTCAAGGGACACTGTTATAAAAATACTGGGGCTATAAAGTGAAAGAAAGTGGGTGAGGGGACAAAGTGCAGGGAAATGGGTGGGGGGTCCCGAATCACTACTGTACCTAGGACCCCATTTTATCTTAATTTGGCTGAACCCCTGTAACCCCAGTTTGTGCAGAGCCCCCCAGTAGATGGCAGAGTCGCAGGCAGGAGCTGCACAGTTGGAGGTTGGTCAGCGCTGGTCTCAGCTGATGAATTCTCTGACCTACTTTCCCTTCTGCCAACACCAAATCCCAATTCCAGGAGAAAAGGAGAAAGAGTCAGGATTTGCCGGGGAGGTGGGGGTGTCAGAGGAACAGGAGCACAGAGAGTATTAGAGCAGAGCCAGTGGATTTCAGAGAAAGTGGCAAATAAAGGAGAAGTAATTCCAGGACACTTTGGGTGGGATTTGACCTCTCGGTGTCAGGGCAGGTGACTGCAGCGCCTCCCACAGGACAAACACAGTGAGAAGGATATTAATGTGACAAGTCTAGCACTGTGACACTGTGAGAGGGGTCTCGTCTGCTCCCCCGGGGGGCTAATTGAGTGGAAGTAAAGGGGAGGGTAAAGGCAAGACATACAGAAGCAACATGAATGTTTTATAGTCTGGGACTTAACCAATAGTGACAATAATGTGACCAACTGCATTTGGCGCCACTTACAGTAAGCTGACACTTGCGCACACATCTTACCCCCCGTGCCCCCATTAATGTGACATTTTCCACATTCGCCACCAACACAAAGTGTCAGCGCTACACTCCCTCCCTTTGATTCAATCCCCGCTCATTAAAGGGATAGAGACCTTCCAATGTTATTCAGCGCTTGAATATTCCAAGAAGTTCTATTCTGTCCCAGGGAATCCATAATGTACATTGAATATATGAATATATATGGACATATATAAAGCAAATCACTGGGAAATTAGGTCATGTGACGCTTTTAAATCTTTTAAATCATCATCATGGGTTTAACCCCTGAACTACGAACTCTAACCCTGGACTAGGTAATATTATAGTATTACCTTTTACTTTTTTGTTATTAAGAAATCTGATCGAAAATGTACATTTTATTATATTGCTTGTATCACTTACCTTATAAATCCTTGTATGGATTTCATATGCGTTCATTCCCCATGGGGATTCAAACAATGACTGATCTATACTTTGGGTGCACAGCGTAGAACCCCAGATGTGCACCCCTCAAACCTAAATGGTGCCGGTATCACATTATTACACTAAGAGGTGCTGATCTAATGACTGTGGGGAGCTCTGAGGACCCCATTATGATAAGGGAAGAAACTGTTACTTTCTGTAGTTTGTTTTCTCAACTGCCTAGTGGTGCCATACAGATTTATAATATGTGGTCCCTCAAGCAATGACCAACAGGAACACAGTACATTGCTTAACTATCTTCAATATTACAGATCGGCTCTTCTCCATTACCCCATGGGGCATGAAACTGAGCTCCCATTAAATGTCTCACTAATTTATGTCTGTAAATATGTAAAAAAATGTAAAATATGACAAATATTCCTTCTTTCTTTCTTCCTTTCTTTCTTTCTTTCTTTCTTTCTTTCTTTCTTTCTTTCTTTCTTTCTTTCTTTCTTTCTTTCTTTCTTTCTTTCTCAGAGGATCTGCTTGATACAACTCAAGAGACTTCAGAGATTGGCTGGTCATCTTACCCACAGGGACAGGTGAGTTATATTGATGCAGCCATATCCCTAATGAGTTAATACAGGATCAGGTTAATATGGAGTATTTAGTTGCAATATTTGGGCAAATTCTTTGGAACCAGTGAGTTTGGAATGTTTGGGGTTCTAGATCCTCTTTTAGTCTCAACAATAGTCCCAGTCCCCAAAACATGTTTATATTATATGTGTGATGTTATAGCCATAAAAGTCACTTTGTACAGGTACAAGAATATCCTGGGCAGAATAGTGAGGTTCATCTGAAATAAAAGCCTAACTAGGATGTTGCAGAAACCCCGTGCCCAGAACTTTTGCCCCAAACCATAGCCACAGTCCCATTCCCACTACTTGCATTGTCTTCCTCATCCTCAGCAGTTTTTTGCTGCCCTTGATAATTTCTCAGAGTGCTATTGCCTGAGGTGAGGTCCTCAATGTCCCAGAATGTTGCCTGTAGGTGCCGCACACAGATATAATTGTCTTCTTATCTGTTTGGCTCCCTTGAGCAGGACGTTGGATGGAACATGAACAGTCTCATCTCCAGCAGGAAGGGAATGGGAGCCCAGATGGGTCAGTAAACATAGAAACATAAAACTCTATAGGAGAGATATTTGGATAGACTCATGAACCCCCTGAACTTGAATAAGATGGGCTATTTTTAATCTGATCACAGGATGTTAGGGAATAGGCGGCCATGCGCACTTGGGTTGATAAAAATTATTGGTGTGCCCATTAGCATGATTGTTGTGCTTTCTTTTCTTGATTTGGAAAATCTAGCCCAGTTCTTTTGTTCCCCTTCCTGCAGTGGGATGAAGTCAGTGTTCTGGATGGGCAACGTCGCCTCCTGCGCACGTACGAAGTCTGTAATGCTTACGGGCAACACTCCAACCAGAGTAATTGGCTGCGCACTGGGTACATTGAGAGCAGACGTGCCCGGCGGGTATATGCTAAGTTGCGATTTTCTGTACGGGATTGTGCCAGTTTGAAGCCACCACCAAAGAGAAACCATCTGGCTTGTCGAGAAACGTTTACCTTTTACTACCGTCAGGCAGACGGCCCTGCAGAAGCTGAGAAGTGGGAATGGGTAGAAGAAAACTGGGTGAAGGTAGACACTATAGGACCAGGCAAGAGTTTTACAAGGGACCCTGGGAAGGGGGGGCAGGGGCCGCACATGGATGAAAGAATCCTAGACTTTGGGCCAGTAACCAGGAAAGGTTTTTATTTGGCCTTTGTGGATTCTGGAGCCTGTCTCTCTTTGGCTGGGGTAAAAGTCTACTTCTATAAGTGCCCTTCTACAGTGAAGGGGCTGGCATCTTTCCCTGAGACCCCTTCTAGTGGGGAAGGAGGGGCATCACTATCAGAAGCCATAGGGGCCTGTGTAACAGGTGCCCAATCTACTGGAACAGCTCGACTCAGTCTGCACTGTGGTGGGGAGGGAGAGTGGATGGTCTCTAGTGGGAGCTGTATCTGTAACCCAGGAAGAGCCGAGAATGAGGATGGCACCAAATGTACAGGTAAGAGCTTTATGAACTGTATGGGGCTATCGCTTTCATCAGGCTCCCAACAAACATAGCCTCTACTCCCAACCAACAAGAAGGGATTGATCAATAGTATCTGTGTAAATGCAGTCATTTTCAAAACCAGTTAGATTTTTAGTTACAAGGTTATGATCATGAAATTGCCAAGCCACCGTACCATGTCCAGGCAAAATCCACATGGTAGTCCTAACTACCTCCACTCATCATTTCCATAACCCTAACCCAACCAGCCCTACTACAGACTCTGTATCCAACCAAAATCATACCATTAATATTGTACCCATTCAACACCCACCTAAGCATCTGTAACCAGTGATCCCCACAATAACATTTGTACCCAGCCAAACCCTGTATAACCTATGAACCCAACCAGCAAGCACCATATCATCTGCACCCAGTGAACTCCCAACAACAGTTACACCCAATAATGCCAACTATGAACTCTGTATTAAACAAAACACAACAAGACTTCTATAGCCATCCATAAACACAATAGCCAAACCAACTGTAATGTCTGTACCTGACCAACCTGACCAACCCCCAGAATAATGTCTGTTCTCATGTAAATCCACAATCTACAGTTTATTCATCCACTATAACCTCCCCACCCAAGCACACCTTCCATAACCCATATACCCAGCCAAACATACCATAATGTGTGATTCAGGAAGAATGCACTCACCAATATTCTATAAGTGTTTAGTGTCTAAAAGTAAATTCAACAGATGGTGATAAACATGAATTAATTTCAACAAAGCACGGTCACATGCAAAAGGTTCCTGTAGATCTAGACTAATATGGGATTAATGGACAGTGTGTGTAGGGGTGATGTGCCTCTATCACCCCAAATGTTTCCCTTTAGACAAGGTATATTACCATTCCGCCTCTCCCCATCCTGTCCTGCTTTTCTCCCTGACCAAGGAGATTGTTTCAATCTAATCCTTTCAATCCATTTAGCCATAATCTCTTTCCTTTGGGTGGGAGATTGAAGGCCAAATTGAGCTGGAAATGGATTTGATGACACCACCTGTTTGTTTTCTAATAATGTATCATTTGAAATATCAATTCTTCATGGCAACAGAACTCCAAATAAACAAAAAAACTAATTAACCCTAAAAAATTCTAAAGGAATTGTAGATTTTAAGGCAAAAATAAACATAGGCAGTACAGGAAGAAGCGCCTTCATTAAATAATGGGCCCTGTGGCCCTCCTGCTGTTTCTAAAGTATTGCATCTATACTCCTGGGCTGCAGTTTAGCAAATGCTGGAGGGAATCCCTATGTATGGAATATGGTTATGTTCTCAATGCCTCTCTCTAGAGAAAGTCATAATTCTGTGATTTAATCTGAAGGAAATCTCAGGCTGAGTCTCTTTCTATAGTTGGTTCCCATGTGGAGAAGGTTAGGAATAATTGACCCAGAACTGTCCCCCCAGATGGCTTCCTATTTCCATCTGATAATGGGCTCATCTGTTAATTGAACATGAAAGGTTCTCCATGAGTTTGTGTGAGGCTGAAGATTTCCTGGGTCCCTGGTGGGTTTGTGAGAGCAGAAACAGGTGCAGGGTGAACAGTGGTGCAGAAAGTCTCTCGAATTCCCTTGTAGCCCCAGGCTCATTCCTCTAAGTGTTTTCCTACATGGTGTTTGTGCATCTACTTCATGTTCTATTAGGCTCCTCTCCATCTTGCCCCGAGCCAACATGGCAGGACAATGTACATTAATGTACAGGAATTCTGCATCCCTTTGTTTTCTTCTGGCCTGAATTCTCTTGTGCCGGTTCACCCTCCCCTTCTCCGGGGATTCTCTTTTTCCAACTGACCTAGAATTAAGGAAAATTCCCTGCTGATGCCACATTCCCATATAAGAAAAAGAAGCAGCCTTTAATTTCATATAATTTTCTCCAAGGGAATTCCACAATGGAGATGTCATTACACAGCATAATGACCCACAATGCAATAGAAAGGGACCTTCTGGTGTTACTCTAAATGACCGAAAAACCTGCCTAAACTCCCATCTGGGAATCTGCTGAGATCCAATTAATTCTCCTGAGGAACCCCCCCCAATAACCAAAAATAAGTCCATTAGTCAGTAATTATAGTGGAGACTTATGATAAAGTGAATGTGATAGCCATGAATGTGAATGTGTTAGCCATGAATGTGAATGTGTTAGCCCCTATGAAATATTTTTACTCTACATCAGGGGTCCCAAAACGTTTCTACCCATGAGCCACATTCACATATAAAAAAAGTTGGGGAGCAACAAAAGCATGAAAAAAGTTCCTGGGGGTGCCAAATAAGGACTGTGATTGGCTGTTGGTAGCCCCTATGTGGACTGGCAGCTACAAGAGATCTGTTTGGCAGTAACTTCTTTGTAATCTGAACAATACATGGGGCTAATGTTGTACTTAAATTACACATTAAACTGGCCAAATTGTGGGCTTGATTACCTTGCCTTTTATCCTTAAAAAATGATCATCTTCCATGAATGGAATCATTTTTGCATCAATGGAAATCAGCATTTTGGGGGGGGATCAGTGAAAGGGTTTTATAGTAAAAGGGAAATGTATCTGTCATTAACATAAACCAAAATCCTTCTTCTGTGTTAGTGACCCCAGTGAGTTTAATTCCTAATTATTTCCCCAGGCTGGTGTGAGGAGCTCCTGCATTGCTGCCCACCAGCGCTTACACAATTGAACCCTTTTGCACTAGAAAAGCTGAATTTTCTGTTAAAAAAAGGAAAATTGTCGCTTGAAGTCAACAGGAGCAGCTTTTTAGCATGAGTCAAATATGGCACTTTTCATTCACTACTGTCAGGAGACAGTGGCATTTTATCTGTCACGACTTGCTGTCATATGGTGGACAATTCCTTCCCCTAGAGATCTGTGCCAGGGGGTGCTGAGAGCTATAGTTGTACAACAGCTGGATATTAAAATAGAAATAATGGAGCCCCGTGTGTAACCTGTGGCCTCACCACTAAAAACTGCCCCAGATGGATTAGTTGTGATTATATTTAATTCCAAATCATGCAAACAGGACATTTGTGATTATATCTATCTTTATATTTATCTTCTTATATGGATATTTATAACCTGTAGCACCTGGTCTGTATCAGCTTCAGCACATGCTCCGCACACTTTGCCATATACAGTGGCCCAGATATAGAGGAATATGGGCAGTAGGGGCCCGGTCTGCTTCCTCTCTTTAGGGGGGCCACAGGGGTTGTATGTGATTTGTTGTGGTTTTGCACATTGTGGGGTCCCTTTGATTTCATCCAGGCCAGGGGCACCCAAAATGTTTTTGCTTTTTTGCATGGAGGCCTGGGAGCCAAAGCTTATGCCACTGTCCATATATATATATTTGCATATACATTGTCCATATATATATATATATTTGTCTATACACTGTCCATATATATATGTATATAAATAGATATCTACAAGTGGAACGTGGATTGGCAGAGGGAGGGTTAAGGCTCAGCGTCAGGACACACAACACTTTACTGCTTTTTCTGCTCAAATTGATTCTCAGTGAAGAAATTGGAGGCTGCTGAATAATGGAGGAGGCCTGTGTATACGTCAGTGAGTGGCTCATATGGGCCAAGCTGAGGGCAGGGGCTCAGGGAGTCTCAAATCCTCGTTACTCACAAGAGGAAAATCACCAAGTGTCACTCAGCTGGAAACCTGATGGAATTGCCCCTCCCCATTCTGCCACTCAGAGCTGAAAATGCTCTTGGACAGGGGGGGGCACACAATTAAATGTGTATCTAAAGGAGGATCTGGAACTGGGCCCTCACCCCAACATATAATGAATGTCGAGGGGCTCTGACATTACTATGTATGAAATGTTCTTTCAAGGGGGGACTTCACACTACTGATTATATCTAAATATATTTATGTTGCCCTCACTACCCTCAAATATCTATCTGATCACATGACCCATTGCAGTCTCCCCCCTTTCTCCTTCGCTGCTCCTTCCCCCCTGGGATCCCCAAATCCCTCTGTAAGAACCCCCCCCCCTTACCTATTGCTGCACCTGCCCAGTACCTGATTCTTAGTGGGACATTAACCATGTGAGAGGCAGGAAAATGGGGCAATCTTTTTTTTATTGCACTTTGCCCCCTGCCTTTCAGCCCTATGGAATTGCCGCTGCCCCTCTCATTCTGTTTCACAAAGAGCTGTGTGTCCCCAGGAATCCAGTTCTGTTCCAATTCAGCACAATGTGGGGCCACTTAGTTGGGGGCTTATCAACTATTATCAGCACAAATTCCATCTGCGTAACAAATCGTATGGCATCGTTTGCCTTGAAATAGCTGATTTCTCAAGTTATACTGATATTGAGCCATGTTATGTGTCTAACCATTTCCATTTCCCTCCTACAGCCTGTCCCCCTGGCACCTACAAGCCCCCCGAATCACCAATTAGCCGCTGCCTTCCCTGCCCAACAAACAGCAACACCATAACCTCGGGGGCACTGAACTGTATATGTAACAAGGGGTTTTACCGCATCCCAGAGGAGAACCCACAATCCCCCTGTACTGGTGAGTCTTTGGCACACAATGCTGCTGTGTAACGGCTTCAGTCATTCTGGCTATTGCCTATAAGGGATACACCTGTATTATGGGTATTGCCTATAAGGGATACACCTGTATTATGGGTATTGGCTATAAGGTATACACCTGTATTATGGGTATTGCCTATAAGGGATACACCTGTATTATGGGTATTGGCTATAAGGTATACACCTGTATTATGGGTATTGGCTATATGGGATACACCTGTATTCTGTGTATTGGCTATAAGCGATACACCTGTATTCTGGGTGTTGGCTATAAGGGATACACCTGTATTCTGGCTATTGGCTATAAGGGATACACCTGTATTCTGGGTATTGGCTATAAGGGATACACCTGTATTATGGGTATTGGCTATAAGAGATACACCTGTATTCTGTGTATTGGCTATAAGCGATACACCTGTATTCTGGGTGTTGGCTATAAGGGATACACCTGTATTCTGGCTATTGGCTATAAGGGATACACCTGTATTCTGGGTATTGGCTATAAGGGATACACCTGTATTCTGGCTATTGGCTATAAGGGATACACCTGTATTCTGGGTATTGGCTATAAGCGATACACCTGTATTCTGGGTGTTGGCTATAAGGGATACACCTGTATTATGGGTATTGGCTATAAGGGATAGACCCGTATTATCGGGCATTGGCTATAAGGGATACACCTGTATTATGGGTATTGGTCATCCCACAATATTAAAGAAGTCACTTATAGTCTAGATATTGCTTGTCCCTCAGCAATAATGGATAGACCCATAGTTTAGGCACTGTCTGCCTCTTCATTAGCAAAACTGTAATAACACATAAAAAAACACAGAAATGTTTTCAAACTTTCATAACCTGCCAAATTTTATAAAATGGACATGGTAATTATGGGTGTGGCAGCAAAATGGGCGTGGTCAAAAAAAAATTGCAGCCCTATGCACTCCAAATCTTTTTGTGCCACTATCTATTTCTAAAATACTGAGAGGTGTTACTTGGACATTAGTCAACTGAGGTCTGGGGGAAAGGGACCCTGAACTCTCTGACACTAATAAAAATACCATGGACTCTGCTTAGTATCAGAATGAATAATGTCTCAAATGAATATACAGCAAGTAATAACAACTGTTAGTTAGGAGATAGAACCCTTCAGTGACTTCTAATATCCTTATTATTTATAGTAGGGGGTAAAGTATCTCTTATAATACATGAGTGACACGCAGAGTTCCCTGTATAACTCAACCTGCAGCCTTGTGCCTTTATATGGTCACAGAACAACCCCTCAGTGACTTATAATATCCTTATTATTTATAGTAGGGGGTAAAGTATCTCTTATAACACATGAGTGACACGCAGAGTTCCCTGTATAACTCAACCTGCAGCCTTGTGCCTTTATATGGTCACAGAACAACCCCTCAGTGACTTCTAATATCCTTATTATTTATAGTAGGGGGTAAAGTATCTCTTATAATACATGAGTGACACGCAGAGTTCCCTGTATAACTCAGCCTGCAGCCTTGTGCCTTTATATGGTCACAGAACAACCCCTCAGTGACTTATAATATCCTTATTATTTATAGTAGGGGGTAAAGTATCTCTTATAATACATGAGTGACACGCAGAGTTCCCTGTATAACTCAACCTGCAGCCTTGTGCCTTTATATGGTCACAGAACAACCCCTCAGTGACTTCTAATATCCTTATCATTTACAGTAGGGGGTACATTATCCCTTATAATACATGAGTGATACTCAGAGTTCCCTGTATAACTCAGCCTGCAGCCTTGTGCCTTTATATGGTCACAGAACAACCCCTCAGTGACTTCTAATATCCTTATCATTTACAGTAGGGGTACATTATCCCTTATAATACATGAGTGATACTCAGAGTTCCCTGTATAACTCAGCCTGTAGCCTTGTGCCTTTATATGGTCACAGAACAACCCCTCAGTGACGTCTAATATCCTTATCATTTACAGTAGGGGGTACATTATCCCTTATAATACATGAGTGATACTCAGAGTTCCCTGTATAACTCAGCCTGCAGCCTTGTGCCTTTATATGGTCACAGAACAACCCCTCAGTGACTTCTAATATCCTTATCATTTACAGTAGGGGGTACATTATCCCTTATAATACATGAGTGATACTCAGAGTTCCCTGTATAACTCAGCCTGCAGCCTTGTGCCTTTATATGGTCACAGAACAACCCCTCAGTGACTTCTAATATCCTTATCATTTACAGTAGGGGATAAAGTAACATTCCTTATAATACATAATGGTCTGTTTGTTGGATAATAAGTGTACATCTTGATATTGTGATATTTTTCATGAAAGATGAATTACAGAACACACTTCAATCATGTCGTTGCTCAGTGAGAAAATGTTTTGCAGCCTATAAACAAACAGACCCAACTAATGAAAGGACGGTTGGCACTCAGACCATTTATTGGGGGGTCTCCCAGTCTCTTGACTGAACTCTGTGAGTAGCCACAAAGGCATTTTCCACCCAGGTTTTTCTCACACAATCACACAGAGCTGTAGCCATTCCTTCCCTTCTAGAATAGAGACTTAAAGGGCCACAAGGAATGAGATAAGTTGAACTGAACACAAAACACAGATATACAAACAAAATCGAATGTCAGCTCAGATGTATTAGGTGTTTATGGTTCTGAAAACACCTGGTGGGGCTTCTCTAATTTCTACCTTGATTCTTGGCCAAACCCCCTCTAGGGGCAGTGCACTCCCCCCACCCCCCATAAAGGGGCTTATGTTGTAGTGTTTGAGCAGCCAGAGGGGCACATGGGCGTGGGCACCAGTTTTGGCAGAAATGGTACAATATAGACTATACCTGGAATATAAAGGAGGCTCAGGGCTGGAGGAAAGAACCTGACTCTGGTTTTGTTGGATCATTTCCAGATCATGTTTCACCTTCATTCTCTGCACTTTGATTTATACGTTGGCAATGCCAGTGAAGGGTGAATAACTGCCACTTCCCCACCCACTGTACATTGCCAGAGGAACCGGGAATATATTTGTATAATGGGAAGGGCACACGGAGACACACTCAGATCCTTGGGGAACGGGGGCGGGGTAGGTGTTTTTCCCTGTGATTAGATCTCAGTTTTATTGGATTAAAGGGAAAGTGAAGCCTTATACTCACTGTAAGTTCAGAACAAAGAATTTGTGTTGCAAATGCATTCTGCCCAATAATGGGATATAAAAATAATTGTTGTTGTTATTTCTGTTTGTTAATCGTGCAGAAGAGGAAAAGCAAAAGCATTTCTTAATGACTGTAATTTCTTCTGGTTTTTAGATCAATTGTGGGAGAATATAATTGCAGTGAATCCAATTAGTTCTCACCCTTTAACATCAATGTGGGGTGCATAGCTCTAATGGATCAGCACTCGTAATAAATACACTGAGTCTAGAAATACAGTGTGTCTATAAATACAGTGAGCCTATAAATAAAGTGTCCCTATAAATACAGTGTCCCTATAAATACAGTGAGCCTATAAATAAAGTGTCCCTATAAATACAGTGGGGCTCATTTATTAACGCAGCGCAGCGCATAAGTGGACGCAAAAGATTGTCTGCGACATCACGAGTGTGATCGCTAATATATTTGCGTGATATTGCGCATAACACAGAGCTTTTGCGATGGTTTTGTTTATGCGCATTGCGCAAAAGATTGGGCATTTATGTCGCAAACGATGCCGTGGTTGTTAGGGGCGTGGCTGTGGGCGTGGCTACAATGCGCTTGCACTGCGGCCGTCGCAGATTTGCGTCTGTATATGTGCAAAACTGCACCCGGTCAACAGCACCACAATTTTTACGACTGCCTCTTTGTGGCGTAATAGTAACGCTCTTCAAAATGCGCATTCCTGCCCAGCTGCGCTAGCAGAGCCACACTGCTAAACTGGGTTCTGGCAAATACAATGGTGCTGCTGTTGGTGGGGATGTTTGTTAACTCAAAGTTTACTCAAAGATGAACAACCCCTGTAAAGTGCATATTAACCACACCTTCCACCCAACATGTTTATATTGACCAAGGTTCCTTTAAGGGTATCAGGTAGGCTAAACACCTTTGCAACCAAACAAATATTAGCACAGAAACAAATGCAGATGCGTCTAAGTGAACGCAATATGCGCAATATGTGACGCAACTAATTAAAGCAGCGCATTCATACATGAGCACAACTAATCCTTACCTTTGCGGTATCTTCCTGTGCGCACAATTTATTATAAGCACTGCGACAGCTGATACGCAGTTTCACACAGTTTCACAAGTCGCACCTACATTAGCGCACAAAATCGCACTGTTAACGTATCATGCACTACATTATTAAATACTCGCATGCGCTGGGCAAATGTCAGGCCACTGCGCTCTTTTTAGCACTGCGCTGCGTTAATAAATGAGCCCCAGTGTCCCTATAAATACAGTGAGCCCATAAATACAGTGTCCCTATAAATACAGTGAGCCTATAAATAAAGTGTCCCTATAAATACAGTGTCCCTATAAATACAGTGAGCCCATAAATACAGTGTCCCTATAAATACAGTGAGCCTATAAATATAGTGTCCCTATAAATACAATGAGCCCATAAATACAGTGTCCCTATAAATACAGAGTCCCTATAAATAGTGTCCCTATAAATACAGTGTCCCTATAAATACAGTGAGACTATAAATACGGTGAGACTATAAATATGGTGAGCATATAAATACAGTGATGTAAAGAGAGTGGAGTATAAAGCACCTTCCACCGATCAAAAAACCACATATATGGTGTGCAGGGTCAAGGGTTAATGATAAATATCCAGTAGAGAGTAAAGAATGACCCAAAAGTTGCACCACCCCATTTATTATTCCATAAATCCCATGAACAAGGAAGGTAAAACTTAACCTTTATTGGTATGTATTAAAATGACCCAAGGATGAAAAATCAAAAGTGATTAAAATTACAAAAAGGAGGAGCACATAGTTTTCTGAATTAAGTAGTCTGCCCCAGATGCTTAACGATTGATCGTATTCAAACCTGATAGGATCATATAAGAAGCATCATCATGGGGATTACCTAAATTAAGTTCTGTAAATTATGGCAAAATGGCCGTAGTGGTAGCACTCAATTCCCCAAAGGGTTAATCCACTAGTGAGCGCAAAATGATATAGGATACGATTGTTAGTCAAATCAAGATGAACCGTGGGCATCATTCGTATCAGCCCACAACGATTTCCGAAAACACCCTCATGTGACAGGAAATGTAAGGTTCAAAAGCCTGTCTATAGGGTTTCTGTTATGTGCGTTACTTGATTTCAATGTTAGTCACTGTGTTGCCATTCAACCCCCCACCCTTGACACCCCCCCAGCGGTGCTGTGTGCTCAGCGGTGAGGTATGTTACAACTGAAGTAACTTAAACTACACCAAATGAGCTCCCTGCCTAATTGAGCTAAAATTAGTAAGGTGCGCCTTACTAATTTTAGCTCAATTAGGCAGAGAGCTCATTTGCTGTAGTTTAAGTTACTTCAGTTGGGGTGGTGCAACTTTTGGGTCATTCTTTACTCTCTACTGGATATTTATAAATACAGTGAGCCTATAAATACAGTCAAAATACAAATACAGTGTCCCTATAAATACAGTCAGAATATAAATACAGTGTACCTATAACTATGGTGTCCCTTTAAATACAGTGAGACTATAAATACAGTCAGAATATAAATACAGTGAGACTATAAATACAATGAAACTATAAATACAGTGAACCTATAAATACGGTCAAAATACAAATACAGTGTCCCTATAAATACAGTCAGAATATAAATACAGTGTCCCTATAAATACGGTGTCCCTATAAATACAGTGAGACTATAAATACAGTCAGAATATAAAAACAGTGAGACTATTAATACAATGAAACTATAAATACAATGAAACTATAAATACAATGAAACTATAAATACAGTGAAACTATAAATACAGTGAGACTATAAATACAGTGAGCATATAAATACAATGTGCGTAGAAATACAGCGAGCTTCTATATACAACGAGCCTATAAATACAAGCAGAAGTGGTGGGTAGAATGGGCAAAAGGAAAGCTTTGGACCAAACCCGACTGCAAAACACGTGAAAGGGAACATACATGTAATATGTAGTTGCGCTGTATATGTGTTCAGTTTATTATCCCTCCTTCCTTTCAGGACCTCCCTCTGCGCCATGGGATTTGAACTACGAGGTGATTGGCCCTGGAGCAGTTTCTGTCAGCTGGAGGGTCCCCAAGGAGCTGGGAGGGCGCACAGAGGTGATGTACTCAGTGGCCTGTAAGGAGTGTTTGGGGGGGCACTGCCTGAGATGTGGAGATGGAGTCACTTTCAGACCCAGCCAATTGGGGCTCATTCACACCAAGGTGCACCTGTCTGGGCTCCTGTCTGGGGTGGTTTATACCCTCGAGGTCCAGGCGGTCAACCAAGTGTCAGAGCTGAGCCCTGAGCAACCCAAGCACTCGTCTCTGAACCTCAGTATCAGCCAATCAGGTGAGTGGGTGCTGTGTGTGGGGGGGGGGGCAACACAGACCCCTGTACAGGCAGATTTCATTATTTCCTATGTCAATCCAAATGTTATTGTCTTTGTTGTTTGCCCCACGTGAGGCAATTCAAGTGCAATTAACCCTAATTAAAGAGCAAGTTGGGGGCACTGGTTTTTCCATGCACTGCTATTCACTAAGTGCCCACAAAGTATATGGAAAACATGTGGGTAATGGGCAGAAGTACAAGATTAGCCCCTATGTGGACTGGCAGCTACAGTTCTGTTTGTTTGGCACCAACTCTGCTTTTTATGCACCAACACTTGTCTCCAAGTCTGGAATTCAAAAATAATCTCCTGCTTTGAGGCCACTGGGAGCAACATCCAAGGGGTTGGAAACATGTTACTCACGAGCCACTGGTTGGGGATCACTGTAGTAAAGTGATACTTTACAGAAAGAAGGATAGATACAGGGAACAGACTCCCAGCAGGGGTGGTGGGACTAATACAGTAAAGGAATAGGGGGGAGAGTGAAAGGAAAAATAAGGAAGTGATACTTTACAGAAAGGGGGATAGATACAGGGAACAGACTCCCAGCAGGGGTGGTAGGACTAATACAGTAAAGGAATAGGAGGAGAGAGAAAGGGGGATAGATACAGGGAACAGACTCCCAGCAGGGGTGGTAGGACTAATACAGTAAAGGAATAGGAGGGAGAGTGAAAAGGAACATAAGGAAGTGATACTTTACAGAAAGGGGGATAGATACAGGGATCAGACTCCCAGCAGGGGTGGTGGGACTAATACAGTAAAGGAATAGGAGGGAGAGGGAAAGGGAACATAAGGAAGTGATACTTTACAGAAAGGGGGATATATACAGGGAACAGACTCCCAGCAGGGGTGGTAGGACTAATACAGTAAAGGAATAGGAGGGAGAGTGAAAGGGAACATAAGGAAGTGATACTTTACAGAAAGGGGGGTAGATACAGGGAACAGACTCCCAGCAGGGGTGGTGGGACTAATACAGTAAAGGAATAGGAGGGAGAGGGAAAGGGAATATAAGGAAGTGATACTTTACAGAAAGGGGGATAGATACAGGGAACAGACTCCCAGCAGGGGTGGTAGGACTAATACAGTAAAGGAATAGGAGGGAGAGGGAAAGGGAATATAAGGAAGTGATACTTTACAGAAAGGGGGGTAGATACAGGGAACAGACTCCCAGCAGGGGTGGTAGGACTAATACAGTAAAGGAATAGGAGGGAGAGTGAAAGGGAACATAAGGAAGTGATACTTTACAGAAAGGGGGATAGATACAGGGAACAGACTCCCAGCAGGGGTGGTAGGACTAATACAGTAAAGGAATAGGAGGGAGAGTGAAAGGGGGATAGATACAGGGAACAGACTCCCAGCAGGGGTGGTAGGACTAATAAAGTAAAGGAATAAGAGGGAGAGTGAAAGGGGGATAGATACAGGGAACAGACTCCCAGCAGGGGTGGTAGGACTAATACAGTAAAGGAATAGGAGGGAGAGTGAAAGGGGGATAGATACAGGGAACTAGGGATGCACCGAATCCACTTTTTTGGATTCGGCCGAACCCCCGAATCCTTCCTGAAAGATTCGGCCAAATACCGAACCGAATCCGAACCCTAATTTGCATATGCAAATTAGGGGTGGGAAGTGATACTTTACAGAAAGGGGGGTAGAGACAGGGAACAGACTCCCAGCAGGGGTGGTAGGACTAATACAGTAAAGGAATAGGGGGGACAGTGAAAGGGAACATAAGGAAGTGATACTTTACAGAAAGGGGGATAGATACAGGGAACAGACTCCCAGCAGGGGTGGTAGGACTAATACAGTAAAGGAATAGGAGGGAGAGGGAAAGGGAACATAAGGAAGTGATACTTTACAGAAAGGGGGGTAGAGACAGGGAACAGACTCCCAGCAGGGGTGGTGGGACTAATACAGGAGGGGAATTAGAGCAGGAAAGCTGTGTGCCTACCCCGGGGCTCTGAATTCTCAGTGAATGTCTCTGTGCATAATGACTTGCTATGTTCTGGGTTTTAAGGGTCTCGGTGATGAGGTGACCTAAATTCAGAGTGACAGCTCCGGCCAAGCGTCCCTTTCCCTGAGTCACATGTCCCTGTTGCGAGCGCATCTGTGTATCTAGGACTTGGTGTTGGACAATAATCTCTTCAATCTCTTCCTTTCTATTTTTATCCAACCCCCCCCCCCCAGTTCCTTCGGCAGTTCCCATCATTCACCAGGTGAGCCGATCCAAACAGAGCATCACCCTCACATGGCCGGAACCTGACCAGCCCAATGGCAAAATCCTGGATTATCAGCTTTGTTACAGGGAAAAGGTACCAACACCCTCTGACCCACAGCCATCGTGTAGAATTCCTCACCGGGGCCCTGGGGCCCTTCACTCTAACATGTTCCATGAACCATATGCCAGACTGGTGGGTAGTGTAATGTATATATTAGATCAGGGTATAGATGGGCCCAGTTACCCCAGGACAGAGGCAGTATAATGTATGTAAGATACCCCATTAGCTCAGGGTGTAGATGGGCCCAGTTACCCCAGGACAGAGGTACAATAATGTATGTAAGATACCCCATTAGCTGAGGGTATAGATGGACCCAGTTACCCCAGGACAGAGGTACAATAATGTATGTAAGATACCCCATTAGCTCAGGGTATAGATGGACCCAGTTACCCCAGGATAGAGGCAGTATAATGTATGTAAGATACCCCATTAGCTCAGGGTATAGATGGGCCCAGTTACCCCAGGACAGAGGTACAATAATGTATGTAAGATACCCCATTAGCTCAGGGTATAGATGGACCCAGTTACCCCAGGACAGAGGTACAATAATGTATGTAAGATACCCCATTAGCTCAGGGTATAGATGGACCCAGTTACCCCAGGACAGAGGTACAATAATGTATGTAAGATACCCCATTAGCTCAGGGTATAGATGGGCCCAGTTACCCCAGGACAGAGGCAGTATAATGTATGTAAGATACCCCATTAGCTCAGGGTATAGATGGGCCCAGTTACCCCAGGACAGAGGCAGTATAATGTATGTAAGATACCCCATTAGCTCAGGGTATAGATGGGCCCAGTTACCCCAGGACAGAGGTACAATAATGTATGTAAGATACCCCATTAGCTCAGGGTATAGATGGGCCCAGTTACCCCAGGACAGAGGCAGTATAATGTATGTAAGATACCCCATTAGCTCAGGGTATAGATGGGCCCAGTTACCCCAGGACAGAGGTACAATAATGTATGTAAGATACCCCATTAGCTCAGGGTATAGATGGACCCAGTTACCCCAGGACAGAGGTATAATAATGTATGTAAGATACCCCATTAGCTCAGGGTATAGATGGACCCAGTTACCCCAGGATAGAGGCAGTATAATGTATGTAAGATACCCCATTAGCTCAGGGTATAGATGGGCCCAGTTACCCCAGGACAGAGGTACAATAATGTATGTAAGATACCCCATTAGCTCAGGGTATAGATGGACCCAGTTACCCCAGGATAGAGGCAGTATAATGTATGTAAGATACCCCATTAGCTCAGGGTATAGATGGGCCCAGTTACCCCAGGACAGAGGTACAATAATGTATGTAAGATACCCCATTAGCTCAGGGTATAGATGGACCCAGTTACCCCAGGACAGAGGTACAATAATGTATGTAAGATACCCCATTAGCTCAGGGTATAGATGGGCCCAGTTACCCCAGGACAGAGGCAGTATAATGTATGTAAGATACCCCATTAGCTCAGGGTATAGATGGGCCCAGTTACCCCAGGACAGAGGCAGTATAATGTATGTAAGATACCCCATTAGCTCAGGGTATAGATGGGCCCAGTTACCCCAGGACAGAGGTACAATAATGTATGTAAGATACCCCATTAGCTCAGGGTATAGATGGACCCAGTTACCCCAGGACAGAGGTACAATAATGTATGTAAGATACCCCATTAGCTCAGGGTATAGATGGACCCAGTTACCCCAGGATAGAGGCAGTATAATGTATGTAAGATACCCCATTAGCTCAGGGTATAGATGGGCCCAGTTACCCCAGGACAGAGGCAGTATAATGTATGTAAGATACCCCATTAGCTCAGGGTATAGATGGGCCCAGTTACCCCAGGACAGAGGCAGTATAATGTATGTAAGATACCCCATTAGCTCAGGGTATAGATGGGCCCAGTTACCCCAGGACAGAGGTACAATAATGTATGTAAGATACCCCATTAGCTCAGGGTATAGATGGGCCCAGTTACCCCAGGACAGAGGTACAATAATGTATGTAAGATACCCCATTAGCTCAGGGTATAGATGGGCCCAGTTACCCCAGGACAGAGGTACTATAATGTATGTAAGATACCCCATTAGCTCAGGGTATAGATGGGCCCAGTTACCCCAGGATAGAGGCAGTATAATGTATGTAATATACCCCATTAGCTCAGGGTATAGATGGGCCCAGTTACCCCAGGACAGAGGTACAATAATGTATGTAAGATACCCCATTAGCTCAGGGTATAGATGGGCCCAGTTACCCCAGGATAGAGGCAGTATAATGTATGTAATATACCCCATTAGCTCAGGGTATAGATGGGCCCAGTTGCCCCAGGACAGAGGTACAATAATGTATGTAAGATACCCCATTAGCTCAGGGTATAGATGGGCCCAGTTAGATAGAGGTACAATAATGTATGTAAGATACCCCATTAGCTCAGGGTTTAGATGGACCCAGTTACCCCAGGATAGAGGCAGTATAATGTATGTAAGATACCCCATTAGCTCAGGGTATAGATGGGCCCAGTTACCCCAGGATAGAGGTACAATAATGTATGTAAGATACCCCATTAGCTCAGGGTATAGATGGGCCCAGTTAGATAGAGGTACATCATTGGCCGCTGTCTGTAACGACTGAAGCCAGTGACTATTGTCCTGATGATCATGTGACCTGTCTGCAGGGTGACGAGGGCGAGTCCCTTTATCTGATCACTGAAACCAACACAGCGACCATTGGAGGCCTGAACCCCGGAGCCATTTATTCCTTCCAGGTCAGAGCACGGACTGAGGGGGGCTACGGAGCTTTCAGTGGGAATATGTACTTCCAGACACTGCTTGGGGGTAAGTGTCCCAGTGTGAGTGATTGTGGGGTAACTGGATAGTGGGACGTGGGGAGAACAAAACACAATTGTGACACCATTTATACATCAAATCTGTTGGGCCCCTGCTGAAGCCTCAGTATTAGGGTTGGGTAAGTAAAGGCAAAGTGTCTTATAATTCTTTATTATTTTCCTTTTTCAACAAATATTTATATTCTAATACAGATTTTAATATCAGATACATTCAAACCACTTTATGGAACAATATGGAATTAAAACCTCACCCGATGGAATCAACTGCACAAAAGTGGTCCATTTATTTACAAAAGGAAATTAAAGCTGATGATCTAACTAGTTCTATAAATAGTTTTGATAAGCTAATTGTATCTGAAGTTTGGAGATAACAACATTTCAGATTAATTCATCTAGGTTACAAGGGATTTAATTTCAAAGCCAAAAATTCTACTTTCCTTAATAGCGGTCCAAAATGTGAGTTTCCTTCTCCTAATTCTTTCCATATGCTTTGGGATTGTAGAGAGATAAAAAACTTTTGGATTCATGTTGAGAATTACCTTACTAGCATTTTAAATTTAAAGATATCATTATCATCTCAAGATGCTCTTTTTGGGTTGACTAATTCTATAGATCTTGGATCATTAGTTCGACAATCCAAAGATTTTAATTCTACACATATTTCAAAATTTATGAAACTGGTTTTGGCTTCAGCTCGTAGAGTTATTTTTAAAAAATGGATTGAGAGCTCTTTGCCTTCTTTAAATGAGGTTTTGTTGGAGTTAAAAACTCTTTATACTAATGAGGCAATTGGTTAAAGAGTAGAAAATATACAGAACTGTTTTATTTAGTTTATAACCAAATAGAAAATTTTCTTTCATACTCTAAAAAATGCAGAAAGAGTTAAACTCAATAAGATTCTTGATTGCTCCATTGATACTTGAATATTCCATTGCTATTTGTTAACTTGTAATTTGTTATTGTAGTCTAGCCTTATGGATTCTGAATATTTGAATGCCTATTCTTTGTGATATTGATTCATGTTTATGTTACTTATATTATTATGATTTTTTTTTTTTTGTTTAGTTCATTTGTTTATCTTATATTTAAATGTTATCTTGTAACATGAATGTTTTTCTTTAATGAAAAAAGAATAAAAATATATTTAAAAAAAAAGTAAAGGCAAAGTGGAGCATCCTGATAAATTCAGCAACTGGACTCCATGTACTGACATATCTCTCTATTAGGGTTATTGTATTAGGCCAAGGGAAACTGCGTATTAGGGTCCCTGTGTATTAGGGAGAAGGAATCTGTATTTTAGGTTCCCTGTGTATTAGGGAGAGGGAATCTTTATCTTAGGTTCCCTGTGTATTAGGGAGAGGGAATCTGTATTTTAGGTTCCCTGTGTATTAGGGAGAGGGAATCTGTATTTTAGGTTCCCTGTGTATTAGGGAGAGGGAATCTTTATTTTAGGTTCCCTGTGTATTAGGGAGAGGGAATCTTTATTTTAGGTTCCCTGTGTATTAGGGAGAGGGAATCTGTATTTTAGGTTCCCTGTGTATTAGGGAGAGGGAATCTTTATTTTAGGGTCCCTGTGTATTAGGGAGAGGGAATCTGTATTTTAGGGTCCCTGTGTATTAGGGAGAGGGAATCTTTATTTTAGGGTCCCTGTGTATTAGGGACAGGGAATCTGTATTTTAGGGTCCCTGTGTATTAGGGAGAGGGAATCTGTATTTTAGGGTCCCTGTGTATTAGGGAGAGGGAATCTTTATTTTAGGGTCCCTGTGTATTAGGGAGAGGGAATCTGTATTTTAGGGTCCCTGTGTATTAGGGAGAGGGAATCTGTATTTTAGGGTCCCTGTGTATTAGGGAGAGGGAATCTTTATTTTAGGGTCCCTGTGTATTAGGGAGAGGGAATCTGTATTTTAGGGTCCCTGTGTATTAGGGTCCCTGTGTATTGGGGTGACTAATGCTGGTTCCTTCTCTGTGCAGGTTCGGAGCAGACAGAGCACAAAGTGGACAAACTTCCTCTAATCGTTGGGTCCTGTCTGGGTGTCTTGGCCTTTATTGGCCTCTCTCTTGTTCTCTTCTTAATTCTGTTCTTTAAAAGGTGCCAGTTCCACATTCAACTCCTTCCCTTCCATTTCCCAAATTCTTTAAATGGCCCCAAACATAGTGAGATAAGTGAGTGGCGGGGGCAGGAGATAAAGGAGAATCAGTTCCTACTTACTGGTATTTGCTTCTCCTGGTCTGTAACATGGCACTGGGCACCAATGGGACTTACCCAAAAATACAGAATTAGGGAGGAAAAGTGAATGTGCAGCAGTTACAGCAGTTAATCCATAAACCAGTGCATGTTACTAATGTGCCCAAAATAAACCCCACCATAACTAACTGCAGCTGCTGAGAACTTTTAAATACTGTCAGGGGGATTTTCTTCAAAACACATCAGTTAATAGTGCTGCTCCAGCAGAATTCTGCACTGAAATCCATTTCTCAAAAGAGCAAACACATTTTTTTTATATTTAATTTTGAAATCTGACATGGGGCTAGACATATTGTTAATTTCCCAGCTGCCCCCAGTCATGTGACTTGTGCTCTAATAAACCTCAGTCTCTCTTTACTGCTGTACTGCAAGTTGGAGGGATATCACTCCCTCCCTTTCCCCCCAGCAGCCAAACAAAAGAACAATGGGAAGGTAACCAGATAGCAGCTCCCTAACACAAGATAACAGCTGCCTGGTAGATCTAAGAACAACACTCAATAGTAAAATCCAGGTCCCACTGAGACACATTCAGTTACATTGAGTAGGAGAAACAACAGCCTGCCAGAAAGCAGTTCCATCCTAAAGTTCTGGCTCTTTCTGAAATCACATGACCAGGCAAAATGAGCTGAGATGCACCTATACACCAATATAACAACTAAATACACTTGCTGCTTCAGGAATGACATTTTATATTGTACAGTGAATTATTTGTAGTTATGGGCGAATTTATTCGCCAGGCGTGAATTCGCAGAGAATTTGCGCGATTTGCCGCCAGCAAATGAATTCGCGAAGCGCCCACGAAAATTCGCCCGAAAAAATTCACCAGCGTAAAAAAAAATTTCCGCCGGCTTAGAAAAAAACAGCTGCTGGCGTCGAAAATGCCCGCCGGCATCAAAAAGCGGCTCAAATTAGCCCATCACTAATTATTTGTAGTGTAAACAATGTAATTTAGAAATAAAAATCAAATCCCTTTAAGAACATAATTTCTTCCAGTGCAAAGTGCTCAATTGCACCTCTTTGTGTTGGTGTCTTGGACCTCCTGAGCCAAAAAGTTGAGCATTGGAGGGGGGGGAGCAGAAAGCCAACGCAGACTGCAAAGGGTCCAGGATCATCCCTGGAGAAGGGGGGGCTCCTCAGTGCAACGGGACAGTAAAGTCGGATCAGATAAAGTCGATGGTGCAGTTTGTTCATCTACATCCAGGCCCGGATTTGTGGGAAGACCACCTAGGCCCGGGCCTAGGGTGGCAGGATTTTAGGGGGGCGGCATGCTGCCCAACCACACCCACATTGGTTCAAAAACACTGGGGATGCACAGGAGATACAATCTCCATGAAAATTTGCAGAATAAAGGGGATGGGACAGGGGAGACAAATTGCAGTGGGCCTAGGGGCATCCGCTATGTAAAGCCGGCCCTGTCTACATCCGACATTCAATGCATTTCAATGGGGAAAAATGGGTGGGACACCAGAGATTTTATCCCATTGGATGGAGACACAACGTTCCCACAGGCACATCGGATCCGTCCCATTATATTGTGACCCATGTGACTTGTAGATCTGATCTGTCAAACACCTTCTGCTAAATCTCCCATTGACTTTAGCCCTACGTTTATCCTGAGTGACCAGGGAAGCCTATAGGGTGTGTCAGAAGAAGGTGAAGCTCAGAGATGTTTATGTGGGTATCAGGATTAGTGGGGTATAAACCCTCTGTCCCCCCTTTTCTCTGTCCCATGGTACTGACCCGTTTTCCCTTGTGTTACAGTAAGAGACGGGAGAGCCCCTATACAGACAGACTGCAGCATTATATCACCTCTAGGGGTAAGTAGGGCGCATGTTGCTCTAATTCTTCTTGTTACCCCAAGTGCCCCCCTGAGGCATCTGCAGACAGAGGGTCTCACTCAGTCAGACCTTCCTTCCAGCACAGATCTGGGATTGTTATTTCTATGCTAAAGGCCACCCCCAGAACCCTACAAATTGAATTGGGGGGTGATCTTTATCACTGGACAAAAAGGTCAATGAGATAAATCTGGTATGTGAACTGCTTTCCAGTCCTGCCTTTCTTCTACCCTACTGACCCCCATCCTAATTCCCATCAATCCAGTCACCCACACCCCATAGAGCCCCATAGAGTCACCAGTTATCCCCACTTCTCTCCAGTCACCCCCATTCCAGTGTCACCCACATACCCTATAACTACAGTAGTTCTTTCAGCTCCCCCATTCCAGTGACCCCCAATCTTATCCCCCACCCCAAGTACTAAAATACAGCAGAACTCTCCCCAATTTGCTCATCAGCCACATTATAGGGAAGAACATAAAATGTAACTTCAGAGACCCCTCCCCAGGAGGTGCTGAAATTAACTCTCATTTGCCTTCAGGTTTGGGGGTGAAATATTATATTGACCCTTCCACCTATGAGGACCCCACAGAGGCGGTTCATGAATTCGCTCGTGAGATTGATGTGACATTTGTGAAGATTGAGGAGGTGATTGGTTCAGGTAAGGGTTATGGGTCACTGCCCCTCCCCCATCATCTGACTCTTGTACTGGATTCTCTCCCTGCCTCTGTATTGTGGGCTCACTCACACATATTAGGCGTATGTCTAGATACAAAGTTGGAGCAAAGACAACGAGTCCAGAGAGGCAGTGATGGGGTTCAGCACCCCTTCTATGTTTGTCCTGCAGGAGACTTCGGGGAGCTGTGTCGGGGGCGTCTATGCCTCCCGGGTAAAAGAGAGATGGTCGTGTGTATTCGCACTTTGCGCACTGGGAGTGGAGAGAAGGAACGGGGGGAGTTCCTGAGTGAGGCGAGCATCATGGGACAATTTGATCACCCCAATGTGCTGCATCTGGAGGGGGCTGTGACACGGAGCCGTCCAATCATGATCCTCACAGAACACATGGAGAATGGGGCACTGGATGCCTTTCTGAGGGTGAGCGGAGTGGAGAGTGGGTGGATTGCAATTAGATTGCAAGCCTCATCTAGTGGATAACAGTCCAATTAGATTGCAAGCCTCATCTAGTGGATAATAGTCCAATTAGATTGCAAGCCTCATCTAGTGGAGAACAGTCCAATTAGATTGCAAGCCTCATCTAGTGGAGAACAGTCCAAATAGATTGCAAGCCTCATCTAGTGGAGAACAGTCCAATTAGATTGCAAGCCTCATCTAGTGGAGAACAGTCCAATTAGATTGCAAGCCTGATCTAGTGGAGAACAGTCCAATTAGATTGCAAGCCTCATCTAGTGGAGAACAGTCCAATTAGATTGCAAGCCTGATCTAGTGGAGAACAGTCCAATTAGATTGCAAGCCTCATCTAGTGGTGTAGCACTGGCACCGGTTTTGCAGTTCAGACCTGGCATTGCCAGTCCTGCAGCAAAAGAAGTAGGAATGCACTGAATCCTGGATTAGGTTATTGACTCAACTGAATCGGAGCGATTTTTATCAGGATTTGGCCGAATCCATGAGCCTGGGCAAACCAAAGCCAACCTGATTTAACTATAAAAATCTTTGCAAGTGCATCGAGTCTTTCTGCTAGTGTACCAGCACAGATGAAGGGTTCACATTTGGTTCAGTATTCGGCCAAATTCCTAGCCCTAGATTTGGGAATTCAGGCAAACCCATATTAGCGGGGGTTGGTACTTGCCTAAACATCCATTGACTAGTCTATATTTAATACATGTGGACTTGGTTCTGTTGCGCTTGGACTTTCTCCATCATGTTGTATATGGAATATTCTGACAGAGGGATGAATGTCTCTGGGTTCTGTTTCCTCAGCAGTGTGAGGGGGGCTTCTCCACCCTGCAGATGGTCTCCATGCTGCGAGGAATTGCCTCAGGAATGCGCTACCTGTCCGACAGGAGTTACAATCATCGTAATCTGGCAGCGCACAATGTCCTGGTTAATGGGCAGTTAGTGTGCAAAGTGGCCAGCCTGCACCCACCTGACCAGGTACCAACCCTCAACCCAACAACTCAACATCCCGCCCATATGTCTTATGATTGGCGTCTTACCTTAGTTTCTCCCTGTGATTGGATGGTTTCTTCACTGTGATTGGTTGGATATTTCTCTGATTGGATAATTTATTCCCAGTGATGCATTACATTTGATGCCTGAGACTTATTACATATCATTTAGAACCCCATATACATTGGAATTAGGGTATCTGGATGTGACCCATCAGTTATATGGTCAAATCGGGGAGAGATCTTTTTATTTAGGGACCTTGTTAAATGAGTGGATCTCCTCTTATATTCCCAGCTGTATTCTGTAAACTGCTACTGTCCAACAATAAATGGAGCCTTGCTTGGTCCCTATTGTATTTTAGGGAGCAAGACAATCCATGAGATGGACGGCACCAGAAGTTCTCCATCTCCGAAAGTTCTCCAGTGCGAGTGACGTGTGGAGTTACGGCATTGTCATGTGGGAAGTGACTTCCTATGGGGAGCGGCCATATTGGGATATGAGCAATCAGGAGGTGAGGGGGATATTGACACTCTATTGCCCCAATTACTTGCCCTGCAGCTGCCAGTTACCCTGCTAACACTGCTCTTCTGCCTCTTACTGTCATTGACTCTTTAATTAATAGGCACTGAATTATTAATATTATTTGCTTCACTGGATTGGTCAGACCTTCCACTGCCCTAAACACCCCTCCCAGTGACCCATTGGCTTCCCTTCTGTTCCAGTCTCCCATCCCTCTGTCCTCCTCACACATCTGTCTCTATCTGTATCATTCACAACCCTGGTTCTTACCTTGTATACTCCCATCCATCCCCACTATAGAGCACATTCCTCTCTCCCACATTCTTCTTCTTCCTTCTCCTGGGCACTATGGAATACCTACTAATGACCATACCCATGATCTTATTGACTCCCTTCTGATGGGCACTATGGAATTCCCTCGACAGCCCATGATCTTTCTCTGACACTGCCCTTCTCTGACTTCAACTGCCATATTGATGACCCCTATCTATACTGGGTCTCCCTTCTTCTCTCTGCACCTACTTCCCATGGCCTGCTCCAGTGTTTTTGCATGAAATCCAGGGCACACTTGCAATTACTTGGCATTTTGCATCTCACTATACAAGCAGCACCACAGGCAATTCAGCTATAGAGGCACATATATGTAGGCAAGTACCTTTTCTTTTTCTCGGGTGCAGAATTTATTAATGGCAGAGGTTTTTGTTATAACAAACAAGGGAAAGTTGCGCTCAACACTAATTTTTAAAAACATTAAGCGGGGGGGGCAATGAGGTTGTGTCCACACAATTCACATAGACAAATACAAGAGTCCTCTGCACTCGACCCATTATCAGTATATTGAGGATCTCTTGTATTTGTCTATGTGAATTTTGTGGTCACAACCTCATTGCACCCCCCCCCGCAAAGGTTTTTGTTAGTAACAAATGGCTTTATTAGGCGAGAAACATGTCATGCAGTGCCTCCTACTGGACAAGGTAGGTACTGTGCTTTAAATTGTATTGGGATTTAGAAGAACAAAGGCAGAATAACTTTATTACAATCCTTAGGATAATACCATAATATTTTGAGTTAATTAACCGGCCTATATGTATTTGGGGTACCCACGCATGCATTGGGAGAACATATACACTTGTTGCCCATAAATCATTTACTCACTTCTATTTGCCACATGGAACAAAATAAATTCATTTGCAGGAATCATTTCTTTCAACCCTCCTCATTCTTGAAACTTCATTATTGGGGACACTAGCACCCAGTTCAATAGGAAGGGGGTCTCAGTGTGACCTGAAAATCTCCCTTACCCAAACCCACAAGTGAATTCCTGACTATTTAACCTATTCCTTTTGTGTGTTTTTCAGGTCCTGGAAGCCCTAGAGCAAGAATACAGACTGCCCCCACCCCCAGACTGCCCCACTGCCCTCCACTTGCTGATGTTAGACTGCTGGCAGAGAGAGCGCGCCCAGAGGCCCCGTTTTGAGCAGATTGTTAGCTCTCTGGACCGAATGATAAGAAATCCAAACTGCTTAAAATCTGTGGGGGTCTCATCTAGTAGGTAAGGAATTTGCCCTTAAACCATCTGCTTTATATTAAGCCAAGTCACTTCTCTGCTCACCTGCTAGTTTGTGGGTAATTGTCAATGGGATGGGCTTGAGAGATGGGACCTAGTATATATGGGCAGTGACTCCACTTTGGGAAGGTTCTAGAGGTATATATAATATAAAGGAGACCATTCCTAAGATATAACTCCTCCTACGTATATCTCATGGTGCCCATCTTCTAATGAGATTGTGTTAGAGAGTTGGGACCTGGTACATCTGGGCAGTGACTCCACCTAGACAGGTCCTACATGGATATATACAAAGGAATATCCTAAGTTATAACTCCACCACATCCTATGTTGTCAAACTTCTGGTTTCTGGGTATTTGGGGTATTTTTTTCTTGGTGTTTGCTTTAGATAGATGGGACTTGGTACATCTGGCCAGTGGCTTTACGTTAGGCAGGTCCTACAGAAATATTCAAAGGAGCCTATCCCAAGATAAAACTCCCACATCCGATGGTTCCTACTTTCTAGTCATTTCCAAGATGAGAGAGAGATGACACCGAGTACTTCTGAGCAGTGACTGTATTTTGGGCACATCCTATAGGGATACAAAAAGGCACAATTCTCTTCTTTATACTGTGGTGCCCACCTGCTAATTGTTTCCGTGTATCTCTGAGTATGAATGGGGCATGTGTCTAAAAGTAGCTCACATGGTCACTTATGGGGTAAAACACATTACTCTGCCTTCTTACCCACCCAACGTAGAGACACAACTGTATCTTTATATGTTTAATCCAGTCTTCTGGGTCAGGACAAATCATCCAACTGATAACAATCTTCCCTTCAGACCCTCACAGCCTCTTCTTAGTAACTGCCCCCCAGATCTGCCCTCACTCTCCTCTCCCCACGAATGGTTGGAGGCCATCAAGATGCAGAGATACAAGGAGAACTTTGACAAAGCCGGATACACAACACTGGAGGCCATTTCCCGGCTCACGGCAGAGTAAGAAGAACCTTTTGTGTGTGTCCCTGATACATGTTCCTTTTGGGTTTGGTTCCTTATGGGTCCTGTTGTTATAAAAAAAAAAAAACCATAATAACAATAATAAATATAAATAAAGTCCAACACAAGTCCCTGCCCAGGGATATCCTCTGATGAATAATATATACATTTCACCTGCTCAGGGATATCTGCTGATCAATAATCCATATATTTCCCCTGCGCAGGGATATCAGGACAATGGGAGTGACTCTCTCTGGGCACCAGAAGAAGATCCTGAGCAGTATTCAGCTCCTGAAAGCTCATCTGCAGCCATTAGAGCCCCTGGAGGTGTGAGGGGCCCAATACTGGAGCAGAATTGTTTCGTTGGCTCTCCAGAAAATGTCATTGTCCTATTGTGATGGAGGAACTTCCCGAGGTGGCACTGACTGGCATATACACAAGGTGGCAGAGACACAGTACAGCTCATAGACAGGCAACTGGGCATAAAACATGGGCATATTACTGCTGGCACTGACTGAAAGGACCCCCCACTGGCACATAGACAGACTGACACATACACAGACTGGCACATACACAGACTGGCACATACACAGACTGGCACATACACAGACTGGCACATACACAGACTGGCATATAGACAGACTGACAGATACACAGACTGGCACATACACAGACTGGCACATACACAGACTGGCACATACACAGACTGGCACATACACAGACTGGCACATACACAGACTGGCACATACACAGACTGGCATATAGACAGACTGACAGATACACAGACTGACACATACACAGACTGGCACATACACTGACTGGCACATACACAGACTGGCACATACACAGACTGGCATATAGACAGACTGACACATACACAGACTGACAGATACACAGACTGGCACATACACAGACTGGCACAGCATGATCAGGGCACACTCACTGGTACATACTCTGGGTGATACACAGACTGGCAGAGTGACTGGCAGAGAGCAGGACACACTAGGTTACACCTGGGCCTGTATATATGTAACTCACCTGTACATGTAACTCACCTGTACATGTACCTAAACTTGTGCTCCTGCAGCCTGGTCACACCCCAGAGATCCAGTAACCAGACACACAGGAATGACAGTGATCTGTTACATATTGTGACAATAACAGGACAATTCTAACTAATGGCTTAATACTCTAATAAAGGCTCAGTACAAATAGCCCCCAGTATAACCCTGGTGTGTACCCCAAAGTCCCCCAACACGTGCCAGCTGGATAGTGTGGGTACCAGTGGGGGGGGCCTTAGGAAGAAACGGATAGACTGGAAAAGAGCAAACGTCACGGATCCGCACACACAATTTGTCTGCAAATATCCCCCTTATCAACATTTGGGGAGCACATTCTCCCTTCGTCTCGATTAGACAATTAGTGTATGAATTTTATTGGCTGATTTTCACCTGTGCCCCCTTTTTTCTTCACAGATAAGAAAGTCCGGGGGGGGGGTAACAAATGAGTTAAGGTAATAGTAACACTGGCTGTGAGTAAATTAAATTCAATCTTTCTACTAGGTGTAACCACTTTCTTCTAATATATGTCATCAATTTTATATGTAATATGTAATATGTAACATGTTATATGTAATATGTTATGTCTCTGGGAATATGAACTTTGTGGACATTTAATATCAACAATGGACTTTGCACTTTACTGATTGGGACATTGGGGAATCCACTGTGGGTTTTGTATTTGCACTTGATGCTGAAATTATGGGAGCGGAGACAGAACTATGGGAATAAAAGGGTTTGAACACTTGTGTCTAATCCTGATGAATGGGGGGGCTGCTCCCCAAACGTTGATACTGTGGCAACACAATAAAAGGGGTAAGTTCCCTGACTGCAGAAAAATAGTGTGTGGATCTGTGAACAAAGGTTGCTGTTGCTGAGGGACATTGCCGGGTCAGCGGAGGGCAGTACCAGCAGTGCAGCAGAACTACAGGCGTGTGGGGATTATAACATATTAGACTGGAAAAGACACTGCAGCCTAAATGAAAGGGCAGAAATAGGCTCCAATTAACATGAAACATGGACATTAGACTGTGTGTGTGAATGAGGAGACAACTAGATGTGTCCCTCGGTGATAAGATATAACGGGGGCTCCCTCAATGCTGTCAGACTTACTTACTGTCCTTACAGGTACCTGTGTAATCTCTGAGATCACCTGAGCAGCTGGTAACTGTCACATCCCTCTCACATGTCTCCCAAACAGGCAAAACAAGGGTTAACAATCTCCCAAACAGGCAAAACAAGAGTTAACAATGTCCCAAACAGGCAAAACAAGGGTTAACAATGTCCCAAACAGGCAAAACAAGAGTTAACAATCTCCCAAACAGGCAAAACAAGGGTTAACAATCTCCCTAACAGGCAAAACAAGGGTTAACAATCTCCCTAACATGCAAATCAGGGGTTAACAATCTCCCAAACAGGCAAAACAAGGGTTAACAATGCCCCAAACAGGCAAAACAAGGGTTAACAATGTCCCAAACAGGCAACGCAGGGGTTAACAATGTCCCAAACAGGCAAAGCAGGGGTTAACAATGTCCCAAACAGGCAAAGCAGGGGTAAACAATGTCCCAAACAGGCAAAGCAGGGGTTAACTATGTCCCAAACAGGCAAAGCAGGGGTAAACAATGTCCCAAACAGGCAAAGCAGGGGTTAACAATGTCCCAAACAGGCAAAGCAGGGGTTAACAATGTCCCAAACAGGCAACGCAGGGGTTAACAATGTCCCAAACAGGCAACGCAGGGGTTAACAATGTCCCAAACAGGCAAAGCAGGGGTTAACAATGTCCCAAACAGGCAAAGCAGGGGTTGTGCTTCTCACGCTGACTGGTCGTAAATGGGTTCTGAGCCAATAAAGACAATTCCTCTGAGCTGCACTAAAAGCAGCGAGGGGCAAATCATGGCTGGACTGAGTCTCTGTAGGAGCCAAGACATGAGCCCCACTGGCCACTTCCTTATGGGGCCACTAATTCCCTAAAAACAGGGGTTTCTAAGAGGGGATTTTATAGAGAGAGAAATTAGCAGTACACTGACCCCTACTGGTAAAGTGCGAGATATACAGTCAGGCCCAGTGCAGAAGGGAATGGGTGTGTCTAAGGGTTAATTGCCCCAGTGCAGCCTCTCAGCCCTGGCTCCTCCCACATTTATTTTGCTATTTATTAATTAACCTCTAAATCAGATAAATGTTTTGTTTCCATCAGAGATGTCCCGGCCGTGGGGAGAAGAACCAATCATTGTGGGTCTGGTCACCAGCAAATAGGGGCAAGGGACTCCCCACACAATATTCACTACCTTCCAACTCTCTTATTGTGGGTTTAATCTGATTATCCACTTCTGGAGTTAATATGCTGGTTTTCTGTTTTCTGTTTTCTGTAGTAATTCTACTGTGTAATTGCAGTTTTGCTAATGAAGATGAAATTGCCCTTTAAGCTGTGACTTATCTTATTAGTTACAATTGTATCTCAGTGCAGATGCTGAGTATTCTGTTCTCTCTGCCAAAAGCCTCTTATTTTATTACATTTCAGAAACTCTTATTAGTTACAATTGTATCTCAGTGCAGATGCTGAGTATTCTGTTCTCTCTGCCAAAAGCCTCTTCTTTTATTACATTTCAGAAACTCTTATTAGTTACAATTGTATCTCAGTGCAGATGCTGAGTATTCTGTTCTCTCTGCCAAAAGCCTCTTCTTTTATTACATTTCAGAAACTCTTATTAGTTACAGTTAGGGATGCACTGAATTCATTATTTTGGATTCGGCCTAACTTCTGAATCCTTCACAAAAGATTTGGCCGAATACCGAACCGAATGCAAATTTTAATTTACATATGCAAATTAGGGGTGGGAAGGGGAAACATTTTTTATATACTTGTTTTGTGAAAAAAAGTAACGTGATTTCCCTCCTCGTCCCTGATTTGCATATGCAAATTAAGATTTGGATGCTGCTTAAAAAGGCCAAATCCTGGCCGAATCCCGAACCGAATCCTGGATTCGGTGCATCCCTAGTTACAATTGTATCTAAGTGCAGGGGCTGAGTATTCTGGTTTCTCTGTCAAAAGCCTATTTTTTAATTAAGTTTCAGGAACTATTATTAGTTACAATTGTATCTAAGTGCAGGGGCTGAGTTTTCTGGCCTTTCTGGTGGGGGAACCCACAGCCCCAAAACTAACAGATAGAGGCCCATGAATCAAGTGCTGGAGGGCGAGTTCAGGACAGTCAGGGCAAAGAGACAGAAATGCTGGGGCCTAAATAGAGGAGGCAAATGGGGGTCACTACTCTACATAAAGTCCTATTTTCCCTTCTCCGGCTCTTGTGTGATTGTGAGTGAGAGACACAAGTGTGAGAGTGTTATTGTGTAATAAGTGGGGGCTCCTGTGACTGCAGCAGTAAGGGAACCCCCAAATCCCAGTAAGTATGGGGGTGCAGGTGAATTCTATAATGAGTCACTATATATAGAGATTGAATTTCTAGTCATTCATGAGTAAAGCAGATTTGGGGAGATTTGAATCCAGTGTCTGTGATGTACTTACTGTGTATTACTGGGACAGTGTCTGTAGCACAGGGAGGAGACCCAGCAAATGTCATTAATAAGGAATAAACTGTGAGTAACTAAGTCCATGCGGAATATTGTACTTGTTATTGCTCCCTAGCAGCGCATCAGAAGCCTCAAACATTTATCCTGATGAATTCAATTCATATTTCTATTAATGTTAATAAAAATGATTGATATTAATAAAGGTTCATGCCTTTAATACATTGAGCCCAAGCCTACAGCCCCCCATAACACCCAATACTGTACTGTGAATATATTATCTATATATATTGTGATGTCTGAAATCCCCATCAGCTGCACTTGTTACTGCCCGGGGCCCGGGGTTTTCATTTTGGTGGCCTTCCACAATAAAATACATTTTTGTCCCTCCCCCCACACAAAATCATGGGTGACCCACAATGCGCATATAATAGGGTGTCACACCCAGTGGGGGTCTAACTAGATTTAACTACAAATGTGGTTTATGTCAGTTTCTTTCCACTGCAGTTACTGAATTGGCCACAGGGTGTCGCTCTCTTGCTGGGCAGCTGCACACGGAGCAATTGTCTATTGTTCTAACTGACACTTGTGCATCGGAAATAGGAGGAGATGGCAGTGGCCCAGGGGGGTTGGCAATGACATGGGGGTGGGGAGGCTGATGTAGAAATTAGGAAATCTGCCATTAAATACATCCAGACTGTCACAATGGAAATGATCCTGACCCTCCTCTCCCTCTATGTCCTGCCCTGTCTGTCCCAGACCATCACTCAGACCCCCCACATTCTCATTGTCCCCCTAGAAGGGGCCGTGTCTCTGAATTGCTCAGTTGTGGGAGCCTCAGACCCCTATATGTACTGGTACAAGCAGGGTGTAGGTAGGGGGGGGCTAGAACTCATAGCATTCTCCTTTGGGAAGGACTCGGCAGAAGAGCCGACAATCCGTCACTTTCAGTCAAAGAGGAGCAGTGAATCCGATTTCAGCCTGAGCAGCAAAGAAGCAAAGGCGACAGATGGTGGAATTTACTATTGTGCTTGGAGTCACACAGGGGAGCAAGTGAAGGGGGGGGCATTACAAAAACCCGCACAGCTTTTTGCACCTGCCACACACTCCTGCCAGCCCTGAGTGGCCCCTGCAATATATGACTCAGTGGCCCCAGCAATATATGACACAGTGGCCCCTGCAATATATGACTCAGTGGCCCCAGCAATATATGACTCAGTGGCCCCTGTAATATATGACTCAGTGGCCCCTGTAATATATGACATGGGGTGTGAGGGGCCAATTGGTGGGTGCCATACAGTGTAATGAGCCTTTTAGGGCAATGGCACCAGGAGCAATTTGCCACAGTCACACGTGGGCTACTAAATCCAGGAATATAACTAAGTGTGGCTGCAGATTTTAGTTGGCGCATGTAGAATTATTCCACATTTTCATGTGATTAATGAATGTTGTAACCGGAATGGGAGGTGTACGAGGAGTTTGGAACTTATAGATCTGGGGCTGAACAACAAACATAAAGTCCCGTTGGTTTTAACTCTGCTAAACTCTCACCTGCAACTGAGCTTCATGGACATTACTGCAGTATTGGGGGGGGGGAGGGGAACTACGGTTGCCATTACTGATTAGCCAGTCTGTCCCTTTTGCTTCCCTGAAAAATTCACCAACCTGCAAAAAATTTGCGAATCAATGAAAAAAAAGTCAACAGGTGTCAAAATATTTTATGTGAGTGATAATTTTTTCTCACTCCAAATGTATTAAAGTCAATGGGCGTTTTTTCTTGTGGCGCCTTTTTTGTCTGGGAGAAATTATTATATTAATCGGGTATTAGGAGTATTATAGGAGTGAGGATTATATGGGCGGGGTATTAGGGGTATTATTTGGATGAGTATTATATGGGCTGGTATTAGTGGTACTATAGGGGTGAGTATTATATGGGTGGGGTATTAGGAGTATTATATGGGTGGGGTATTAGGGGTATTATATGGGTGAGTATTATATGGGTGGGGTATTAGGAGTATTATATGCGTGGGGTATTAGGAGTATTATATGAGTGCGGTATTAGGAGTATTATATGAGTGGGGTATTAGGAGTATTATTTGGATGAGTATTATATGGGCTGGTATTAGTGATACTATAGGGGTGAGTATTATATGGGTGGGGTATTAGGGGTATTATATGGGTGAGTATTATATGGGTGGGGTATAAGGGGTACTATAGGGGTGCCTTCCACACATAAATCAAAAACTAAATACAAATCTAATATAAGACAGACGTCCCCTGTTGCCCCTAAGGAGGGAGGGGGGTCATTGTATATTAAAGGGGATGTTCACCTTCCAAACAGTTTTTTACATTCAGTTGTTTTCAGATTGTTCCCCAGAAATAAAAACTTTTTTAAATTACTTTCCATTATTTATTATAACTGTTTTTCCAAAATCTAAGTGTAAAGTTGAATGTTGGTGTCTGTGGTGTTTGAGTGACAGCTCAGTAATTCAGGTGCAGATTCTGTTACAATTTTGCTACAATTAGTTGATACAATTAGTTGATACAATTAGTTGTTCCAATTAGTTGTTACAATTAGTTGACCCATTTCTCAGTAGGATCTATGGGGAATATAAGTGTAACTATTGTATCAAGTCTAACAACTGCCTGTAATGAAACCCAGAGATTCTGCTCAGCAGGGACAAACACATGGATCAACTCATGGATCAGTTACGGGGTCGCTGACCCCCCTCTCACAGCTGCTTCACAAACACATAAAAAGGGGAAACATGACACTTTACACTTCAATATTAGAAAAAATAATTGGAAAAAGTCTTTATTTCTGGGGAAGTGTCTAAAACCAACTGAACTGAAAGAAGTGTTGGAAAGTGAACTTTCCCTTTAAGGTTCTTCAGTTGTTGGGTTTGGAGTTAGAATTTCATGCAGTTAATAAATAGTTAATGTGTTACATAAAACAATCCGTGTCTGGCCCAGTTGGTACCAGTGCCCCCCCAGCTCACACTCTCTGAACCAGCCCAGTTGCTTTTACCTTGTGGGGCCCGGGGGGCAACTGCCAAAGCCTCATTGTAGAAGGGGCTGCAAATCCCCCTATAATAACTGTCATGTGACAACCAGCTGACAATAGAATAAATACCTGCCCCAATTATCTCACCAGTGGCGCAGCTCCACGACCCCAGAACAAGGTGCAACATTTTCCTCTTGGGCCCCCAGTCACTTCTACCCCCCCCATGTACAAGGTCAGAGTGTGATTGTCAGCTCCACGGGAGCCAGGACTGAGTGTCGCACCCCCTGATACACCAGAGAGACCCACAGATCTGCCCCTTCCCATTGGTTTCTTTATTTAATTCATTATTACTGTTCTGATGTGCAATTCTCTCCCTGAGCCACCAGGTGGCACCATTGTAATGAGATTATATTGAGATTATAATGAGATTTTAATGAGATTGTAATGAGATTGTAATGAGATTGAGGCTCCCAGTCTTTTCTGAGAAACTGAACAACATTCTGCCAAACATCAGAGACAGAGAGGGAGGGGTGTAAGACTGTCCCAGAGACACTCACAAGAGACAGTCAGACTGGAGAGAGAAATAAAAGAAGGAAAGTCTCAGTCAGACGTCTCCATGTCTCTCGCTCTCCTCCTGCTCTGCCTCCCCCATTCCCTGTCTCAGTCCATCACACAATCCCCCCCAGCACTGACTCTCCGCCCCGGGGACAAGGTGGAATTGAGCTGCCGGGTGCTGGGTGCTGGGGACCCCTACATGTATTGGTACAGACAGAGCCAGGGAGGGGGAACGTTTGGCTGTATAGCTTCTTCAGTTGCTGCTGGCTCGGTAGAAGAGCTGACACTTAGTCACTTCAGTGCAAAGCGAAGCAGCAAAGAAAACTTCAGCCTCAACTCTGATGGGGTTTTTCTGAATGATTCTGGAATTTATTGGACCTCTGTGTCCCGTAATGCCAGGGCCTAATTTGAATCCCAGTCCAGGCCTAGTCTTGGTTTTGACCAAATATTTACACCCTGTTATACCCCTTATACCCAGTAATACCCATCTGCAATTCTGCACCCTTACACCCTGTTATACCCTCTTTTAACCAGTTCTCCCTGTGTATACCCTGATGTACCCTGTTGTGCTTAGTTATATCATTATATACAGTTCTACCCAGTTCTTCTTGGGTATGTCCAGTATATGCCAGTTATGCCCAGTATATACCCCCACCTTTAAGCACTTTATACCCCACTCTGCTAAATACACAGCAGTTCTTGGGGCAACCCGATGCCTCCAGCCCAATGTCCCATCATGTGTTTCTGTCGCTGGAGCCACTGGCTGGAGCTTGAGGGGTCGGGGACAGAACCTTTTCATTGATCTATTCACAAATATTAGTTTTACCCCCCTCCAACTGAAATCCATCCAACAAATAATCTCCAACTGGGTGTTTAGGGCACAAGGGTAAAACATGAAGATCAGGTTATAGATTATTGGAGTTAATGGGGGGACAGTACTGGGTGTTGGGGTGTCGGCATGGGTGCTGCCCCCTTGCATACCCGAGATCCTGAGCATGAATTTCTATTGGATCCTTTGTTTGGGGAAGGGAACCCCCTGTACGTCTCTTCCTTATGTTCCTGTGTGGGTCACAAGGTGTCACTGTGAGACTGGGGGAGAATTAGGCACATCAGAGAGGCAGTAGGAGAAGTTACTGGGCTATGGGCTTTGCCATTAGACAGTCTCTCCCAGAGCCATGAACACTCTCCTCACTCTTGTCTCTCTCCATGTGTCCTTGTGCCTCTCTCAGTCCATTCGCCAGTCTCCCCTTGTTCTTGTCACACCCCCCGGGCACCCCGTGTCCATTAACTGCACAGTATATGGAGCTGGCACTCCCAATATGTACTGGTACAGACAAGAGCCAACTGGAGGGACTCTACTTCTTCTGTCCTACTCAGTATCCAAAGATTCAGTCGAGCAGCTAACGCTCAGTCACTTCCAGCCAGAGAGACCTACAAACAGCCAGTTCTCTATCAGGTCCAGCACAGCTCAAGTGAATGACAGTGGGACCTACTATTGTGCCTGGAGTCTCACAGGGGAACAGACAGAGGGGAAACCATAACAAAAACCTTTCCTCCTAAAGTGAACCCTGCATTATACTATCCAAATAAAAGTCATGCCTTCATTATCCTATCCTAATAATATAGAGGAGCCCCACATTATCCTATCCTAATAATATAGAGGAGCACCATATTATCCTATCCTAATATAGAGGAGCCGCACATTATCCTATCCTAATATAGAGGAGTCCCACATTATCCTATCCTAATACAGAGGAGCCAAACATTATTCTTTCTTAATTGAGAGGAGCCCCATATTATCCTATCCTAATATAGAGAAGCACCACAATATCCTATTCTGAGATAGAGGGGCCCACATTATCCTATCCTAATACCGGGGAGCTGCACACTATCCTTTCTTAATTGAGAGGAGCCCCACATTATCCTATCCTAATACAGAGGAGCCCCACATTATCCTATCCTAATACAGAGGAGCCCCACATTATTCTATCCTAATATAGAGGAGTCCTACATTATTCTATCCTAATATAGAGGAGCCCCACAATATCCTATTCTGATATAGAGGGGCCCCACATTATCCTATCCTAATACTGAGCAGCTGCACATTATCCTTTCTTAATTGAGAGGAGCCCCACATTATCCTATCCTAATACAGAGGAGCCCCACATTATTCTATCCTAATACAGAGGAGCCCCACGTTATCCTATCCTAATACAGAGGAGCCCCACATTATCCTATCCTGATACAGAGGAGCCCCTCATTTTCCTTTCTTTATTGAGATGAGCCCCACATTATCCCATCCTTATACAGGTGAACCCCATATTATCCTAAGAGAGGTGAACCCTCAGCCCTTGTAGGATGTGCCCTGAGCCCATACCCCACTGTCTGGCCCCTGCAGTACCCCCCAATCTTCTTATACAATATGTTACACAAAACGCAACGATATACGGTCACCCTTGGACTGATGCAGGGGTAAGTGGGCATTGAATTGGCATCCCCATGGAATAATTCTAAATGGGTGCAAACTTGAGCCATTCACAAACTACATTGATGTATGTTGAGATGTGTAGGGTGTCAAGGCTGTTGATGGGGTACAGGGAGTTGCTAAACAACAGCTGGAGGAATGTTGGTCAGACATTAGATTGGGTTTTCAGCCTTAATTACATTCCTGGGACACCAAACTTTCCTTATTATTTTTCTTTCCCTATTAACCCAACCAGACTGGAAGAGCTCTGTAAGGGGACACATCTCCAGACATATTTAGGTGCAGCCTCTACAATGTATTTATTTCTTGTATTTCAAGAAGTCTTTGCCCCTAGTAGTAGTAGAAACCTATATGGTCAGTATATTGCTCACATATACACACACACCATGAGAATCAACATTCTGTCATTGGCATATTTCCAGGAAAGGGTTAATGGGATGTTCAGCCCATGTGACTTCCTGTCTGAGAGTGGGGTGTGGGGGCACAGTGGGGAGGGAGTCACAATCATCATGTCCCTAATACAGAGCTGGGTCTTCTGCCTTCTCATTCCCACCGGTAAGTACTGGGAGAGGGGCAGGTCCTTCCAGAATGGACAGAACCCCTTTATTTATTATGGAGGGGTTCAATGGGTCTGACAACTAGAGCCTAATGCTATCAGAGGAGATAGGAAGGGGTTACAGAAAATCTTTATTCTCACATTCCCTCCAAGGACCCTCTTGTTTGCTAGATGACCTAGTCAGGGGTAACAGTAACTTTGGGGGTACAGTGATACCCCAATAAAGCAGACAATATCTCATCTGATCATTTTGCCCCAAGGTTTCTCCCAGAATGTTGTGATCACCCAGGAGCCGAGATCCATTATAACCAGAGCTGGTTCTGCCGCCCTAATGAGATGTGAGCAGAAGACAAGTGACTATGACAACATGTTCTGGTACCAACAGAGAGACGGGCACGGCCTACAGCTCATCTCTACTCAGCTCCGGGGATACGATGCCACATATGAAGAGGGCTACAAAGATGGCTTCCAGGTGAACAGAACTGAAAAGGAAAAGATCAGTTTCCTGGAGATCAAATCCCCGAAGCCCCAAGATCAGTCAATGTATTTGTGTGCGGCCAGTGATGCACAGTGACACCTCCCAACCCACTGCCTTTGTACTAACCCCCCCACTGACACTCATACCCCCCCACCCCACTCACTACAGGCAACATCAGCCCCCACTCTCTATGGGGCAAATTCACTAAGATTCGTAGTTGCGCCAGGTGTAACTTTGCCGCACTTCGCCACACTTCGCCAGCCGTAGTTTCACCAGCGCTTCGCAAATTCACTAAAATCTGAAGTTGCGCTCAGGGGTAGCGTAAGGTTGCGAAGTTGCGCTAGCGTTGATTTGCTAAGCGAAGTTACGCTAGCGATGGTTAATTTGCATACGGCGCCAAATTCAAATTTCAATGGAGGAATATGTAGAATCACTACAAATGCCTGGGAAACCTTCAAAACATCAAATATAAATGTTATTTTGCCCTACACATGTGCCCACTGTCTAGGTAAGTTGCCATGAGTCAGGAAATGTAGGGGGGAAGGAGGGGAGCCCCAAAATTTTTTTCAATCTTTTTCAACCTATCACCCATCATGTAGAAAACACACCAGCGTTTTTTGGGACTTAGAAAAATTTTTGACTTGTTTTGAAACAATCCCTATCTACTCTATTGCGCTTCGCCTGGTCTGAGGTGGCGAAGGAAGTCTAGCGTAAAAGGTAGCACTCAGTACACTGCGCACGTTAGTGAATTTGCGTAGTTACGTCCGTAGCGAAAATTCGCCAGGCGTAAGGGTGCGAAGTAACACTAGCGAATCTACGCCAGCGTTCGTTAGTGAATTTGCGCAGTAACGAAAATGCCAAACGCTAGCGAAGTAACGCTAGCGTTCGGCACTTCGGCGCCTATATGCCCCTATATGTCTTACTGGGAGAAAATGGCAAAATGACACTTGAATAAATAGGGAATATAATCGCTATATATAAATATATAAGGGGATATGATCACTATATATAAATATATAAGGGGGATATGATCACTATATATAAATATATAAGGGGATATGATCACTATATATAAATATATAAGGGGGATATGATCACTATATATAAATATATAAGAGGATATGATCACTATATATAAATATATAAGGGGGATATGATCACTATATATAAATATATAAGGGGATATGATCACTATATATAAATATATAAGGGAATATGATCACTATATATAAATATATAAGGGGGATATGATCACTATATATAAATATATAAGGGGATATGATCACTATATATAAATATATAAGGGGATATGATCACTATATATAAATATATAAGAGGATATGATCACTATATATAAATATATAAGGGGGATATGATCACTATATATAAATATATAAGGGGATATGATCACTATATATAAATATATAAGGGAATATGATCACTATATATAAATATATAAGGGGATATGATCACTATATATAAATATATAAGGGGATATGATCACTATATATAAATATATAAGGAAACCATTCAATAAACACTCTGATGCTTTATTCACCAGTAGCTCCTCCCAGCAGACAGGAGGGAGCCAATGAGATTAGAGTAAAGGAGATTTCATGTTAAGGAGGGATAGGGGTGTTACAGGGAGAGCTGGGAAGTTGTGGGGTTCTCTCCATGAATACATTATACAAGTAAAATAAGGGGTGGATGGCTTTTTAGCAATTAGGAAAATTCAGGGTCACTGAAATTAGCCAGGGACTCGTCTGTTTGTAACATAGTAACATAGTAGGTTAGGTTGAAAAAAGACACACGTCCATCAAGTTCAACCTTTTGCCTTTTTTTACCTGCCTAACTGCCAGTTGATCCAGAGGAAGGCAAAAAACCCATCTGAAGTCTCTCTAATTTGCCTCAGAGGGGGAAAAATTCCTTCCTGACTCCAAAATGGACCAGTCCCTGGATCAACTTGTACTATAAGCTATCTCCCATATCCCTGTATTCCCTCACTTGCTAAACACCATCCAACCCCTTCTTATACCTATCTAATGTATCAGCCTGTACCCCTGATTCACTTCCCAGCTCTCCCTGTAACACCCCTTTCCCTCCTCTAATCTCATTGGCTCCCTCCTGTCTGCTGGGAGGAGCTACTGGTGAATAAAGCATCCGACCCTTCCTTGTACCTATCTAATGTATCAGCCTGTACCCCTGATTCACTTCCCAGCTCTCCCTGTAACACCCCTTTCCCTCCTCTAATCTCATTGGCTCCCTCCTGTCTGCTGGGAGGAGCTACTGGTGAATAAAGCATCCGACCCTTCCTTGTACCTATCTAATGTATCAGCCTGTACCCCTGATTCACTTCCCAGCTCTCCCTGTAACACCCCTTTCCCTCCTTTAATCTCATTGGCTCCCTCCTGTCTGCTGGGAGGAGCTACTGGTGAATAAAGCATCCGACCCTTCCTTGTACCTATCTAATGTATCAGCCTGTACCCCTGATTCACTTCCCAGCTCTCCCTGTAACACCCCTTTCCCTCCTCTAATCTCATTGGCTCCCTCCTGTCTGTTGGGAGGAGCTACTGGTGAATAAAGCATCCGACCCTTCCTTGTACCTATCTAATGTATTAGCCTGTACCACTGATTCAGGGAGACAATTCCACATCTTCACAGCTCTCACTGTAACAAACCCCTTCCCAATATTTAGGCGGAACCTCTTTTCTTCTAATCGGAATGGGTGACCTTGTGTCAGTTGGAAGGAGCTACTGGCATATAAATCATTAGAGAGATTATATGATCCCCTTATATATTTATACATAGTTATCATATCTCCCCTTAAGCGCCTCTTCTCCAGCGTGAACATCCCCAATTTGGCCAGTCTTTCCTCATAGCTAAGATTTTCCCTTTACCAGCTTAGTTGCCCTTCTCTGTCCCCTCTCTAATACAATAATGTCCTGTTTGAGTGATGGAGACCAAAACTGTACGGCATATTCTAGATGGGGCCTTACCAGTGCTCTATACAGTGGGACCCCCTCCTCCCGTGACTCTCTGCCCCATTTAATACAAGTCAAGACCTTATTTGCCCTTGATGCTGCTGACTGGCATTACTTGCTACAGACAAGTTTATTATCTACAAGGACTCCAAGCTCCGTCTCCATTATGGATTTGCCTAGTGCAGTCCCATTAAGGGTATAAGTGGATATTGTTACATCCCAGGTGCAGGACTTTACATTTATCAACATTGAATCTCATTTGCCACTTAGCTGCCCAGATTGCCAGTTAGTCAAGATCCTGTTGCAAGTGCCACATCCTGGATGGAATTAATTGGGCTGATAATTTTGTGTCATCTGCAAACACTGATACATTACTTACAATACCCTCCCCTAAGTCATTAATGAACAAGTTAAATAAAAGTGGACCCAATACTGAGCCCTGGGGGACCCCACTAAGAACCTTACTCCAAGTAGAGAATGTCCCATTAACAACCACCCTCTGTACCCGATCCTGTAGCCAGTTTCCTATCCATGTGCAAACGACTTCATTAAGCCCAACAGACCTTAGTTTAGAAAGCAGTCGTTTGTGGGGCACAGTATCAAACGCTTTGGCAAAATCCAAATAGATCTACTGCCCCCCCACTGTCCAGCATCTTACCTACCTCAAATTAGTCTGACATGACTTATCCTTCATAAAGCCATGCTGATTGTTGCTCATAATGACATTCACTAGGACAAAATTTTGAATGTGATCCCTTAACAAGCCTTCAAATAATTTGCCCACCACAGATGTCAGACTTACAGGCCTATAATTGCCAGGCTGAGATCGTAATCCCTTTTTAAATATTGGAATAACATCAGCTTTTCTCCAATCCATAGGCACCATACCAGATGAAAGTGAATCTGAGAAAATCAGAAATAGGGGCTGGTCTAAAACTGAACTAAGCTCTCTTAGAACCCGGGGGTGTATGCCATCAGGCCCTGGAGCCTTGTTTACATTAATTTGTATTAAAGCTTTATGAATCATATCCTGAGTCAGCCACTGACTAGATTGAGCTGAACCATTAGTGCAGCTATAAAGTGAGCCTGGGAACTCACACTCCTCTATTGTATACACTGAAGAAAAGGGGTTTGTCTTAGCCTCCGCCGCAATGTACTCTTCATTTCCTTTCTTTGCCTTCAGGATTGCTGATATACAACATTTATTACAGTGTTTTTAGCTGAAAACTTAATGCCCTCAAGGCACTAAAATTAGCTTTTTCCAAAATTCATGGTTTATGTTGCCCCAGTATATATTTGTTTTTTGCACCAGACATTAAATGATATAACATTATGGTCACTATTACCCAGGGGTTCAATGACTTGCACATTTGCTATAAGTTCTGGCTCATTAGAGATCACTAGATCCAGTAGAGCATTTTTCTGGTAGGCTCCTCAACAACCTGTGCCATAAAATTGTCATGTAACAGTTTATAAACTTGTTCCCATTAACTGATCTAGCAGTACCGTTGCTCCAGTCAATATCTAGCTAATTAAAATCCCCCATTATTATTACTTTACCCAAACTAGTAGCCTTTTCTATTTGCATCAGGTGCTTCGACTCCTCCTCGTCACTTACATTAGGGGGTCTATAGCGACGCCTACAATTAATTTGCTGGACTCATTACAATTGGTGAAGAACTCCACCCATACGACTTCTGCCCCCTCGTTTTCTAACATAACCTCCTCCTTTATATTAGATTTAAATCCTGCCTAACATACAGACATACCCCTCCTCCTTTTCTATTGCCTCTGTCCCTCCGAAACAAAGTATAGCCACTGATATTTACTGCCCAGTCATGTGACTCATTCAGCCATGCTTCAGCCAATCACATCATATTTTCCCTCCAGCACCAGCATCAGGATTAAATTACTCCTCCCCCCCCCCGAGGCAAATTGGAGAAGATGAAGATGGGGAATTCGGCTTTCTGTGGATCCACTGGCAGTCAGACAGGTTTCATTTAGGTGAAAAGGTTGAACTTGATGGCTGGATGACTATGTAGAATTTGCTAATTTAAAAAGAGAAATGAAAAGTAAAACCCTGTATGTCTTTATATTCATATATATTCATTTATATATACTTTACTTTTCTTTTCTCTTTTTAAATGAATAAAATATGTCCAATTGGGCAGACAGAGTCACAGACGGCCCCCGACGCTGCAAAGAGCTGTGAGAATGAGTGTGTAGCACTACTTTGTGTTTGTTTCAGCATCAACCCCCAGTACTGACCCCTTCACAGGCACATTATGGAGCAAAACAGAGAAGAATCCATTAATGAGTGCAGGAGCCTATTGTTATTAACTGGATCATTTTATAATGTGTACATTTCCAGGAAGGGGTTAATGAGAGGTTCAGCCCATGTGACTTCCTGTCTGAGAGTGGGGTGTAGGGGGCACAGTGGGGAGGGAGTCAGTATCATCATGTCCCTAATACAGAGCTGGGTCTTCTGCCTTCTCATCCCGACTTGTAAGTACTGGGCAACAAACAGACCCCCCTCTGTACCAGGGATCCCCAACCTTTTTACCCGTGAGCCACATTCAGTTGTAACATGAGTTGGGGAGCAACAGAAGCGTATAAAAAGTTCCTGGGGGTGCCAAATAAGGGCTGTGATTGGCTATTGGTAGTTCCCATGTGGATTGACAGTAGGGTCAGGTTTTTATGCATCAAAACTTGCCCCAAGTCTGGAATTCAAAAATAATCCCCTGTTTTGAGGCCACTGGGAGCAACATCCAAAGGGTTGGGGAGCAACATGTTACTCACGAGTCATTGGTTGGGGGTCACTGCTCTACACTGTACTGGAGAAATGGATCTACCAGGGAAGGGTTCAGAGGTTCTGATCCATATGGGTTTATTCTAAAGGCTGGAAATCTCATTCCTGCTACTCAGAGAAGTACATAAGGGGAGTCTCTATTCTTACTTTCCCTCTAAGACCTTCTTGTCTCCCACAAGTCTTGCTATAGGGGTAACACTTACTAGGGGGGTACAGTAAGATCCGTATGGTAAGACAAAGTCTCAGCTAATCATGGTGTTGCCCAGGTTTCTCCCAGAATGTTGTGATCACCCAGGAGCCCAGATCCATTATAACCAGATCTGGTTCTGCCGCCCTAATGAGATGTGAGCAGAAGACAAGTGACTATAATACCATGTTCTGGTACCAACAGAGAGACGGGCACGGGCTGCAGCTCATCTCTACTCAGCTCCGGGGAGACAAACCTACATATGAAGAGGGCTACAAAGATGGCTTCCAGGTGAACAGAACCACCAGTAATAAGATCAGTTTCCTGGAGATCAAATCCCCGAAGCCCCAAGATCAGGCACTTTATCTGTGTGCGGCCAGTGATACACAGTGACACCTCCCAACCCACTGCCTTTGTACTAACCCCCCCCACTGACACTCATATCCCCCACTGACACACTCATATCCCCCACTGACACACTCATATCCCCCACTGACACACTCATATCCCCCACTCACATGTAAGTTTTCCTTTTAAAACAGAAAGTTTAAGGGATGACACATTCCCATCATATTAACAATAATTAAGATTAATCACTAATTTAATAACATCTGACTGTAAGTACAGTATCAACCCCCAGTACTGACCCCTTCACAGGCACATTATGGGGCAAAACAGAGAGCGCAGGAGCCTATTGTTATTAACTGGATCATTTTATAATGTGCTTATTTCCAGGAAGGGGTTAATGAGAGGTTCAGCCCATGTGACTTCCTGTCTGAGAGTGGGGTGTAGGGGGCAGAGTGGGGAGGGAGTCAGTATCATCATGTCCCTAATACAGAGCTGGGTCTTCTGCCTTCTCATCCCGACCTGTAAGTACTGGGCAACACACAGACCCCCCAAATGCTGCTCCCTCTGCAGGTTCTGATCCACATGGGTTAATTCTAAAGGCTGTATCTCATTCTGTGCTGCAAATACAAATGTACATTCTCTATGTAACACTGCAAATCTACTTGTTATCTCTGAGTTTTCCTTTAATTGCCGCACTTTAGGGGTAACATCAAGTATTGGGGGACAGTGAGACCCCGTGGGTCAGGCAAAGGCTCAGCTGGTCATTGTGTTCCACAGGTTTCACCCAGAATGTTGTGATCACCCAGGAGCCGAGATCCATTATAACCAGAGCTGGTTCTGCCGCCCTAATGAGATGTGAGCAGAAGACAAGTGACTATGAATGGATGTTCTGGTACCAACAGAGAGACGGGCACGGCCTACAGCTCATCTCTACTCAGCTCCGGGGAGACAAACCTACATATGAAGAGGGCTACAAAGATGGCTTCCAGGTGAACAGAACTGAAAAGGAAAAGATCAGTTTCCTGGAGATCAAATCCCCGAAGCCCCAAGATCAGTCAATGTATTTGTGTGCGGCCAGTGATGCACAGTGACACCTCCCAACCCACTGCCTTTGTACTAACCCCCCCCACTGACACTCATATCCCCCCACTGACACACTCATATCCCCCCACTGACACTCATACCCCCCACTCATACGTACCCCTAGATTTACTTTTGCCAAAATGTTCTACTCCATTTCAGCCACAAAAAGAAAACGGTGCAATTACACATAAAATATAGAGGGGAATAGAACAACCCCTCAGTGATTTCTAATATCCTTATCATTTACAGTAGGGCGTATATTATCCCTTATAATACATGAGTGATACTCAGAGTTCCCTGTATAACTCAGCCTGCAGCCTTGTGCCTTTATATGGTCACAGAACAACCCCTCAGTGACTTCTAATATCCTTATCATTTACAGTAGGGGGTACATTATCCCTTATAATACATGAGTGATACTCAGAGTTCCCTGTATAACTCAGCCTGCAGCCTTGTGCCTTTATATGGTCACAGAACAACCCCTCAGTGACTTCTAATATCCTTATCATTTACAGTAGGGGGTACATTTTCCCTTATAATACATGAGTGATACTCAGAGTTCCCTGTATAACTCAGCCTGCAGCCTTGTGCCTTTATATGGTCACAGAACAACCCCTCAGTGACTTCTAATATCCTTATCATTTACAGTAGGGGGTACATTATCCCTTATAATACATGAGTGATACTCAGAGTTCCCTGTATAACTCAGCCTGCAGCCTTGTGCCTATATATGGTCACAGAACAAACACTCCATTATTTGCACCAGTTTGTGCAATGAAGATACATTTGGCCATTTATAATCTCAGGGTCAGTCGGTGGGGGATGGTGTAGAAACACTGGGTGGCCTGATATTTTGGGGATACCTTATGGAACCATATTGGGGAGCCCCTTTCCTTCTCTCTCTCTCTCTGAGGCCAGTGGTCTGTTAGCAGTAGTTTTCCACCTGGCAGGTAACAATGTTGCTTGATGACAGTGATCTTAATAGAGAAAAAACATAAAAACAAAGGTAGGTATTTTTGTGTAGAGACAGTGGTGCCCCCCTTACAATGATTAAAAGGAAATAGTTTTACCTCAGGGGGGGGGGTTGAACATCGGGCAGAGTAAAAGTTGTGGATTTGGAGGAATCTGAATCAAACGCCCCCCATTCAATCAAAGATGACAATATGGGGGTGTCCCCCAGAATCCAGGCCTGAAGGAATACCATGTGTATGTAGGAATGTGGGGGTGATACAGAGGAGTCACATGACACAAGATGGCGGCTACTGGTTTGGCCAATGACACAGGTGCACAGGGAGCCGTTGGGGTGCAATGAGGCAGGTGCATCCGCTCTTTGTTTGTTCCTTTGTAGTAACACAGTGACGTGTGAGCACCCACATCAAGCGCCTCACAGTCTGAGCACCCACATGTGGCACCAGGTCGGGGCATAAAGTGGGACACACGGAAGCTCATCTGTCTGTCTGCCCTTTGCGACACATTTAGAGCCAAGAATCAACAACTGCACCCACCCAACAATGTGAGAGTAAATAGAGGGGTTGGGTTCATAGTTAGGGACAGGAGTCAGAACATGTACAGTATAATGTATATCTAGAACAAAAGATACCCCGTGTGCTCCACTCTAGATCAATAGATGCCCCGTGTGCCCCACTCTAGAACAATAGATGCCCCGTGTGCTCCACTCTAGATCAATAGATGCCCCGTGTGCCCCACTCTAGAACAATAGATGCCCCGTGTGCTCCACTCTAGATCAATAGATACCCCGTGTGCCCCACTCTAGATCAATAGATGCCCCGTGTGCTCCACTCTAGATCAATAGATGCCCCGTGTGCTCCACTCTAGATCAATAGATACCCCGTGTGCTCCACTCTAGAACAATAGATGCCCCGTGTGCTCCACTCTAGATCAATAGATGCCCCGTGTGCTCCACTCTAGATCAATAGATGCCCCGTGTGCTCCACTCTAGATCAATAGATGCCCCGTGTGCTCCACTCTAGATCAATAGATGCCCCGTGTGCTCCACTCTAGATCAATAGATGCCCCGTGTGCTCCACTCTAGATCAATAGATGCCCCGTGTGCTCCACTCTAGATCAATAGATGCCCCGTGTGCTCCACTCTAGATCAATAGATACCCCGTGTGCTCCACTCTAGAACAATAGATGCCCCGTGTGCTCCACTCTAGATCAATAGATGCCCCGTGTGCTCCACTCTAGATCAATAGATGCCCCGTGTGCTCCACTCTAGATCAATAGTAACAAACAAGGTCTGGTACAAAGTTGATACAGTTCGGACACAATATTGCACAATTCAGCACTTGGGGTTTGGAGGGTTTCTCTGGTATAAAGGGACTTTGCCATGGAGCCATTAATGGGTGCCGGGAATTGGGGTCACTTGTTGGGAAGCTGAAGATCATGCGCCAGAGACTTTGTGATTCCGTATGTAGAACTAACGCTCTCTGTAATTTCTTTATATTTTATATTTCACTCTATTATGACTTGTTATTGATCACTAGCATCAGAAGCCTCATTCATTCATCCTGCAGATTTGTGTTAAAATCTAATGTCAGTTACAACAAATAATACTAATAAAGGTTCCCCCTGTATTACAGCATCTACTCTCTCTCTGTAATGTCTTTATATTTCAAGCTTCATGCTAGAATAATTAATACTAATTAAGGTTCCCCCTGTATCACATCTCTCTGCTGGTTACTCCCATTGCCTAGAGCCAGGGCTGCTTGTGCCTCAGAACTGATTGCACCAAATTTCCATGTGCCCATTAAGTTGGTGAAACACCCCCTCCCCACCCCTCTTGCTAAGTCTGCTGATAAAAGTAATACAAGTAGTCTGTGCTTCAACCACCTTTGGGGGCAGGGTGCAACGCAGCCTCAAAGCCTTTGCCAGGGGCAAATCATACACTAGAAGAAATATTGCTGCTGCAGCACCTCTTTGTGGCAAAAGTGAAAAGTTGTATTTATTCAGAATAGTCTGACCGAATAAACTTACCACAAAGAGGTGCTGATTCCTATAAGGGCTTTTCATTTATAAGGAGCAAGTGCTGTATAGACTAAAGGGTGAGGGAGATCTGCCCCAACGGCTGTGACCAGGCCCCCAGATAAAAAGGAGGGGCACTGCCATAGTGTCAATACCAGAAATGAAATAAAGGAGAAATCACCAGAAATCCAATTCTATCAAATAAACGGAAATAAACATTTCTGGTTTTTGCAACAACATACTCAATCCAAATCGTCCGACTCTCATAGGATAGAAAGGCAGAGAGTGTAAATTTGCACCTTTTGTGAGTGTGACACAATCCAGAGTGTAATGATCAGTCTCTTAGACTGTCCCTATGTCCTATGCGTTTCATGGTGGTGTCTCTGCTTTGTCAGGGAATGAGTGTCAGCTTTATGTACAAAACTCTTCCAGCAATGCTCATTATTCCAATCTGTGCCATAGAACTCCAAACACTGAAACACTCATTGCACAATAAACATTCAAATCATTTAAAGGCAACATGATCCAAATCCTTATTTAACCCTCCAGGGTCTGCTCATTGCAAAGATCCAAAACTGTAACAAACTTGCCCCTCATCTACAAGAACACTGTCAGCCAATGAGCTGTCACCCTGAGGTGCTCCTCTGCAAGTTTTCATGCATTTTACACAGGACCCAAATATCACTGGGTTTCCAGACACAATGCAGAAGGGGCCCCATTTGCAGTCAGGGCCGGTGGATTATGAATCAGACTCATGCCCATGTCTTTAAGAAGAAGGGGCCCCCAGACAGTGTTGGGGGGATGGTGATGAAATCTGATGGGGGTATATACCGTACATACTCGAGTATAAGCCGAGGTACCTAATTTTACCTAGAAAAACTGGGAAAGCTTATTGACTCGAGTATAAGCCGAGGGTGAGAAATGCAGTAGCTTCTGGTAAGTTTCAATCAAAAAATTTAGGGTTTCTGCTCCCATTGGAGGTGCCGGCGTCTCGTATTTGGATGCCGGCGACCATTCTTGGACGCAGGCGAAAATATTCTTGGAGACTATTCTTGGACGCCGGCGACTATTCTTAGACGCCGGCGACTATTCTTAGACGCCGGCAACCTTTTTTGTGCTTGACCCGAGTATAAGCCGAGGTAGAGTTTTTCAGCATATTTTGGGGGCTGAAAAACTCGGCTTATACTCGAACTATATACAGTATGTATATGTATATATATATGTTACAGCTACAAGCCGGTGCACTCAAACATCCTCATGTTGTCACTGCCTTGGTGCTGGTTAAACAAATAATGCAGAAATTCACCAAAGAACCGCACTCTCAGGACTTGATCCAAAGTAGAAAATAACAAAAGTTTATTTGATGACGGCTTAAGTTTTGAGCGAAAACGTTGAAATAAACTTTTGTTATTTTCTTCTTTGGATCAAGTCCTGAGAGTGCGGTTCTTTGGTGAATTTATATATATATATGTATATGTAAATCAGGGATACTCAACCCTCTATACCCCCAAGGTATAAAACGAGAATATATAAATATATAACAGCTGTTAAGCTCTATTTTCTATTCTCTGCAGTGTTTACTTCCTGGGGGTCCCTGAGATGCAGCACAAATGCCCACCATAATAATGGTTCCTGCTTTAATGTCTCTGGGCATTATTTTTCCATTCCGGCACATATTTTGTTTGACGTGTGTAATTCTTGTATTAATATCAAACGTCTGTCCTGTTTTATTATCGAATGTCTTTATTCTGTGTATGAATATGTGTATTATATTTAATAATATTCCTCTTGTGGTGCAAATTTGTTATTTTTTCTTGTTTGACTAGTGATTTTATTTTTATTTCTAAATAACGTCCCGCTGTATCACAATGTCCTCCTGTAACACTGCCTCTGACTTTAGCTTCTTCCAATGTTTCCTGAAATGTTTCCCCACATCTCTGTCATTTCAATTCTATTTATTAGAGAAAGATTTCTCTTTTACTTTCTTGTGTGTGTCTGTCCTTATACAGGGGGGCGGCTCAGATCCTTCCGTTCATGTGGAAAGAGAGAGGGGAAGGATAAAGTGACAGATGAATTTGTTGCACTTCTTTATATTTTGTTGTGCAAAGAAAACCATATTCACTGAGCCAAATCTGTACATGGGGAAGTGTTTCTCTCCTCATTAATCTTTGCTTTTATTTACTAATTTGCTCCAGACTGATGCAAAGAGATATTTTCTATTGGTAAATTGGTTAAACACAGATGTTAGGAGTTCAGTCTATTGTCCCTCTACAGGCAAAATACTCACTGTCATACAGCATCCCATCCATTACTGGGGGCCTCCAATATTTCAAAAGCAGGAGGCAAAGAGGAGCTGCACTGACACATATAAACTGGCAGATAGACACTGGTACATATAAACTGGCAGATAGACACTGTCACATATAAACTGGCAGATAGATACTGGTACATATAAACTGGCAGATAGGCACTGACACATATAAACTGGCAGATAGCCACTGACACATATAAACTGGCAGATAGATACTGGTACATATAAACTGGCAGATAGGCACTGACACATATAAACTGGCAGATAGACACTGTCACATATAAACTGGCAGATAGACACTGGTACATATAAACTGGCAGATCAACACTGACACATATAAACTGGCAGATAGACACTGGTACATATAAACTGGCAGATAGATACTGGTACATATAAACTGGCAGATAGGCACTGACACATATAAACTGGCAGATAGACACTGTCACATATAAACTGGCAGATAGTCACTGACACATATAAACTGGCAGATCAACACTGACACATAAACTGGCAAATAGACACTGGTACATATAAACTGGCAGATAGACACTGACACATATAAACTGGCAGAAAGACACTGGTACATATAAACTGGCAGATCAACACTGACATATAAACTGTCAAATAGACACTGGTACATATAAACTGGCAGATAGACACTGACACGTGAACTGGCAGATAGACACTGACATATATAAACTGGCAGATAGACACTGACATATATAAACTGGCAGATAGACACTGACATATATAAACTGGCAGATAGACACTGGCAGATGTGCCCTACCAGCTGTTCAATGGTAATTTGCTGCACTCCATAGGCCTTTTTACTGTAAGGCAACAACATTTCCTCCAAGTTTATCTGCTGATTCTGTTCTCCCAGAGAGAGCACAATATATGGAGCAGGGGCTGTCGGCCTTACACACTCCTGCTGCTAATCTCCCAGCCCCAATTACATTTACAAGTTGCCAGGTGATGCTGGGAAATGTAGTTCAACAGCTGACTGAATGGTTGTTACTCTCCTTGTACTGATGATTTGTACTAATATGTTATAAAGTCACTCTATGTGAATACTCTGTGTAGTGATATGAACTTCCTGCTGCCCCAAAGAGCTTACACTCTCATTTAAAGCCACAGAATATAATTGCACATGATACAGGAGGTACATTATCAGTCCTCTCAGTGTAGTGGGTGGGTCGGGGGATATTGAGCAGATATGCAGCCCCCTGACCCCCCTGGCCCACACACCTGTATCCTGTGACTCATGGAGCCTGTGTGGGAGACGTGAGCGTGTGATTTCCGTGGCAGTTATTTTGCACAAACACGCGATTCACTTGTGGTCACATTTAAAATAAACAACGTGCTCTGGTTTCCTGTAACACAGATCTGCTGCCTCACCCACACCTTCCGGGCCCCAGATCTGCAGGCAGGAGCCCAGGAAAAGATCTGCAGAACTTCACAAATAGTTCAGCAGTTTTAACCCAGCTCAGCCCGAGCCTTAATCATGAAACCACAGAGATTAAATATACAGCAGCACCTGTGCACACAGGACCCAGCAGCACCCACAGGACCCTCAAAATATAGACCAACTGTTTACTCTGCCTGGTCCTAATGCCTGACATGTTAGCTCCGAAACAGCTTCTGCTTACAGACACATCTCACGTTTACTCTTTCCAACACTCTAAAAATGCGGATCCAGAGCAAAGTGATCCCACTCTAACCCAGCAGCATGGCCAGCAATTCAGTGTCACAGGAGGGAATGATAATCCTTAGTGTAGCCACATTTGGACTTGGGCCCACCAGTCTCTAGTAATGCTGCTAATCTTGGTAGGGAATCCCATAATCTGACTGTCCTTACAGTAAGATCCCCTTCCTATGCTGATGGTGAGATCTCCTTTCCTCCCCACCAATGAATCACTCATTCCCCTCTCTTGGTAGGGAATCCCATAACCTGACTGTCCTTACAGTAAAGAACCCCTTCCTATGCTGATGGTGAGATCTCCTTTCCTCCCCACCAATGAATCACTCATTCCCCCTCTCTTGGTAGGGAATCCCATAACCTGACTGTCCTTACAGTAAAGAACCCCTTCCTATGCTGATGGTGAGATCTCCTTTCCTCCCCACCAATGAATCACTCATTCCCCCTCTCTTGGTAGAGAATTCCATAACCTGACTGTCCTTACAGTAAAGAACCCCTTCCTATGCTGATGGTGACATCTCCTTTCCTCCCCACCAATGAATCACTCATTCCCCTCTCTTGGTAGGGAATCCCATAACTTGACTGCCCTTACAGTAAAGAACCCCTTCCTATACTGATGGTGAGATCTCCTTTCCTCCCCACCAATGAATCACTCATTCCCTCTTCTCTTTTTAGGGAATCACATAACCTAATAGCTATTAGAATGGGTTAAAAAGTTTTGATAAATGAAAACAATCCATGTATGTAACAGTAATCATTTTACAGAATAAATACTGGGAATGATTTAGAAAAATATATTTGGCAAATTGCACTGGTGAAGTTGCTCATAGCAACAAGGGCAGATCTTTGCTTTCATTTTCCATCTGGTACAGACTGATGAAGGCCAATTGCTTACCATGGGCAACTCCACTTGTGGAGAATGTATCTTTGTAACTAACTGAGTATAGAAGTGGTACTACAAGTTCTGAAGGGAGAATGAAAAGTATATTTAATAACTCTTTACTATTCATGATTTGTCTAGCAAATTGAAGGCTGGGGTTAGACAACCCTGTTGGGTTAGGGTTAGTTTCCGGGAGACACCGCATTTGGGTCAGTTTCCAGGACACACCCCAGTTGGGTTAGGGTTAGTTTCTAAGACATGCCCTAGCTGGATTAGGGTTAGTTTCCAGGAGACACCCCAGTTGGGTTAGGGTTAGTTTCCAAGACATGCATTAGTTGGGTTAGAGTTCGTTTCCAAGACATGCCCTAGCTGGCTTAGGGTTAGTTTCCAGGAGACACCCCAGTTGGGTTAGGGTTCGTTTCCAAGACATGCCTTAGTTACATAGTTACATAGTTACATCGTTAAATTGGGTTGAAAAAAGACAAAGTCCATCAAGTTCAACCCCTCCAAATGAAAACCCAGCATCCATACATACACCCCTCTACTTTTAATTAAATTCTATATACCCATACTAACTATAGAGCTTAGTATCACAATAGCCTTTGATATTATGTCTGTCCAAAAAATCATCCAAGCCATTCTTAAAGGCATTAACTGAATCAGCCATCACAACATCACCCGGCAGTGCATTCCACAACCTCACTGTCCTGACTGTGAAGAACCCCCTACGTTGCTTCAAATGAAAGTTCTTTTCTTCTAGTCTAAACGGGTGGCCTCTGGTACGGTGATCCACTTTATGGGTAAAAAGGTCCCCTGCCATTTGTCTATAATGTCCTCTAATGTACTTGTAAAGTGTAATCATGTCCCCTCGCAAGCGCCTTTTTTCCAGAGAAAACAACCCCAACCTTTACAGTCTCCCCTCATAATTTAAGTCTTCCGTCCCTCTAACCAGTTTAGTTGCACTTAGTCTCTGCACTCTCTCCAGCTCATTTATATCCCTCTTAAGGACTGGATTCCAAAACTGCCCCCATACTCCAGATGAGGCCTTACCAGGGACCTATAAAGAGGCACAATTATGTTTCATCCCTTGAGTTAATGCCCTTTTTTATACAAGAACTTTATTTGCTTTAGTAGCCACAGAATGACACTGCCCAGAATTAGACAACTTGTTATCTACAAAGACCCCAAGATCCTTCTCATTTAAGGAAACTCCCAATACACTGCCATTTAGTGTATAACTTGCATTTATATTATTTTTGCCAAAGTGCATAACCTGCATTTATCAACATTGAACCTCATTTTCCAGTTTTCTGCCCAGTTTTCCAGTTTAGACAAATCACTGTGCAAAGTGGCAGCATCCTGCATGGAACCTATAGTTCTGCACAATTTAGTCTCATCTGCACAAATAGAAACAGTACTTTCAATGGCCACCTCCAGGTCATTAATAAACAAGTTGAAAAGCAAGGGACCTAGTACAGAGCCCTGCGGTACTCCACTAACAACATTGGTCCAATTAGAAAATGTTCCATTTACCACCACTCTTTGTAGTCTATCTTTTAGCCAGTTCTCTATCCAGGTACAAATACTATGTTCCAGGCCAACATTCCTTAATTTAACCAGTAACCTTTTGTGTGGCACTGTATCAAATGCTTTAGCAAAATCTAAGTAAATCACATCCACTGCCATCCCAGAATCGAGGTCTCTACTTACATTCTCATAAAAAGAAATTAAGTTAGTCTGGCAAGATCTATTACGCATAAAACCATGCTGGCACAAACTCATAGTATTATGATTTGCTATGAAGTCCAGTATCTTATCCTTTATTAACCCTTCGAAAAGCTTTCCTACCACTGACGTCAGACTAACTGGCCTATAGTTTTGAGGCTGAGAACGGGATCCTTTTTTGAATAGAGGCACCACATTAGCAATTCGCCAGTCTCTCGGCACTATGCCAGATCTCAATGTTGGGTTAGGGTTAGTTTCCAAGACATGCCTTAGTTGGGTTAGTGTTAGTTTCCAGGATACACCCAGTTGGGTTAGGGTTAGTTTCCAAGACATGCCCTAGCTGGATTAGGGTTAGTTTCCAGGAGACACCCCAGTTGGGTTAGGGTTAGTTTCCAAGACATGCATTAGTTGGGTTAGAGTTAGTTTCCAAGACATGCCCTAGCTGGCTTAGGGTTAGTTTCCAGGAGACACCCCAGTTGGGTTAGGGTTCGTTTCCAAGACATGCCTTAGTTGGGTTAGGGTTAGTTTCCAAGACATGCCTTAGTTGGGTTAGGGTTAGTTTCCAAGACATGCCTTAGTTGGGTTAGGGTTAGTTTCCAGGAGACACCCCAGTTGGGTTAGGGTTAGTTTCCAAGACACGCCCTATCTGGATTAGGGTTAGTTTCCAGGAGACATCCCAGTTGGGTTAGGGTTAGTTTCCAAGACATGCCTTAGTTGGGTTAGGGTTAGTTTCCAAGACATGCCTTAGTTGGTTTAGGGTTGGTTTCCAAGACATGCCCTAGCTGGGTTAGGTTAGTCTCCAGGAGACACTGCAGTTGGGTTAGGGTTAGTTTCCAAGACATGCCTTAGTTGGTTTAAGGTTAGTTTCCAAGACACGCCCTAGCTGGGTTAGGGTTAGTTTCCAGGAGACACCCCAGTTGGGTTAGGTTAGTTTCCAGGAGACACCTCAATTGGGTTAGGGTTAGTTTCCAAGACATGCCTTAGTTGGGTTGGGGTTAGTTTCCGAGACACGCCCTACCTGGGTTAGGTTTAGTTTCCAGGAGACACTCCAGTTGGGTTAGGATTAGTTTCCAGGACACACCCCAGTTGGGTTAGGGTTAATTTCCAGGACACTCCCTAGTTAGGTTAGGGTCAGTTTCCAAGACATTACGGATTTCAGAATGGTCGGATAACAGGCAGAGATCGGGAACACAGAAGTCAGAAAAGTCAGGCAGGCAGGGTCAGAACACCAATCAGTACACCGAATGAATCAAAATAGCACCCAGGAACTTGTAAAAGATGAACCTACAATGGGCAGTGATTTCTCAAGAAAGGCCCCTTTAAATACCTGTGCGATGCGCGATGATGTCACAGCGCAGACGACAATGCGCACAAAAAATCAGGAAGTGCGCGCCCTAAGGCATTCACATGACAGCAGGCAAAGAGGAGACACCGTGTGGTGGGCATCCCCGCTGGCCCACTAGTCCACCAGGGTGAGTGTTTATTACAGATATGCCCTAGTTGAGTTAGGGTCAGGGCCGAATTTACATAGCAGCTGCCCCTAGGCCTGCTGTCAGGGCCGGATTTACATAGCGGGCGCCCCTAGGCCCACTGCCGTTTGCCCCCCCCTGTCCCCTACCTTTTATTCATGCAAATTTTCATGGAGATTGTATCTCCTGCACATCCCCAGTGTTTTTGAACCAATGTGGGTGTGGTTGGCCAGCCTGCCGCCCCCCTAAAATCCTGCCACCCTAGGCCCGGGCCTAGGTGGCCTTCCCATAAATCCGGGCCTGCCTGCTGTCATTCATCGCCTCTGTCCCCTCCCTTTTATTCTCTCAAATTTTCATCATTGGTACCAGAGCAATGGGGTTTTATAAAGTAGCTCAAGGGAAATTTAAAAAAAACTATTGTATCTCCTACGCATCCCCAGTGTTTCTGAACTAATGTGCAGCATGTCGCCCTCTAAAATTCTGCCGTCCTAAGCCCGTGCCTTGGATTAGTCTCCAAGACACACCCTAGTTGGGTTAGGGTTAGTTTCCAGAGACAACCAATTTGGGTTAGGGTTAGTTTCCAGATGACACCTGTCATGTTGGACATAACCCAGTTGGGTAGACTTCCTTTCAGCTATATAAAAGAGCTTTCCCGTAAAAGTGACTAATTCTTGGTGGACATACCAGTGGTTTTTATGCTCATCCCATGTTCTTATTTTCAGTTAATACTGAAAGACTTCCAGATCAGTTCAGTAAATAAGTAACATGTACCTGTCCAGGCCTGGGCTGGGAGTTAAAATGGGCCCTGCCATTCAAAGTACACAGAGGCCTAAACAGCCCCCTACCAGCCTACTATATGGTGACTTTCTATGCAACCATACAGCAGCTCCTCTGGCATTTACCAGAACCCAAAGATTGCCAGTCCGGGCCTGTACCTGTCAATCAGTGGATTCATTAGTCTGATCAGTGTCCCAAGTATTAGTGGATTAATTAGTCTGATCAGTGCCCCAAGCATTAGTGGATAGTTACATAGTTAAATTGGGTTGAAAAAAGGCAAAGTCCATCATGTTCAACCCCTCCAAATGAAAACCCAGCCCCATACACACACCCCTCCCTACTGTCACATAAATGATATATACCCATATCTATACTAACTATAGAGTTTAGTATCACAATAGCCTTTGTATTATGTCTGTCCAAGAAATCATCCAAGTCCCTCTTATAGTCATTAACTGAATCATCACCCGGCAGTGCATTCCCCAACCTCACTGTCCTCACTGTGATGAACCCCCTACTCTGTTCCTTTAAATGAAACTTCTTTTCCTCTAGTCTGAAGGGGAGGCCTCTGGTACGTGATTCTCTTTATGGGTAAAAAGGTCCCCTGCTATTTGTCTATAATGTCCTCTAATGTACTTGTAAAGTCTAATCATGTCCCCTCACAAGCGCCTTTTTTCCCCCAGAGAAAACAACCCCAACCTTGTCAGTCTCCCCTCATAATTTAACTCTTCCCTCCCTCTAACCAGTTTAGTTGCACTTAGTCTCTGCACTCTCTCCAGCTCATTTATATCCCTCTTAAGGACTGGAGTCCAAAACTGCCCCCATACTCCAGATGAGGCCTCACCAGGGACCTATAAAGAGACACAATTATGTTTCATCCCTTGAGTTAATGCCCTTTTTTATACAAGAACTTTATTTGCTTTAGTAGCCACAGAATGACACTGCCCAGAATTAGACAACTTGTTATCTACAAAGACCCCAAGATCCTTCTCATTTAAGGAAACTCCCAACACACTGCCATTTAGTGTAGAACTTGCATTTATATTATTTTTGCCAAAGTGCATAACCTGCATATATCAACATTGAACCTCATTTTCCAGTTTGCTGCCCAGTTTTCAACTCTTTGTAGTCTATCTTTTAGCCAGTTCTCTATCCAGGTACAAATACTATGTTCCAGGCCAACATTCCTTAATTCAACCAGTAACCACCTGTGTGGCACTGTATCAAATGCTTTAATTAGTCTGATCAGTGCCCAAAGTATTAGTGGATTAAATAGTGATCAGTGCCCCAAATAGTATTGGATTCATTAGCCTGGTCAATGCCCCAAGTGTTAGTGGATCAATTAGTCTGATCAGTGCCCCAAGTATTATTGGATTGATTAGCCTGATCAGTTACCAAAGTATTAGTGGATTAATTAGCCTGATCAGTTACCAAAGTATTAGTGGATTAATTAGCCTGATCAGTGCCCCAAGTGTTAGTGGATCAATTAGTCTGATCAGTGCCCCAAGTATTATTGGATTGATTAGCCTGATCAGTTACAAAAGTATTAGTGGATTAATTAGCCTGATCAGTGTCCCAATTATTGTTGGATTCATTAGTCTGATCAGTGCCCCAAGTAAAACAGTTGTCTTTCAATAACATTGGTTTGATATAAGGAAACAAAGAGCTGCCCAGGGATGAGGAGATTGTAATATAAGAGAAAATACAGAACTGGTTAGTTGGGTCAATATCGAAGAGAAATTGTCTCTAAGTAAATTATTAAAGAGCCATTAAACCTGTGATACCAAGATACAGAATAGTATCTTTCTAAATAGTAGTCATTGTTCTTGTCAGTTGTGCACTGGCCCATGATGTATGAGTATGAGTATGAGTGATAGCCATTGCTATTAGTCAGGAATTGGACCCTAATGTAAATTTGGAAACTGCTCACTGAGCCCCCAGATTGGTGGAGAGGTAGCTGATATCTGCTATTGGTTATTAGTTGCTCCTTCATTTAAGTGAGTGGTAGCCATAGTGATCCAATATGAATTGGTGCAGGATTAGTAACATGACTAATCCTGCACCAATTGTCTTTTATCAGTCAAGAGCTGCTCCCTGATCTGAGTTGTGGCCATTCCCATAGGCTATTAGTAAGGATCTTATCTGTGATGTATCTGCTGTCCTTCTGAAACTGGTCCTTGATCAAGCTGAATGGTAGCTATTGAACTCTGTGGTGGGCAATGTAGCCAGGAGATAGTGCTTAATGTATCTGAGTGGTAACCATACATATGGGCTCTCAATAAGGGGCTACTGATATGGTATAGATATTACTTTCTGCCTTCTGTCAGCTTTCTCCATGATGTAAGTAAGGGGTAGCCAATGTTTTCTTCTATAAGTCCAAAGCTGCCCCACCCTGCTAACCCTCACCATGACCACCACACTAACCCTCACCATAAAACGAACCCTGATTACATATTGGGCAAAATTTTGTACCAATCCCTGGACACTTGATAGGCCTCCTTGTGGGGTGGACCACCGATCATATGGACAGATGAATAAAGAATTCCTTCAGGGTCCAGTAAATGTGTTTTTATTAAGCAGGATATAATAAGTGCAGGCAGAAAATTAATAAATACTGCAAGTGGAAGCCCCTCATGCCTCCCCCAACCCATAAGCCTCCTTCTGTTCACCCTTCTTCAGGTCAAAGATCTCTCTAGTCACTTGCTTGTGCTGCAGTTACATCTCCAATATGAAGCCAAACCTCCGACTCTCCAGCCCTCACTTATAAGCGTTTGCAATTGCCTGATGGGAAAGAGAGAGTGAATGAGCGAGCATGTGAGTAAAGCATTTGAGTGGGGTATGGGGTAGTTTTTCGGGGGTTCAGGGAGGTATTGAAAGGAATGGGGTAGTTTTTTGGGGGTTCAGGGAGGTATTGAAAGGAATGGGGTAGTTTTTCAGGGGTTCAGGGAGGTATTGAAAGGAATGGAGTAGTTTTTCGGGGGTTCAGGGAGGTATTAAAAGGAATGGGGTAGCTATTTCTAGGACTGGGATTGATATTTCAAGGGACGGGACAGTTACTTCTGTGGCTGGGGTTGGGTATTTTGAGGACCAATGCAATTCAAATAAACATCTAACCTTTTTCCTTAAGACGATAGCCGTGACAATGAGCCCATAGAGGGCGGTCTTGCAAAGGATTAGGATGTAAGAGTAAACCCCATTATTCACAATGCGTTTCAACTCATCTGGAAGACACAGAGCAGGAATGAGAAACAATGGGCCCCGCAGGGCAACATCTGAAAATCAAGGGCCCTTGTTGCACCATTTGTTCATATTGTTCATGCAAATGTCTGGTTTCTGTTTCAAAAGATGTAAGAGCTCATTTACTAACATAGTTGCTAAAAGTGCACCAGTTCAGTTGCCGCTAGCAACCAATCAGCATGTTGCTTTGATCAGACTACTAGTTATATAACAAAACTACAATGATGCAAATTTGCACCTAGCTGTGTAATTTAGACCTTAATCTGCTTTTATTACCCCACTGACATGTGAGGCCGCTGCTGATTGGCTCCTGGGGAACTTCTGACACTGGGAAAGAAAATGAAAAGTATGGACTTAATATCTAAACAAAATAGGAACGATCTGGGGAAATACCAGAGGACCCCTGGACCGTATCTCTGTACAGTGGTGTTTGCTTGATAAATCTCACACTCACCAGGGGAAACGCCACAACCTGAAAAAAACACAAAAGAGTTGGTCAGGACTCTGATAGGCTGGTTATTTTGCCCCTGATCTGCCAGTATAACTGTATTAGTATCACCCAAACCATTACCCCAATGACTGGTACTACAGTTTATCATTGTCTATCCCTTGGGCCCCATTTTCTCTTTTATTTAGCAATAACATAAAACCCTAACCCTGGTCTCCTTACTTTTCTCTCCCCTGATAGATTCCGTCTTCACGTCAGTCCTCCCTCGTAACCCGGCAGAACATTCAAAGGTGTTGTCCGGATTATAATACTCATTCTTGGTGAGGCTGAGGCGGCTGCTGATGGAGTAGGTGTCCCCAGTTTTTATGGCTTTTCCCTGACTTCCATCCCGTTCTTTCTTATTCACTTTCCACTGAAGCTGGACGTGTTCTGGAAAGAAGCCACTGGCCAAACAGACTATTGACAAGTAGCCATGGTCAGTCTGTTCCTTGGGGTTTGGCCGGAAGATTGCCACATTTGCCACGTTTTTCTCCTCTTGACCTTCCTCTGAAAATGGCAAAAGCCAGTCATTGGCCCATTCACACAAGGTTGGTTTGAGGAATATTGACCTGCCCAATGAAGCCAATCAGATTCTTCCAACTAATGTACACTCATTGGCCCATTCACACAAGGTTGGTTTGAGGAATATTGACCTGCCCAATGAAGCCAATCAGATTCTTCCAACTAATGTACAGTACACTCATTGGTCCATTCACACAAGTTTGGTTTGAGGAATATGGACCTGTCCAATGGAGCCAATCAGATTCTACCAACTAATGTCCACTCATTGGCCCATTTACACAAGGTTGGTTTGAGGAATATTGACCTGTCCAATGGAGCCAATCAGATTCTACCCACTAATGTCCTAAGGCAATAAACTGCACATGGGGCTATACCTGGGGAACTATGAAGCAGGGGTCACCTAATCCCCAACTTAATGGGCACCAAATGAATATATAGTCATGTGAGGCCTCAGGTCAATCTGCACTAGGAGATCTTTCCAATGGAGGGGAAGAAAACTTTGGCCCCTGGAAATACGTTGGGTACACCCAATTTGTTGGGAAAAGTATTTATCAGGGTTGTCCAACCAGTAATCCCCTAACAGTAACTCCCAGCATACCCTGAGAGGCAGCCATGGACCCTATTGTATGGAGGGCCACAAGTTGCACAAAGCTGAAATGATGAAAATATCCAGAGACCCCTCTGTCCCCTCTGCCCTAAGCCAGCTCTGATAGTGTCTTGTGTGTGGCAGAAAGGCAAAGGAGTCCCCCCCAGTTATGACTATATAACTATCCATGAGGAGAATGAGCCTCACCAAATACCAAGCCCTCAATGGAACCTTCTGGAATTTGGCTCTTAGAGAAGGATTTGGAGGTGCCGGTCACATGTGCCCATGGTGTTCTGTGCAGCTTGTTACGTGTGGGGCGATGTCTCCCTTTATCTGAGCCCACTGTAACCTTTCACTCACTGATTCTTGATTCACCCCCCCCATGGTACATTCCAAACTGGAGACTGGAGCCTACGGGATATTTAAAGGGGCAGTGTACACCTTTTGCTAAAAAGGGAAAATACTAAAATAGGTCTTGTGTTGAAATGACATTCTGCCTGTTGTTAAAAAAGTTAATAAATGAATATTTTCCCATTTGATAACAGTTATACAGAACTAACCTGTCAATTGGGCTATTTTCCCTGAAATTACCCCCCAGTTCAGATCTCGTCCCTTCTCTAAGCAAAAACCTTTGTGCGGCTCATTGTCAGCTCATTATTTATTACTTTGCTTCTTGTCATGTGACACTAATAAATACTCATAATTGTTGTACCAGAAAATAATCCCCATGGCAATATATTATATTTATACTGGATAAGATACACATAGATAACAACCCCTGGGAGATAATAACCCCCATGGGAATATGTTATACACAGATAACCCCCAGGAGAATATATTATGTAAATAATAACCCCCATGGGAATATGTTACACACAGATAACCCCCAGGAGAATATATTATGTAAATAATAACCCCCATGGGAATATGTTACATACAGATAACCCCCAGGAGAATATATTATGTAAATAATAACCCCCATGGGAATATGTTACACACAGATAACCCCCAGGAGAATATATTATGTAAATAATAACCCCCATGGGAATATGTTACACACAGATAACCCCCAGGAGAATATATTATGTAAATAATAACCCCCATGGGAATATGTTACACACAGATAACCCCCAGGAGAATATATTATGTAAATAATAACCCCCATAAGAATATGTTACACACAGATAACCCCCAGGAGAATATATTATGTAAATAATAACCCCCATAAGAATATGTTACACACAGATAATAACCCTCCAGGGATAAGAATACATAACACATAGTTACTGACCCCCTGGACAATCTTTTATATAAAGAACAAGTTCCTGCAGGTCATACTTTTAAGTCACATGGGGGGGTGAATTATAAAGAGGGGAATTAAAATCAGGGGGATAACTCGGGGGGCTCTAACAAAGAACTTACCCAGAACCAGCAGCCGAGTGCCGTCTCCGAAGTACTGAGCTCTGTCACTCACACTGCCAGTCGGCAGCACCAGAACCTCAGAAGGGCAGGAGAGGGCACTGACATGACTGAGCCAAACCTATTGACCCTGGCAAAGAGACTATTGGCAGTTCTGACAGATTAATGCCCCCAGCTCTCCCCTTCTTTCAATAAAATAAATCCCACCCTTGGTTGCAGGAGAACGGGTGCAACCCTGGCACTCACATTATACTGGATGTCCCCACAGAACCCAACTTACCCAGTACATGGAGGATGGTTCCTTCTCCAAAAGTGACCTTGTTGCCAGAAGTCACAGCCCGACATGGGCGCATAAAAACTCCCCCGGGCATTCCCTCCCAGTTGCCCCTGCCCCACTCTCACACTTACCCAACACAGTGAGCACTGTCCCTTCTCCAAAGTAAGCAGCAGTGTTTGCACAGAGATAACCCCCCAGCAGAAAACCCCCACTCATCTCTTTCTATAGGGAGATACCCCCAACCCAGAGACCTGAGATCTTCAGTCCTGAGCCGCTCCTCCCCCACACTGGGCACTGAAACCCATCTTCGACCCTCACTGGGGTATTTATGACAATACTGCCCATTCTCACTGTCCTGTGGGGCCCAGGGCAGTTAAATCATTCATATAGGGCCATGCAGGGTGCCACCAGGTTTGTGTAAAGAGCTGCCACTGGCTTGTATCATGGTGCTCCCCCAGTCCCACATTGTTACATTATTGTACAAAAAGCCCCGTGCCCAGGCTCCCCACTAGAAGGTGCGTGTTCTGAGCGTACATGGGCTTTAGGGCTTAATTCTATCTGCTACTGTAAACTCATGGTGTGATACCCCAAGGTCAAGTCTCACCCCTACAAGATCTTGTGCCACAAATACATTGAAGGGATAAAGCCTCACAGGGCACATGGGCAGCTACTGGCATTGCATGGACTGTATGGACTGTATGGACTGTATAGGTGGTATGGACTGGCATGCATTGTATGGACTGCTGTATAGGTGGCAGCATGGATACTATGGACTGTATAGGTGGTATGGACTGGCATGCACATCATTGCCCTCGGTGTAAATGTGCCTCATTTGGTGCCATAGAAAAGGCTGAAACGACACTGATATGACTCAAATATCCCAAACAAGCCAAATGCCCGTGCAGTGCTGCCTGTGCTCTTGTATCCTATACCTGCTGGATATGGGGGGTAGGTGGGCAAGTTCTGGACACACAGATCCGAGTACAAGTACTTTGCCTTGTGGACTGGACATAAATAGAGACATTGTATTTAACTCCCAGCACCCCAGGCCACTATCATTATACAGGGTGGGCCACTTGCTGGGCAGTTCTTCACCTCTCAGTCCCTCACGTCCATCCTCACAGGGCAATGGGGTAAAAGTCATGAACTCACTTACCTAAAACAACCAGCATTGTGCCGTCTCCAAAATACTGTCTCTCGGCATTCACAGTCACATTTACCCCTTCTAAATCCTGTCTCACACTCACAGACTGACTTACCTTCTCTCTCACACTCACTGACTGACTTACCTTCTCTCTCACACTCACAGACTGACTTACCTTCTCTCTCACACTCACAGACTGACTTACCTTCTCTCTCATACTCACAGACTGACTTACCTTTTCTCTCACACGCACAGACTGACTTACCTTCTCTCTCACACTCACAGACTGACTTACCTTCTCTCTCACACTCACAGACTGACTTACCTTCTCTCTCACACTCACAGACTGACTTACCCTCTCTCTCACACTAACAGACTGACTTACCTTTTCTCTCACACGCACAGACTGACTTACCTTCTCTCTCACACTCACTGACTGACTTACCTTCTCTCTCACACTCACAGACTGACTTACCTTCTCTCTCATACTCACAGACTGACTTACCTTCTCTCTCATACTCACAGACTGACTTACCCTCTCTCTCACACTAACAGACTGACTTACCTTTTCTCTCACACGCACTGACTGACTTACCTTCTCTCTCACACTCACAGACTGACTTACCTTCTCTCTCACACTCACAGACTGACTTACCTTCTCTCTCACACTCACTGACTGACTTACCTTCTCTCTCACACTAACAGACTGACTTACCTTTTCTCTCACACGCACAGACTGACTTACCCTCTCTCTCTCTCTGTAACTCACATATTTATTGCCCCTCTCTCTCACTCCCACACCAATTGCCCCAGTCCTGCACTAAAACTCACAGTGACAAGTTCTCATGGATGAAAGAGGTAAACGTTTTTCCATTTGGCCACTTACCTAGAACAGTCAGGACTGTGCCGTCTCCAAAATACTGTGTCTGGCCAGTCACAGCCCCAATGAGCCGTACTAAATCCTCACTCCCACTCACCAATGAGCACTCACACTCACCAACTGCCCCTCTTACACCAAACGATTGCCCCTTTCTCACCCTCACATATAGACATGGATATGAAGATTCTCATTTATCCAGCTCATGATATACAATATCTAGTAGAACTGAGTCAAAGGCAAGAGAGTTTAGAGTTTTTCTTTCTTTTCACCCTCATCAAAAATGTGAGTGGTATAGACTTATTATCCCTCTCTCACACTCATTGACTGTCACCTTCACATATAGACTTATTATCCCTCTCTCACACTCATTGACTGCCCCTCACTCACACTCAAATTGACATATAAATTCAGCCACTTACCTAGAACAGTTAGGATTGTGCCGTCTCCAAAATACTGTACTGCGGCATTCACAGCCCCAACGAGCCGTACTAAATCCTCACTCCCCCCTCACCAACAAGCACTCCCACTCACTGATTGCCCTCTCACACTCACACACCAAACTATTGCCCCCTCTTACACTTACATATAGACTTATTGTCCCTCTTGCTCTAACACCTCAACTGCAACCTCACTCACACTCAGACTCACACTGAATATAAAAGACCCTCCTGGGGCAAATGGGTAAAACCCATGAAATTCAGTCACTTACCCAGAACAGTGAGGATTGTGCCGTCTCCAAAATATTGTCTCTCGGTAGTCACAGCCGCCTTCAGCTGTACTAAATCCTCACTCACCTCACTGAGTTGCACTCACACAGCTAGGAACCTCTCACACTCACACACAGACTGTCCCTTTCTCACACTCAGACTCACACTCACATACAGATTCTCACAGGACAATGGGGCAAGTCCCTGACTCACTTACCCAGAACAGTGAGGATTGTGCCGTCTCCAAAATATTGTCTCTCGTTAGTCACAGCCACAATTAGCCATACTAAATCTCCACTCCCCTCACTGAGTTTCACTCACACTAACACAGCTTGGAACCTCTCATACTCACACACAGACTGACCCTCTCTCACACTCACACTCACATACAGACTCTCACAGGACAAATTGGCAAGTCCCTGACTCACTTACCCAGAACAGTGAGGCTTGTGCCTTCTCCAAAATATTGTCTGTCATTAGTCACAGCCACAATTAGCCATACTAAATCTCCACTCCCCTCACTGAATTGCACTCACACTCACACAGCTTGGAACCTCTCATACTCACACACAGACTGACCCTCTCACACACACAGACTCTCACAGGGCAAAAGGGTAAGTCCCTGACTCACTTACCGACAACAGTGAGGATTGTGCCGTCGCCAAAATACAGTCTGTCAGCGGTCACAGCCACAATTAGCCATACTAAATCTCCACTCCCCTCACTGAGTTGCACTCACACTAAGCCATACTGACAGGCAGACTTACCCTCACATACAGACTGCTGGCTTCTCACTCACACTCACATATTGATTACTCTCCCCAATCAGTTGAGTTCCAGCCATTCTCTGTCACTTACCCATTACATGGAGCAGTGTCCCCTCTCCGAAATACTGAGCATTGTAGGAACACACTGACTCAAGTCTGCACCAAATCCACTACAATGGCCCAGACACCTTATCCACAAGGAGAAGTTTCGCAATTCATATATATTTATATACAGTATATACAGTAATTCCACATTACCACCCCTTCCCATGTACATAGACCAGTCTCCCCTATTCCTGACCAGCCCCCCAAGACTTACCCAGCACAGTTAGAAGAGTCCCATCTCCAAACGTCTGTGCGTAACCAGAATCACAGTGCTACTTGGCTGAACCCAATCCCCTTGCCCAGCAGTGCTGTAACGGCACAGACACCGACCCCGACAATACACGTCCCACGGAGCCCCCGAACATACAATCTAGTGACTGATACCCCTCAATACTTGCCCCACACTCACCATCCCAGACACAAACAGCAGTGAGACACACAGACCTCCAACAAGACTTACCTAGGACTGTGACTATGGTGCCATCTCCAAAATACAGTCTGTTCTGGCCCGCACACTGGCACAGCTCCTGCGCAAAACTGTCACACAAATGTGCCCCACACAGGTCTGCTCTTGGGATTCCAACACTCTAACACCTTCACCATTGGCCCTGGATCATAAATCAGTGGCATTTCTGCACAAATTACAATGGGGCTCAGTGGAGCACTGAATGGACCTGAACACTGATTCCCCTTATCCTTCGTCAACCCAAGAACCATGAGGTGAATTCTAGTCCTTTGTGGGTCTATCAGAACTGCCCAAACCTTACAATCTAACTTGCATTTGTTGGTTTGGCCCAAACAGGTCTATCGCAGCTTAGACCCCCCTCACTTTTACAGGAGGTGATTATGTTGGACTTACCAAGAACACTGACAATGGTTCCTTCTCCAAAGTAAGCTGCAGAGTTGGTCACAGAGAAACGTCTCACTCAGAAAACCTGCCCCACTCATCCAAACTGCCCCATGGGGAACGTATTGTGCCCTAATAAGTATCCTACACCCCCAGATTCTGTACAGCCATACAAGTAAAGTTAGAATTACCCTCAATAAAGTTGCCCCAACCCTTGCTTTTTTTTTTTTATCAAACCCAACTCCAAAGCTTCTCCTCTTATTTTCAGAATATTCCCTGAGATCTTGACTATCCTCAGCCCCCAGCCTGGCACTCACCCCCCTGCCCAGCAATGTGCAACTCCCAGGGGGACATGTCGGACACTGGCTGGTGACTCTCCCAAGATGCATTTTTTTACAGATCACCGGCTCTCTCACTCACACTGGCACAGGTCACCACTCCTACTACTCACACTCATACAACAAGCACTCTTACTCACCCGGTCACAGGTCACCAGTCCTACTACTCACACTCATACAACAAGCACTCTCATTCAGACTAACATAGGTCCCCAGTCCTACTACTCACACTCATACAACAAGCACTCTCATTCAGACTAACATAGGTCCCCAGTCCTACTACTCACACTCATACAACAAGCACTCTCATTCAGACTAAAATAGGTCCCCAGTCCTACTACTCACACTCATACAACAAGCACTCTTACTCACCCGGTCACAGGTCACCAGTCCTACTACTCACACTCATACAACAAGCACTCTCATTCAGACTAACATAGGTCCCCAGTCCTACTACTCACACTCATACAACAAGCACTCTCATTCAGACTAACATAGGTCCCCAGTCCTACTACTCACACTCATACAACAAGCACTCTCATTCAGACTAAAATAGGTCCCCAGTCCTACTACTCACACTCATACAACAAGCACACTCACTCAGACTAACATAGGTCCCCAGTCCTACTACTCACACTCATACAACAAGCACACTCACTCAGACTAACATAGGTCCCCAGTCCTATTACTCACACTCACACTAGCCCCGGCTGTCTGACCTCACTCCTTGGGAATATAATTTCTCAGACTTGTGTAGAAACCTTAGGCTTCAGGGCCACTCATGATTTTGTCAATCAGCCTTAACCAGAGCGAAGAACTTACCAAGAACTGTGAGAATGGTTCCATCTCCGAAGTAAGCTTGATAATTACACAGAGTGGGAGTCTGGTGCAAGAACTGCCCCATACAGACTGAGACCTGGGCACAAAGAGGCCCAATTTACCCGCTATAGAGGGCAGATCTGGCCTTAAGCTTCTGCATGGGACAAACTCTGAGACCTTTTCTTCTGAATCCAAAGACTAAAAATGATTCAGTCTAAGTTGGACTTGGGTCCACCAGTACTTTAATGTCTTGAGCATTTGGGCCAAGAATTAGAAGAAATCCTTAGAGACCCCCTCCCCTGCAAACATTATCACTAGGCTCCTGTTCCATAAAGCAACATATTCACCAAGTGCCCGTCTCAACCCACATGGCATATTCTTGGCACTTACCTAAGATGCTGACGAAGGTTCCAGTCCCAAATACTGGTGGGGCAGAGCTCACAGTGACACCAGCACCAGAATTGAATCCACTGAAATAAACAGACCCATATCCTGCATTGTATCCAGATTATCCGGAGTCCTGTATACAAGAGAATATTCTGTAATTCCTGGGATTGTCCCACATTTCTTTGTTCCTCTGTAAGAATCCGGGGTTTGTTTTGTTCCTCTTAGTCTCATGTTCAATGACACCCGCCCTCTCCAATTCTCTCCCCCGGACTCATTTCGTCTGTGAGTCGAATCCCCTGGGGTTTTTGTAAAGGCTTCTCATAGGATTGTACCACGGTGCCCCCCCTGTCCCCACAACGTTACACTCTCATACAAAAAGAATTGGGAGGGTTTATTCTTGGCTCCCATTCTCCTCTCAGCCTGTAGGTGGAGCTGCTGGGAGTCTGATGGAAAGTCCTGCACCGGCCGCTCTCCCATTGACTCTCAGTGGGGAATGTTACAAATTATTACATTTCTTTCTGCCCAAATTAAATGAATATACAATTTCCTTATCCAGGAATCTTCAGATCCATGGTCCAAATCACAAACAACCCTGTTTCTCCTTCCCAGAGGCATTTTCCTCTATATCCCATTAATAAGTGATGCTCAGTGACTTGGTGTCACCCTAAATAACCCCAATATCCAGGGGTACCTGAGGGGTCACTAATCTGCTCCTCTTGGGCCCAGTCTTGGACATTATACAGAGACGCTGATCTGGTCTTGTTCCCCCAGTATAATGCCTGTCTATGTGGCTGGTGCTTTTGTCATTGGATGACCTTTTATATTTCTTCATGATGTCACAGCAGAACACGCCCCCTTCCCTTGTGATGCTACAATGACATCATAGTCCATTTCACTTCACTCCAAGCCATTGAGCCCAGACATGAGACAGAACAGGGTAACACGGTCCAGACCATCCCATGAGAATAAAGGGTAATGTGCTCCAGACAAATGAATTATATAAACACTGGAAGGCACAGCCCCAGTCTGTCAAGCCCTGGATTCATTAGTCAGAACCAATTGTTCCATCACATCTCTTTGCATTTCTCAGTGTCTATATTTATCCTAATGAGGGTCCCTTCCAACCTGCAGCATCAAAGCCCATAACTGTCACTTCCTCCCCAATGAGCAGCAGGAAATAACTAAAAGGGCAAATTTGTTGTTTCTGAGTTAACCCTTTAATATCTGTGACAGCCGGAGAGACGACAAGAGGTTAGGGGGTTACGCTGGGATCTATGTGCACAAATAGGGGGGTTGTGGGAGCAACTGATTTGGCCAAATTGTTACAAATATACAAAAGAGAGGGGTTTGATCAATGCACATTCCCTGGCCCCCCCTGTTTCACTAGTAAGTGTTAGTATAACCTCAAAATCATGGGTCTCTCATCATAACCCCCCCATTTAGTGACCCAGGCAATTTTGCTATTGGGAAAGGTTTCTCCTGACCCCCCCTTGTGTATCTCTGTATGTTGTAGCCCCCCACACCCATCCCTTTAATAGTGATGTAATGCTGGGCGATCCCCCTCTCTGGTTGGTGGGGGGAATCAGATGGGGGAAGGGCAGCCCAGGGCTGATATGACCAGAGACACAATATGGGGGTCACCTTGCTGCAGGTTTGTACCCCAGTTATATTTGCACTTGTGCAGATACTAATTCACTAGCGCAGGGTCCGATCTGGGTGGTCTCATGAGCCCCACTGACCTAACCCTGCCCCCCCACCTACCAATACAAATGACCACAAGTTTTAAGTATGAGTAGGGGAGGGGGTAACACAAGGTGCGGACAGGCGGGTGGTGCATTAGGGGTGACTGGCAGTGCAGTGGGAGGAGTCGGCCCTTACAGTTGGTGCCCGGGGGGGTCGCGGATCCCTGAGTCCTGCACTAGTTTAACAGACATTGTACATTGTTTATTTGTGCCATTATTCAGAATACAATAATCATCAGATTTGCAGCCCCCCACCCCCCATCTTCCCACACCCTCTGAAACCTCCAGGCCACTTGCTTTGCCCCCCCCCAGGATCAGTGGGGCTTTAGTGGAAGATGGAGGTTAATCACAGATGGAGCTTCCAACCTGCTTGGGGCACTATCTGTACATGTGGGGGGCATTGGGGTCTGTGTGTGGGGGGGGGGTCACAGAAGAGGGTGCAGGAATAAATAGGGTTCTTATTGTCTACACTGAGCACCGTGTTTAATACAGAGGATGGGGAGGGGTAATTCTGCCACTTTATGAACTTGTTCAACACCCCAAAAATGTTCCTTCCTCACCAGCAGAGGGGGCCATATACCCACGTTATACCCACGTAACGTTTCCCTCTGCTCCACAAGCTGCAGATTTTTCCTTCTCCTGAGCAAACAGGGGGGGGGGGGTGTGAGTGAAAGGGTTAACAGGGCAGTATTGTGGCCAATAGCACAGGGGGGTGTAGATGCCAAATTGGGCTAATGCCCGGGCTCAGGATGAAGAGATATACTGTATGTGTGAGGCACCTCTATACTGTATGAGACAAAGTTCTGGCTAATGAACAAAATCTATCCGTGTTTGTGGGTTCTTCTGTGTACCCCAAGTTTCTTCCAACAGCCCAGATACATACATTGTCCCTGATAGAAGTGACCCGAATGTGTGTGAATGTGAGTGTGAGCTCCTGGGGGCAGGGACTGAAGTGAATGATACGCAATTCTGTAATTGGCTGCAGAATATGTGGGCGCCATATAAACACGGGGCTCAGGATACAGAGTAGAAACGTTCTTGTTAAATTCCCTGGGTCACAGGAGTTATGGCTCACCCACTGCCCGACCCCCATAGAAAATGACATGATAAGAAGGAAAAAAATCAAACACATTTTCAGCATTTGGGGAATTGAATTTCATTATTTTTCAGCGTTTTCCATATTCAGTAAGTGTTCATGTTCTGCCCAATCCAATCCACATAGTTACACACCTTGGTATAGACTCCCGGGTATCCCATCTGGGCACAGCCTTCACCCCATGATACAACTCCCTGCAACTCTCCGTTACACACCATGGGGCCCCCGGAGTCACCCTAGAGAATTAGAGACATACTGGGGTTAAATATTGCAGGTTAGGCAGACATTGGGAATGAGGGGATATTGGGGATGATGGAGATAAAGCCAAGGACAGGGATATTTGGGAAGGGTAGGGAATGAGGGAAATATATGGAATACAAGAGATTAGGAATAAGGAAGATACTGGGAATGAGACAGATACAGGGAATAGTCAAGAGAACTCAAATGGGTATTGATATGGGGGTTCTGTTAGAAATTAGGGAAATGCTAAGAGTGAAATGGAAATAGAGAAATAATGGGAATGTGCACTGGAAATTGAGAATGAGGGATACACTGAGAATCAGTCAGGGATACTGGGAAATTAAATTATATTGGAAATGAACTGGGATTAAAGGGGACCTGTCACCCAGACATCAAAAGCTGTATAATAAAAGTCTGTTTCAAATGAAACATGAAACTGAAATTCTTTCTTTATTTAAAACATCTCTACCTGTTATAAACTTGTTTACAACTCTCAGCTGTCAATCATATATTGCCTGCCCCTCCTCCATGCCTTTAGCCAATTACTTTCCTCTCTGCACTTCTGAGATTTCACTGCACCCCTCACATTCCCCTTCCCTCCCCACCATCTAATTGTGTAGCCAGTGCATGGCCACCAGGAGCCTCATTCTGGGGCATAAACAAGATTTTGGGAGATTTTGGTCACCCCACGAAAGGTACTGAGATTATTTTGAACACGTTTGCGACGTGCACCAGTACCCATGTTATTTATGTGCTTAAATGCCCTTGTGGCATGTTATACGTGGGTAAAACGATTAGACCTGTACATATCCGAATTAAGGAGCATAAAAATACAATTCGGAACTATGAACCTGAGACTTATACTGATACTTCGGTATCTAGGCATTTTTCGGAGGCTAAACACAATGGGGCTCATTTATCAACAATGGGCAAATTTGCCCACAGGCAGTTACCTATAGCAACCAATCAGTGATTAGCTTTTTAAAGCCAGTTGCAAGCAGTACAATGAATGCAGCAATCTGATTGGTTGCCATGGGTCACTGCCCATGGGCAGATTTGCCCAGTGTTGATAAATGAGCCCCAGTGTGAGCCAGATGAAATGGAAAGTGCTGGAGCAAGTAAAGAGACCCCTAAGAGGAGGAAATTGGGATAAACTCCTGCTTCAAAGTGAAGCACGGTGGATAATGAAATTAGATTGCATTAAACCTAGGGGTATGAATGACCATAACAGCCTTAAATGTTTTTTGTAATAACCTCTCATGTAACAACGTCTCCTCCAGCCCATAAAGCTCTTTTATTTTTATTTTTTCTTGCTACTTAAGAGCTAAATAATGCTAACTATTATCATTGTTGTTTCTTTTCTTCTAGATATTAAGTATCAGATAGCGGTGTTGAATTTTTTACGGGACTCCTGCCGTGTAAGTAATCACTAACATATTCTTATCAGTGTAAAGTACTGATACAGGAGTTACCCATTCTATTAACATAACATAAAATAAATTAAATAAATACATGTTATTTTGAACATATGCAAATTTGTTAAATAAGAATATTACATGCTTCCTGTGACCCTTGAGTAGGCATTTGTTTGCAGTACTTTTGAATTTCTTGTATTTTTACCAGGGTTAGGCTGTGAATTGCAATTTCCCGGTTACGAATTTTATACTATACACTGGACTTATGGATTTCACTTACACTTTGGAATGACACTTGGACACTTTGGATTTGTTCATTTGGACTTTTAGATCGATTTTTATCCAATATTTATTCAATATTTATTGTTCCAAACAGCAGAGTTTTTTACATCTTGATTGGATTGGGGGAGGTTCCTGGAGGGAAGGAGGGTATTTAACCTCATGTTTAATTGCACTTCCTATTACACTTGAAAAAGGGTTTTACCCGAAACATGTAGTGTGTTGCACTGCACAATAAAAACACATGCAGTTTGAAATTACTGCTCTGAAGCTGTTTATTCCTTCAATTTGACTTTATCCTAGATTTTGGTCTTAATAACAGTGCCCACAAAATGGCGGCTGCCTGCTTGCAGTTATTGTGAATTCCCAGACTGAAGGGAAGAAAATTTAAATAATTTCTATATTTAAGTAAAGTTTATTTCACTTGACCAACATGATCTAACATAATTTGGAATAATTGCTTAAAGTGACAGGTCCCCTTTAAGAAAGATATGGAGATAGAGACCAGGAATGAGTTCAGAGGAACAAGGTGAAATCATACTGGGAATGAAGAAGAACTAGGGATATGGGATATATACGAAATATACAATATTACCAATGTGGGAGATATTGGGACTAAGCTTTGGGGAAGAGGTAATGATGATGGATGATAGCTCATAGTACAAGTTGATCCAGGGACTGGTCCCATTGCATCTTGGAGTCAAGAAGGAATTTTTCCCCCTCTGAGGCAAATGGGAGAGGCCGTTAACCATGACTTAATTCACATTTCACCCCATTATGGGAATGGTAAGAGAGATATAGGGAATGGTGGTTATATTGGGATATATTGAGAATGAGATATAGGAAAAGAAAGAGATAATGGGAATGCATTGGTTCAGCCTCCTTTTTGCTAGGCAGGGGTCCTTTCCCACAATCATATTTTTGCAGTAAAAGAAGCCCCCCTTGAATATGAAGAGTGGCCCCTGGCTGCTGACCTGACATGTGTCCTTGCCCCCCTCCAGAAATCCTGCACACGCCATATTCTCTGTGATTTCCCCGGGGTACGACCCCCGACATTCCTGCTCACTCAGTATGGGGGCAACAAGGCACTGCAGGAGGTCCGGGTAGTTATCTGAGGGGATGAAACAAACATCACCATCTATTTCATGTTCCAATAATCTGCTCCTTTATTATCATAATTCTCTCAATAAACCAAGGGATTATCAGAAGGTCTGTGAGTAAATTGCCCCGGACACAAGACATTAAATCGAGGATTTTCTTTCAGGGAGAATTGTTGTTCCCGTTCCCTCACAGAATCCACCAAAATGTATGTGAGTGACAGTCAATCATTTTTTTATTTATTATTTTGTTTATTAGACTTCTAACATAATTCCAGTTTTATTATTGAGGTCTCTCAACCTAAATTTGTCTAATTCCCGCATGCTGTGAGTTCCTGACTGATCCCGGGGCATTTGGTTGTACCAGGGGTTATTGTTGTGGGGCGAGTTGTTAGTGATTTCCCAGGCCTAACAAACTGATTCCAGACGGGATTTTCAAAGTGTGTCTGCCATTGTATCTGTGGGATACCCCAGAATGGATCTGAACCCCTTTCATTCAGTTTGAAACATTGTTGCACTTACCCCCAACACTCAAGGTGTTTCCCCAGCCGGAGATGAGACAGTCTGTTCCTGCAGCGGCGCAGTGAGTGGGGAGACTGATGGTCCGAACCCGACTATTGATTCTGGCAGGTTTGCTGAGTCGGATCAACGTGATGTCATTGTCCAGGACAAACGCATCATAGAGAGGGTGTACCGGGACTTAAGCTGACTGAATGAATTGCTCAGGCCCTTCTAGAACCCTAATATTGTGCTCCCCAAGAATCACTTTCATGCGCCTAAAGAAAATGCACATTGGGAGAAGATATGAATATATGCATAGATATAGTGAATGTGTATAAATACAGTGTGTATATGAATGAGTATGAATATAGTGTATATATAAATATTGTGTATATACGTATGAAAAAGTTTGGGAACCCCTCTTAATTCTTTGGAGTTTTGTTTCTCATTGGCTGAGCTTTCAAAGTAGCAACTTCCTTTTAATATATAACTTGCCTTATGGAAACAGTAGTATTTCAGCAGTGACATCAAGTTCATTGGATTAACAGAAAATATACAATATACATCATAACCAAATAAGACAGGTGCATAAATGTCGGCACCCCAACAGAGATATCACATCAATACTCTATAGCCTTTGGTGAGTGTCTGGATTGTGGATGTGGCTATTTGTGACCACTGGTCCATACAAAATCTCTCCAGTTCAGTTAAATGTGATGGCTGCCGAGCATGGACAATCTGCTTCACATCATCCCATAGATTTTCCATGATATTCAAGTCGGGGGACTCCGGAATATTGTACTTGTCCCTCTGCATAAATGTCTTTGTAGATTTCCAAGTGAGTTTAGGGTCATTGTCTTGTTGGAATATCCGACCCCTGCAGCGTAACTTCAACTTTGTGACTGATACTTGAACATTATCCTGAACAATTTGTTCATATTGGGTTGAATTCATCTGACCCAGGACTTTAACAAGGGCCCCAGTAGTCCCTAAACTAGCCACACAGCCCCTGAACTAGCCACACAGTCCCTGAACTAGCCACACAGTCCCTGAACTAGACACACAGCCCCTGAACTAGCCACACAGCCCCTGAACTAGCCACACAGCCCTTGAACTAGCCACACAGCCCCTGAACTAGCCACACAGTCCCTGAACTAGCCACACAGTCCCTGAACTAGTCACACAGCCCCTGAACTAGCCACACAGCCCCACAGCATGATGGGACCTCCACCAAATGTGACAGTCGGTAGCAGGTGTTTTTCTTGGAATGCCGTGTTCTTCTTCCGCCATGTAAAGCGATTTTTGTTATGAGCAAATAACTCCATTTGTGTCTCATCAGTCCAAAGCTCTTTATTCCAAAATGCCTGTGTCTAAAAGAGCTTTTCCATAGAACAAGCGAGTGTGTTTGTGTGAGTGCAGAAAGGGCTTCTCATGCCCCTGCCATACACATGTTCTTTGTGCAAATTGTGCTGAATTGTAGAACGATGTACAGATACACCTGCATCTGCAGCAAGATCTTCTTGCAGGTCTTTGGAGATGATCTTTGGCTTGTCTGTAACATTCTCACAATCCTCCGCATATGTCCCCCCTGTATTTTTCTTGGCCTGTCAGACCTGGGTTTTACAGCAACTGTGCCTGTGGCCTTCCATTTCCTCATTCCATTCCTTACAGTTGGAACTGACAGTTTAAACCTCTGAGATAGTTGCTTTGAGGATCCCATGCTGTCACTCTTCAGAGAAAACAGAAGCACAACTTGCAATTGGTCACCTTAAATATCTTTTCTCAAGATTGGACACACCTGCCTATGAAGTTCAAGCTTAACCAGCTAATCCAACCAATTTGGTGTTGCCAGTAATCAGTAATAATATTGAGCAGTTACATGCATTCAAATTAGCCACATTTTTTGTAAAGCCAGTTTTATACATTTAATTTAATTTCATACAATTGAATACGGCTTCACTAAAAATCTTTGTTCAGAAAACACCCAGCTACTCAGATGTTCCTGAGAAATGAAAGACATATCACTGTTATCTTTTTTTTGAAAGTGGAGTAAATTCTTATGCAGGCTGAGAGGGGTTCCCAAACTTCTTCATATGACTGTATATATGAATATTAGGGATGCACCGAATCCAGGATTCGGTTCGGGATTTGGCCGGGATTTGGCCTTTTTCAGCAGGATTCGGATACATCGAAATCCTTCTGCCCGGCTGAACCGAATCCCAATCCTAATTTCAATATGGGCGGGGAGGGAAATCACGTGACTTTTTGTCACAAAACAAGGAAGTAAAAAAATGTTTTCCCCTTCTCACCCCTAATTTGCATATGCTAATTAGGATTAGGATTTGGTTCGGTATTCGGCAGAATCTTTCGCAAAGAATATGGGGTTTCGGAAGAATCCAAAATAGTAAATTCGGTGCATCCCTAATGAATATAGTGTATATAGAAATATAGTGGATATATATGAATATAGTGTATATAGAAATATAGTGGATATATATGAATATAGTATATATAGAAATATAGTATATATAGTGGGTCATTGCATATCTCAGTTATCTAGAACATTCCATTTGAATTAGATTTAATATGAAGTTGTAACTTACAGCCCCTTATACATCTATTTTAGTCAAAATAGTCACTGAGAACTTAAATACCATCAGAGACTTTCTTGTAGGAGCTGGAAATATCCAGATAAACAGGAATCCACTCATCAATATGTTAAACAAAATTCCATGTTGACTTTCCATCTCCTGTGTCCCCCCAACACAGTATTCCATATGGATTCTCCTTTATACAGACCATGTTCCCACTTACGTCTTGTAGCAGTGAGCGGCGGACATAACCCACAGGGTGCTGACCGGGGACCCCCACAGAAATGGTATTCGGAATTCAGGGACACTTGGTAGGGAACCGTTTGCTCCGGGCAGACATGGCCCCAACAATCCTTTCCCCATCATCAGTGCTGAGTGGGAGTGCCGCTGGGGAGAGACATTCATTAGCAGAGGCATCATTATATTGGGGAGACCCCAGACCCCGATGCTGCTCATGTGACATCACACATTGTCCCTGTGTTGTTGCTCTTCTTTTGGTCTGGGGCACAAATTACCCACTAGGGCCCTGTACCCTATTGTGCCTGGCACAGAGCAGATATTGGGGTGTCCTTCCAAGCCTCTGGGAGTCTACTCAGCCACCAAATGACCCATTTTAATGTCCATTCCATGGGATGCCAATTTGTGCCACAGTGTCTGGCAGCATCAAGATAAGTGGGTTTGCCTGAGCTGGGGGGCTCCCTACTGACTAATAGTAATGCGCCCAGTGCCGGGGGTCTCCCTACTGACTAATAGTAATGTGCTAGGAACCGGGGGGCTCCCTACTGACTAGGGATGTAGCGAACTGTTCGCCGGCGAACTAGTTCGCGCGAACTTCGACTGTTCGCGTCCGCCGCAAGTTCGCGAACGTCGCGCGACGTTCGCCAATAGGCGTTCGCGTCAAAATCGTTCGACCATTCGACCATTCGATCGCTAAAATCGAACGATTTTCGTTCGAATCGAACGATCAAAGCCATTGGATTGAATGAAATCATTCGATCCAATGGCTTCGATCGTTCGATTCGAACGAAAATCGTTCGATCGAACGATTAAAATCCTTCGATCGTTCGAATCGAACGATTTTCGGATGTTCGAAGTTCGCGAACTGTTCGCATTTTTTGCCGGTGTTCGCGAACGGCGTTCGCGAACACATTGTCGGCGGTTCGCTACATCCCTACTACTGACTAATAGTAATGTGCCCAGTGCCGGGGGGCTCCCTCCTGACTAATAGTAATTTGCCCGGAGCAGAGCCGGGGTCACTCACTGCCACAATGTAGGAACCAATCCTGGATATTGTGCAGCTGCTGCAGACCCTCAGTTGATAATTGTTGTTTCCCAAAATCCCAAAATTGTGTGTCTAATTTTCTCATTAATTAATTGATGAATTATTTCAGAGACCCAATGACTCGCAATAGACCCAATAAAACCCAATAAAACCTACCAGCCAGTCCCAGCAATAAGACAAAAAGGAGCCGTTTCATATTTGGGCAGTGACTCCTTCCCTGTCCCCCGACTGCTCCTTATTAGAGATGTCGCGAACTGTTCGCCGGCGAACTTGTTCGCGCGAACATCGGGTGTTCGCGCTCGCCGGAAGTTCGCGAACGTCGCGCGACGTTCGCCATTTTGGGTTCGCCATTGTTGGCGCTTTTTTTTGCCCTCTCACCCCAGACCAGCAGGTACATGGCAGCCAATCAGGAAGCTCTCCCTTGGACCACTCCCCTTCCCTATAAAAACCGAAGCCCTGCAGCTTTTTTTCACTCTGCCTGTGTGTGCTGAAGAGATAGTGTAGGGAGAGAGCTGCTGCCTGTTAGTGATTTCAGGGACAGTTGAAAGTTTGCTGGCTAGTAATCGTTTTGATACTGCTCTGTTATTGGAGGGACAGAAGTCTGCAGGGGTTTGAGGGACATTTAAGCTTAGGTAGCTTTGCTGGCTAGTAATCTACCTTCTACTGCAGTGCTCTGTATGTAGCTGCAGTGGGCAGCTGTCCTGCTTCTGATCTCATCTGCTGACTGCTGCAATAGCAATAGTCCTTGTAAGGACTGCTTTTATTTATTTTTTTGTTGTTTTACTACTACTACTACTACTACTACTACTACTACTACTACTACTACTATAAGAGCCCAGTGCTATTAGTCTAGCAGTGTTGGGGAGTGGGACTGGTGTGCTAATCTGCTGCTCCTAGTAGTTCAGCAGCACCAACTTTAATTTTTTTTTTTTAATATTCATTCTTTTTTTATTTAACTTTTTTTTTATTTTACTACCGCTGTAGTAGTGTATAAGTTGACCTTTTAGGCATTATTTGCCCTGTAGGCATTTTTTGCCCAGTGTGTTATTCAACCAACTGCTATCTAGCTGTGTGCCCGTGTTCACATTCTGTCTAAATATCCATAATATTACCGTCTCCAGAAAAAACACCGGAGTGACTTTTTTCAAGCAGCCATAATAAATTTTACGTAATCCGTATCCATCGCTGTAGTAGTGTATAAGTTGACCTTTTAGGCATTATTTGCCCTGTAGGCATTTTTTGCCCAGTGTGTTATTCAACCAACTGCTATCTAGCTGTGTGCCCGTGTTCACATTCTGTCTAAATATCCATAATATTACCGTCTCCAGAAAAAACACCGGAGTGACTTTTTTCAAGCAGCCATAATAAATTTTACGTAATCCGTATCCCTCGCTGTAGTAGTGTATAAGTTGACCTTGTAGGCATTATTTGCCCTGTAGGCATTTTTTGCCCAGTGTGTTATTCAACCAACTGCTATCTAGCTGTGTGCCCGTGTTCACATTCTGTCTAAATATCCATAATATTACCGTCTCCAGAAAAAACACCGGAGTGACTTTTTTTCAAGCAGCATTCTTATATTTTACGTAATCCGTATCCACCGCTGTGTATACGTTGACCTTGTAGGCATTATTTGCCCTGTAGGCATTTTTTGCCCAGTGTGTTATTCAACCAACTGCTATCTAGCTGTGTGACCGTGTTCACATTCTGTCTAAATATCCATAATATTACCGTCTCCAGAAAAAACACCGGAGTGACTTTTTTTCAAGCAGCATTCTTATATTTTACGTAATCCGTATCCACCGCTGTGTATACGTTGACCTTGTAGGCATTATTTGCCCTGTAGGCATTTTTTGCCCAGTGTGTTATTCAACCAACTGCTATCTAGCTGTGTGACCGTGTTCACATTCTGTCTAAATATCCATAATATTACCGTCTCCAGAAAAAACACCGGAGTGACTTTTTTTCAAGCAGCATTCTTATATTTTACGTAATCCGTATCCACCGCTGTGTATACGTTGACCTTGTAGGCATTATTTGCACAGTGTTTTCTTCAAACCGCCATCTAGCTGTGTGAGCTTGTTCACATTTTGTCTAAATATTGATAATATTATCGTCTCTAGAAAAACCACTTGAGTTACTTTTTTTCAAGCAGCATTCATATATTTTACGTAATCCGTATCCACCGCTGTAGTAGTGTATACGTTGATCTTGTAGGCATTATTTGCACACTGTTTTCTTCAAACTGCCATCTAGCTGTGTGTATTATCGTTTCCAGAAAAACCAACTGAGTTTTTGTTGTTGTTGTTTTTTTAAAAATAATGCCAGGCAAAGGCAGGCCGCCACGCAGAGGCCGTGCTAGGGGCCGTGCTGCTATGCAATCCTGTGGCCCTAGCAAATTGCCCAGTTTTAAAAAGCCAATGACCCTGAACTCCCAAAATGCTGAAGAGGTAGTTGACTGGCTTACACAGCACACCCCATCCTCTACCGTTTCTAACTTTACCACAACATCCTCCTCATCCTCCACTGCTATGGCCACCCCACGTAACACTTCCTCCACCACCGGTGCCCCATCTTCACTGGAGTCAGAGGAGTTATTTTCCCATGAGTTTCTTGAACTGAGTAATGCGCAACCATTATTGGCAGAAGAAGATGAAGGAGATGAGGACGTTACACCAGATTTAATTCTGGCAGAGAACACGACAGAGATGGACATAATGATGAGTGATGAGGAGGAGGAGGAGGTCCCCGCTGCTGCTTCCTTCTGTGATGTGTCAGAAGAAATTGATGCATCTGAGGAGAATGATGATGAGGAGATTGATGTTTTGTGGGTGCCTAGTAGAAGAGAGCAAGAGGAGGGTAGTTCAGATGGAGAGACGGAGAGTCAGAGAGGCAGTAGGAGAATAAGACTTAGAAGAAGCAGGGAGGCCAGCCCGCAGGGATCAGTAGGGCAACAACATGTATCGGCACCTGTGTTCAGCCGGCCAACGCACCCGCCATTGCCGCCAATGCCGCCAACTTCTACTGTTACCGCCAGATCGCACACTTCCAAAAAGTCAGCAGTGTGGGATTTTTTTAATGTGTGTGCCTCTGACAAAAGCATTGTAATTTGCAATGAGTGCAGTCAGAAACTGAGCCTTGGTAAGCCCAACAGCCACATAGGTACAACTTCTATGCGAAGGCACATGAGCGGCAAGCACAAAGCACTTTGGGAGCAACACCTCAAAGGCAACAGGCAAACTAAAAGTCACACTCCTTCTGGTCCAGCATCTTACTGCTCTACCTCTGCTCTCCTTGACCCATCTGAACCACCCTCCACTCCGCCTTCCACCTTGACCACCTGTTCCCATTCCCAGTCATCTGCCACCAGCCAAGTTTCTGTGAAGGCCATGTTTGAGCGTAAGAAGCCAATGTCTGACTGTCACCCCCTTGCCCGGCGTCTGACAGCTGGCTTGTCTGCACTCTTAGCCCGCCAGCTTTTACCATACCAGCTGGTGGACTCTGAGGCCTTCCGCAAATTTGTAGCAATTGGGACACCGCAGTGGAAGGTACCCAGCCGCAATTTTTTTTCTAAAAAGGGAATACCACACCTGTACCAACATGTGCAGAGCCAAGTTACCGCATCTCTGTCACTTAGTGTTGGGCCAAAGGTCCATATGACTACTGACGCATGGTCCTCCAAGCATGGTCAGGGCAGGTATGTCACCTACACTGCCCACTGGGTGAACTTGGTAATGGCTGGGAATGGGAAGCAGGGAATGGGTAGCTCAACAACAACAACAACAGTGGAGTTGGTGTCACCGCCACGGATTGCACGCGGTTCTGCCACCACCTCTACTCCTCCATCGCTCTCTACCTCGTCTTCTTCCTCTTCTTCTTCTTACTCTGCTGCTGGGTCCTCCTTCTCCTCCTCCACACCTGTGCACCCCCAGCTCCCCCTAGGCTATTCGACGTGCCAGGTACGCCGTTGTCACGCTGTCTTGGGGATGACGTGCCTGGAAAGCAAAAACCATACCGGATCTGTACTCCTGTCATCTCTGCAGTCACAGGCCGATCGGTGGCTGACCCCACACCAACTGCAGATCGGAAAAGTGGTGTGTGACAATGGAAGCAATCTGTTGGCAGCGTTGAGACTGGGAAATTTAACACATGTGCCCTGCATGGCACATGTGTTAAATTTAATAGTCCAACGTTTTGTCTCCAAGTACCCAGGATTCCAGGACGTTCTCACCCAGTCCAGAAAGGTGTCGGCCCATTTCAGACGTTCCTACACAGCCATGGCACGCCTTGCTGACATTCAGCAGCGCTACAACATGCCAGTCAGGCGTTTGATTTCTGACAGCCAGACTCGCTGGAATTCAACGCTCCTTATGTTGGAACGTCTGCTGCAACAACAAAGGGCCGTCAACGAGTACCTTTTTGAACTGGGTGGTAGGACTGGATCTGCAGAGCTGGGGATTTTTTTCCCCCGTTACTGGGTGCTTATGCGCGATGCCTGCAGGCTCATGCGACCTTTTGAAGAGGTGACAAATATGGTCAGTCGCACCGAAGGCACCATCAGCGACCTAATACCCTTCGCTTTCTTCCTGGAGCGTGCCGTGCGACGAGTGACAGATGAGGCTGTAGACCAGCGTGACGAGGAGCTGGAAGCGCACGATTTATGGTCGCAATCACCAGAACGAACCCAGGCACCTGCTGCAACGCAGGGAGAGGTGCCAGAAGTGGAGTCAGAGGAGGAAGGTGGCTTTGTGGAGGAGGAGGAGGAGGACCAACAGGAGCAGGCTTCCCAGGGGGCTAGTGGTGACCTTTTGGGGACCCCTGGTCTTGTACGTGGCTGGGGGGAGGGAGACCGTGGATGATGCAGTCCTTGATAATGAGGAAGCGGAGATGGATAGCTCTGCATCCAACCTTGTGAGAATGGGTCTTTCATGCTGGCATGCCTGTTGAAGGACCCCCGTATCAAGAGGCTTAAGGAGAAGGACCTGTACTGGGTCGCAACGCTACATAGACCCTCGGTACAAGCATAAAGTGTCAGAAATGTTTACCAACATACCACAAGTCCGAAAAGATGCGGCATTTACAAACCAGCCTGCAAAACATGTTGTACAATGCTTTTAAGGGTGATGTCACTTCAGGAACTCATCAACATTCCAGGGGCAGAGGTGCCAGTAATCCTGCCACGAGCACACCTGCAAGGACAAGCCTTTGGCCGGTCTGTAACGTCAGACATGCAAATGTTTTTTCTGTCCAAGGCAGCGCCACAACCCTTCGGGATCCACCCTCAAAGAACGCCTCGACCGGCAGGTAGCGGACTACCTGGCATTAACTGCAGATATCGACACTCTGAGGAGCGATTGAACCCCTGGACTACTGGTGTGCGCAGGCTTGATCTGTGGCCAGAGCTGTCACAATTTGCCATGAACCTCTTGTCTTGCCCAGCCTCAAGTGTGCTCTCAGAAAGGACCTTCAGTGCAGCAGGAGGGATTGTAACTGAGAAGAGAACTCGCCTAGGTCACAAAAGTGTCGATTACCTGACCTTTATTAAAATGAATGAGGGGTGGATCTCGGAGGGTTACTGCACGCCGGAAGACTTGTTCTGACTTCTATGCAGCTGTCCTTCTCTTCAAGCCTCATGACTCCACACACAGCTGTCCTTTAGCGTCCTCCTCCCTCCGCCACCGTTACAAACTAGGGTGCAAAACCCTACTGGTTTAATTTTTTCTTGGCCTCTGTGCTTCAGTGGCTGCAACCAAAAAAACTGGGCAAACAATGTCTACAAGGTCAACGTCAAGTATGGCGAAAAAATGACTATTTTCAGCATATTATATGGCATATTTTTTCTGGCAACTGTGCTTCAGTGGCTGCGTCCAAAAAAATGCATATTTTCTGCATTTTATATGGCATAATTTTTCTGGCCATCTGTGCTTCAGTGGCTGCAACCAAAAAAATGCATATTTTCTGCATTTATATGGCATAATTTTTCTGGCCTCTGTGCTTCAGTGGCTGCAACCAAAAAAATGCATATTTTCTGCATTTATATGGCATAATTTTTCTGGCCTCTGTGCTTCAGTGGCTGCAACCAAAAAAATTTATATTTTCAGCATTTATATGGCATAATTTTTCTGGCAACTGTGCTTCAGTGGCTGCGACCAAAAAAATGACTATTTTCAGCATTTCTATGGCATATTTTTTCTGGCCTCTGTGCTTGAGTGGCTGCGGCCAAAAAAACTGGGCAAACAATGCCTACAAGGTCAACGTCGTTGACCTTGTAGGCATTGTTTGCCCAGTTTTTTTGGCCGCAGCCACTCAAGCACAGAGGCCAGAAAAAATATGCCATAGAAATGCTGAAAATAGTCATTTTTTTGCCATACCTTGACTCAACGTATATGGCAAAAAATGACTATTTTCAGCATTTATATGGCATATTTTTTCTGGCAACTGTGCTTCAGTGGCTGCGACCAAGAAAACTGGGCAAACAATGCCTACAAGGTCAACGTATGGCAAAAAATGACTATTTTCAGCATTTATATGGCATATTTTTTCTGGCCTCTGTGCTTCAGTGGCTGCAACCAAAAAAATTTATATTTTCAGCATTTATATGGCATAATTTTTCTGGCCTCTGTGCTTCAGTGGCTGCAACCAAAAAAATTTATATTTTCAGCATTTATATGGCATATTTTTTCTGGCAACTGTGCTTCAGTGGCTGCGTCCAAAAAAACTGGGCAAACAATGTCTACAAGGTCAACGTATGGCGAAAAATGACTATTTTCAGCATTTATATGGCATAATTTTTCTGGCCTCTGTGCTTCAGTGGCTGCAACCAAAAAAATTTATATTTTCAGCATTTATATGGCATATTTTTTCTGGCAACTGTGCTTCAGTGGCTGCGTCCAAAAAAAACTGGGCAAACAATGTCTACAAGGTCAACGTATGGCGAAAAATGACTATTTTCAGCATTTATATGGCATATTTTTTTCTGGCAACTGTGCTTCAGTGGCTGCGTCCAAAAAAACTGGGCAAACAATGCCTACAAGGTCAACGTATGGCAGTTGTTTAAAGAGAACAGTAGATTACTAGCCAGCAAAGCTACCTAAGCTAAAATGTCCCTCAAATCCCTGCAGACTTCTGTCCCTCCAATACAGAGCAGTATCACGCAGATTACTAGCCAGCAAACTTACTATCATCTGTCCCTGAAATCACTAACAGCTCTCGCCCTACACTATCTCTTCCAAGCACACACAGGCAGATTTTTCAGATACATTTTTGCCCTTGATCCCCCTCTGGCATGCCACTGTCCAGGTCGTTGCACCCTTTAAACAACTTTAAAATCATTTTTCTGGCCAGAAATGTCTTTTGTAGATGTTAAAGTTCGCCTTCCCATTGAAGTCTATGGGGTTCGCGAACCGTTCGCGAACCGCTCGCAATTTTGCGCAAGTTCGCGAATATGTTCGCGAACTTTTTTTCCGACGTTCGCTACATCCCTACTCCTTATATCCCCCCCATCTCCTGATCTCAGTGCCCGGCCAAACCATCTGTGGGTTCCCAGGGGCCGCAGGAGTGGCCTCCAGCACATTCTCTCCATTGGCACAATCTGCTCCTACCTGTAACCCTTATATGGAACATATTCACACGCACTCACTCACAGCACTCACTCACAGCACTCACTCACATGCACTCACTCACATGCACTCACTAACATCCACTCATTCACATGCATGCATTTACATGCACTCACTCACATGCACTCACTCACAGCACTCAGATGTCCACACTCACATGCACTCACTCACAGCACTCACTCACATGCACTCACTCACATGCACTCAATCAAGTGCCTATACTCACAAGCAGAATCAGGTTGAACTGAGCTTCATAACAGACGTTGGCATTTCAGATATACAGAAGCTCAAATAGCCCCCCCCCGGGCAATACATATTGTCTGTCTATGACATTTGTCAGATGATCAGATCCTATAGATCCAGTCTGGGCTCCATGTTCTTGGCTTGCTGGAAACTTGCTGTTGGGCTTCTACATGCCCGGTGCCCATTTGTTAGATAATTAGAAGTAAAACTGAAATATAACAATGCCAATTCCCTTTCATCCACTATGTATAGAAAGACAGGAATGTGAGGTGTACACAGGGTTAATTTTGATTCTGTTCAGGGACAGGCTTTCTGGGCCACTTGCCAGGACACTGGACCTATTTGCCAGATGGTGGGAAATGGCAGGTGGGGGGGGAGGTCACTGGGCCTGAGAATATTGACAAATCCCAGAACTGGCACCGAGCAAATCCTTATTATTTTCATTATTACTATTGTCTCTGGCACCGGATCTGTCACATATGGCATCTCTCTTCCCCTTATGGGTGTGTGTGTGTTTATGCGAATCTGTGTATTTGTGTGCCCCAAATACTCACATCCTACAAATGATCAATGGGAACAAAATATTCCCTCATAATTACTGTGCCCAAGATGCCTTTCTCCTGTCCTTCTCTTCTCCCTGAGTCATACTCTCCTCCCCATATGTGCCACTCTCCCCCCTATATGTGCCATTCTCTCTCCCTCATATGTGCCACTCTCCCCCTATATGTTCCACTCTCTCCCTTATATGTGCCAGTCTCTCCCTCTATGTGCCACTCTCCCCTATATGTGCCAGTCTCTCTCCCCATATGTGCCACTCTCCACTATATGTGACACTCTCTCTCCCCCATATGTGCCATTCTCTCACCCCCATATGTGCCAGTCTCTCCTCTATATGTGCCAGTCTCTCCCCTATATCTGCCACTCTCCCCTATATCGGCCACTCTCCCCTATATGTGCAACTCTCCCCCTATATGTGGCAGTCTCTCCCCTATATGTGCCACTCTCCCCTATATGTGCCACTCTCTCCCTTATATGTGCCAGTCTCTCCCTATATATGCCACATCCCCCTATATGTGCCAGTCTCTCCCCTATATGTGCCAGTCTCTCCCCTATATGTGCCACTCTCACCTATATGTGGCAGTCGCTAGCCTATATCTGCCACTTTCCCTGATATGTGCCACTTTCCCCTATATGTGCTACTCTCTCCATTATATGTGCCAGTCTCTCCCCTATGTATGTCACTCTCCCCCCTATATGTGCCACTTTCCCCCTATATGTGCCACTCTCTCCCCTGTGTGTGCTACTCTACCCCTATATGTGCCAGTCTCTCCCCTATATGTGCCAGTCTCTCCCCTATATGTGCATGTCCCCCCAATATGTGCCACTTTTCCCCCTATATGTGCCAGTCTCTCCCATATATGTGCCACTCTTCAGAGAGGTGACAGGTGAAACTCACAGAGGAGTGATACTATGGGGTTACTTTGATAGAATTACTAAGGTGCAACTCCTAGATACAGGTGTTACTTGTTAGAGTTGCATGAATGGATGTGTGAAGTGTTGTACAGAAGTTAGAAGAGCATTGTATGTAGCAGACAGGTGGTGTCGATGGCCCCCGCCTCTGTTCAGGGATGGTTTCTCCACCTTGACATGAATCGCCTCTTTCACTCCTCCTTCAAATCAGCTTCTTCTTTATCCAAGATTTAGACATTGTTATCTTCATTCTTCAAAGGAGTGTCCCTTGTCTTTTAGGTGTAGAAAGACAGCCGAGTGTTGTCCTGTAGAGTTCTCCCTCCTGTGCTGAGCCACAAGTTGCTTTACCCCACGTAGTGAATTCCAGCATTAAAAGTAAAAGCAATGAGGAAGAGCTATTCATTTGCCCTGAAGTGCGTTTGCCAGAGGCTTTAACTTTCCCTCTCTCTCCAGTGTTCTTTTAAAGTTGTGTATTTATATTGGGGGGTTGTCTCACTGTAAAAATACATCATTTACAATCACTGTTCCCATTCACATCCCCATGCACATTCACATGCACATTCACATGCACATTCACATGCACATTCCCATGCGCTCCACACTCGCATGTATACGTCACCTCCCCATAATTTCTCCTCCCTCCTATCTCCCAGCCCAGTGACTACACAGTATAGGGAGAAGTTAATATTTCCTCAGTAACATAACTAAGAAGGGTCGGGCCCTAGTGAAGGCCGTGCAGCCAGGCCCCCACCTCACCCCCCTCCAGCCATAGTTTTCCATGTGCCTTCACATCGGCGCAAGCGTCTGCCCCACCCTGGTGTGATTGCACCCCCTTAGTGACACCCCTGTATAAGCTTATTAGCAGGTACATCTCATCACAATTAAGGAATAGCTTGTTCACATCTTAAACTTTACTGCTGATATATATCATTAGAAATAAGCTGTAACACATTATTCTCATTTATGCCATGGGGAATACAGACAAAATATCCATCGGCAGTTCTTGTTCCAAATCCCCTCTCCTAATGGCCAGGATCACTTTCTCAATAGGCCAAAATGACTTTTTACCTGGATCAGAATTGTGATGTCTCCTAAAATGTTGTGCAGCTGTTGTTTCAGCTTTTGTATAATTATCTGCATTTGTAATGGTACTGCAATGGTTTTCTATTCATTTGTATGTGGTCATCCCTAATATCCTAATATCCTAATACCCCAATATCCTAATACCTTAATATCCTTATACCCCAGTGTCTTAATACCCTACTTATTACAATTTAGAAGGAAATGGTCATATTTGAACCCACAGAAGATGTAGCACTTCCCAAGCAGCTGCGTCTCTCTCGTTCCTTCCCCCAATAAAACCTATGGAATACTCAGGGCAAGTGTTTGAGTGCCCAGGTGCCCCATTTGCCCAACGCTTCCTGGTTAATGAGCAGGGGTACCATGTGACACATTCTGTTAACTGGACCTAAAGAGGCCTTGGCATTGACCCAGTGGGGCAACTTTGGGTGGAAAGGGACCTTGTAGTGAGGAAGTGATTTCCAGCAGATTGGAGACAGTTTTGGGTACAGATCCTACAATTATATCAGTGGGAGACACAGTTATTCTCGATACAAATGCCCAACGGGGCAGAAAGCATATGTATAGGCAGGAGAGTTTAATTTCTGGGGGTAACGGGTCACATACATCAAAAGGGGGGCTCCATGTTCAAGGAAATATGAATAAGCTCCAGTAGTCACTCTGCAGTCACATCAGATGAAAGGTCCAGTGATGGCCCTGGGCAATTGCCCCTTTTGCCCATTTATGAAAATGGCTAAGCTTGAGCTCTAGTACAGTCTGATCAACCCCAAATATTCTCACAACTTTATTCCTCCATTCCCTTTAATCATTCAGTTGTCATTCTCTGTACTCTTTCTGCTAATGGTCTTTATTGGCAACTAGAGAATAGAATTAACTATTAACATGTGACATTCCCAGCGCTTTATTCACAGTTTCACCTTCCTTCCTTCAGTCTCTGCTTCCAACTGCCAGCTGATCCAGAGGAGGGCAAATACTCCTTCCCTTGCCCCTCCATTTTGCCTCAGAGGGGAAAAATAAACTTTCAGACCAGTCAACTTTGTCCTGTAACATCAGTAACCCTGTATTTCTTTACATCTTATTAGTCATCCAACCCTTCTTGTACTTGTCTTGTCTAATGTAACTGCCAGTACCCCGATTCATCAAGAGAACCCCACAACTTCCCAGCTCTACCTGTAACACTCCTTTCCCACCTAAACATGGAACCTCCTCTCATCTCATTGGCTCCCTCCTGTCTGCTGGGGGATCACTATACACTCTCTCACTCTATTTCACTACTGTCCCATAAATATTTATATATAGTGATCATATCCCCCTTATATGTTTATATATAGTGATCTTATGTCCTTATATATTTATATATAGTGACCATATCCCCTTATATATTTATATATAGTGATCATATCCCCTTATATATTTATATATAGTGATCATATCCCCTTATATATTTATATATAGTGATCATATCCCCCTTATATGTTTATATATAGTGATCTTATCTCCTTATATATTTATATATAGTGATCATATCCCCGTATATATATTTATATATAGTGATCATATCCCCCTTATATATTTATATATAGTGATCATATCCCCTTATATATTTATAGTGATCATATCCCCTTATATATTTAAATATATTGATCATATCCCCGTATATATATTTATATATAGTGATCATATCCCCCTTATATATTTATATATAGTGATCATATCCCCTTATATATTTACATATAGTGATCATATCCCTCTTATCTATTTATATATAGTGATCATATCCCCCTTATATATTTATATATAGTGATCATATCCCCCTTATATATTTATATATAGTGATCATATCCCTCTTATATATTTATATATAGTGATCATATCCCCTTATATATTTACATATAGTGATCATATCCCTCTTATCTATTTATATATAGTGATCATATCCCTCTTATATATTTATATATAGTGATCATATCCCCTTATATATTTACATATAGTGATCATATCCCTCTTATCTATTTATATATAGTGATCATATCCCCCTTATATATTTATATATAGTGATCATATCCCCTTATATATTTATATATAGTGATCATATCCCCCTTATAAATTTATATATAGTGATCATATCCCCTTATATATTTATATATAGTGATCATATCCCCCTTATATGTTTATATATAGTGATCTTATCTCCTTATATATTTATATATAGTGATCATATCCCCTTATATATTTAAATATAGTGATCATATCCCCGTATATATATTTATATATAGTGATCATATCCCCCTTATATATTTATATATAGTGATCATATCCCCTTATATATTTACATATAGAGATCATATCCCTCTTATCTATTTATATATAGTGATCATATCCCCCTTATATATTTATATATAGTGATCATATCCCCCTTATATATTTATATATAGTGATCATATCCCTCTTATATATTTATATATAGTGATCATATCCCCTTATATATTTACATATAGTGATCATATCCCTCTTATCTATTTATATATAGTGATCATATCCCCCTTATATATTTATATATAGTGATCATATCCCCTTATATATTTATATATAGTGATCATATCCCCTTATATATTTATATATAGTGATCATATCCCCCTTATATATTTATATATAGTGATCATATCCCCTTATATATTTATATATAGTGATCATATCCCTTATATATTTATATATAGTGATCATATCCCCTTATATATTTATATATAGTGATCATATCCCCTTATATATTTATATATAGTGATCATATCCCTTATATATTTATATATAGTGATCATATCCCCTTATATATTTATATATAGTGATCATATCCCCTTATATATTTATATATAGTGATCATATCCCCTTATATATTTATATATAGTGATCATATCCCCTTATATATTTATATATAGTGATCATATCCCCTTATATATTTATATATAGTGATCATATCCCCTTATATATTTATATATAGTGATCATATCCCCTTATATATTTATATATAGTGATCATATCCCTTATATATTTATATATAGTGATCATATCCCCTTATATATTTATATATAGTGATCATATCCCCTTATATATTTATATATAGTGATCATATCCCCTTATATATTTATATATAGTGATCATATCCCCTTATATATTTATATATAGTGATCATATCCCTTATATATTTATATATAGTGATCATATCGCCTTATATATTTATATATAGTGATCATATCCCCTTATATATTTATATATAGTGATCATATCCCTTATATATTTATATATAGTGATCATATCCCCTTATATATTTATATATAGTGATCATATCCCCCCTTATATATTTATATATAGTGATCATATCCCCTTATATATTTATATATAGTGATCATATCCCCTTATATATTTATATATAGTGATCATATCCCCCCTTATATATTTATATATAGTGATCATATTCCCCTTATATATTTATATATAGTGATCATATTCCCCCTTATATATTTATATATAGTGATCATATCCCCCTTATATATTTATATATAGTGATCATATCCCCTTATATATTTATATATAGTGATCATATCCCCCCTTATATATTTATATATAGTGATCATATCCCCCTTAACTGTCTCTTATCCAGTGGAACCAATCCCAATCCCAGCAGCAAATGAGAGCTTGTTCCACTGAGTATTATTTCCCCAGTTCCTGGGCACCTTGAATCCCTCATGATTAATACTTGTGTAATGGACAGCACCACTCAGGAATCTCTGTTTCTTTAAAAAGCCTTTATTCAGCCATGGGCTCTGACCCCAAACAATTCGGCAACGTTTCAGACCGCCATCGGTCTTTTGTCAAGCCACCTTGGCAACACCTGTGCACAATCTTTTATACAATACATCACAGTGCCCCCTACTGGTGCATTAAAACATTTATAAACACCTAAAAAAAATTTTGTGTCACAATTGCAGTCTGCAACAATGTCTCAATGTCTCTTGAACATTTATTCATTATGGCTTCCCATTTAGAGCAAAATTCTTTTTCATTTGAGAACAATGTAGGACGCAGATGTACTCTTAAACCACGTGGTATACGTTGTAACCTGATATACTCTGCCAAGGTCCGCAGATGTAAATCATATGCAGTATGTTTACGTTGTATGCGTTCCAAATTTCTGAAATCTTGGACATGGTCCTTACTGCTTAAAAAATCACACTGTCCATTGACTGCCTCGGTGATTCGTACTTTGTCTAGGTCAGAGTATGCAAAAGTCATCTTTAATTTCAAGGTATGGTGCACGACTTACGTGGAAGGTAATTCACAAAGTGTTTCAGTCAGCACCCGTGCCTTTCAAGCGGTTTCACACTGATGCACGTCCAGCAGTTTCCACTCAAAACTTGTTAGCCAATACTTGTGTAATGGACAGCACCACTCAGGAATCTCTGTTTCTTTAAAAAGCCTTTATTCAGCTATGGGCTCTGACCCCAAACAATTCGGCAACGTTTCAGACCGCCATCGGTCTTTTGTCAAGCCACCTTGGCAACACCTGTGCACAATCTTTTATACAATACATCACAGTGCCCCCTACTGGTGCATTAAAACATTTATAAACACCTAAAAAAAATTTTTGTGTCACAATTGCAGTCTGCAACAATGTCTCAATATCATTACAGTTGAATTTCACATGGATACATTCTATCTACCTTAGTGCAATATCCTTTTCGATAGTGTCCGTAAGTTTTCTCGTGAAAAAAATTACACTGTAAAAATACAACAAAATTTAGCTGATCAATTTGGCATATTTAAGGCGAAAGATTTCTCTCTAAAAAAGCCAAGTCAGTATATACCTCGAAGTGAAAATGTTTTTGTAGAAGCCTTTGTGAGAAATGTCACCAGAGATATAACTGTGATTGAAAGGGATTTTAGGAATGGGAAATTACAAACTACACCAAAAAATGTATCAGGGGAAGAATATCAATTGTTACAAAGTTTGGTAAAAGACAAAAGATTAATTATTAAGCAAGCAGATAAAGGAGGGGCGTTGGTCGTCATGGACAAAGAGTATTATATTAAGGAAATAGAACGTCAACTTTCCGACGAAACTACATACCAAAAATTGGCTACCAACCCCCTCTTTAAGATTAAGATACAAATAGCTGCGTTAATTAAACATGCTTGTGATGCAGGAATTATCGATGGACCCCTGGGGGAGTACTTACAAACTGACAACCCAATTACACCGTTCTTTTATATATTACCAAAAATTCATAAGTGTCTTGAGAATCCCCCAGGGCGTCCTATCGTGTCCTGCATAGATTCCATTCTATCACCGTTGTCAATCTTTGTAGATAAAGTTGTTAATCCCTATGTACTAAAACATCCCTCCTATATAAGAGATACTGGAGATTTTTTGTCCAAAATAAAACAACATACAGGTCTTCCGGAGAATATCATTTTGGTCACTCTCGACGTGGAGAGCCTCTACACCTCCATCCCACATGATGGGGGTGTGGAGGCGATCCGCGTCGGGTTGGACCGTGATGAATCCATGGATGGTTCCCAAAAGAATTTCGTACTGTCTTGTCTGAAATTGGTTTTGCATAATAATTTCTTTTTGTTCAGGGACCAATTTTATCTGCAAATAAGAGGCACAGCAATGGGGTCAAATGTGGCCCCGTCATATGCAAATATTTACATGAACGCATTTGAAGAAACTTTTGTGTATACTAACAAGCTATACAAGGCGCATTGTTTGTGTTGGTATAGGTTCATCGATGACATCTTTGCAATCTGGACGGGGCCACATTCGACCCTTGAAGAATTTCATTACCAAATGAACTCTACCAGAACAAAACTTAAATTTACTTTACACAGTGATATAAATAATGTTTCTTTTTTGGACACTACGATTAGCAGGAGTGGTGATGCACTGTCCTCAGACCTATACATAAAACCCACTGATAAAAATACTTTATTACATTATAATTCATTCCACCCAATACAGATTAAAAGGTCAGTACCAAAATCCCAATTCAGCAGGGTCAAAAGGATAGTGTCTGATGACAGTGCATTGGAAAGCAGATTGGACCAAATGCAGATAAAATTTGAGGAGAGAGGATATCCAGTGGGACTTTTAAAAAAACAACGCCTTGATGTACAGAATGACATTAAAACTCAAAAAAAACAAAAAAAAACAGAAAGACAGAATTCCATTTGTAACTCGTTACAGTACAGTCAGTTCCCAAATAGAAAAGGCTATTAAAAAACATTGGTCAATATTGGGGGAAGGTTTACCTGAGATAAATCATTTTAAATATCCCCCAATTATTTCGTATAAAAAATCTAAAACAATTGGGTCAATGGCCACACGGGCCGATGTAGGGGGAGTCCTTACTAAAGAGCGACAGCTGCGTCCCAGAAAAAATGGAACATTTCCATGTCTGGGATGCAGCTGTTGCTCAAACTGTCAGAAAGGAGAGGTGCTATACCATCCAAGAAAAGGTACAGCTATCAAGATAAATGGCTTTTATACATGTGAAAGTACCTTTGTGGTATACGTGATAAAATGCCCATGTGGGCTAGCTTACGTTGGTCAAACTACAAGAAGTGCAAAAGAACGCATAAGAGAACATAAGTCCGCTATCAACACAAAAAAGAGTGATCAAGCAGTTGCAGGTCATTTTCTTGTTGCAGGCCATGGGGTACAACAATTAAAATATCAAATAATAGACAGCGTACCTAAATTACGGAGAGGTGGAGATCAAGTAAAATTACTACTTAAAAAAGAAGCTAGATGGATTAGAAAATTGGAAACTTTAGCTCCCCATGGCCTCAACAGGGAATATGATTTAAGCATGATTTATCGCTAACTCAGTTTTAATAGGAGTACATTTTAATCTGTATATTGATGGAGAATATTTTAATTATATAAATTTTTTGTATTTTTACAGTGTAATTTTTTTCACCAGAAAACGTACGGACACTATCGAAAAGGATATTGCACTAAGGTAGATAGAATGTATCCATGTGAAATTCAACTGTAATGATATTGAGACATTGTTGCAGACTGCAATTGTGACACAAAATTTTTTTTAGGTGTTTATAAATGTTTTAATGCACCAGTAGGGGGCACTGTGATGTATTGTATAAAAGATTGTGCACAGGTGTTGCCAAGGTGGCTTGACAAAAGACCGATGGCGGTCTGAAACGTTGCCGAATTGTTTGGGGTCAGAGCCCATAGCTGAATAAAGGCTTTTTAAAGAAACAGAGATTCCTGAGTGGTGCTGTCCATTACACAAGTATTGGCTAACAAGTTTTGAGTGGAAACTGCTGGACGTGCATCAGTGTGAAACCGCTTGAAAGGCACGGGTGCTGACTGAAACACTTTGTGAATTACCTCCCTCATGATTAAGACTTGCTAAAGTCTTATAATTTAGAGTTGGAGCCTCTTGCTCGCTAGTAATACAGGGGGATTATTACACATAAGAAATATCACGACACGTCAGGTTATAATTCACCTTTATTGTTTAGACACATTTTTCTGGGATCCGAGTCTCCCCAGTTCTTTGTACTGATATTTAATTGTTAGCAATGGTCTCGTCGATCCAGGACAGGTAGTTACACACCTTGGTATAGACCCCCGGGTACCCCGGCAGGGCACAGCCTCTCCCCCAGGACACCACTCCCTGTAACTGTCCATCACACACCACCGGACCACCCGAGTCGCCCTTGGGAGACAAACGTAATGTCATTGCATTGTACCAAGTGCACACGGATTATTCCTTCTCTCACTGAACAAAGTTGGGGCAACTCTATGAAAAACTGACAGTTCATGTTAGATTTGAAGGGTAGTTCACTTTTAAATTGTTTTAGTATAATGTAGACATTGATATTCTTTGACATTTTTGCAGACAATTTGCAATTGGTCTTTGCTTTTTATTATAAGTGTTTTCTCATTTATTTAGCTTTTTGTCCAGCACTGCAGCCCTTGTGTTTGGTATTTCAGCCTCTATTTGATTAATAAGGGTTTATTAACCAGATAGTTGTTTGAATGAGAGACAGTGGCCCCCAGCTGAAAATTGGAAAGGGGCATAAGCGAAAGTTAAATAAATAAAAACCATACAAAATAAAGAATAGGAATAGGACATTCTATTACAGCCTAAAAGTTAACTTAAAGGTGAACCAAACCTTTGAACAGTCTTGTTACATCAGGTGTGATGACAAAAACGTATTTTCTGCCCAGAAATTCATGGACCTTAGGGTGAAACAGCATCGTTTGGATATTTTGTTGTATTTGTGCCATTGTTATGGGCCAAGGGAGCCCCAGTTAATGTTGAACTTGGAAGGTGAGTCTTTTTATAGACAAGACTTTGGCTTCTCCAGCTCATTTGGGAAACTGTAACCAACATGGACAGCTCAGATTTCCCCCCTCGCTGTTCCCTTGTAGCTTTCTGCACTCTCACCCCTGTCCTTACTGAATATTCCCCCCTCAGTAGCCTCTCACCTGGCACGAGTCCTTGCCCCCCTCCAGGTAGCCCAGGCAGATCATGTTGTTGGTGATTCTCCCGGGGTAGGATTCCTGGCACTGCTGATGGCTCAGGATTGGAGCATCGACGCACTGCAGCAGGTCCGGATAATTCGCTGTTAGGGAGGAACATCAGGACTTTAGGCATTTGCTCCTGAATTATAAACTGGCTCCTTATTACACTGGTTGCGTGGGATTGTTGTGCTCCTCCCAGCAGACAGGAGGGAGCCAATGAGATTAGAGGAGGGAAAGGGTGTTACAGGGAGAGCTGGGAAGTGAATCAGTGGTACAGGCTGATACATTAGATAGGTACAAGGAAGGGTCGGATGCTTTATTCACCAGTAGCTCCTCCCAGCAGACAGGAGGGAGCCAATGAGATTAGAGGAGGGAAAGGGGTGTTACAGGGAGAGTTGGGAAGTGAATCAGGGGTACAGGCTGATACATTAGATAGGTACAAGGAAGGGTCGGATGCTTTATTCACCAGTAGCTCCTCCCAGCAGACAGGAGGGAACCAATGAGATTAGAGGAGGGAAAGGGGTGTTACAGGGAGAGCTGGGATTCATGCAATGGACACAAATGGGATACACATACGACACAATGAGACATCTAATGGTTACCTATGACACATATGTGACACCTGTTGGTCACCTATGGGAAAGCTATGAGACATCTATGGGAAGTGCAGTGAAAGCTTGAGAAGTGCCTCTGATTTTTAGGAGATTTACCCTGTAACACCACAAGAACTTCTCAGTTCCAGATCATAGGCCGCCATTCACTATAAACTGATGCAGATTTACTATAGTCGCCCACAGAAGCCACTCACTAGATGTGATCAGCGTAGTTCAAATAATACAGCGAACATCTGATTGGTTGTTCTGGATTAAGTCAGACATATACAGAGCAATGGATGTCTGACCATTAAGCTGGTAGGAAGTAAAGAGGGGGGGACCAGTGGGTCATCAATAGAACAGAAAGGTAGGTAGTTGGGGTGATTTGGATCAAACTGCCTCCCATTTTCTCTGCGTTCATGGCCATGTTTAGTGATGTGGAGCTAATGAGACATGTGTACTTATATGTAGGGATGTGGGAAGGAGACCTACTGATAGTGATAGAGATACAACTCCCAAGATGTTCCAGCAGTTATTGATGGATGAAGAGCTTAGGGCAGATATGGCAGATACTCACCTCCACTGCTCAGAGTGTTTCCCCAGCCAGAGATGAGACACATGGACCCCACAGGAGCACATTCAGTGGGGAGAGAGATGGTTTGAACCCCACTGTTCAGTTGGGCAGGTTCCTGCAGTTTAATTAACATGATATCATTATCAATGGTCCAACTGTTATATTGGGGGTGGCGAATGATCTTGGCAGACTGGATAAATTGTTCTGTCCCCTCCAACATCTCAATATTATTCTCTCCCAGCCTGAGCTCCATTTTTCTGCAAAGAGAGAGAAAAAAATTAGATCAATCAATATCCATTTAATTGTATCTGCCAAAGGTTCTCCAAATCTAAATGAACCTTAGTTGTCTTGTCCCCTGGAGTCAGGAGCCAGGTCCTTGTCACTTGTCACTGAAACCCCCAATCTCCTTTACTAATACTCACGATTGGTAGCAGTGAGCCGCAGACACCACCCACAGTTCGTTGATTAGAGACCCCCCACAGAAATGGTACCCCGAGTTCAGGGATACTTGATATGGAACAGAGCACTGGTAACCGCCAACGATTTTATCATCATCTTCGATGGGCAGGGCCACTGCCAATATCAGCACAATAAAGAGAGCGATTCAGCCATAAATAATAATAACACCCCCAGAATCCTAGCGGGGAGGGGGAGTCAAAGAATCATTCTTTACAATATGATTAGAGGTACAGTACAGAAATCTAACTGGCTGATCACTAATTTACTGCATACTAATTAACAACCAACTCTAATGAGCCCAAATAACACCCTAACAAGAGCCCAAGTGCACCCATGTACTTACTGTACCCTAACTTATTGCCGTTTGCCCTAATGTACTAAAAAATCCATGGAGCCCAGAACCACTGGAGAAGAAGGTCCAGGAAAGTGATGCCATTTATTGGCTAATGAATTTGTGTAAAAATGCAGGATTTTACTATTTGTGTCTCTTCATGAGGCATAGCATACGGAGGATTAGAGCGACATTCTATTACTATTGTAGAGCTGTTAATATCAAACCCCAACAAGCTTGCACTTCATACACAAGATCAGGTTTCTGCAGGAAACTATTCTTCTTCATTTCCTAAATGCCTAATTCTTGTTGCTAATTAGTGTGGGAAATTCTGACCAAAATTAGAGGCAGAAAAAGGAGTAAATACCAGTGAGTCCCAGAAGTGAGAACAACAGGAGGGTCTTCATAGTGATCTGGACAATACTGTTGCCGTTTGGGGCTTATTAAGAGGGTTTTATAATCTTATATTTTAACACCAAACCAACCCACATGGCAGTTCCAAGGATTACATTATCAAACCAACCAGTAATATTATTGGGGAAACCAAGCAGAAGGTTTAGTTGGCATTGATCTCTTTGATGACTTTGGCTGTTGTTTCTTTTACCACCATGTTGATTCACTTCCATCTTCTACTCCCAGCTGGAAGTTCTCATGTGACCATCATCAGGTTTGTACTCAGACTTTACACTGTTATCTTCTTGTGACTTTTTCTTTAACCCCCGGTGCTGTGTTTGTAGGACTTTTTTAGTTCAAGTCCATCCTTTGGTCAGGGTACCCTGTGGCACTTATCATTTTTACCCCATTACTGATCTTCAAGCTTAGCTTTAGGTGTAGACATTTTGACCCATATATTACCTTTGGTAGCTTTTAGGCTAAGCCTCTTGCCATTACTCTAGGTCCTCTTGGTGGCCAGTCATTCAGCTTTGAAAGCACTGCCATCGCCCAACACAGTGGGGGAAATTCACAAAAGTGGAGAGAGCCCGTTTCTGGAGAAAAATTGGTGGCAAACTGGAGTAAAATACTTTCTCCTTATTCACAAACAGAAAATTCCGACTCAACCACCACTTTTCATATTTTAGTGAAAGAAAGACAGTTTACAGACACTTTAATGAATTTGTCTTTCAAACGACATAAAAATGGGGCAAAAAACACATTTTAAATGACATTTTCTCTCGACATTTTAAAAATGAAGTAAAGCTCAGTATAACTCTTCCCCTTATGTCAGAACAATTCTAAAATCACTTGCTCTACTTTGGTTCAGCCAATCTTCATTTCACACCTCTTGTAGGTGCCCCATTGGGGAAGAATTATCATATTAATAGGGATCAGCATTTTATAGTCAGGGCACCCTATAGGCATAAAAGCCTCATTAACAAAACAAGTAAAACACTGATTAACCAAAAAAAAGTATATTTTATACATTTTTAAATGTTAACTCCCACTTGCATTATTTTACTAGTTTTAGCTTAATGAATGAGGCAATATTAGCAATTTGAGTGAATATATTATCTAAAGGAAAAGTAAAGCCTCCCAGATTTTTTTTTCATTTTAGCAGCAATTAGACACTTAATAAAACACACTGTATTTCTGATACAAATCCCTATATTATGCAAAATAGCATTTCTTGTATTTAGACCCTTATATCTTGTCACACAAGTGGAATTACACAAATGTGTAGGCAGATTAAGAGAGCCTGAAAAAAATGATGTATAATTTTCCGAAGTAAAATAAATCCCCTACCCAAAAATTCCAATTTGATGGCTGACTGACAGGTGTAGTAAGGGCTAAAGGCAGTCCCCAGTTTAGACAGCTACGTAGGTCTCAATTTACAGATGGGAAGAGAAGCTGTTTCTCTCTCCTGGGTTAGAGTTTGCTATGGGCAGTGTTATTGACCAGGAGGTGTTATTGATCTATTCTTTAAAGGCACCCGTTAATACTATTGCTGCAGCAGAATTCTGCACTGAAATCTGTTTTTCAAAAGAGCAAACAGATTTTTTTATATTTAATTTTGAAATCTGACATGGGTTTCAGGTGCCCTCAGTTATGTGACTTGTGTTCTGATAAACTTCAGTCTCTCTTTACTGCTGCACTGCAAGTTGGAGTGATATCCCTCCCCCAGCAAAACAATCGGGAGATAACAGCTCTATGACACCTGTATTGCTAATGGTAGATGAAGGGGCCGATTCACTCAGCTCGAGTGAAGGGTTCGAATGAAAAAAACTTCGAATTTCGAAGTTTTTTTTGGGTACTTCGACCATCGAATTGGTTAAATTCGTTCGAATTCGATCGAAGTCGAACGAAATCGAACGATTCGAAGTAAAAATCGTTCGACTATTCGACCATTCGATAGTCGAAGTACTTGCCCTTTAAAAAAAACTTCGACCCCCTACTTCGGCAGATAAAACCTACCGAAGTCAATGTTAGCCTATGGGGAAGGTCCCCATAGGCTTGCTAACCTTTTTTTGATCGAAGGATTTTCCTTCGATCGTTTGATTAAAATCCTTCGAATCGTTCGATTCGAAGGATTTAATCGTTCGATCGAACGAAAAATCCTTCGATCGTTCGATCGCAGGATTAGCGCTAAATCCTTCGACTTCGATATTCGAAGTCGAAGGATTTCAATTCGAGGGTCGAATTTCGAAGTATTTTTAACTTCGAAATTCGACCCTTCGTGAATCGGCCCCTTAGAGTAGTACTGAATAGTAAATATCCATGTCCCACTGCGACTCCAGTTACAATGAGTAGAAGAAACAACAGCTTATCTCAGTGCCATTATGAAGTGCTGACTCTTTCTGAAAGCACAGGATCAAGCCCAGTGACTTGAGATGGCCTCCTATACACCAATATTACAGCTGTTGGTTGAGGAATACAATTTTATATGGTATGGTGTAATTTAGAAATAAAACAACATCATATAAATCATAACAGAATCCCTTTGAAGCACTGGCTGTTTGTTGTACATGAGTAAATACTGAGTAACTGTACCTAATCTATCTTTGACTGTCATCCAGATGGTTGTGCTACATTCCTGTAAATAAAGAGTTGTCATTTTAATTATCACTGGTGCCCAATTTATTTATTTATTCTGCAACACCCTTTCTCCACTATGCCTGTGAGGGCCCATCCTAGAGTCCATGTTTAGTGATGGGCGAATTTGTCCCATTTAGCTTTGCTAAGAAATTAGTGAATTTCCACGAAATTCGCAAAATGGCGAAAAATTAGAGAAACACGAATTTTGACTCCTGCGTCAATTGTGATGCCCTCAACAATTTTGACACCCGTGACAATTTGTCTAAATGCATCCAAAAGTCAATGGGCATCTTAATATTTTTGAACCCCCAACTTTATGTGAGCGACTATTCTGACGCGAGTTATAATTTTTGTGTGCCTCACCAAATTTTCACCGCAGTTTCACAAATGTATTTGCCGGCGGCAAAATGCGGAAGTTCGCCACAAATATATTCCCCCATCACTATCCAGTTTCATTTGTGTGGTTCACTTCCATGTAACTATTGGGACACTTAGGGATACTTCCAGGCTGTCAGTCTCTTTTACACCTTCTGTTTTTCATACAAACAGTTCATTTACTTATAGTGTGACTTATAGTGTGGCGTCTTCAATTGGTAATTGGTGTCCTTGATTGCTGCTGCCCTTCACTGGTCAACTCTGCTGGACTCTCCAATACAAAACAGTAGGGAAGTGAATTGTGATACTATGGGGCAGTGCCCTTAATTGTTATAATAAAGTGTCACGTGTAACACACTGCGCTCTGCTCATTTTGTAAAACTTGTTTATTGGGATCAAGGGATTATGGCTCTCTTTGTAGTGTCTGGAAACACTATGATTTATTTGGGTTATTCGAATGGAATGGATGTGCTCACAGATCCTTCTTCCTACACTTCTTTTAGTTCTACCTATGTACATTTTTTTGCATGGACATATCACAAAATACACAACATAGATAGCGGAACACTTAACACAAATTTCCATTCTGGGAATCTCATTGGTTATGTCTTTTTTAGGCCTGATATATGAGCAAGCCCCACCTCTGCTCTTTTGGCATTTAATGGTGCCTTTCAAACCAAAATTATTGCATATTGCGCTTCTGTAACTGAAAGTTATACGGAGAAATTTATGAAATATTGTATAAAAATCGTATGAATTAAGATCTCTTAGACTGTATTTTAATTGATGAAATGGTCCTATCCTTTTCTGAACCAATCCTCTACATACAGGCTAAGATAAATTGGATCTGATCGTTAGTAAAATGACTTTCTTGAAAGAAAGATGAAATAGTGATATTTGTAAACTATATAATTCTTGCATGTTCAATACAAATATACATAGATCTGTGAATACTTTGGCGGAATATAAATAATTCGTATAATAGATAAATATGGATTGTGCCCAAGCGATTTATTTAAATACAGTGTCATAAAATGTTTCAGCTGATTAAGGAGAGAATTAAACGGATGTTTTTATTTAACACATAGTGAATGATAAAGTCACTACTGGTTCTTAGATTGAAATAGGCGTTTGATACAAGGTGTATTGTGCCTGTGACTACATATAGAGTGTTGTGTTATTAGCAGCGTGGGACCTGGGCTATGTACACTCAGGTCATTGTGTTTAAAGGGTAAGCACGTTTATTGTCTTGTGGAGGCTCTTAGAATAATGTTCTCGCTCATAGAGAGATTGATACATTTCCTAAAAAGGGAGCTTTTATAATGAAATGCCTTATAAAAAATTGGAGGTTGGAAGGGAGTTTATTCTGTTTTGTAATTTCAAATTAGAAATAGTATTCTGTTAAAATATAACTAATACTGCGTACAAGGAACTCCTTCAAGGGTACAGAATATTCACTTTCTTTCCTTCGTTTTTCACAAATATAATTCGTCCATTTTACATGTGGACTATTAACATATAGGGGCAAATTCACTTAGCGCCGAACGCTAGCGTTAATTTGCTAGCATTTGGCATTTTTCGTGACTGCGCAAATTCACTAACGAACGCTGGCGTAGTTTCGCTAGTGTTACTTCGCATCCTTACACCAGGCGAATTTTCGCTAGCGACGTAACTACGCAAATTCACTAACTTGCGCAGTGTACTGAACGCTACCTTTTACGCTAGACTTCCTTCGCCACCTCAGACCTGGCGAAGCGTAATAGAGTAGATAGGGATTGTTTCAAAAAAAGTCAAAATTTTTTCTAAGTCCCAAAAAACGCTGGCGTGTTTTCTACATGATGGGTGATAGGCTGAAAAAGATCGAAAATAATTTTGGGGCTCCCCTCCTTCCCCCCTACATTTCCTGACTCATGGCAACTTACCTAGACAGTGGGCACATGTGTAGGGCAAAATAACATTTATATTTGCTGATTTGAAGGTTTTCTAGGCATTTGTAGTGCTGATACGTGTTCCTCCATTGAAATTTGAATTTCACACCGTATGCAAATTAGCCTTCGCTAGCGTAACTTCGCTTTATATAGCGAATCAACTCTAGCGCAACTTCGCAACCTTACGCTACCCCTGTGCGCAACTTCGGATTTTAGTGAATTTGCGGAGCGCTGGCGAAACTACGCCTGGCGAAGTGCGGCGAAGTGCAACTTCGCATCTTAGTGAATTTGCCCCATAGTGACATGTTCTCCAGACATAATAATAATCTTCACCCCACTTAATATTTATTTGTTTGTTTGTTTGTTTGTTTAAAAGAACAGTTGTATCACAAATATAATGTCAATTCTGAACAATGTCATGTAAGTAGACATCTTCAATTTCTGACAGATTATCAGTTAAATACACTACCAGGAGGGCTATTAAGACATTTATGTATCTTGGGGAGATGATAATACATTGGGTGTATGATGAAGGATATTTATATCAGAAAAATGTTGTGAAATAAAGTACAATGAAATTGCCGTGGGTCTCCAGAGTTCATTTTAAGTTGATTTGGAAGATTTGTGGCTTGATGGGACCAATACTCTGTTGAGGACACCCTGAAACGTATGGAGTGAGGGACCACCAAAACCTTTTTTGATTCATGACAATACATTGCTCTCCTTTGGTTAAGGTTGTTCAGATAGTTGAACCCCAATCTTCCAATATATTATTCTCATTTGCCTCTTTTAACAGAAGTGTCAAGTCCTTAGTTTACCTATTTTGTCACTCATTTGTCTTAAAGCGTCACTTACGTAATCTTCCCTTTGCTGTATGACCCCCCTCTCTTTAATAATCATTGTATCACCTTTCATTGTTTTTATTATGTAGGGCCTTATTTCTGCTCCAACGTTCTTTTAATAAAGCATTGATCTCATCTTGGACTATTTTATGGCACATCTTTATGTTTTCTCCCTGTGAATCTTTTGGAGAAAAATTAGATTTAAGTGAACCATCAGACCTTTTGATAGTTGTGTCTGGGGACTGAGTTAAATTAGCAATAGTTTCCCCATTAGCTCTTATGTGTCATTTAAAAGTAAGTTGGCAGATACCTTAATGCAAATCTATGTAAATCTCAAATGTACTTGGTCCACTAAACTACCAGGGGCAAATTTAAGGCCTTTGTTTAATACTGATATTTCATTGGCTGTAAGGGATTTCTTGGATAGATTAAAAAATGTACATAAGTTGAACTAAAAGAACTGTAGGAAGGAGGATCTATGAGCAAATCAGTAAGATCTAGAAAAGCAAAATGAATCATAATGTTTGTAGACACTACAAAGAGAGTCGTAACCCCTTGGGCCCAAGTGTTTGTGGCGCTTGAACAAATACCCACTAGTTTTAAAGGAGGCGACAGACTGATTAGGTTGAGGCAAAGAGAAACCTTTTGGATTTTGGAGCTAAATAGTCTACAACCCCATGACTTAAACATAGAATTAAATATTTATATTTGCTTTTTATATATAATATATAATCCTTTTAAATTCGAAATTTGTATATATGCAATTTAATCATTTTAAACTGGGCTGATTTTATACACCATCTCTTAAACCCCTTATTCAAGGTGCAGTGGAGAGAGGAGTTCCCAGTAGAACCTTCATAATGGTCACTTATCCCCTTGTTATATTTACATATGCACTTGTGATTGGCCATCCAGTTCAACATGCAAAGTATATTCAAAGGCACAGCCAATCAAAACTGCTGCAGATAGTTCACCAATCACCATAAGTCTATTACGGTAAAGCTACGTTTTTCTAAAATTAGAGAGAGGGTGGGGCTACCGATATTCCTTCTGAAGATTCACTTAATCAAGGGAAAATACTCTTATGTATCTCTTGCGGGTGACAAAGTGCTAAGTGGGCCATTGCCTCTAATCTACTTGCACTGCTATAGGCATGTGGGCGTGGCTTCTATGTACCAAAGAGAAATGGTGAATTTGGTTACACCAGGGGTGTCCAACCTGCGGCCCAGGATGGATATGAATGCGGCCCAGCTTGAACTTCCATCAATCCAGGAAAGGTCATGTTGCAATGTCACGCACAGAGAGTGAATTACGCGGTCGCTTATTGTGTGCACGTGTGCTTTCAATTTGACATGGGGTGTGCGGCATACTAGTGCAAGAAAAGCAGTTAACAAGTGAGCGTTTGGTTACTTACAAAGGCAGGTAAGTATTGTTCAGTGGCATCGCCGCTATGCTAGGGATATATGCAGCGCCTACATTTGTGAGCAACTTTTTTCAAGAATGAACACACTAAGGGGCCGATTCACTAAATTCGAGTGAAGGATTCGAAGTAAAAAAACTTCGAATTTCGAAGTGTTTTTTGGGCTACTTCGACCATCGAATGGGCTACTTCGACCTTCGACTACGACTACGACTTCGAATCGAAGGATTCGAACTAAAAATCGTTCGACTATTCGACCATTCGATAGTCGAAGTACTGTCTCTTTAAAAAAAACTTCGACCCCCTAGTTCGGCAGATAAAAGCTACCGAAGTCAATGTTAGCCTATGGGGAAGGTCCCCATAGGCTTGCCTAAGTTTTTTTGATCGAAGGATATTCCTTCGATCGTTGGATTAAAATCCTTCGAATCGTTCGTTTGGAAGGATTTAATCGTTCGATCGAAGGAATAATCCTTCGATCGTTCGATCTAATTTTCTGCGCTAAATCCTTCGACTTCGATATTCGAAGTCGAAGGATTTCAATTCCTAGTCGAATATCGAGGGTTAATTAACCCTCGATATTCGACCCTTGATACATCTGCCCCTAAGAGTAAAATTAGAACCAAATTATCTGAGGAGCATCTTGAGAATTGACTGAGAATTGCAACTACTTCCATTCAACCAGATATTGATACATTCGTTTCTCAAACACAATGTCAGAAATCCTACTGGGTTTATGATACCCTCTTATCTTTTACTTTTACAATAAAACAAATCAAAAGTTAGCGACAGTGTTTGTGTGTATTTAAAGTGTGGCCCCAGAACATTTTTCTTCTTCCAATGTGGCCCTGGGAAGCCAAAAGGTTGGACACCCCTGGATTACACAGTCGGGGCAATTGGACACCCCTGTCAAACTCAAATAGTCATTCTCATTATCTGTTGTACAGCACAAAGACTGGAGTTTCTGCCTTAGATCTAAACCCTTCATAAAACTGTCCAATAGTGATGGGTGAATAAATTCGCCAGGCGCAAATTCGCGGTGAATTTCCACATTTTGCCAGCAGCCAATACATTTGTGAAACTGCAACAAAGATTTGCTGACGAAAAATCTGTCAGAATGTTTTCTGAAAATTGTCACAGGCGTCAAAATTGACATGTGTCAAAATAATTTTGATGCCCATTGACTTCAATGTGCAAATTTTTCGGTGAAGCTAAACGGGACAAATACACAGCATCACTACTGTCCAACTGCAGCAGTTACATGGGTGAACTAGTTGCACAAAAGCTCAATTCTAGATGGGAGAAATTGCACCAGTGAGACATTTGCTCACCAGAACTGCGTCAGGCACGGGCTGTTGTGTTACATAGGGACATTATTGGGATATTGTGGCCCCAGAATATGACACCAGAAGGGAGGACAGTTTGCTGTTTAGTATTCAGTGATTACAAATCAAAATGTAACCCCTCTGATTGTAGGAACAAAGAAAATGGAACCAGATTAACACAGATCATCAAATTGAACCTAACCCTGAATTCTCTGCTGCTGCCGTCCTACTTCTACTGTCTACCCTCTCCCATCCAATTTCATTATTCAATTATAGTGGGTTATAATTTCAGGCAATAAAATCTGTACTTCTTACTGGTTTGTGCCATTATCTTCAACACAAAGACACTTATCATATAAATTCCCACATAATCATTCTCTGTTTGGAATTATATATATTCAGAGATTCTATAAAGAAACTCAAATGCCAGAATATGGTGAAATGATCACTTTATTTGCTTCTGGGAAACCATGAGTATCTAGACTCTACATCAGGACAGGAGAGGTTCCTCAGGGGAAGGAGGATTTAGTTGGAGGAAATTGTGCTCTGGATCCAAGACACAAAGTTGCAGACTTTAGTGTAGACACCAGGATAGTTCCTCTGGGCACAGCCATAACCCCAGGATACCACACCTTGCAGTTGCCCATTGCACACCACGGGGCCACCAGAGTCACCCTGTGAAAGAAGAGACATAAATCAGTTGGCTTCCCATCTCCCCAAGTTGAGGAAACAAACATATTAGGGTAAGGGAGAGAGGATTACCTGGCAAGAGTCTTTGCCACCAGCCAAAAAGCCGGCACAGAACATGTTCTTGGTGATCTCCCCGGGGTAGCTGTTACTGCACTGACTGTCAGTCAGGATTGGGGCATTCAGGCACTGCAGGAGATCTGGGTAATTGGCTGTGTAGGAAGGAAATATAAACCTGTTTAATTCTGTATAATATATTTCTTGCATAAATACCATTTATAGGCACATTGACCCCACCCCCCTTTGTGTGTATATATATATATATATATATATATATATATATATATATATATATATATATATATATATATATATATATATATATATATATATATATGTATTATACAAGAATATCCCAATTGGAGGGCTTTCTTTGCTTCTATAAAGTCATTTTTAAATCAGATTCCTTTGCCCCAAAGAACCATTACGTAAAGTTTTTTTCTCATAGTTCCCCTTATCACCTCGTAATGACCTCCCTGTTGAGTAGTGTTCTCTTACAATGAACCAGTACGGGCATGTCCTGATAACAGGTATTTGTGCCTGACCCGGTATCACTGGGGACATGGCTAGTTGAAAATGGTTCCATATACATCGCTTTGTACTGGGCACAAATAAAATTATGAAATGAACATGAATTCATTGGACCATTAAGTAAACTTTGGTCTAATGAAGTCATGTTGGGAAACCATTCCCTGGCAGTAACTGTACAACCACACAAGTGCCTACAGTTCTTGTACCCTTGTAGCTACAAACTGTAAATACAATGCACTTTGCATTATGCCTTTTGACTGTAGGACTCTATTAATCCATTGTGAAGTTTGGGTCCCAATATAGTTCTCTCTGCTGACTTACTGCCGCTGCTCAGGGTGTTCCCCCAGCCAGAGATCAGGCAGTTGGTGCCGGCAGAAGCACAGGCCGAGGGCAGAGGCACGGATTGGATGTTGGAGCTAAGTCTGGCAGTGGTGGAAAGTTTGATCAACATGATGTCATTGTCCAGGTTCCTGGAGTTGTAGTTGGGGTGCTTGATGACTTTCTGTGAATCAATGAATTGTTCTGTCCCTTCATTTAAAGCAATGTTGTGCTCCCCAAGTCTGACCTGGATACGACTAAAGGAAACACAAGGAATGATAAATACAATACATACAGGCAGCCAATGAGTGGATTACACAGACAGCTATAGCACTATTGACAGAGATCTTTAAATATGAACAATTAGGAACTGATCCCCAGAGAGAAAAGGGGAGTCATGAGTAACTTACGATTTGTAGCAATGAGCGGCAGACACCACCCACTGACTGTTAATCAGGGACCCCCCACAGAAATGGTAACCAGCGTTTAGGGACACTTGATAGGGAACAGCGTTCTTGGCGCAGGTAAAACCCCCTACAATCTTATCATCGTCTTCAAAAGCAACTGAAGATAAAAAAAAGGACATCAAATGTCATAAAGGACATTCCTAGTACTCACAGAAGAGAGAGTCTCACACACTGGTGAGAGAAACGTTATAGCAGTATATTCACTAAAATTGGTAAACTAGAAGTAAAGAAAAAATCACTGCAGATTCTCATAATGCTGGTTTAACATTGTGGGTTTCTTCCAGGTATTCTAGTTAACACCCACACCCCAAGTACATACATTGTTCATTGGCTTCTGAGCATGAATATGTGATATGGCCCTCATATTGTAAGCCCATTGGGGCAGGCACTGAAGGGAATGTGATGGGAACCTTAGATTGTAAGCTCATTGGGGCAGGCAATGAAGGGAATTGACATGTAATAACGTTTTGTAACCTGATGAATTGATGAATGAATAAAGGACGATCCCTTTATCACTATATAATCTGACCCAGTAAAAACTCCAGGAATGAGATGATCTTTTCCCACATAGGGTAAGTTTATTGCTTTTTGTACAGTGATGATTAACTCAAATAACCAAATCAGGGCCAGATTTCATTCCATGATTAAAACTCATAGTTTATTATGGGAAAATTTGGAATTGTGTATGTGTTATGGAATTAATGTGCACACACGGCCCCTTACAATCCCTGATGACAATTAGCTGTGTCTCTTGTTGGGGCACCAGTGGCAGTTTCCCTCAATGAGAAGAAGTAGTGACACCGGCATTTAACAAGTGCAATAGAAATGTTCACTTTCCTTAACAAATAACAGTTGCTCATCTAAACTAATCTAAACCTGATCTAAAAGTCGAGGTTAGTGGCTGAGGCTATTAGTGATATGTGATATGTGAGACTGATCAGTAGATGCTAATTGTGTATAACATCTGACAAACCACATGGTCCAGGAGAAACAATTTAGCCAATAATTCCTGTGTTGTTTCGTATCACCCCTTAGGAAATGTCCCCACAATGTCTATACTCACAGGCTGCTCCCAGCAAGACCAAGATGACTAGGAACTTCATGGTTGATCTTATTATTTGTTCTGAGTTCTGAGTTCTGCACTTGGGGACTTGTGAGTCCCACATTTATACTCTGCTCAAGGGAACAACCATTTGTTGACTGGAGGGCACCTGAGGACACCAAGGACAAATTCCCAGGTGACCAACAGCTGCAGGACTTATTAAACAAATAAGATGGACCTCTGCCCATACCAGCAGCTGTGACCTGCACTTGGCTTCCCACATCCCTTGATGCACCTACAGTTACAGAGCTGCTAGGCCAGCAGAAGGTCCCAATAATGGTCCTTGACACTGGTGTAACTATTGATGAAGAAGAGGGGGGGGGCAGATTGTTACTGATTGCGGGGTCTGCCTGTATAGCTAATAAAAACCCCCTCCCAAGCTGCTCTCTTACCTGGGCATGAGTGGAAAGGCATCAGAGACACAAGTGGGTGGCGGGGGTTCACAATATGTGCGGAGTCCCTCTGAATATTTTTTGTTTTCTAAATGGATCCACTGTATATAATATACAAGGATATTCATATTGTAGGACTTTTTTATTCTAAGATTTTATTAGTTTCTAACTAATGACCCATAAAGTAATTTCCCATATGTCACAATTCACATGAAAACCACGTTGTAGTCAAAGCGACACTGAGGGACCTCCCAGCCAGGGGTTGTGTTTGCAAATTAGCAGGAGCAAAAGCAACAGGTCAGGGCAAGCAGCAATGTAGCAATATTAGAGGCAGGCTGAGGTCAGTATGAGGTCAGAAACAGGCAGAAATGTAGTAAGGTCAGAGGTAGGGCAAAGGTCAGGGCAGGCAGCAAAGTATGTTAGAGGCATGATAAGGTCAGAAACAGGCAGAAATGTAGTAAGGTCAGAGGTAGGGCAAAGGTCAGGGCAAACATCAGTGTAGCAAGATCAGAGGCAGGCCAAATGTCTGGGCAGGCAGCAATGTAGCAATGTCAAAGACAAGCTGAGGTTAGAGACAGGCAGCAATGTAGTCATTTCAGAGGTAGGGCAAAAGTCAGGGCAGGCAGTAGTGTAGCAAAATCAGAGGCAGGCCAAAGGTCAGGGCAGGCAGTAGTGTAGCAAAATCAGAGGCAGGCCAAAGGTCAGGGCAGGCAGCAGTTTAGGGGGGGTCAGAGGCAGGCAGAGATCCAGATAACAGGCTAAATTTAAGCCAATGATTCACTTATATATGCATGGTACATGTGCAAGGGTTCCTAGCGTTGAGAAGGGCAGACTCACCACAAGACACACACAACCTGTGCTGGGCTAGTGCACACAATGTGACGCCTGTGCAACATAAAGTACCAAGAAGGGCTAACACCAATCAGGGATCGGCCAGTGGTCAGTCTCCTTATACCATATGCCCAGAACAGTAATAATCCTCTTACATTTAATGACTCAAAAAACTGAGGTTGTTGCTGGACATGTCTGAGTGGCCTGGGCATTGCCTTGTACTATATTGGCTCACACATTGTTCTTCTGGGCACAAATAAAATGATGTCAGAACTGGATGTAAAAATCCTCAAGAAAGACGTTTATTTCATAAATCTAAAACCATGCTGTCATACACTCATAGTATTGTGATTTGCATTCTTTTATCATATCCCTTGTTACCCCTGCCAGAAGCTGAATAGATTGTTGTTTCTCTGACCCTATTGTATGTATGTATGTATAATTTTATGGATATACACCCTACTTGTGTACGCAGCACTGTACAGCAGAAAAATACATTAAGGGGGAATTTAGAGTTTATGGGAGTTTATAAAAACTCCCACAAACTTCCATAAACTCGAAATTAAAAAAAAATTACCAATTGAAATGTATTAAAAAATTAGAATTTTTGTAAATTCGGGTGAATAGGATTGACCTGCAAACTCAAATCAAATCTAATTAGATTTGAGTTTTTCACCAAATATTTTTTAGGCTAAAACACCAATTTGGCAGGTTTCAGATGGGGAATAGGGAATTGGAATTCTGAAAGGGACAGTGCATGATAAATTTGGAAATTCAAATTTTGAATTTCTTTTAAACTCAAATTGAATTTGGACTATTCCCTAGTTGAATTACACTAAAATAAACTCGAAATTCTAATTTTAAAATTTGAATTTTCAAATAACAGAGAGGGAGAGACCTACACACATTATCCCCTAATCTCCCAGTAATTAATTCACATGTTCATGTGGTTTGCGAACCTGGAATCTCTAGATCCCTCATCTCTTTTTTGGTTTTCTCTTCTCTTTCTTCTGTAGGGGCTTCTCAAAACAGAAGAAACTCATAGAACCAACCAGAAATTAGGACTCCTCAGCAAAATTGTTCTCTTCTCATGACTCAAATTCTCTCCAATCTCCAAAGCTTCCATCTTCTCCATCTTAGTTTTCTATTCTCACTCATTCCTTGCTCACACAGACACGTTTCTGAAATATTTCTGGCCCAGTGGTCCTTGGATCAATGAATGATGTGTTACTAGAAAGACTCTTCAGCCCATCCCAGGTCTAACATGCCCCAGAAAATAATCATGAAAGGTAAAGAGAACAACAACCAGTCTTGTGTGTGGGCTGCACAATATCATTATCCAATATCATTATCCATTGAACATATTTGCACCCTTATTTATGGGAAAAGATAAAATTCTAAAGTTTTGCCAATTGTCAAATGTTCCTATTGCATTCTGCTCAAGTGACCTTTGTTTCTCCTCATTTTATTAGCATATTTATCAACTTCCTTAAAGGAAAACTATACCCCCCAAACAATGTAGGTCTCTATTAAAAGATACTGAGTAAAACAGCTCAGGTGTAAAACCCTGCTTCATGTAAATGACCCATTATCATAATAATATACTTTTTTAGTAGTGTGTGCCATTGAGTAATAATAAATAGAAAATTGCCATTTTAAAAAATAAGGGCCGCCCCCTGAGATCATAAGATTCACTGTGCACACATACAAACCACATGTAAGGTCACATGAGCCAATTAATAGACAGAGTTCTGCCTTTTGCTTCCTCACTTCTTCCTGTTACAGTTAGGGGCAGATTCACTTAGGGTCGAATTTCGAAGTTAAAAATACTTCGAAATTCGACCCTCGAATTGAAATCCTTCGACTTCGAATATCGAAGTCGAAGGATTTAGCGCTAATCCTGCGATCGAACGATCGAAGGATTTTTCGTTCGATCGAACGATTAAATCCTTCGAATCGAACGATTCGAAGGATTTTAATCAAACGATCGAAGGAAAATCCTTCGATCAAAAAAAGGTTAGCAAGCCTATGGGGACCTTCCCCATAGGCTAACATTGACTTCGGTAGGTTTTATCTGCCGAAGTAGGGGGTCGAAGTTTTTTTTAAAGGGCAAGTACTTCGACTATCGAATGGTCGAATAGTCGAACGATTTTTACTTCGAATCGTTCGATTTCGTTCGACTTCGATCGAATTCGAACGAATTTAACCAATTCGATGGTCGAAGTACCCAAAAAAAACTTCGAAATTCGAAGTTTTTTTCATTCGAACCCTTCACTCGAGCTGAGTGAATCGGCCCCCTAGTGTTGTAGTATTTCTGGTCAGGTGATCTCTGAGGCAGCACAGATAGAGTCACGAAATGGTGGTTCAAGGCAAGAGATGTAAAAGGGCAATATTTATGTAGATATATATTCCAGTTTGGTAAGATTCTTTAATATGTCATACAATTTGATATAAACTATCTGTTGCTTAAGTATTCATTTTGGGGGTATAGTTTTCCTTTAAGCCTGTTCTGCCCATTTAAAGGTTTCTATCATTTCATTTTTTTTTTTGTTTTTCTATGGAAATATCCATTGCAGAGTAATAAGTGCAGGGGGAGTGCAAGGTCCACATTCTGTAAACAGCGTTTTTACCACTCAGTAGAGCTCATTTAGAAAGACTGGGCAAATTTGCACCTGGGCAGTAACCTATAGAAATCAATCAGTGATGAGCTTTTTCATCTAACTGCATGTAGAACAATGAACAATGATTGATTGCCATGGGTTACTGCCCAAGTGCAAATTTGCCCAGGGTTTAGAAATGACCCCATATCTGTTCTGAGGCATTGACCAATAGGACAAAATCCTGTATGGAATGTTGAGCCATGTCTCAAGACTACACAAGTCTTTGGCATGGCATCATTTTTAAATTTTGGTCCCATATTTGTTCTTTCAATAGAAAGTTTATGTCTGATCCTATCTCAGTCTGTATACTGCCCATGCCCCCATGGAGTAGTATGAAGAGTAGTTTCTGCTTTCAATGGAATAATGTGTTAATTAAATATCTAGGAGGTTAAAATGCTCCAACAGAAAAAGTATTATATGGTAGGTGTCACGGTCGGCACCCAACACCAGAACAAATGGCAAGCACCCTGGTCTGGGCTCGTGCTTCACCTGTAGTGTGACCGCCGTTTGCCTTGTGAGGAGCCTCAGCTACTTGGATGCCACCAGGACTTAAATGAGAGGTGCAAGGCGAGATGTTCTGGATAGGCAGAGGGGCACGACTGTTAGCGAGAGTCTTTGGGCAGAAGGTCGTAATACAAGACGTTAGGCAATAGAGTAGTCAGATCAGGCCGGGTCGGGGCAGGCAGAGAATAAACGTAGTCAGGCAGGCAAGGGTCAAACCAGGAAGTCAATCAGAGGGGTTAAGCAAAAGAGGTAGTCGGTCAGGCAGGGGTCAGGATCCAGAAGTCAGAATAGTCAATAGCCAGGCAGGGGTCACAACAGGAATCAAAACAGGTTCAAAAACAGAATAGCAAATCGCTCAGAAGCACCAGGAACAAACTCCAATCACGGGCACTGAATAAACACTGAAGTCCATTTAAATACTATTTGAATTTCCCGCCACTGCGCGCTGACGTCAGTGCGCATGCGCTGCAAACCAGGAAGAGATGCGCACGCGCGCCCTAAGAGACCCGCGCCTGCGTTGGAACGGTTTGGCGCAGAGGGCGTCCCTGCCAAGGGGCATCCCTGCCGTCCCCCCACTAGACCACCAGGGTGAGTGGAAACTATTACACTAGGAATTATATACTACTATTTTATAAAGTAGAGCAAGAAAAGCATTTTTTTCAAGATTCATTTGGGAAAATAAACCACCTATATTAGCTTATAAACAGCGGACTAGACCATAAGCTAAAGGGGGAGCAGGTTTATCATGTTTATATTCAAGGAATTTGTTTAACCAAGGTGTTTGCTTGCTCAGTAGAGGACAATTTGTCTAACTTGTTTAAATGTGGAAAGAGGAGATCTGGAGGTCTTGTTGAGTTCTCTTGTTTGAATGAATAATCCACAAAAACTAAATCTGTATGTGAATGATATAACAATTATCCCTACTTTTGGGCTAAACAAATGAAGATCAAGATATGACATCGTATTCCTAATCCTTTTTTATTAATCCCTCTCTAGGAGAACTAGAATTTTCTATCAGGACATCTTGCTTCTCCCAAGAGCATAACGATCAGCAGGGGCTTCATGGTGAAGAAAGACACCTGGAATTATTCTATAGAAGCAAATCTTTATAGTCTCCTCCTCCTTCTGTTTTACCATTCTCTGGCCTTGTTATAAGAGACATATGCAGAGCAGCAGAGGTGTACCTGAACTGACTTTATCAGTGACCTTGAGGTTAAACCTATCTCTGGAATATAAATAACTTGTTAATGAAGGTGGAAAATTCTCTGTTGACATCGGGTTTGAGGAGGAAAACAAACTTATTGTCCCATGTAGAACACAAGCATTGTACAAGGTAGTTAAATGAGGCCCATGCATCCAAGATTGGGGCTGTGTATCAGACATATGGCTGCCACCTGACTGCCACCTGACTGCCATCTGACTGCCATCTGACTGCCATCTGACTGCCACCTGACTGCCACCTGACTGCCATCTGACTGCCACCTGACTGGTAGATTTGTAATGCCCAGTTACACCGCTGGAAGTGACAAGGGATTATAGCTGATTACAGTGGTTCAACAAATATTGTTGTGTTCAGATGTTCAGGGCATCAAATGAGCTTTTAAAAACACAAAAAAATACAAAAATGGTTAATGGTATGTACTTCCCAATCAATAATAATAGCCTATATACCCAGTTACTTGGGAATCTTAGCTTCCTCTGTATCATATTACATACAAAACAAATAGAAACAATATATACCATGTGCTTGTTAAATATCATTATCCCCCTAGTTTAGGTCAAACACAATACACCAATATAATTTGTATCTCAAGTGATGTACGCCAGTAATCAATATAAGAACAGACCATTGAGTAAAAAGGGAAAATCTCAAGGCCGGGGGAGGCACATACATATGTGTAGAAGGGACTTTTACCTTCCACTGACCAACCGCAAAGGGGCAAATGATCTGAACATTATACTGAGTGCAGAATTAGGAGGGACCCAAAAAAAAAGAAATTGGTACAGGTTAAGAAGATGTTAGGCAAGAGCAGTATTTTGTATTGACTAAAAAGTTCAAATCTGTGATATGGGGTATCCATAAAAAATTTTTGGGGTTAGGGTTAGGGTGAGAAGCGAAGCTGAAGTTGGTATCAGGTCTCTATTTTCTTATAGAAAGGAAAACAAGTGTCAATCTAATGGGTGTAATTAGCAATGTCAACTTTCCACTGGACCCCTTGTAACAAGCTTTGGGTTGGGTTATATTTTCTTCTAATGAAAGAAACAAGCTCCCTAGAAGATAAAACTGAGATACTGCATGGATAGGAAATTATTGTTCCACTTTTACTTCAGATATGTTGGGTATATTTTTGGTAGGGTACCAATGGTTACATACAGTAGTTCATGAAGCAGCTTTAGTGAGAGATAAATAACAAATGTTCTTGGGCTGTTGTTGTTCTTTATGTATCACAGGATTCATTCTGCTCTTGTGTTTCTCACATAAGGACTCCAGTGAGTTGCCCCCTTAGGCCCAGGTCTGTACATTCTGGAATGGAGCATAAACATCTGTATATTTCCAATGAAGACAGCGCTGCTTTTGTGCAACAACAATGTATTCATGAGGGGCCTTCTGGGGGTCTGAGGGTTGTACATCAACCTCCCTATAAATATTATATTGTATTGTACTGTTTTATTTCTGCTACTTTCCTGAACTCGTGGTGCGTTTTGGATTATTTATTGCAACTATATTGTGGCTTACAAACCACTGAGATCGTTTGGAAGCAGCCGAGTTGCTGATTCTTTATATAAGCAAAGCCGAAGTTCTCTCATCATATGAAACCCCAAAGCAATAATAAAGGGCTGCAGAATGTGGGAAAGATTAATGCTACAAACTAAAAGGTAAATTTGTACCTTTGTAAGTAAGGGCAACACGGCTTCGCATTTTCTGGATTTTCCATTGCTTGATTGGGTTTGCTCTACTCTTACTTGATGTGACTTCTTCGATACTGAATATCATGACCTGGATGAATGGGCTGTCAGTTAAAAATCATATCTCTTTGCCAAACCTTGTCTTTCTGGTCTCAGATATCAAAAGGAAACACCTCAAAACCCACTGATAATGGAACTTCGATGTCTACTGATACAGACTGACTGGACTGTCATGGACCAGTAGTGGCACAACAGGAGTTTACTGGGCCCCACAGCAAAACATATTCCAGATTGTGCATCTTTACCTGCCAGAAATGTCTCATTTATTTTGCTTTATTTCCTTATGTAGGGACCCAGTAGAATAGTGTTCAACTACAAATCTGCTCTATTTGTGATGGAGGTGCATACACGGAAGTGTTTGCCCAGTTCTTATTAAAAAACATTGGTCCCATTACTTGCCAGTAGCAGTGGGGTACCTTGCTGTTATACAGGGCTCTTACCAAGTGCACCCCAACTTAATAAAGAAAGCTGAACATACAGAACACATCAGCTTATGCCCCTAGTCCCTTTCCTCGAGTGTGTCACAAGGCGAGTTACACAAGTACATACAAGATATATTCAGAATTTCATTTTCACTGTAATTATTGTATATTTTCCAAAGCAGCCAATGGAATCAGTGGTTCCTTTTCAAACACAGAACATTTCCCACCCACCAATTTGACATGCTGTAGATACATCTCAGTTTGCTGCTATTGTGCTCTCAATCCAAGCGTTGTAGTTGCACACTTTGGTGTAGACTCCGGGGTAATTCTTTTGGGCGCAACCATAACCCCAGGAAACAATGCCCTGCAGCTCCCCATTACACACCACGGGGCCACCAGAGTCACCCTGTGGAGAGAAGAATTGGGAGAAGATGTTAATAGAACTGGACTTTTATGAATAGAACCATCTGATATAACCAATCCTTCTGAGGCAACATGGTCTCTGCTCATCTAATAATGGAATATTTGAGAAAAATTAACCAGGCTTTGTTTGCTCCCACAGTGTCTGCCTTAATGTCTTTGAACATTTGAAATATTATCTCTACAGATTGGGATAGTTTAGTCGTCGGATTTTTGACATTTTCCTTAAAAATATAAATATATTAGAAAAAATCCATTTTTGAAGAGCCCCTTTAATCCATGAGACACTTTAGATTCATATTAACCATGTACTCACTGGGTTCCTTTGCCAATCAGCATTGAGAAACAGCTCTTCCATTGCCGGTAATTGGCCTTAACTCCTTCTCCACCCAGAACTGAACTTTGCTTCAGTTTATTACAGAACTACAACTCTTCTTATGGGTCTGTGAGTTGTCTGATGGGGGATGCTGGGAAGATCAGCTTTACATTGTTTGGGAGGTTAAAGTTATCTACAGAACATCAACGCCTTTTGCATATAAACAGTACCCAGTAGTGATACGTCTACGTGAACTGAACTTGCTGACCCTCGTCCAGTTCTACTGGGTGGTTATGACTGGTGAATTGTTGGGTGACCTAGCAAGATCAGTTGCAATAGATCATTAATAAAAACTAGAAGCAAAAGTCTCTTTTTTAGCTTCCTCCCAAGAGCAGTCAGACTAATCCCAACTGAATCCTGATGAAGGTGAAACAACCCAGTTATTAGGACTTGTCTCAACTTATGCTGTCATTGTCCTGTTATGTATCCCTGCATACATGTGTACCTACTGCACTGATTTATGATGTATTCTGAAAAATCTAAATGTATCTTATTATTTTCTGCTGAGCAAGAATTCCTACTCTAGTACAAATGACAATAACCCCCTACTTGACCTGATTTCTTCAGTACTGAATATCATGACCTGGATGATTGGGCTGTAAGTTAAAATGACATCTCTTGTCCGTCTGGTCCCAACAACCCACTGATAATGAATCTTCTGCTAATCAGATTGGATTGTCAGGGAGCAGCAGTGGCACTACAGGTATTTACTGGGGCCCACAACAAAATATATTTCAAGGAGTACATCTGTTTTTGGCTCTGAGTCTGCTGCAGAAAGTTTGGCTAATGTCATTACCTGGCAGGAGTCTTTTCCTCCTTCAAGGAAACCAACACAGATCATGTTTTGGGTAATCTCCCCCGGGTAAGCTTTGTTGCACTCATCATCCGTCAGGACAGGGGCAATTACACACTGGAGGAGATTAGGGTAGTTTGCTAAAAACAAAATTCAGATGCCAAATTAGTAAAGGAGAGAATATCCACACTGTCACTGTTTTATTGTATCATTTGTGCAGACTATGAGCAAATTTAGGAGGCTGTTCCTGCTGAATTGTAATTAATACAGGGAATACTTATGCTGCCATTTTATCGGATCTCTTTGCAGGATTTCCTGCTGAAATGTGCTTAAGTATGTATGGCCTATTCCATAAAAGGCCTTTTTAGCGATGACACCTACACATTTCCATATTTCCATATTTTCAATATTGACATATTTCCTTTGGATATTTTAAGAACCAACAAATGAATTAGGATATTCTATCTGAGAAAGAAAGAAAGAAAGAAAGAAAGAAAGAAAGAAAGAAAGAAAGAAAGAAAGAAAGAAAGAAAGAAAGAAAGAAAGAAAGAAAGAAAGAAAGAAAGAAAGAGTTCCTGGAGTAACTTCCTTCACGTTAATAACAACCATTTTCATTCAATATGCTGGACTAATCTCAATCAGAATGAAACTGTATTCTCCTCCAAAGATTATTGTTAAATGTCACTCTAGTTATGATGCCATTAATATAACTTACTTCCACTGCTGAGCGTGTTCCCCCAGCCAGAGATGAGGCAGTCAGCACGGGGGCCTACGCAGCCTTTTGGTAGTGGAATGGGGTTGACGAAGTTATTGAGAATAGTGGGGGTGGAGAGTTTGATCAACATGATGTCATTGTCCAAGGTCTTAGGATTGTAACCCTTGTTCTTGATGACCTTTGCCGCCATAATGAACTGTTCTGTCCCCTCAGTCACTTTGATGTCATGTTCCCCCAGTCGCACCTCAATTTTACTAAATAAGTGAGTAGAAAGGATATATATTAATCACAAATTAAATGAGCCCAGATAATTCATAGTAGTAAAGTGAGATTTCCTGGAACTCAACCTTTTAAGTTAAGAATGGGAAAGGAAAAGACTTATGTAGGGGACAGAGGAAGGGTCACATAAAGCAGAAAAGCGGCAGAAGTTGGCTTCTGAAGGTAGGACAGAAGTTCTACACTATATCAGAAAGAATAAGTGTTTCCTAGGAAGACTTGAGTGTTGGACTGTGTCAGGATTTTGTATTGCTGCTAGCCTGGATTATTTCCCTAGGCTTTTATCTTCTGCTTCTACTAAAACAATGGGTTTCTGGGTTAGAAGACTCATACACCAACATGTCTGGTCAACTGAATATTGGGAGCAACCAGTGGGATTTCTGTTCCGTAGAAAACTGGATGTTGAAAGACTTAAAGAAATAGCATTAAGAATAACATTATTGGGAGATGGTTGGATTTGCATGGTCCATTGTGCATCTTCAGTTATTCTTATATAGCTTGATATAGTAACCATAAATCAAATTATCGGTTAGAAAATACTAATTTGCTGAATCACAACTGCAGTTACCAGTAGCAACCAAAGCATTTTTGGTGTATTGCAAGTGCTTAATGTGGAGTTAGCAAGGCATTTCATGTGGGAACCTTCATCCCATTCATGAACATTGCATCTAAGGGGGAATTGAACCATAAGATAAGACAACTGATATAGAGGAATCTAAGGGAAAACATGGGTATTAAATACAAATAGCGTAGAAAATGGACATTTTACAGAAACTTATAACAGTGTGACCTTGGAATAAACAAAGGGGCTGCACATATGTTAAATAAAGGAGTAGCACCCATTAGGGAGAAGGAGCAGATGATGGGATTTGTTCTTCAGGACGAATGTAACTTTATACTGTGTGGGAAATACTGACATTTATTTATTTCAGGGAAATGTGTTGAATTTCTGGAGACACTTATAGACACAGTCAGATGAAAGTTCTTACTTCATAGAACAGTGAGCGGCAGAAACAACCCACTGGCTATTGATCAGAGACCCCCCACAGAAATGGTAGCCAGCGTTTAGAGAGACGATGTAGGGGACAGAGTTCTGACCGCAAGTGTAGCCTCCTACGATCTTGTCATCATCAAAGGCAGCTGGGAAGAGAAGGAAGAGAGTCTGGAATATCCTGGAATAGTCAATTCCCTGGGTCACAGGGACATCTAGTTACTACTGAAATCTAATGAGATAAAGAGGAAATTATGACACACCTCCAATGTGAGTAAAGGTGACTGACTAGAATTATATTCCTGGCATTCAATGAAGGGATAACCTTGCCAAAGAAGGCGCCAATGGCTGGAGATCATGTTTGGAGGATTTTTAGTTACTAAAGATATTTGAGATTGTTGATCTAAAATTGCATCTGGCATTTTGTAGCTTTCTTGTGATCTGGGATTCCATTTTAATATGGAAATTGATAAAGAACCTAAGGTATCGGGATAAGTACTGGCTGGGGAACAGCGAGGCACCTGGGAATATAAAGTTTAAGTGTTGTTCAGACTCACCAGCTGCCCCCAGTAGAATGAACATCAAGAGAAGCTTCATGGTGGAAATTCAGCTAGAAATACAAATTAATACACAACAAAACTGATATTTATATTCAGGGACTGCACATTTCTTCCTGTTTCTTCCCACCCTCAGATAAAATGTAAATAGAGCTCTATCCAATTATAGACTTAACATATCAGTGACCTTGCAAAAAGGCTTCTTTCTGCTGCCAACATTAACTAACAACTATATATATATATACATATATGCATTGCTCACTATTGACATCTTTATATAATAGAATACTGTATATAATAGAATATTTTTTTTAAAAAAAAGAAACATACATACTGAATGTAAATCTGTAATACTCATAGTTTTCTAGTTATAGATATAAATAAATAAATAAATAAATAAATAAATAAATAAATAAATGGAATTTATGGAATTGTGGAATGTCATTGCCAGGCAGACAGCTGTGTGGATTTTGGGGGTAAATGAATTGCAGACTGAAGTTTAGCACCTTTGATAACTCCTATATTTTGTCCTTTACCACAATGTTCAATACAATGGCACGAGGCAACACCATTGGTCAGATTTATAGTAGGAAAATAATTTTTTCAAAAGAGTCATGAACGTCTCCCTTATAAGAGGATGGCCCCGGAAATGTATTGATGTACCTGTAGAATGGCCATATGTGCACTCGGCAGACAAAAAGGAATTGTTGACCTCCCAGATGAAGGGAAAGTCCCAGCAACATGTTTGATATCTACAAGAAAACACAGAGGGGCGGATATGAAGTGCCTTTGCCCTTTCGCATTCAATATTTTTAAATTGTACTTTCTGGGTAAGATGGTGAACCCTGAGAAGATTTGCTCAGTTGTGATTCATCTGAACATATCAAGAATAAAGTCCCAAAAAACAAAAAAACTATTTTATACATGTATATATATTACCCACCTCCATTTCTAGAAACTAGGGGCACAAGGGTTCTAAAAAGCATACCAGGTGAATGTGTTTGGTGTGAGCAGACAATTATCCCCAAGGTGGTGTGCTGTCGGACAAAAGTACAGAGATTGCCCACTGGAGATTCACTGTAAGAAATAGATTATTATCCCCAAGGTAGCTTGCCTATAATATATGTAATCCCCAAGATTTGGGGGATGGAGGCCAAGGAGTATATAGGAGCCCATGGGGGTTGAACTATGTACAATATTTATATACATGAGTTACAAAATAACAGAAACACCTAAACAATATTTTAATGGCAAGTACTTTATGAAGAAGTAGGGTCACCATTTCACCATTGTTTTCAAAAAAGTCTTCAATTTGTAAAGGCAGTCAAACTGGTGGTTTGGAGGCCAACTCACCCCTACTTTGTGACCCCCAAGCCCTTGTGTTTCTTTCAGTTAAATGTGCCCCCAACACTTTATACCATTCTCTGCCCATAAGCTGCACCTGGTTCTGCTAAATGGTCTTCTAATCATCTGACCTAATGTTTCTATAGCTGTCCTTATTATTATGGATGAATCCCCATGACCAACAGTTGAACAAGCATAGTGTATACCAGTAGCTCATTTATCATTGATATCCAATAAAGTGGCACTCTCAGAGTATCCAAGTATATGTGGATATGTAGTAGATGATGGAGGGTTGACTCGCTACCTGGATGGCATACACCCCCGGGTTCTAAGAGAGCTTAGTTCAGTTTTAGACCAGCCCCTATTTCTGATTTTCTCAGATTCACTTTCATCTGGTATGGAACCTATGGATTGGAGAAAAGCTGATGTCATTCCAATATTTAAAAAATGGATTACTATCTCACCCCAGAAATTATAGGCCAGTAAATTTGACATAGGTGGTGGGCAAATTATTTGAAGCCTTGTGTCATGATCAGCACCCAGAACCAATGCTAGGCTCCCTGGTCTCGGCTCTTGCTTCCGCCTTTAACAGGCGCCTTTCACCTCGGGAGGAGCCCTCGGCTAATTGGATGCCGCCAGGTCTTATAAAGAGAGGAGTCAAGCTAAGGGTTCTGGATGAGCAGAGGGGCACGAACGTTAAACAAAGTCTTTTTGGGCAGGAGGTCACAGTTCAAGGAACAGACCAAAAGCGTAGTCAAATCAGGCCGGGTTGGTGCAGGCAGAATTCTAGCAGAGTCAGAAACCGGGTGATCAATCAGAATAGTCAAGACAGGCAATACAGATATCAGAAGAGTCGGTTTACCAGGCAGAAGTCAGGATTACAGAAATCAGGAATAGTCAGGCACAAAGGGTCAAAACAGGAATCAGAACACAGGATTATTCAGGATAGCTCCCAGGAACTCTCAAAAGATAAACCTAACAACGGGCAATCACCATAATTACAAAGTCCCTTTAAATACCATTTAATTTCGAGCCAGGATGACGTCATCAGCCAGCGCCAAAGCCTATAAAAACAGGAAGTGTGTGCCGTGCGCGCCCTAACATCAGGCAGCAGACATCGCAGCAGGACCACGAGGAAGGCGTCCACAATCGAGGAACGGCGGGCGTCCCCACGACCCCCTAGTGGCTGAGTAGCTATTACAGCTTGTTAAGGGATCACATTCAAAATGTTGTCCTAGTGAATGACATTATGAGCAGCAATCAGCATGGCTTTATGAAGGATTGGTCTTGTCAGACTAATTTGATTGCTTTTTATGATGAGGTAAGTAAGATTCTGGACAGTGGGGGGGCAGTAGATTTGGATCTATTTGGATTTTGCCTAAGTGTTTGATACCGTGACCCACAAACAACTTACTGCACACACTTTTTTAGCACAAAGACCTGTAGACCCTTAAGAGAACTCAACTCCCCACTAATAAAAACCCCTACCCAGTACCCAGCATAGTCCCCCCTCCCTGCTCCTCCCCCCCTGCATAGGTGATAACACATATAAGTGCCCCTAATCCTTTACTCGCCTATAGGTGCAGAGTAAGCGCAGTGGAGCTCATTGGCACCATCTTCCGGTATTGGCGCATGTGCAGATGGAGCAGTCTTCCAGTTCGTAGCAACTGCACTTGCGCCAAAAGTGACGGAAATCGCCTGAAGGGAAGGAAAAGGACCCAAAGAAATCAGAAGAGCGAGAAGATGGTGGCCATGAGCTCCGCTGCGCTTACTCTGCACCTATAGGTGAGTAAAGGATTCTAAAGGGTCTACAGGTCTTTCTGCTAAAAAATTGTGTGCAAAAGAGGAAGGAAGTGTGTAGAAAAAACCCCTACAATGTACAATTTTTGTTCTTTGGCAAGCAGTTGTTTTATGGTTTTTGGGGGCTCATGGTCCCAGCATTTCGATATTGAGGAGTTACCATAGGGGGCCAATGTATAAGGGTTCAAGTAACACAACTGTTAGTGATCATTTTGTGGTGGTTTTGGGAATCTTATTAAATGTATTTGTTGTTTGTATTTAACTAGGTTACTGTATATATGTATTTATATTGGTTTTTGCTTTGAGAGACACAATTTTTGTAGCTGCTTATAAAATAAAATATTCCTTATTTAGGGAAAGAAATGAAACATTTTATGGAAAGTTCAGTGGATGGAGATTGTGCCTTGTCCATTCTAGAATCTGTAGGTGACAATCGGCAAATGTTTAACTCCCAAAGGCAAAGTCCATTTGCTAATTGTATCCAACCCAAATGTTTGTGCTGGCTGTGATCTATTCTGGGAAGGTTTGTTGGTTCAGTTAATCGTGTGATGTTAATCCTGAGGCAGTTGGATTGTTTGCACAATGGAAACAAGATTTCATATTTCCCTCTCCTGTTGGCTGCAGAACCTCCAGCAGATACTTTCCTCTCTCTAACTCAGAAAATGTAAAGTTTGGTGATACCTTTTATTGGCTAACTGAATACGTAACAATGTGAAGCTTTCAGAGCACACAGGCCCTTCTTCAGGCAAATTACAAATGAAAGGCTGGAAAGGCACATTATATATATATATATATATATATATACTGTTAGATCATTGAAAAAGGGTTCATGAGCAATAAATTAGAAAGTTACATATAGACATAGATAACGTTTAGAGATAATGAAAGTAATTAGGGTGGGTTGTAAATTGTCCAGGGGTCTGGATTCAGTCAGGTCACATAACTTGAACTAGACAAGACAGAATAGGGTAAGGTTAACACTACAGGGCAAATTAGGAATTGGACAAGATACAAGTACATATAAATAGACTACAAATAGGACAATAAGACAATATTTCAGCCCTGATATTGCTAAGCCCCCTAGGGTAAGCACTTTAGCTTTAGTCAAGGAAGCAAACACTAGTACAATCAGCACCTTGTTATGAAGTCAGTCTAAGAAAAGTGTCTTTTAAATTGTAGATTATCCTTAACTGTGTTTTTTTCTAGGTGTCATATCCCTTAGTTAAAGTCGTATCTGGACCTAAAACTTCTGTCTCTGTTCAGGCCACATTCTAGGGTGTTAAACTTTCCCATGAGTTTGAATTCCCACTCCTTCCGCTCTTGTTGCATCTTGAAGTTACCCTTTAAAACTGTGACCTGAAGATCTTTGATGGTGTGGGTATTGCTGCAGAAGTTTGCTGCCACTGGGCCATCTGTGTTGCCATGTTTGATGTTACACCTGTGAGAGTTTATCCATTGGGCAGTGTTTGCCCTGTTTCTCCCACATACTGTAGAGTCCTGTAGTGGGGCATTTCAAACACATTATTAGGTATAAAACTTTATATGATTTACAGGTAAATGAACCTTTTATCAGGTGTTCCTGTGGACGGTGCGATATTGGTACCTGGTCTACTTCATATACGCTATATAAATACATGTTAATAATAATAATAATAATAATAATAATAATAATATATGTGTGCACAGGTTTCACACCTTTATTGCAGGCAGGGAGATGTGCTATTTTCTGCAGGGCCTTGTAGAGAGCTGCGCACAATCATTCCCTTTAAATTGGGGGGCTGTCTGTATGCTAGGAGTCGAGGTTCTGGAAATATATATTATGCAGATCACAATTCCTATTTGTAGTCTATTTATATGTACTTGTATCTTGTCCAATTCCTAATTTGCACTGTTGTGTTAACCTTACCCTATTCTGTCTTGTCTAGTTCAAGTTATGTGACCTGACTGAATCCAGACCCCTGGACTATTTACAACCCACCCTAATTACTTTTATTATCTCTAAATGTTATCTCTATCTATCTGTAACTTTCTAATCTATATATTTATGATGTGCCTTTCCAGCCTTTCATTTGTATCTTACCTGAAGAAGGGGCCCGTGTGCCCCAAAAGCTTGCAATTGTTACTTATTCAGTTAGCCAAAAAAAGGTATCACCAAACTTGACATTTTCTGCATTTTTGCATTGGCATACACGGTACAACATCCCAAATCTCTCTAACTTAGTATTTTGTTATCTTTGCAACCAGTATCTGCCATTTTACTAAAACTCGATTATAATTAAACCAAGCTCGACCAAACTCCCATCCACAATTTTATGTTATTTATTAATAAAATAACTTGAAAAAGTCTGGTCAGGAAAAGATTTAATAAAATCAAGTGAAAACTTGAATCATTTACACCTGATTTTTTTGTGTTATTGCCCTAAACCCCTGAATATTTCAGATTATCATATGAAACCCATCGCAAATCATAATATCTTCATATTGTAAAAGGGACATCTGCCATTGACTTCTACATGACCTTGGCAGGTTTGAGATGGTGGATTTTTGGATTCGGACTTTTAGCAGCTTCAGGGTATAATAAATCTGCCTATCCTGGATGTGATAAGGGCCTGGATCAATGTTTTAGCAGTAGTAGAACAGAAAAAGCAATTATTTCCATGATGTCACTCAGAAAGAAGTGGCATGTTCTTTTCAGGGATCCTGTGTGGGCTGAAAACAAGAGGGAGGGGTCTAAAGCAATGTCTAGACTGCTGATATGGTCACTAAGAGAGCAAATGGAAAGAAGAAATAGAAACAGACCAGGACACTCCAATAGACAGCTAAACAGAAGAAAAGGTCCTGATAGAGACTGTTGGATTGTAGGTGCACTTATAGAGATAGGGTGAGATCCAGGCTAAAGCAGAAGCACTGGTACCACTGGTACCACAAGCATTTCAAGGTTATTTGAAAAGAGAGAATGTGAATATGTAGGAAATGCAACAATGAGATAAAGAGTAGGAGAATGGGACAGTGTCCCTGGTCTCTGGTCCAATATATTGGAGATCACTGATCTATCCTGTGTGTTGAACTAATCATCATATAGAAGCCACATTTACTTTGCTTAAATCCTTTTTGCACCAGTAGATGTTAGTTTTTTAGCAAACATTACTAAAGTGTTCGATATGATTACAGATCACTAATATTACTTCTCTTTGCTTCTTCTCTGCAGCTCAGGGATTGTAACAGATGCTGTTCTTGTTAAAAGAATTTCAGCAGAGCAGAAAACTGTGCACTTCATTCGTGTGGCTCAGTCTGACGATCCTGAACCACTACCTCTACCTATAGCTTCTCCCTTTATACTGAGAGAAATGAATTTACACCTTCAGCCTGACCTCTGACCCCTAACGGCCCAACTTCTCCCCAGTGGCCCATTTACATTTCATAGAGACTCTTCTGACATTTGCCAGAACTCACCGATATCCAGACTGGATCTGCTTCTGCTCTACCCAAATATCTGGGTCAACCCCATATAGGAACACTACATTCTCATCATTGTGGGAGACTGTTTGAAGTTTGATGAGATATAAAGACAATCAGCTTGTTGATGTGCTTTTCAGTTAATGTAGCTGCAAATTCCTGTTGTCCTGCAATGTTTGTGTCACTGTCTTTTCTCTTCTGAAGAAACCCACTTCCCTATCATTGCAAAAGCTTATCTCCCCAAAATATACAAAACTGTCGATAAACTCTCTGTTTCTCTTTATAAGAGTCCAATAACAGCATCAGGTTGGTGGGAAAGTTTAATGATTGCCCTAGAAAGGGTTATCTAGCAAAGAAGACCAAACAGTAAATGTGCTCACTTGTTGAGTAATTTATTTATTTCAGTTTTGTGCAAGTTCTATTAGTGCCATAGAATCAGAACCAAAACCAAGACTTTCCAATAAGTTAAAATATTAGTTGGCAGCAATGGTGCTCTGGATCCAGGAGTTGTAGTTGCAGACCTTGGTGTAGACACCAGGATAGTTCCTCTGGGCACATCCAATTCCCCAAGACACAATGCCCTGCAACTGTCCATTGCACACCACGGGGCCACCAGAGTCACCCTAAAAAACAAGAGAGATTGTTATTGGACTGATCTCAAATGGAGATATAGTACTTCTTATGGAAGATGAATCCTCCAGCAGATGGGTGATGATTGGGAGTCACCCTGAAAACTGCATTAAGCATTACCCAAGTAGGAGAAGACGTTTAGGGGCATCATAGAGATAGGGTGAGTTACCTGGCAGGAGTCCTTGCCACCCTCCAAGAATCCGGCACAGAACATGTTGTTGGTGATCTGACCGGGGTAGGCACCGGAACACTGGGCGGTAGTCAGGATGGGGGCACTCAAGCACTGCAGAAGGTTGGGGTAATTGGCTGAAAATAAAAGTTTGGATTTTAAATAACTGGATAAAGGCAACAATTATCTGTTATTCACACATTTATCAAACAGGCTTTTCACACATTGAACTGTACAGCAGACAAAGTGGACACAGTACCGGGCACTACTGGATCAGCAGTTGGGGCAACAGAAAACATACAGGGACATATACAGAGTTTAAATCCAGTTTATATCTTTATAAGTCTGTTTGTTGTTTTATGGGGGCAAGTCACCAATTATTACCCCACAAAAAGCAAGGAACCCTATTTCTAGTCGGCTACAAGTAGCAGGTACTAATCTACATGGACCTGTCTCATCACTGCCAGTTGGGCAGTTGAGTTGGTAACAAAGTCACAGCTATATGTGTCAGGTACCATAGTAAAATCTACTGGGGGATTTACAAGTCAAAATCTAGGAAAACTCTCCAAATGTCAAAAAGCTAATTCCTTTTACAAATGTTTTTATTTTATTCACCTTGTTCTGCACACTTTTGGTCTACTTTTTCATCAAAGTTAAAACATATATCCTTTAGAAATGGGTAATTGTTTATTACAGCACTTAAACTACTTGTCCTGATAACTTACAGCCAGTGGTGGAAGTGTTGCCCCAGCCAGAGATCAGGCAGCTGGAACCAGCGGCGGCACAACTAGAAGGCAGAGCCACAGCATTCACATTGGAGTTAAGGGAGGCAGGAGAGGCAAGTTTGATCAACATGATGTCATTGTCGATGGTCCTGGAGTTGTAGTTGGGGTGTCTGATGACCTTGGCAGAGTTGATGAATTGTTCTGTTCCTTCACTTACGGCGATGTTGTGTTCCCCAAGCCTGACCTGGATGCTCCTTTAAAGGAAAGAAACAGAAATACACAGAAATGAAAAGACAATGGAGAAGAGATGTTTGTTAAATTCTTCTTGGAGAATAAGCTTTAATATTGCAAAGGAACAATGCCTAGAATGTTCTTGGTTATTATATTCAGAAAGGACCCATGTTTGAATTTAAAGTATTATAACCAACTAGTGCACTAACTTCTACTTTCATTAAAGCACAATTATTTGAATAGGCTCATAATACCGTCTAAATGTAATAATACATGATAAAGATTTCATTAGATGCATTTGCCCCTTTTTTTAGGGTCCGTGAGTATGTGAGTATACTGTCAAACCCCAGGGTGATGGTTAGTAGGACCCTATACTTACGCTTGGTAACAGTGAGCGGCAGACACAACCCACTGGTTATTGAGCAGAGACCCCCCACAGAAATGGTAGCCAGCGTTTAGGGACACAATGTAGGGGACTGAGTTCTTGGCGCAGGTAGAACCTCCAATGATCTTATCATCATCAAAGGCAGCTGGGAAGAGAAGACACATATTGTTTGAATATTTATCTTCATACTAATGTAGTTATCTGTGAAACTCCAAATAGCAAAATCATTATATTAGAAGACTGAAAACTCTCCTAAGGTAGGAGGCATTTGACAAAAGGACTCACCCACTGCTCCGAGGAGCACACAGATCAGAAGAAGTTTCATGGTGGAGATGTGTCCAAGTAGATGTTCTACAGGAGAAACTTCTGGTATTTATACCCAAACCTACAGATCAGCCCTTCACCTCTCACCTCTATGTCATATAATTATAGACAAATACAAATATAAATATAGAACTTCAAACATGAATATCAGTGGCCTTGGTACAGAAATGGGAATGACGCAAAACAACACTTACAGTAGATTTCAGGCTTATCAGGACTGTTTAAATTCTGTGAAATTCTTTTTTTATACATTAAGCAGATTGCAACACTTGCCATTCCACTTAATCTTGTTCTTTAGCTCATGGGTTTTAAATTTGCGTGGGGAGGCAGAGGATGAGAAAATAAAATTTTACAATGTAGTTGATTCCCCACTGAGCTCAAATGGGCAGAAAAACAGATACCAGTAATTTAAATTCAGGGAAAAAGATTTTCCAAAAAACTAATTGCAAACATGTTTTAGAGATGATACAACTCCTGCAAATAGATAGAAACATGAGAACACGAATATCTCAGAGATTCCCTAAACAATGGACCTCCTTATTTCTTATTTCTGCCATTTAGTGGTCCTTGGGATCACACACCACTTCTGGTTGATGTGAGCAAACGTAATGTTTTCCTGTTATGTCTAATTGCTCTAATCAAGTCTCCTGTCTGACTCTTTACCATATTTCACTTTGCTATAGACACAAACCTCTCCGTTCAACTCTGTGGTATACATGAGCCCATGGCTGTTAATTAAAGGCCCCTCAAAAAAATAGTACTCAGTATTTGGCAAGATGATAAAGGAAGTTCATAACTTTTCAAGATCATCATCATCATAATCATCATCAAATGCAGGAATGAAGTTCTTCTTAACCTTCCAAGGTCATCATCATCAACCATAGGAAGGAAGTTATTCTTGACCTTCCAAGGTCATCATCATCAAACATAGGAAGGAAGTTATTCTTAACCTTCAAAGATCATCATCATCATCATCAAATGCAGGAAGGAAGTTATTTTTGACATTCCAAGATTATCATCAAATGTATGAAGTAAGTTCTTCTTGACCTACCAAAATCATCATCAAAAACAGAAGGGAAGAGAACAGTAACATGCAATTTTGAACATAACAAGAGAGAGGGGTTAGATGTACCTCAATAGATACAAGACATTACATTTCCAAGGAAACACAAGTGTGTATTACAAATTTTCTTAATGACTGATCTTTGGCCACATCAAGACTAAAAGCCCTCTTTTTTCATCCAGGAAAAATCATCCCCAATCAAACTCACTGCCTTTGATGCCACAGAGAAAATCCAACAATGCATCTGATTTGACAAGCTGATTCCAGAGGTCTAAAGCCTCCAGCTCCAACACAGAGGGACAGGCTGCCAACAACAACTTCTGACATTCCTATAACTGAAGCTGCTGTATGAGACCAACTTGCAATGTAACCCAGTGATATAGGCAAGCTGTTATAATGGTTATGCTTAGGGAGATATGTGGTGGTCTGTAAATTTCTGGCTGGGTTTGAACCAGTGACCTGCTGGCTACTATACAGACACATATACCTCTGCTCTATATGAGCAGACAGTTAAGGTCCTGGCTCAATGTTATTGATATCCTTGAATTCCCTGGTAGGCATGCTGAATTCAGCTGCTGCTAACCCACAAGGATGTCCTATTGTGTCCTGTGTGGGTTCTCTGTTAACTCCATTGTCCATTTTTGTGGATCGGATAATTAACCCTTACGCGACGGCACATAAATCTTTTTTGAAGGATACAGGGGATTTTTTAAGAAAAATCCAGGCATTTAGTGATATACAAGGAGAAGTGCTTTTGGTCACCCTTGATGTGGAGAGTCTCTACACCTCCATCCCACTTGATGGAGGTGTGGAGGCTGTCCGCCTCGAGCTTGACCAAGATGAAGCACTGGATGCTGCCCAAAAAATGTTTGTGCTGCAGTGTTTGGAGTTAGTGTTGTACAACAACTTTTTTCTATTCCAGGATCAATATTATATCCAGATACGGGGTACGGTGATGGGCTCTAATGTGTCGCCGTCCTACGCAAACATCTTTATGAACAGATTTGAAACTCAATATATTTATAGTAACCAATTGTACGTAAAGCATTGTAAGATGTGACTTCACTATATCGATGACGTGTTTGCAGTGAGATTAATGGGTATTTACCCTTTATTAAATTCACGGGTGCTAGTAGCGAGTAGTAGTGTTCCTTTTTTGGATACGAGGGTGTCGAGGTGTGGCCGATCCCTGTCGGTGGACTTGTATACCAAGCCAACTGACAGGAACACTCTGCTGCACTTTGACTCCTTCCATCCAATTCAAGTCAAAAAATCCCTCCTTAAATCACAATTCAGTAGAGTGAAACGTAATGTGACAGATACAAAAATATTACCCCAAAGATTAGAAGAAATGCAAGGGAAATTCAGAGAACGAGGTTATCCAAATAGTTTATTACAACTTCAGCGGATTGAGATTGAGAATGTGGATTTAAATAGTACTCCTTTGGGCCAAAATAGATAACGGGAGGATCGTATTCCATTTGTGTCCAAATATCACACTTTGAGTCCCCATGTAACTAATATTATAAAGAAACATTGGAAAATCCTTAAAGAGGGACTCCCAAATGTAACCAGTTTTTAAAAAAAAAAACCCACTTATGTCTTATAAGAAAGACAAAACAGTATCTTCTATGTTAGACTACAAATGGGTTGTTTCCTTGTTTGGCGTGTAACTGCTGCTCCAATTGCCAGAAAGGGGAGGTGGTAAATCACCCAAGAAAAGGAATCCCCATAAAAATTCATGGACATTATACATGCGCATCAAGTTTTGTAGTATATATTATAAAATGCCCTTGTGGCTTACTATATGTGGGCAAACCTCTCGCCCTGAACATAAATCTGCCATTAGGACTGGCAAAAAGGAGCAAGCAGTTGCTGGCCATTTTATTGAAGTCGGCCATGGCATACATCAACTTAAATATCAAGTAGTTAAAACCACAAATAACTAATAACTAATACCAAAGCAAAAGCAGTCGGCGACCTATTGAAGTCAATGGGAGCTGCACTGATCCTATTGGACCTTTTTTTTTTTGCTTTTCAGCAAAATCACCCATGGATATCATCATATAGGCAACACATGCAAAGCTAGTATCTCAAGCTAACAGAAATAACAGAAGTAACCTGTCTGGTATTGATTATTTTGAGGAAAATCTTCTGAAACCTGTTTCGTATGATTATATCTGTGCATCTATGACCTGCTTTAGATCTCATTTCCAGCACATTTATTTGCACATCTTCTAAAAGTCTCCATTAAAGCAGTGGCTGTTGGATACTATGATGTGACCCTCCTGCTGCCACCAACAACTCCCTTCAACCTTACAACCTTACATTAAGCAAAATGTTATTTAATGGCAACATTGGTGGCCTTTCAGATTTTAGATAACTGACCAGCCATATTGGGTGGGACTGAGGCTGAGAGCAAAGAAGTGGAGCACACTAGGGGCCCATTAAACCTTGATTTTTTTGTGGTTGAGGTTTTTAGGGAGATTAATTTTTTGTGGAAAAAACTTGAGTTTTTAGAGATTTATCATACCCCAAAACTGCTAAAAATCTGAATCGGAAAATGCTCCATCTCAAACTTGTCGAGGTCATGTAGTCAATGGCAGATGTCCTTGAAGCTGTTTCTTGACATCATGATCTGGGCTGGAGAATTCGAAAAGGTTTGGGTTTTTTGGTCCTATACTCCAAAAAAGTTGAGTTTTCGTAGTGCAAATTTGATAACATTGAGTTTTTGGAGTGTCAATCTAGTATACTATGGGAATTGACTAGTGATGGGTGAATTTATTCGCCAGGCGCAAATTTGCGGCGAATTTGCGCGATTTGCCGCCAGCGAATAAACTAGCGAAACTCCCGTGAAAATTTGCGTCAAAAATTCTGGCGTAAAAAACGGCGCCGTTTCGCGAATTTTTCGCTGTTTCGCGAATTTCGCGCGAAATTCACAAATTTTCCGGCGAAGCGAAATTGTGCAAATTCGCCCATCACTAGAATTGACACTTGATATTGTTGTGATGTTTTGTTGCTGTGTTTTTTTGAGGAAAATTATTGATAAATGAGTTAAATCGTGGAAGAGAGTTAGGTCGATTTTGTTTTCAGAAAAAATTCAGATGAATTACTTTTAAGTAAATGCAATATTATTCTTAAATAGGACTAATTGACTCGTCAAACACCCTTTCAGCATTGGTTGTTAATTATAGCAATAGGTTTTTTTTTTTTTTGTAAGTCTACAAGTTTGGTAGAATTATCGTGACTTCTCTCCCTTTAATGAAACTGGTCTGTTCCAGATGTACAAGAAGTGGATGATATGCTGAATTGTGAAGTCCACTTGCTGCCATCTTAGCTTATCATTTCTCTACTAAATGTATCAATAATGTAGGCCTACAGCTGCCATAGAGAGCTGGGCCCTTATTAGGTTTATGTACAACTGTGATCTGGGCTTCTTAGACTTGACAGTGAAAATGTTGCTGCCCTGAAATAGAGTTGAAATGTTTAAGTAGGGAAAGGAGTAATAGTTGATCATATTCTTTGTGAGAGCTAAATGCATATGGGTCTAGGCTCTTATTAGGCGGGTGACTACTAATTGCTGCCGTTAGTTCCTCAGTTGTAAATATATTATCTAGTTGATCTCATAGATCTTCTTGTTTCTTTGGGAGATTTAAGTTTTGAGGTATTTTTATATTAACTGCATTTAGTTTTCTGTAGGAGGTTCTGATTATGATTGTGATATCATTCCTGGAAACCTTTTGCTACTGTATGTCTGGGTAGGTATGATCGAGGTTTTTCCAAATCCGTAATTTGTGCTATAAATTTGTTTGGGCTTTAATTATGTTAGTAGTTTAAAGCGTTTATTTCCATGGAGTAAGGAAATGCTCCATACTAGTTTTTTAGTTGAGTAATATTAAAACTCCCTCTGAGGAATAATATTCTTCACTAACCCAAGAAGAACAAAGTTTCTGATCGTTTCTAATTGTTCAGGTGATTCTCTTGAAGAAGAGCAATATCTGCCTCCATTCTGAGCAATTCTTGTAAGATTCTTTTGTGATTCTTTTAGTGTTTTATCTGAGAATTGATTCACATTCCAGGATATTACTTAAATCTTATCCATAGAATAGAAATTTATTGTGAAGACAATGAAAACGTTCATATTCATTCAACTAGCCATAAATAAATACAAGTCAGTATCAGCACAAAAGAAACAATAATACAGCCATAGGGAATAAATGGCAATAATACAAATCCTACAGTAAAGTACAAGAGTCTTTGTGAATTTTGTAACCAAATTTTGTAAACAAAATGTGTGTTTATGTGTATAAAATACAAAACCAATAATTTTGCTTTATTCCTAGACTGGATTAAACAGCTAAATAGACTCTTAATAAAAATTTAAAGAATAAGGAACAAAGACTGCCTACTCTATTAATGAACCAATGTGGCAGTAAATGTAATATAAGAATAACCAAAACATTTAGGATTAACTCATGTCAGTTCCCAACATATTGTGATGGAGAAATCGCCTTGGCACGTGTTGATCTGGATCCTTGACTCAAAATATTCTGTTGATTATCCCTTGTTTGAAAGGGGTATATTTTCTGGATATATGAATACTTGTATTCAAGTATTCTAGAGTCATCTTTTTCCTTAGCTAGGAAGTCATCTGTGTTGAGATAGTGTTCAGATAGAGAGTCAGATATAGAAGTTTGTTTCTCTTCTGGATGTAAAATCCCTGTTGGTAAAAGTACTTTCACAATGGCAGGGACATCATGGCTAATTTTATGTCAAGCTGAAACAGGGTACGACAGCCTTTGCAGAAGGTTTGTTTCTTTTCTGATGATGATGAAGAAAAATGGGTTATTTTCTAAAACCATGAGCTCTTTTAACTATGGGAATCTATTTTAGCAAAGCTAAAGCCCTAGGTAACCATTGTGAATGAAATTCAATGAGTGACTCTTGTTTGTAAAGTTCAGGAATGTCTATGTAGTGTAAGTTATTTCTTCTTGACCTGTTCTCCAAGTCTTCAGGTTTTGTTGTTAACCTCTTTGTCCAGAAACACCAGTTTATTATTAAAGGAGGAAGACTTCCATGAAAGAAACTGAATAGCCCAGGATACTTCCATAAATGACTGGATAATGAACAGAAGACATGGCATACGAAAAAGCAAGATTTAATAAAGAAGAAGAAATATAACACCTGTGTGGAAACCTTACAGAATGGGTTCAAGAAGATAGTTGGTGGGCAGTAAGTTCATAAAACTAGAGATGATCCATTCTAGGAGCTTGAAGAAGAACAAGGGCTGTTTGATCTGTGCTATCCTATCATCACAGTCTGTGTGAACTCCAGTTTTAGTTATACTTCTATTTAAAGCTTATAAATTCACTCTCTCAGTGTCTTTTAAGGACAATGAGTCCAATAAGAGCACATGGTTCTTGGGAAACGGTGTGGTACCTGGTGGATTCTTTGTGTCTATGGCTACAGTGCCAAAAACAAGTGAGGTACAGATACAAACGGCACCTGAGACAAACAATATCATGCCGCTGAAAGACTTATCTAGCAAAGAAGACCAAACAGAAAATGTGCTGACGTAGTCATTTATTTTAGTCTTGTGCAAGTTCAGAACCAAAACTGAGACTTTCCAATAAGTTAAAGGATTAGTTGGCAGCAATGGTGCTCTGGATCCAGGAGTTGTAGTTGCAGACCTTGGTGTAGACACCAGGATAGTTCCTCTGGGCACAACCGACTCCCCAGGACACAATACCCTGCAACTGCCCATTACACACTACGGGGCCACCAGAATCACCCTAAAGAGAAGAGAGATTGTTATTGGACAGATTTCACATGAAGTTGCAGTACTACTTATGGACGATGAATCCTCAGGCACACAGATGATAATTGGGGGGGGTTACCCTGAAAACAACATTCAGCATTATCCAGCTAAGAAACTTCAGTGTTGGGGCATAAATAAATTAAGGTGAATTACCTGGCAGGAGTCCTTGCCACCCTCCAAGAATCCGGCACAGAACATGTTGTTGGTGATCTGCCCGGGGTAGGCACCTGTACATTGGGCGGTAGTCAGGATGGGGGCACTCAAGCACTGCAGGAGGTTGGGGTAATTGGCTGAAAATAAAAGTTTGGATAATAAAAGACTCAATATAGGCAACAATGATCTATTCACACATTTATCAAACATGATTTTCCCATACTGAACTACATAGTAGAAAAAGACACAGCTTCTGGCACTACTGAATCAGCAATTGAGACACCAGAACACAGATAGGACATATACAGAAGTGAGAGCAGCGTTTAAATCCAGTTCATATTTTATGTTATATTTTGGTATAATTTATAATTATAGATGATTCTACCAGGGGAGCCTTAATTCTTCCCCATTTTTTTGAGAACTGAGAGGCACAGTAGAAGAAGACCCTCGCCAGACACTACTGGATCAGGAATTGGGGCACCAGATTCTGTTCTGACCATGGAAATATATAGTGTTTGTGGGCAGCTACAAGGAGCAGCTACTATTCTTCCAGCATGGACATCACTGCCTTCCCAAATGTCAAAAAGCAAATGTATATTTTCACATTTTTGCTTCATATTTCATTCACCTTGTTCTACAGTCTCATCACAGTAAGAAATGATATCCTTCAAAATGGGTATTTGGTAACTTACAGCCACTGGTGGAAGTGTTGCCCCAGCCAGAGATCAGGCAGCTGGAACCAGCGGCGGCACAACTAGAAGGCAGAGCCACAGCATTCACATTGGAGTTAAGGGAGGCAGGAGAGGCAAGTTTGATCAACATGATGTCATTGTCTGTGGTCCTGGAGTTGTAGTTGGGGTGTCTGATGACCTTGGCAGAGTTGATGAATTGTTCTGTTCCTTCACTCAGGGCGATGTTGTGTTCCCCAAGCCTGACCTGGATGCTCCTTCAAGGGAAAGAAACAGAAATACACAGAAATGAAAAGACAATGGAGAAGAGATGTTTCATTTAATTTTAATTTTACTGGGAGAATTAGCTTGGGGCTTACTGTAGAAAAGGAATGAAAATAGAAAGTTGTTGGTTATTATATTCAAAAAGGATTCATGTTTGAATGTAAACGTATTATAATTAACTATTGCATTAACATCAACTCTCCTGAAAGCACAATTAGTTGAAGAGGATTATAATACAGTCTAATTGTAATAATTATATATTATAAACATTTATATAGATGTATCTGCCACCTTTTTCTGGTCTGTGAGTATGTGAGTATATTGTCAAACCCCATGGTGATGGTTAGTAGGACCCTATACTTACGCTTGGTAACAGTGAGCAGCAGACACAACCCATTGATTATTGAGCAGAGACCCCCCACAGAAATGGTAGCCAGCGTTTAGGGAGACGATGTAGGGGACAGAGTTCTTGGCGCAGGTAGAACCTCCAATGATCTTATCATCATCAAAGGCAGCTGGGAAGAGAAGACACATGAATTCATTTTGTCTAAATATTATCTACACAGCAGTATAATCATTGGTGCTAATTGATCAGTAGATACGAGGACTTTTCCCCATGATACACCAAGAAAAAGTTGTACCATGTGATATAAAGATGAGACAAACAGACTCATGAAGTAGGAGACATTTGTCAAGAGAACTCACCCGCTGCTCCGAGGAGCACACAGATCAGAAGAAGTTTCATGGTGGAGATGGTGTCCAAGTAGATGTTTTGCAGGAGAAACCTCTGGTATTTATACCCAAACCTACAGATCAGCCCTTCACCTCTCACCTCTATCTATATATCCATATATATTACTCCAAACATGAGTATCAGTGGCCTTGATGGAGTGATGGGAATGACGCAAAGCAAAGCATTTTACATGAGATTTCAGGCTTATCAGGACTGTTGAAATTCTGTGAAATTCTTTTTTTATACATTATGCAGATTGCAACACTCGCCATTCCACTCAGTTTTGTTCTTTAGCTCATGGTTTTTACCTTAACATGGGGGGGGGGGAAGAGAATGAGAAAAGAAAAACTACATAATGAAGTTGAATTTCATTCTGATTCCAGACTGGGCTCAAATGGGCAGAAAATCTGAGAACTGACATTTAAATTAATGGATAAAGAGGAAATATTTACTAAAAACAAATTGGGTGATAACATCTTTGTTTTATAAGTAATGTATCAGTGTTTGCAGATGACACAAAACTATCAGCCCAATTAATTCCATCCAGGATGTGGCACTTGCAACAGGATCTTGACTAACTGGCAATCTGGGCAGCTAAGTGGCAAATGAGATTCAATGTTGATAAATGTAAAGTCCTGCGCCTGGGATGTAACAAAATCCACTTATACCCTTAATGGGACTGCACTAGGCAAATCCATAATGGAGATGGAGCTTGGAGTCCTTGTAGATAATAAACTTGTCTGTAGCAAGCAATGCCAGTCAGCAGCATCAAGGGCAAATAAGGGCTTGAGTTGTATTAAATGGGGCAGAGAGTCACAGGAGGAGGGGTCATTCTTCCACTGTATGGAGCATTGGTAAGTCCACATCTAAAATATGCCTTACAGTTTTGGTCTCCATCCAGGGCCGGAACTAGGAGTAGGCAGAGTAGGCCCGTGCCTAGGGCGCAAAGTTGGAGGGGCACCAGGCACGTACCTGCTCTGTCACCTACCCCATCTCCGGTCCCTCTCTCCTTGTCTTGTTGTACTTCCACACACACCGATTCAGGACTGTGCTCATGCCAACTCGCGTGCAAGAGCTCCGATTCGTGCATGCCACGGCTGGCCAGGTTGCCTAGGGCGCCTGGTCGGTCTGGCCCGGCTCTGTCTCCATCACTCAAACAGGACATTATTGAATTAGAGAGGATAACAAGAAGGGCAACTAAGCTGGTAAATCGAAAATCTTAGCTATGAGGATAACTGGCCAAATTGGGGATGTTCACGCTGGAGAAGAGGCGCTTAAGGGATGAAATGATAACTATGTATATATTTATATACGGGAATCATATAATAATCTCTCTAATGCTTTATTTACCATAAGCTCATGGTACAAGTTGATCCAGGGACTAGTCCCATTGCCATTTTGGAGTCAGGAAGGAATTTTTCCCCCTCTGAGGCAAATTGGAGAGGCTTCAGATGGGTTTTTTGCCTTCCTCTGGATCAACTGGCAGTTAGGCAGGTTATATATAGACATAGGTTGAACTTGATGGGTGTGTGTCTTTTTTTCAATCTAACTTACTATGTTACTATGTTACTATGTTACTATATACCTCATTAAAAAGAAGACTTCCAGATAACGCACCTGAGCTCAGGGAAGACTGGCCATTTACCCTCCTAAAATTCACCATAAAGCCCTTCATTAGCTGAAATATCTACTTAGTATCTGAAGTAAAAGGCTGGCTGACATTGATGTGCCGCAATTCCATTTACTTATTTATTATTCACTTACCCTGATGAAGATAAGCCAGGATTGGAGCAGAGAGGAGGGTGAGAAATGTGAACATTGCAGCAGAATCACCCAAAATGTTCCCTTATTTGAAGTGGAATCATCTGTTGGTGATGAAGAATCAAGCTGGAGAGTCTGTTTGATAAAATCATGTTCTCGGGTACCATTAAACACCTTTGCTACTGGAAAACATATACAAGAAAAGTCCTGAATTTGACAGATTGACTATAATTGTGATTGTGGTCTCTGTGCAACTTAGTTTGCAGTTTGCAGAGGTTTGGGGTTTGACCTGGAGAAATATTAAAGAGAAACATAAATAACTAATAAATATCTGGTAATGATCAGCTTCTCCTTCAGTCTAAAGTTATTTACCTTTTGTCTTTAACAATAGACAGGAGCGCAAATGTTTCCCTGATACAGATTTCCAATGGTAAAAACTTCAATTGGATTAGTTAGGGTTAGAGTTAGGTTTTTTTCATCACATTGAATCTGACCCATTGTATGTTCATTGTGAGAACTGAAAATAATAATTGCATTTCTTATGCTTGTTCTGAACATTTCAATATCTCAACAACATGAATATCCTCCAATATGGACTAAAATGTCTGGGAATTCTCCAACAAAAAGAACAAGGATTTTAAAATATAAATGCAAGAAGTTAAATACTGATACAGCCTTAATTCAAGGAACACACATAACAGATATAAATACTGGGTGGGAAATACTTTAGTAATAGAAGAATTTCATACCCCAAATAGTGATTTCAAAAAAAGATGAAAAGTTGGTACGTGAGTTTCTCTTGCAGGGTGCGAGCTGGTTAATAATAGGGATGCACCGGATCCAGGATTCAGTTCGGGATTCGGCCAGGATTCGGCCTTTTTCAGCAGGATTTGGATTCGGCAGAATCCTTCTGCCTGGCCAACTGAATCCGAATCCTAATTTGCCTATGTAAATTAGGGGTGGGGAGGGACATCACGTGACTTTTTGTCACAAAACAAGGAAGTAAAAAATGTTTTCCCCTTCCCACCCCTAATTTGCATATGCAAATTAGGGTTCGGATTCGGTTCAGTATTCGGCCGAATCTTTCGCAAAGGGTTTGGGGGTTCGGCCGAATGCAAAAAAGTGGATTCAGTGCATCCCTAGTTAATAAATACTTAACTATGTACCAAATAGAAAGAAAACTTGGAGGGTGATTTGAACAAGGACCATATTTAAGCATTTGAAAAATTTAACTCACACACTTAGGAGCAGATTTATCAACATCACAATTTGAGTTTCCACAAGTCTTTCATAATAAAAAATCCCAATCTTGATTATTTTTGAATTTGAGATTTATTACTTGAAACAATAATCTAAGCTGGTAAATTTCTGTATTGAAGTCAAACTTTTAAAGCAAATTGGGGTCAGTTATCAACACTGGGCGCATAACATAACCCATAGCAACCAATCACATTGTTGCATTCATTATTTTACCTGCAACTGGCTAAAAAAAGTCAATCACTTATTGGTTGCTGTGGGTTACTGCCCACAGGTAAATTTGCCCAGTGTTGATAAATGAGCCCCATTGTCATGTAGAGTAGAACGTGTTCATTGTTTTTCAATTGTTTCATTGTAGATGATTTTTAGTGATCAAGTTTTTTTATCTTTATTTTGTTTTTTCATATTTGAAAGAACCTTAAAAATACTAGAATTTTGATTACATTGCCTCACTGTTTATGCATAAAAAATATAATCCCCCATTTGTAATTAAAGACTCTAAATTTGCCCAGGAGCAGTAACCCACAGCAACTAATACGATTATTTACACGTAACAATGTCGCTTATTCAAATCATTACTCTTTACTATTGATATGGAATTCTTGGAAAGGAACTAAAAGAGGGGAAATATCAGCCTACGAAAAAAGGTCTTGAATAGCGCTGAGCAAACATCGCAGACATGGATTTCCTCCAAAATTGATGAAACTATTTGCAAATCTGCGGCAATATTCGCCAATTTGTGAATTTCTCCACTAAGAAACACGGGACAGATTTACTTATGACTAGTCTTCACAAATAGTCATAGAACTCTAGATATACTCTAACGACAGAGACGCTGACAATTATTTTAAGACAAATATTGTGAAACTGAGACATTGATTTAAGCCAAATTCACAACTTTGGAAATAAAGAAAAAAACACTGTCTAATCTTAATAAAATATAGAATAAACCAAATAAATGTTTTCCCTAAAGATTAATGCAGGGCTGTGCCAAGTCAGTGAGGCAACACTATGGGCCTGGTGCCCTCCACTCAGTATCTTCTCCTTCTTCTCTCCTTTTCTCCCTAAACACAAGTCTTTTACTAAAATCTGGGTTTCTGGATTTTATTATCAATAAATGACCCAACTCTATGAACTCTTTTAACTATGGGAATCTCTTTTAGCAAAGCTAAAGCCCTAACCATTGTGACTGTAATTCAACAACTGAGTCTTGTTTGTAAAGTTCAGGAATGTCTATGTAGTGTAAGTTATTTCTTCAAGCCCTCAGTTTTTGATTCAAATTCTTTAACCTCTTTGTCCAGAAACAACAATTTATTATTAGAGGAAGAAGAGATGTCCTTCACTTCCATGAAACAAACTGAATAGCCCGGGATACTTCCTTTAATGACTGGATAATGTCCATTACACAAGGCATGGGGAAAAGCAAGATTTAATAAAGAAGAAGAAAAATAACAAAATAATGTTAAATGCAAAGTGAGAAACAATAAGTTCCAATATTACAAGCCTGTAGTTGAGACTAGTAACAGGAAAGGCAAAATCCAGCAACAGGCGGGAAGGTCGGGGCTGGCGGAAGACGGGGAGAATCCAAAAGGCAGGCCGGGCAGGCAGCAGGCAAACATAGTTGAAAAACAGGTCAAACCAGTGAATCAACAGCAAACAGGAATGTGGCACAGGATGGGGACTGGAGTATAGGAACGAGGAACCGGTCAGGGAACGAGGAACCGGTCAGGGAACAAGGAACCGGGCAGGAATCAGGCAGGGACACAGGAACCAGGAATCACAGAATCGAGTGCTAGATCAGGCTCAGGAGCTTTGATGATAAAGCAACTGGGATTTTCAGGGCTTAGGGCTCATACTGATGATCATTTTTACCTGCGCTCCCCTGCAGTCAGTTTTAAATCATTCAACTACAGGGGTGCACAGCATGAAACACAATCTATTCTTTCTTAGGGGTCTGAACTCACATAGACACATGTAAGAATCGAGCACAGGTGGAATAGAACATTAAGTCCACTGAGTTTATGTAGTTAGTGAAGGCTGGAACCTCTGACCCAGATGTCATCTATATATCTGAACCAATGACTTTCCCTTGAAGAGATTCAGGTCTTTCTTTTCCACTTCGTCAATGTAAAGTTTTGCTATGATGGAAGAAAAGTGCGTCTCTGTAAGAATAAGTTCTTTGATTCATGTGTTTGACAGTTATTGAGTATCTGTGTTCTTTTCCTAATGATATTGACACATCTTGGACCAAAGTTTAAAATAGGCATTACATTCCAGAAGAGTACTGCCATAAGAGTTCTTGCATTCTTATGGGGTGGAAAAAAAACAAATGTATTGGTTTAGGTGTGAAGGCAGGCCCGGATTTGTGGAAAGGCCACCTAGGCCCAGGCCTAGGGTGGCAGGATTTTAGGGGGGCGGCATGCTGCCCAACCACACCCACATTGGTTCAAAAACACTGGGGATGCGCAGGAGATACAGTAATTTTTTTAAATTTCCCATGCGCCAATCCCCATTGCTCCAGTCCAGATTATAAAAGGGGAGGGGACAGGGGCGATGAACGGTATTGGGCCTAGGGGCGCCCACTTTGTAAATCCGGCCCTGTGTGAAGGAAATGTATAACTTAAACATGATTACAGGAACAGTCATGAAAATGAAAGTGTTTAAAAGTAATACAAATATCATGTAATGTTGCCCTGCATTGGTAAAACTGACCTGTTTGCTTCAGAAACACTACTGAAGTTTATAAAAAGAAGCTGTAGCAATGGTGGAAATTGTAAAAAGGCTAAATGGCACAGGGGATTTTGCTTCCAATAAGGATTAATTATATCTTAGTTTGGATGAAGTACAAGCAACAGTTTTATTATTAGACAGAAAAAGGAAATTATTTTTAAAAATGTGTATTATTTGAATAAAAAAGAGTATATTGGACATTCTGAAAAACAGAATGGATCCCATACCTGTGCCATTGAGTTAAGCCCTATAAAGGGGATGTGAGAGTCCATTAAAGGAAAAGTTCAGTGTGAAAATAAAAACTGGTAAATAAATAGTCTGTGCAAAATAAACAATGTATCTAATATAGTTAGTTAGGCAAAAATGTAATGTATAAAGGCTGGAGTGAGTGGATGTGTAACATAATAGCCAGAACACTACTTCCTGCTTTTCAGCTCTCTAACTCTGAGTTAGTCAGTGACTATTAGAAATATTGTTAATTTTGCACAGCCTATCTATTGAGTTTTTATTTTTACACTGAACTGTTCCTTTAAAGCAAAGGTACTGGAGTATGATGCTGGAAGTGGGAAGGGACTAATACTAATCTGTAGTGTAGGAAATGTAATAATGTATGTGATAACTTACCAACTAAATACTATGGATATTACTGCTCCAATTATTGCAGAAAATACATTTCTGAATGTGGACACTTGAACAAAGTTGAACAAGGGCCAGTTGTAGCCTTTTTGTTGCACTTTCCAGACTGCCCTCTGTAATACAAATGACTACTACAATGTACAGTTTGTGTTGAGACCACAAACATAAAAGTTCTTATTAAATTCTGTGGTAATTTCCAAGGCTTTGTGATCTTAGTTAGAGCAGTTTTAGTACAGTGACCTGTTTGGAAACCGTACAGAATGGGTTCAAGTAGATCGTTGGTGAGCAGGAAGTTCAGAAAAATAGAGATGATCCATTCTAGGAGCTTGAAGGGGAACAAGAGCAGTTTGTTTAGTTTGACCTGAGCTATCCTATCATCACTGTCTGTCTGTGAACTCCAGTTTTAGTTATACTTATAGACAACAACTGATACATTTACTCTCTCGGTGGTTGTTAAGGACAATGAGTCCAATAAGAGCACATGGTTATTGGGAAACTGTGTGGTACTTGGTGGATTCTTTGTGTCTATCGCTTCAAAAACAAGTGAGGTACAGATACAAACGGCACCTGAGATAAACAATATCATGCCCCTGAAAGACTTATCTAGCAAAGAAGACCAAACAGTAAATGTGCTGACGTAGTCATTTATTTTAGTCTTGTGCAAGTTCAGAACCAAAACTGAGACTTTCCAATAGGTTAAAGGATTAGTTGGCAGCAATGGTGCTCTGGATCCAGGAGTTGTAGTTGCAGACCTTGGTGTAGACACCAGGATAGTTCCTCTGGGCACAGCCGACTCCCCAAGACACAATACCCTGCAACTGCCCATTACACACCACGGGGCCACCAGAATCACCCTAAAGAGAAGAGAGATTGTTATTGAACAGATTTCACATGAAGTTGCAGTACTACTTATGGAAGATGACTCCTCAGGCACACAGCTGATTATTGGTGGGGGGGGTCACCCTGAAAACAACATTCAACATTATCCAGCTAAAAAAGTTTTGGAAGAAAGTTTTGGGACATAAATAAATTGAAGTGAACTACCTGGCAGGAGTCCTTGCCACCCTCCAGGAATCCAGCACAGAACATGTTGTTGGTGATCTGCCCGGGGTAGGCACCTGTACATTGGGCGGTAGTCAGGATGGGGGCACTCAAGCACTGCAGGAGGTTGGGGTAATTGGCTGAAAATAAAAGTTTGGATATTAAATGACTGGATACAGGTAACAATCTATTCACACGTTTATCAAACATGCTTTTTCCACACTGATCTGTACAGTAGACAACAACACAACACATTAAACTATTGGCTCAGCAATTGGGGCACCAGAAAACATAAGGGGACACATACAGCATTTGTGAGAGTTAAAATCCAGTTTATATTTTTATAATATTTTGGCAAAATGGATAATTATAGATGATTCTACCAGGGGAGCCTTAATTCTTCTCCTTTTTCTTACAAAACTTGTTTTTTTTTGCATACTGAGAGGCACAGTAGAAAAAGACCCTCACCAGACACTACTGGATCAGCAATTGGGGCACCAGAATCTGTTTTGACCATGGAAATATATAGTGTTTTGTGGGCAGCTACAAGGAGCAGCTACTATTCTTCCAGCATGGACATCACTGACAGTTGGGCAGTTGTGTTGGTAACAAAAAAATGATTCTTCTGTAAGAAGTTGCAACTGTGTCACTTGGGTTCAACAGGGACATTTTCAGTTAGAAATGCACCTCCCAAAATGTCAAAAAGCAAATTCATATTTTCAAATTTTTGCATTATATTTCATTCACCTTGTTCTACATTCTCATCACAGTAAAAAAAAATGATATCCTTCAAAATGGGTATTTGATAACTTACAGCCACTGGTGGAAGTGTTGCCCCAGCCAGAGATCAGGCAGCTGGAACCAGCGGCGGCACAACTAGAAGGCAGAGCCACAGCATTCACATTGGAGTTAAGGGAGGCAGGAGAGGCAAGTTTGATCAACATGATGTCATTGTCTGTGGTTCTGGAGTTGTAGTTGGGGTGTCTGATGACCTTGGCAGAGTTGATGAATTGTTCTGTTCCTTCACTTAGGGCGATGTTGTGTTCCCCAAGCCTGACCTGGATGCTCCTAAGAGAAAGTAGAATTGAAAAAGTAGAATTGAAAAAACAAAATATATACAACATACACGGGAAAAGAGATTTTACTTGGAGAATAAGTTTTTGTTTATTATATTCAGAAAGGATTCACGTTTGAATCTAAAAGTATTATAATTAGCTATTGCACTAACATCAACTCCTGAAAGCACAATTAGTTGAAGAGACTCATACTACAGTCCAAATGTAATAATTATATATTCTAAACATTTATATAGATGTATTTGCCACCTTTTTCTGGTCTGTGAGTATGTGAGTATACTGTCAAACCCCAGGGTGATGGTTAGTAGGACCCTATACTTACGCTTGGTAACAGTGAGCGGCAGACACAACCCACTGGTTATTGAGCAGAGACCCCCCACAGAAATGGTAGCCAGCGTTTAGGGAGACGATGTAGGGGACTGAGTTCTTGGCGCAGGTAGATCCTCCAATGATCTTATCATCATCAAAGGCAGCTGGGAAGAGAAGACACATGAATTCATTTTGTCTAAATATTATCTACACAGCAGTATAATCATTGGTGCTAATTGTGCAGTAGATGCGAGGACTTTTCCCCATGATACACAAAGAAAGAGTTGTACCATGTGATATAAAGATGAGACAAACAGACTCATGAAGTAGGAGGAATTTGTCAAGAGGACTCACCCGCTGCTCCGAGGAGCACACAGATCAGAAGAAGTTTCATGGTGGAGATGTGTCCAAGTAGATGTTCTGCAAGAGAAACTTCTGGTATTTATACTCAAACCTATAGATCAGCCCTTCACCTCTCACCTCTATGTATATATCCATATATATTACTCCAAACATGAGTATCAGTGGCCTTGATGGAGTGATGGGAATGACGCAAAACATTTTACATGAGATTTCAGGCTTATCAGGACTGTTGAAATTCTGTGAAATCCTTTTTTTATACATTAAGCCGATTGCAACACTCGCCATTCCACTCAGTTTTGTTCTTTAGCTCATGGTTTTTACTTTTGCATGGGGGGGGGCAGATGATGAGAAAAGAAAAACTATATAATGTAGTTTCATTTCATTTCTGAATCCAGACTGGGCTCAAATGGGCAGAAAATCAGAGAACTGACATTTAAATCAATGGATAAAGAAGATTAAATATTTCCTAAAAACAAATTGGATGGTAACATATTTGCAATTAAGTAGAAACATCAGAAAGTGAATATTTCAGAGACCCCCTAAACAATGGCCCTCAAACAACTAGGTTATTTCTTATTTCTGTCATTTACTGGGGTTTGTGGTGACACCACTTCTGAACACTTTTCCTGTTCTGTCTTGTTGATCTAATCAAGTCTCCTTTACAATATTTTACTTCTGGTAGACACAAACCTCTACCCTCTCAGTTCCACTCTGTAGTAGAAATGACCCCTGGCTGTTAGAAACCCACCACAAAAAAAAAAAGTACTCAGCATTTGGCAAATGAAAAAGGAAGTTCTTATTAACCCTCCAAAGTCATCATCGTCAAATACAGCCTTTAGGATTTGTAATAATAACCTCAGACTATGACAGTTGATGTAATTCCTATATTTAAAAGAGGATTATATAGTAATTATAGGACATTCATGGCTTGTTAAGGGATCACATTCAAAATGTTGTCCTAGTGAATGTCATTATGAGCAACAATCAGCATGGCTTTATGAAGGATAGGTCATGTCAGACGAATTTGATTGCTTTTTATGATGAGGTAAGTAAGATGCTGGACAGTGGGGGGCAGTAGATGCGATCTATTTGGATTTTGCCAAAGCGTTTGATACTGTGTCACCACAAACGACTGCTTTCTAAACTAAGGTCTGTTGGGCTTAATGAAGTCGTTTGCACATGGATAGGAAACTGGCTACAGGATCGGGTACAGAGGGTGGTTGTTAATGGGACATTCTCTACTTGGAGTAAGGTTCTTAGTGGGGTCCCTCAGGGCTCAGTATTGGGGCCACTTTTATTTAACTTGTTCATTAATGACTTAGGGGAGGGTGTTGTAAGTAATGTATCACTGTTTGCAGATGAGACAAAATTATCAGCCCAATTAATTCCATCCAGGATGTGGCACTTGCAACAGGATCTTGACTAACTGGCAATCTGGGCAGCTAAGTGGCAAATGAGATTCAATGTTGATAAATGTAAAGTCCTGCACCTGGGATGTAACAATATCCACTTATACCCTTAATGGGACTGCACTAGGCAAATCCATAATGGAGACGGAGCTTGGGGTCCTTGTACAGATTGACTAATATTGTGATTGTGGTCTCTGTGTAACTTAGTTTGCAGTTTGCAGAGGTTTGGGGTTTGACCTGGAGAAATACTTAAGGGAAACGCAGGTAACTGCCCTTATACATATCTGGGATTTTTCATCACATTGAATATAACCCATTCTATGTGCATTGTGAGAATTGAAAATAATAAAGTCTCATTGCATTTCTTATTCTTTTTCTATCCAATCCAATATCTCAACAACATGAATATCGTCCAAATTATTTCATGGAATAGAAAGAGTGTGAATTCTCCAACAAAAAAAAATACAAGAATTTTAAGATAAGGTGGTGCTCTTGGAGGATGATCTGAACAAAGCCCATATTTAGACAAATTTAATTCACACACTTAGGAGCAGATTTAACAACATTAGAATCTAAGTTTTCACAAGTCTTTCATAGTAAAGAAATCATTGAAAAATCATCTTGACTATTTTTTAATTTGAGATTTATGACTTGAAACAAAAAACTAAGTTGACTAGTTTCTGTAGAGAAGTCAAACTTTCAATAAACATAGGCGGTCATTTATCAACACTGGGAAAATTTGCCCATAAAAAAAGTCAATCACTTATTGGTTGCCGTGGGTTACTGCCCAGTGTTGATAAATGAGCCCCATTGTCATGAAGAGTAGAATGTGTTTATTGTTTTTCATTTTGTTTACAATTGTTTCATTGTAGTTACCCATAGCAACCAATACGATATTTGCATTTAAACAGGTGGCCAGTAAATGCTGCCTGCTGATTGGCTGCTATAGGTCACTGTAAAAGTGCCTTTTATTACTTAACCCCATAATGCTTGATCAGGTTTGTTACATTCAGCTAATCTCATTGGAGCTTGGAGATAATTCAGTCTTTGAGAAAAGGACTTTCTGCACCAACCCCCAAGGTACAGGAGTAAGAAAATGACAGGAAAGCTGTTGGAAGAAAAACAGGACAATGTTCAGTCCATGTTCCAGTTCCAGTGAGTATTAATATCAGTGATATATAATATATACAATGGTGGGTTCTGTTAGTATCTAAACCAGATATTCTCTCAATGAGATGTGATAGAAAAAAGGTCTTGAATAGGTATGAGCACAATTTTTAAGCAGACATGGATTTTCTCCAAAATCGACAAAATTATTTGCAAACCTACGGCAATATTTGCCAATTTGTGGATTTCCCCACAAAGCAACACAGGACAGATTTACTTATGACTTGTCTTCACAAATAGTCCTAGAACTCTAGATATACTCTAACGACAGAGACGCTGACATTCATTTTAAGACAAATATTGTGAAACTGAGACATTGATTTAAGCCAAAATCACAACTTTGGAAATAAAGAAAAAAACACTGTCTAATCTTAATAAAATATAGAATAAACCAAATAAATGTTTTCCCTAAAGATTAATGCAGGGCTGTGCCAAATCAGTGTGGCAAAACTAAGGGGCAGATTTATCAAAGGTTGAATTGAAAATTCGAAGAAGAAAAAAATCTAATTTCGAGCTGTTTTTGTGTACTTCGACTAGGGAATAGTTCAAATTCAATTTGAATTTGAAAAAAATTTGAAAATTCGAATATTGAAATTTATCATGTATTGTCTCTTTAAAAATACAACTTTGACCATTCACCATCTAAAACCTGTCGAATTGCTGTTTTAGCCTATGTGGGACCTCCTACAACGTATTGCAGGACTTTGAAAAATCAAAGTTTTTATTTGAAAATACTTTGAATTGAATTAAATAGATTTTGATCTCACTTCGATTCAAACGAACGAATACAGCCTATTCACACACAATTAAAAACTTTGATTTTTTTAATACATTTCGGTTGGTCTTTTTTTATTCGAATTTCGAAGCTATGGGAGTTAAAAAAAACTCCCATTACTTTGAAATTTGACCCTTGATAAATCTGCCCCTAATGGCCTGGTGCCCTCCACTCTTCTCTTCTATCTTCTCCTCCTTCTCTCTCTTCTCTCCTGTTCTCGCTAAATGTAGAAACATGTTTTTTAGTAAAATCTCTTTTGCACAAATAAATCCAAAAGATATTAATTCTGTTATTGCACCATCCAAGGTAAAAAAAAAAACGTAGAAATTAAATATTTATAAAGCAGGAGACTTTGATACTGTCACAGCACAATTTCAAACATGAATTACTTTTACCCCATAACAAAAATGCCTTTGAAATAATTTTCAATGTCAAAATGGTGATTTGAATAATTCAGAGAATGAAAGTACATTTCTAGCCATGCAGTCTTTTTTCTTGCAGCTGCCCAAAAAGCACTTAGAAAGTGGGGGGGGGGGGATAAGGAGAAGTGGGAGGAGTCAGTAGTTGTTTGAGGAGGGCCCAGAGGAGGGAGAGGATGAATAGTTTTCCTGAGCCCCAGAGGAAGGAAGATGTTAGGGCCACTGCCACAGGCTGCTCAGAGGGAGGGGAAGGAGTGGGCGGAGGAGGGAAAGCCTGGGATCAAATTTGGGGGAGAGAATTTGGAATAGAAGCAGGTTTTATTAGAGGGAGTTGGGGGAAAGGAATGGGTGGATTGGGGTGGCAGAAGGGACACTGGGAGATTGTGAAGACACAGAGTGGGAGGACACAGTAAGTACATCTGGAGGGAGAGGGACAGATTAAGTGGCTGAAGACTGTCCCAGTTGTAAAATTGCCCCCCCACTTTTCCATTGAGGAGAATGCTGCTCTGAGTGACACAATTATCAGTGGGGTTTGTTGGTGGTGCTCAGTCCCATTGGATCAATGGTGCCAAACACAAACAGTTGTGGAATCAGGTGGTGGAATGTATGAGACACATGGTCTACTAGTGATCTGAATTGGTGCATCAGGGACAAGTTTATGGAATGGAGGAGTAAAGTCCAGAAGACAGACGGGGGGCATCTCCCTCCACCCAGGCTGAGGCCCTATGAACTCCAACTTCTGGACATCAAGGGTGAAGAGACATCATTTAGTTCCTTAGTTCTCTGCTTGTTTGCTCTGCTGAAATAATGTTGTGCTATTAATTAGGCAAAGTAACCAGAAATATCATGAGTTTCTTTGGTCAGAAAAAAAGTCTTTTCACCAATTGATACAAATGAACGAGTGATGAAAGAAAAAGTCCCTTTCAGCAATCTCAGCACATAGTGTTGCATCAGCTTTTCAGCATTTGGCCTTGGTCTTGGTTAAATGTAGCAGAAATCAAATTCTGCATGTGAAAAACAAAAATATCTGCCACATTTGTATTTAAAGTTATACAGATGCAAAAGGGCCCTATCCTGTCCTCTCAACCCCCCCCATCAAAAAGACAAAATGTTGGTCCATCATCTCTTCTTCCAATGTTTTCTATTGTCTTTTGCTACAAAGTGAAACCAGTGAGGGCAGATCACGTACAATGTCCATCATTTTTCTTCATCTGCCCCAGGAGACCAGTGGGACAACAGGGTCATCAGCAGGTTTGGAGACCATTGTATTAAAGAAGAAGGTAAGTGTAACAACAACTATTTAAATATATTAGGCATATTATGTCTCAATTCACATAAAATAGCTGCTAATCAGCCTGATACCTGACAATCTTTATTTCACATATTAAAAATCGGATGCGTTTCACGAGTATACACACTAGTGATGTGCGCCCCCTCCCAACCCCAACCTGGCCCGGCCCACTCCATCCCCTCTATTTATAGACCCACCCACTGTTATGTCACAAAAGAGGAGAGGCGGGGCAGATGCAAGTCTATGAATTGAGTGAATGGAAATTAGAAGTCAGCAGTGTGAGGTCACAGGTTAAGGTCAGAGATCGCTCAACACAAACCAGAGCCAAAGATGTTTTGCAGTGTCCTGCCCGGTCCTGTGGGTTTCAGACCAGCACACACATCACTAATACACACGGAGTCATAGACATTTACTTTAAAACCGTTACATCCAGCCATGATGTGGTCCCTGTCACACATTAACTCCTTGTTACTTATTATAACACAACCTCTGTGAAACAATCACCTTATCCACTTAAACAAAGTCAAGGCTGCAGGAACAGGTTAGTTACAATTGTAGCTTCTTCTTACTGCAAATATTGTTCACAAATTATTTCCTTCTCTATAAAATTTGCTACAGCGACTGGTTCTTTTTTAAGTGACAAAATATTGGCATAAATCCCTAATCCAAACGAATAATTAAATTATCAGAGCTTTATATAGAACCATTTTGTACATTCTATGAAGCAGCTTCACATTTAGACCATTTTGTTCACGGGTGTTTCAATTAAAAATCCACTTCACCTCCAACTGCGATAACCTACGTAATTTGTCTCCTCCTCAACTCATTATTCCTACCTTGTCTATACCCCGAATTCATAGAAATGATCCATCTCCTCTATTACTTTGTGTAAAATGTCGTGAGACAACCGTCCCTTTGATTTCTTGGTTTATATGTTCAAACAACTGTATATTCTACATATTGGATTGTACAACACATGCACGGCATCAGATACACCACATTCTGTATGTAGTATTGCAATTAATTGAGTTCTTTATTATCAAATATGTTTATTATGTAGAGTAACATTTCTCAACACTACTGCTCTGCTCTCATTAGTTTGGCTGCAATTATCATCATCATCATCATCATCATCATCATTTATTTATATAGCGCTGTCAAGATACGCAGTGCTTTCAATTATCCATTGTCTGTTAAAAGAGCAAAGTACCAAATGGCTTAAAGGCACCATCTCCTTTTCTTCAATGTAAATGTTGGGTGGGGGAGGGGGTGTTATTGTTCCTGTTAAGTTGTACAGTTATGTGTGTCACACTGATCATATTATAATTTTGTGCATCATTCCCTAATCCTACAAATTCTTCCTTGAGAATTAGCCTGACCAATTGGATGGGTAAAGAAAGGTTGCTGGGATTATGCCTTACAAACATATACAGGTCACTGGCTATAATTCTATGGCTCCACCATACTGACGGCTTCTTACAGGTAAGTGCTGCCCATTGTTCTATCTAATGTAACAGCTGATAAATGAATGTATAAGAAACATCAGCAGGACTCCCAGTAATAAAACTGCATTTATTTCTCACATATGACACAGGACCACCTGACTGGATCTTTTTCAAGCTGAAAGTATGATCAGTATTATATATATATGTATTATATACAGCTTCCTTATTTACATTAAAATGACAATGCCCTCTAGTGGTTATAACACATTCTAAAACAGTGATCCCCAACCAGTAGCTCATGAGCAACATGTTACTCTCCAACCCCTTGGATGTTGCTCCCAGTGGCCTCAAAGCAGGTGATTATTTTTGAATTCCAGGCTTGGGGGCAAGTTTTGGTTGTATAAAAACCAGGTGTACTGCCAAACAGAGTCTCAATGTAGATTGACAATCCACATAGGGGCCACCAAATGGCCAATCACAGCCCTTATTTGGCACCCCAGGAACATTTTTCATGCTTGTGTTGCTCCCCAACTCCTTTTACTTCTGAATGTTGCTCACGGGTTCTAAAGGTTGGGGATCCCTGTTCTAAAAAATACGTATACCAGGGTTACAGCAGTGTTGCATATCTCATAATAAGTCTCTCTCTGTCTCTCTATATACAATATATATATATAAAGACGGAGCTAACTTTGCTTTTTTAGCTCCACTTGCATTTGTTGCTCTCGGTGACCACTGAGAGATAAAAAACAAATAAAGGCAATAATTAAAATCAGTTAAAAGCCTAACCCTAATTACAAAATTATACAAATGCCAAAATTAGAGCAAAGCGTTTAATTCATACTCCTTATTTAGACCTCCAGGAGTCAAGGTTCCCAACCTTCACATTGACATTTGGGTAGTTGTTTTGCCCTATCACCCCCTATTTTCAGTCGAGGGATATGTTACAATACTTGAAATCTTAATTGTGCCCCCGTATGGGCTGTATCTACAAAAGGACCTGCTACCGGATTTTCTCTCACATTCCTTTTGATGTCAGATTTGTGATCCCCAATTCTATCCTTTATCTGCCTTGTTGTCTGGCTCACATACATCAGTCCACGAGGGCATTTTATGGCTTATACAACATAAGTTGGTTTTACACAACTATTACAATGTCTCCATGACAGGCAAAGGAAGGTGCCATTTTTAGCATCACATAATTTACCCTGACGGGATGATTTTCTTGACCAATTATTTAGGAGGCTGAGAGAAAGCAATTAAGGCAGAACTTACTGCTAAGTGTTCTTTGTTGCACTTCATTGCCTTCATTTCTTTCTCTCAGCCTCCTAAATAATTGGCCAAGTTTCCACACCTGGAGGGGGGTGTTTACTGACATTGAGAGCACAGTTACCATTCCCCAGTCGTATATTTCTTTCAGGGATGATTTTCTTGGTCCCACATCAGCCCTCACCAGTCTATCGATCAACGACTGTGATCCCTTATAGGATAGCAGGGGAGGTTTTTGAAATACCTTGTACCGGATGGTAACTGAGCTCAATAAATGCTTACTTATGGAAAAACAATCCTCTGTTTTGTTGCAGAGTTAAGGTGTTAATGACAATTTTGGAATGATCCCTGAGCAGGAAAACTGGTTTTGATAAATAACTCCCTAAAACTATTCAGAAGGGTTTGTTACAGTGAGAGCTGTGAAGATGTGGAATTGTCTCCCTGAATCAGTGGTACAGGCTGATACATTAGATAGGTATAAGGAAGGGTCGGATGCTTTATTTACCAGTAGCTCCTCCCAGCAGACAGGAGGGAGCCAATGAGATTAGAGGAGGGAAAGGGGTGTTACAGGGAGAGCTGGGAAGTGAATCAGGGGTACAGGCTGATACATTAGATAGGTACAAGGAAGGGTCGGATGCTTTATTCACCAGTAGCTCCTCCCAGCAGACAGGAGGGAGCCAATGAGATTAGAGGAGGGAAAGGGGTGTTACAGGGAGAGCTGGGAAGTGAATCAGGGGTACAGGCTGATACATTAGATAGGTATAAGGAAGGGTCGGATGCTTTATTCACCAGTAGCTCCTCCCAGCAGACAGGAGGGAGCCAATGAGATTAGAGGAGGGAAAGGGGTGTTACAGGGAGAGCTGGGAAGTGAATCAGGGGTACAGGCTGATACATTAGATAGGTATAACGAAGGGTCGGATGATTTATTCACCAGTAGCTCCTCCCAGCAGACAGGAGGGAGCCAATGAGATTAGAGGAGGGAAAGGGGTGTTACAGGGAGAGCTGGGAAGTGAATCAGGGGTACAGGCTGATACATTAGATAGGTATAAGAAGGGGTTGGATGGTGTTTAGCAAGTGAGGAAATACAGGGATATGGGAGATAGCTCATAGTACAAGTTGATCCAGGGACTGGTCCTAATGAACCTCGGAGTCAGGAAGGAATTTTACCCCCTCTGAGGCAAATTAGGTTTTTTGCCATTCTCTGGATCAACTGGCAGTTAGGCAGGTTATATATAGACATACGCTTGAACTTGATGGTTGTGTGTCTTTTTTTCAACCTAACATACTATATTTCTATGTTATTATGATTTTTTTCCCAAAGCTGATGTTTATGAAAATTCTGTGGGAATGAAGTATTTTGACTCAGGACTGAATAAATAATGAATAATGAGCAATGATAATAATGTACAATGACAATAATGATAATAATATATAAAAACAGTGTTTTATTTGTAATATTAACTTGTTACCTGGTAGGCCAGGAATGTTTATTCACCAAAGCGTTGGGGTTCAATGCTTTCCTCATCCAAATCGTATGTGTCTGCACATCTGCTGCACCATTACCTGCCCCCCCCATAAGAGCTTGGTGAAAGTGACACTGATGGGGCTAAAGATGACAACTGCAAGCTACACACTATCACAACAGGTAGTAATGCAATTGTTTCATTTCAAGCCCAGCAGTTGGTTTAGAGTTTTATTCAAGACATCATGAAGAAGTGCAATTAAGTGTCTATTTGCACCAGTCGTTCCAGAGCTTCAAGCACAAGAGATCTACAGAAATGAGCATAACTTGCCCCTCTTTAATGTCAGTACAAATGGACATTTCTGGAGGCTCTGAGTGAATCCCTGATTATCTAGGAAAGACCAATAAATGTTCTGATACTCACTTATGAAATGAAAAATTTATTTATTTATGCCATAGAATAAGAAAAAGCTGAGACTTTCCAATAAGTTAAAGGATTTAATTGGCAGCAATGGTGCTCTGGATCCAGGAGTTGTAGTTGCAGACCTTGGTGTAGACACCAGGATAGTTCCTCTGGGCACATCCAATTCCCCAAGAAACAATACCCTGGAGCTGCCCATTGCACACCACGGGGCCACCAGAGTCACCCTAAAGAAAAGAGAGATTGTTATTGGACAGATCTCATAGTATTACTTATGGAAGATGGATCCTCAAGCAGATGGATATTTATTGGGGGTCCCCTGAAAACAACCATCAACATTACCCAGATAGAACATTTAACTGTTGGGCCATCAGCAAAATGGGGTGAGTTACCTGGCAGGAGTCCTTGCCACCCTCCAAGAATCCAGCACAGAACATGTTGTTGGTGATCTGCCCGGGGTAGGCACCGGAACACTGGGCGGTAGTCAGGATGGGGGCACTCAAGCACTGCAGGAGGTTGGGGTAATTGGCTGAAAATAAAAATGTAGATATTAAATATTTATGGGATAAATATCTGAGAATCACACATTTACCAAATAGATTTTCCCATACTGAGCTGTATAGTAGACATGGTACCTGACACTAGTGGATCAGCAATAACAATAATCTATGTATGTAACAGTGCAATCTGACCGTGGCTGGAGTAAGAGGTTCAGGGCCAGATTCTTACACTGCAGTATAATTATTCCTGACCAACAGAAATTGGTATTTGTTCATTACAGAATCTACATGACTTCTTCTGATAACTTACAGCCACTGGTGGAAGTGTTGCCCCAGCCAGAGATCAGGCAGCTGGAACCAGCGGCGACACAACTAGAAGGCAGAGCCACAGCATTCACATTGGAGTTAAGGGAGGCAGGAGAGGCAAGTTTGATCAACATGATGTCATTGTCGATGGTCCTGGAGTTGTAGTTGGGGTGTCTGATGACCTTGGCAGAGTTGATGAATTGTTCTGTTCCTTCACTTACGGCGATGTTGTGTTCCCCAAGCCTGACCTGGATGCTCCTTTAAAGAAAAGAAGCAGAAATACGCAGAAATGAAATGACAATGGAGAAGAGATGTTTTATTTAATTGTTTAATTCTGGAAAAACTCGGAGAATAAGCTTTAATGTGGTAAAGGAATAATAAGTAGAATTTTGTTGATTATTATATTCAGAAAGGATCTACATTTGTCTCTGTTTATGTATTATAATTACCTGTTGCAAAAAAAATCTACTTTCTTAGTTGAATAGACTCATAATACAATCTAAATGTAACAATAATAATAATAATAATTCATGATAAAGATTTCTATAGATGCATTTCCCCCCTTTTTAGGGTCCATGAGTATGTGAGTATACTGTCAAACCCCAGGTGATGGTTAGTAGGACCCTATACTTACGCTTGGTAACAGTGAGCAGCAGACACGACCCATTGATTATTGAGCAGAGACCCCCCACAGAAATGGTAGCCAGCGTTTAGGGAGACGATGTAGGGGACAGAGTTCTTGGCGCAGGTGGAACCTCCAATGATCTTATCATCATCAAAGGCAGCTGGGAAGAGAAGTCACATATTGTTTGAATTTTTATCTTCATACTAATGTAGTCATCTGTGAAACTCCAAATAGCAAAGTCATTATATTAGAAGACTGAAAACTCTCCTAAGGTAGGAGGCATTTGACAAGAGGACTCACCCACTGCTCCGAGGAGCACACAGATCAGAAGAAGTTTCATGGTGGAGATGTGTCCAAGTAGATGTTCTACAGGAGAAACTTCTGGTATTTATACCCAAACCTACAGATCAGTCCTTCACCTCTCACCTGTTTATATATAGAAGTGCAGGGTATAAATATGAGTGGCCTTGGGGGTGATGGGAATGACACAGAGGGACTCACAATCTTGTATTTTCCAGAGGATTTAAGACTTATCAGGAATGTGTTTGTGAAATTCCTTTTCTATACATGAAGCAATTTGCACTCAGTCTCACTGTTGTTCTCTAGCACTACCCAAACAGCATCAACTAATGCAAAATAGAATGGGGTTTGCAGACCTTGGGGCAGATTAATAAAATACTTTATGTATTTGCAGCACTGTAAGCCCCAGTGCGAAGAAGTTTCTATATTGGAGGCAAGTTATCAGGAGACCAAAGCATCACAGAATTTCCACAAACACTGGATACTTGTAGGCCTATTTATCAAAATTTGTATTTGTGTAATTTTCATTGTTTTCTACTTTGAATAACCTTGAATCCAATCAAATAAAACCATGACAAAAATACCAGTACCTCAAATTTCTGTTTTAATCACCATTTTTAATATATTGAAAAGCTGAAATTTTTTTAAAAACTCAAAAGACTAGAAATGAATCAATAGTTACATTTTTGCCATACGACAGCTCCCATTGACTTCTACATGACCTCTCAAGTCTCATGCTTTTTATGTTTTATTTTGGAGAAAAAAAATGTAAACCTTTTTCAAATTCATGATTTTTTTGTGCAAAATAATTCAAATTGTGAAAAAATTATGAACATTGTTAAATAACCTCCTAAGCATCACCCATGCTCAGTGGGCACCCATAGCTGCTGCAGGCTAACTTCATTCCATTAGCCATAGGCTTGCTCATGGGTAATAGTAATATGTCACTCTGAGTAACATCATTTCCAGTTGGGAAACCTAAATCTAATAATCCTGACCCCCCCCCATTACCCAGGGATACTTTGCTAGTTCCTAAGGCATGAGCAGTGGGATAACTATATGAGGCTGAGCCCCATCCCCATCAGTCCACCAGTCGGACCCTCGTGTCCCCAGCTCCCTGCCAGCTCTTAGATAGGACAGTTGCTGTGGAAGGAGGATCTCTAAAGAGGAAGCAGACTGGGCCCACTGCCCACTAACTCTGTTTCCTCTATAGCAGTGATCCCCAACCAGTAGCCCATGAGCAACATGTTGCTCTTCAACCCCTTGGATGTTGCTCACAGTGGCCTCAAAGCAGTTGCTTATTTTCAAATCCCAGGCTTGGAGGCAAGTTTTGGTTGCATAAAAAACAGTTGTACTGCCAAACAGAGCCTCAATGTAGGTTGACAATCCATATAGGGGCTACCAAATGGCCAATAACAGCCCTTATTTGGCAGCCCAAGAATATTTTCATGCTTGTGTTGCTCCCCAACTCCTTTTACTTCTGAATGTTGCTCATGGGTTGAAAAGGTTGGTTAAGCTAAGATTAACACTCCCCCCATCATGGCAATTTTCTATTATATTTAAAGAGTTCTAGAGCATTATCAGTGCTGGTGATATTCCCATATTCCCAGCTTCAATGCTTGACGTATTTTTCCTACATAAAGTTTATTACAAACATATAAATCAGCCCTTTGGTTGTACAAATAAAAGACTCAGATTGGGTGATGTGCATCAACAGCATTTTGGATGAGGTCCAATGACTGAGGCCAGAACAGGATCTGCATGTAACATATCTGCCAGCATCTCCTCAATATAATATTGACTTTTCTCCACTGATTAGAAGAAAAGCTGACAAGCACTCTGTGTCCACTGATAGGGTTAAAAGTAAAGAACTTTATTTCAACTTGTTAAAACCATCACATTTCCTGATGGGTTTCGTATCAGCAAAGGCATCGTATAGGCATTGCACTCTAATGAGCCGATCGGCTTTTTGAATCAATTTACCGGACATGACATCACTAATTACATTGTTGCAACCTGGGCAATTAACACCATTGCTACAAGCCATGCATTCTACGGCCCATATAAATATATATATTTATATTTATTGTGAAAAGAACCAAGTTGAGCATCTTTTATATTTCTCCACTGATTCCCAAAGGATCCTATAAATCTGTTTAATTGAGTCAGTTCCTGATTTACATTTTTGGCTTTTGATGATAGTAAATCTTTCTCAGGGCGCTAATATATTCCTTTCTGATAAGAGTTTAGGAGAACTTTCACTCCCTGGCTCATTCTCTGAATGTTCTACTATCAATACAATTATATCTGACGTATAAATTCACCCACTAGGTCCCTCTCTATTGGGAGTTGGCTTTCACAATGTAATATACAGTTTGTTGCAGTGGCTTTCCTATATAAACCCCTTCTAATTCTCCCATCAGAAAACAACGAATGACTCAACATAGGAGGGTGAACGCTACAGGACAAGACTCGGCTGTCTTTCTACACCTAAAAGACAAGGGACACTCCTTTGAAGATAGCAATGTCCAAATCTTGGATAAAGAAGACGCTGGTTTGAACGAAGCGTGAAAGAGGCAATTCAGGTAAAGGTGGAGAAACCATCCCTGAACAGAGGCGGGGGCCTTCGAAACCACTTGTCTGCTGTTCTAACTTTTCTGTACCCAGGCGGTTTCAGAACACTTCACACAGCCATTCATGCAACTCTCACAAATAACACTTGTATCTAGGAGTTGCATGACACATTGGTAATCCTATCACAGTAACTACACATAATTACACCTCTGTGAGTTTCACCTGTCCCCTCTTTGAAGAGTTACAATGTGCCATTGTGATTGGATTAGTGGAAGAGTTTATATGCCGAGAACGTCCCACACCAGTCAGTTGTACTGAAGAAGCTGCTCGGATGAGTAGTGAAACGTCTTCATTGATTACTCAGCAAGTCCATTTGTTTTAGAATTACTTATATTAGATATACCATGACGTGGATGAATGAAAATCTTCATAGTTATAAAAAAAACAACCTTTTCTCTACTGAAAGTCAATTGGATGTTGAGGTTATTATCATTTAATATATCCCAAAAACGGTGTCGTTTCCCAGTACCTCCAGTCCAAAGGAAGACCAGGTCATTTAGTAAAGTTTATTAGTCATATCTCGTCTGTCCCTGGCCAATCAGCAATTTCTTTTCTTTTACAGATTCTTTAGAAAATGAAAGATCTGATTAATGGATAAACTGTCAAATGATTTCCTAGTGATTCATGTTCATAAATGTACAACACAGGGACTATTTGTTATGTACTTGTTGCCACACAAATGAGTGAACTGGACTCAGGGGAAGGTATTTACCAAGATGTTATTAGGGGAGTTTTAGGTTTAGAGCAAATGGGTTTTATCAAGGGAAGAAAATTTCCACCAAATTACTTATCAGAATTCTGTAAATAAAAGCAACAAGAACTACACAAAGCTTTTTCTGCATCGGCTGCGACATCCACACGTTTCCCACATGAAAACTGCCAGTGCTTGTTCTTCCCTAGAAAAACACTTTTTGTTCTTTTGTAACTAATGAGGAGAGATCTGTGCTAGGAAATAGAATCTTTATATCCATATTGATTAATGACATAGGACTTTGATGAAGAAAAATCTTTTCCTTGCTCAAGGATCACTGGGATACAGGGAAGTTTCACCTTTGAATATATAATTCTACAAGTCTGTAGAGAAATCACGGGGCTATTTATGAGCACAAATGTAGAGGTTTTGGGGAGCCAGACCAGATGAAAATGAGGTCATCAATATAGTGACTTATGGTTGAGATAAGGATTTCTATCTCCAGAGATGTGAGTCCGCTCATTCCCACAAACCCATATACGTATAGGTTTCCATATGAGGGGGCAAAGGAAGCCTAGGAAAGCAATATACGTCTTTCCCTCAGTCTCTCAAAAAATAGAAATGCCGGGTGCAGTTTAGAGAGGTCGGCACCTCTCCCGTGTATCTGTAACAGAATTATCATGGCAAGTGAAGCAGGTGAACCCCTGCACATTTATATGTCTGACAAAGGGGCCCACTGCCGAAACATTACATCACTTGACATTATAGAAGATCAGGGGTTCGCCCCGCTTCACTTGCTATCATGTGAGGGACAAAGGAAGCCCCCATGGCAGCCCCATATCTATGGAGATAGGACACACCATTGGAATAAAAATAATTGCAGCAGAAAACTAGGGCTAAAACCAAAATTAAAACACATTCTTTGGACTATTAAGTAGAATCACATTGGCTTGAAGAGTGGGAAATGGATTAGTATATGGGCTGAATGCCCACAGTGACCCCCTTAAATCCACACTCCCAATCAATCCACGCCCCTCCTTCCTCATCCATTACTCCACCCCTTCTTCCCACCACTCCTCCTCCTCCTCTACACCCCCCCCTGTTGGCCATTGTGGCAAGTTTTTCCTGCTTTTGGGCACAATAAATAAACTATATATAAAGCAGTTATCTTACTGTATTCAAACAGTTTGACGTTCTCTGTCTCTTTAGTTCTAAGATTAGTATTAAAATATTGGTCTCTTGAGTTTAGCCATTATTTTAGTTGTAATGCTTTCTTCCAAAATGTTCTTGGTTAGTAGCATTTATTTTCCAATATAAGCTTCAGCTTTTTTTTCAGTTTGTTTTTCATATGGTTAGCATTTAGTGGAATATGGAGAACCCCAGTTTTTCTGCATCCAAACAGTGTCCATTCTGGAAAACTTAAATTCAGAGACATCAAATTGGAGTTTTACTGTATTTCTAGAGATTCTTTTCTCATAAACTCATTATTTCTCCTTTTATTGTTGCTCTCCCAATGTGTCCCATAATAATGAAGAATTCATAGAATAGGAGAATAAAGAGAGAAGGCGCACACCCTTAAATCGAACTACAGGGTGCTAATCCATAGGTGACTCCCCATAAGGGTCTCCATATCGAATTGCAAATATTAAAAATAATGGATAGCGCACCCTTTTGAAAAGCAAAATTAATTTATTACAAAAGAAGAAAAAAATAAGCAAAAATAATATACAAAACATAATTAAAAATAAAAAGGTGAGCCCAAAGCGTTTTGACCTTAAGGGTCTTCTTCAGGGGCATAAAATAAACAAAAAATCAAAAAGGCCTTTGCGTCCCATGCACCACACCACAAGCACATCAGTGCCTGGAGCTGGAACAGAGGTGAGTGCAGTGAGGGAAACAGAAGAGCGGCGCAAAACAAGTCGAGGTCTGGAGTTCAAGCAGAGTAGGTAAACAGGCCAAGGTCATAAACAGTAGATCAGAAAGCATCAACGAAGGCCACACAGCTAGGATTAGAACCAAGCAGTGAGGGAATCATTGAGCTTCTTTTTAAAGAGAGGTTTTGGAGCCAAACAAACTTGTGCGTACCAATCCCGGGCACGCGGATGCTGAACATGTTGACGATGGGCGCGCTTACGCTAAGTGTATCGATGGGAGAACACTGGGAGAACACTGGGAGAACACTGGGAGAGCAGAGGCCGGGCCTCATTTATTTCCTCCTCCCACCATTACACTCTGACAAGGAAGGGAAATCGCTTTAGGTCTCAATATGTCTGTAAAAAAACCCCTCATGTTTCTTATCATTTGGCTCATAAATCTAATATATTAATGGTGAATTGATGGTTTTATTCATCAGCATTGCTACACCTCCTTTTTCTTTAGCGCAGAAGAATATTTACATTGTCCCACCCTATGTCTGTCTGTCTCTTGACTTGAGGCTTTATCTGTTTGAGAATTCAGACTATTTACATTCCAAGAAACAGTTTAAGGGTGTTTATATCTACTGGAATGCATCTAAATAAGATTCTTCTATACAGTATGTCAAGGTTCTAAGTGACATTGAATTGTCATTGTAATTGATGAGCAGAATGAGAATGTATTAACAATGATATAGTGAAACAATGTTTCTAACCAGATACTGAGGGGAAGGTTTGTTAACATTAGAATTTGAGTTTTTACTGTGATTCAAGTAAAAGCACACAATTTCGATTAATTAAGCTCAAGTGTAAAAAATTGGCAATTATATTGGCTAAATTGTCAGATTTCTGTAGAAGACAATGGTAGGGGAAATTTCGAAGTTCAAGTTATGTTAAAATTTTGCGTTTGTTGAAAAAACTATTTTCAAGACTCACTGAAAATGAAGAGTTGAATGTTTTTAGAGTGTTCAAGTTTTTTTTTACTCTTTCAAGCAATTGGGTTTTTTATGTTTTGAATGAAAATTCACTGGAAAGCGGATAAGTGCAATTTCTTTGCGAATTTATTCAGAGATGTATGGCACGACGTGTTTCAGACCACAGGTTAATGTGCTGCAGTTTACAAAACACTAAGTGAAAGAGGCTTTTTAAGGTCATCAACCCCACTTTATTCTACATCATGTGACCAGGTGACCATCTAGTGGCCAGGTATACTTATTACACTGTAATACAAGATGCTACAGACTTGTCTATCCAAGATACCCACCATTGTGACACACATAGTAACACATGTTAGAAGTATTGTAATGTTCATGTTACGTTAGATTGAGCCTGAGACTAAACCAGAACACTCACTATATATACTGTAATTCTAAGATAAGAGTTATCATAAATCTTCCTCTAGAAATAGAAATTGAACTCAATAGCAACAAAGCGTCTTGTGTTATTTAAAGAGCTCAGAAACATTAAAAGTCTCTCTAAAAACAAAAACAGAAGCATTAACATAAATTGTATAGAATTCACACGAGAGCTAATAGTTGTAGCAGCATCTTTTCTCCCTTCAGTATTATGGAGGTACAAATTACTTTTTAATATTAACAAAATGGAATATATCATCCGTGAAATCCTCTGATATAAATACATTTTAGAAAGTAGGTTAGGCAAAGCATCATTCATGAATATTATATCAAGTTTTCTTTTCAATGTTAGACTGAGGTTTGGATTTTGTGTTTTCTGCTTGCACCTTCATCTCTTTGTATTGAGAGACTACAAGGGGCAAATTCACTAAGATGCGAAGCGCCGAAAGCTAGCGTCAATTCGCTAGCGTTTGGCATTTTCTGTACTTCGCAAATTCACTAATGAACGCTGGCGTAAATTCGCTAGTGTTACTTTGCATACTTACACCAGGCGAATTTTCGGTATCGACGTAACTACGCAAATTCACTAACTTGCGCAGTGTACTGAACGCTACCTTTTACGCTAGACTTCGCCACCTCAGACCTGGCGAAGCGCAATAGAGTAGATAGGGATTGTTTCCAAAAAAGTTGATTTTTTTTCTAAGTCCCAAAAAACGCTGGCGTGTTTTCTACATGATGGGTGATAGGCTGAAAAAGATTGAAAAATGTTTTGGGGCTCCCCTCCTTCCCCCCTACATATCCTGACTCATGGCAACTTACCTAGACAGTGGGCACATGTGTAGGGCAAAATAACATTTATATTTGCTGATTTGAAGGTTTCCTAGGCATTTGAAGTGCTGATACGTGTTCCTCCATTGAAATTTGAATTTCGCGCCGTATGCAAATGAACCATCGCTAGCGAAACTTCGCTTCGCTTGGCGAATTAACGCTAGCGCAACTTCGAAAACTTACGCTACCCCTGTGCGCAACTTCGGATTTTAGTGAATTTGCGGAGCGCTGGCGAAAATACGCCTGGTGAAGTGTGGTGACGTGCGGCGAAGTGCTGCGAAGTTGCGCCTGGCGCAACTTCGCATCTTAGTGAATTTGCCCCCAAGAGTGATCTTTGGATTTATTCTGAACTTCTGAGGGCACTGAAGTTATTTGAGTCATTTCATTCTCCTGTTGGTGTTTTAAATTTTAACTTGACTCATAAAATGATGAGAATATTCTTGGATTAGCTGGGAAATTTAGAGAAAACTTTACATGCAGTTGGTACACAATTTGGTGTGACCTGGTAAACATCCTTCTTTTCATAGAAAGTAAAACTGATTGGTCCTGAAAAATCAATATTTTTCGGCCTTCCAGATCACTGTGGGTGGATACTTTTATAAGTCTGTCAATTCGTTGTAACTAAATGATCTACACTTGGGGTTTTAATTACTAAACTCCAAATTTATCTTGTCAGGCGTTTTGGGGCAAAATCCAAATTTTTCAGTTTTTTTCTTTAAAACTCGAAATTTTTTTAAAATTTATCAAAGCTCAATGCTACAAAAAGCCCAAATCTGAAAATCAAGGTTCCTATCCTATTTGGAAGTTTCTTTAATCTGTGCTAGAATTAGCCAGAAAATCCGTCCATTATAGGCTTTTTGGGTACAATCTGAAAAATTCTAGCTTAGTTTTCGTGAAAAAGCCCCAAAAAATTGAGCAATTCAGAAAAAAACTCTGAAAAAATTGTACAATTTCTGTTTTCGCTCAATTCTATCAGGTGTTTACCCGAACCAAATAAATCAAGCTTTTTTATTAAAAAAAAAAAAGAAGTAAAATCGGGTATGGGAGTTTGTCCGTGTTTTTTTTTTTATTTAAATAATGAGATAAAATCAGATTTTAGTAAATAACACCCTTGGTAATTGCAGTCACTGGTTAACATTTTTCTTTCTATTAACGTACTTGGTGAATTTGCAAAATTGTGATTGATTATTATAATAATTGTTATTATTGATTTGATTGTTTTGGATTAGCCTCCCAAAATATGTGTCCATTCTTTAAAACTTTTCTCCTCTAAGCTTCTTCATCCCTGGCTGACGCATGGATAGTAGCACAAAACTTGGGGGTTCCCATCTTCTTCCATCACATGTGGCTCTTCAGCTTGGGCACCTCAATATTCATTGGTTTGGAGAACAATTTATTGCATTGCTTCTATAATTACTTTTACTGTCCAAGCTGAGTGTTAGATATATATATGGTAAGTCATGTATTAATATTATGTATATTATGGCTTTCATTGATTAAGCCTCACCATGTAGAGACTTTAAGAAAGAATTGCTTTTTTTTTTTTTTTTTTTTTTTAATAAAAATAAAACATTATTAAATTATTTTGTCCATAGCTCATTTAGCTTATGCAATCACCTAAAGGCACAGTCATAATCTGTAGATCATATATCATTTCAGGGAATTTAGAAAACACAGATATATTTTCTTTTATTATTATTTGTCTTGGAAGGATCATCTGCCAACTAAAACACAGTCTCCTCTTTCAACTCTTTTCATCTCTTTCAACAACTGTAGAGGTGAAGAAGGCCCTTACCCCATTCCATGAGGCCCTCAAGAATTTTCTTCTTTATATTGTTAGCCACAGCCCCCCCAAGATGTCACAATGTCATTGAAGCAGCTGAATGGGATGAGTACAAGTGTCTGTAGAAAGCTTGGAGCCCCAGGGAACATATAGATTGGAAGGAGAATCAGGAGGAGACTGGTAATTGTGGCCAAACTGGAGGGTATAGTCAATCCCAGTCACAAAGTGAAAGAGAAACTATTCTTCTTTCCCTCCAATACTCGCAAAGGTTCTAAGACTTGCCTGACTGCCAACAGTTAGGAGCCCTCTGTATGATCTAGATGGTTGTAGCCCATAGCAATCAATTACTAGGTAGCATTACTGGTCATCTGTTTAAAACCAGCAGTTCATTGGTGGGTTTATTTTCATAAACTTGAGTAAACTACCCACAAAATGCATAGAAGCAAAATCTGTAACTGTCCCGAGACAACAAGATCATCTGTGTAAATTACCCTTCAACAATGACACTTCCTGGATCGATCAAGTTGTTGGTGGGACAATGTATGGTTCCTGGTGGCTTCTTTGTGTTTCTGGCTACAGCTCCAAAGCCAACAGAGGTACAGCTACAAACAAGACTTGTCCCATTTTATGTAGGTATTAATGGACATTCCTAGAGGCTCTGAGTGATACCTCTGATTATCAGTAAAGACCGAAATGTAAACAATCTGACAGCCCACTTATTAAATAAAATATTTATTTGAAAATCCTATTTGTGCCATAGAATCAGAACCAAAAACCTAAGAGTTTCCAATAAGTCAAATGATTAATTGGCAGCAATGGTGCTCTGGATCCAGGAGTTGTAGTTGCAGACCTTGGTGTAGACACCAGGATAGTTCCTCTGGGCACAACCGATTCCCCAGGACACAACACCCTGCAGCTCTCCATTACACACCACGGGGCCACCAGAGTCACCCTACAGAAAAGAGAGATTGTTATTAGACATATCTCACATTGAGATGCATTACTTCTTATGGAAGATGAATCCTCAGGCAGACCGATAATTATTAGGGGTAACCATGAAAACAAAGTTCAGTATTTACCACCTAGAAGAATTCAGTGATGCAACATCAGAAGGATTGTGTGAGTTACCTGGCAGGAGTCCTTGCCACCCTCCAAGAATCCGGCACAGAACATGTTGTTGGTGATCTGACCGGGGTAGGCACCGGAACACTGGGCGGTAGTCAGGATGGGGGCACTCAAGCACTGCAGGAGGTCAGGATAATTGGCTAAAATATAAAAAGTTTGGATATTAAATGACTAGATATTGGCAACACTTATGTGAGATTCCCCATATTTTTTCCCCATACCGAGCTGCACAGTAGACAAGGACACAGCAAGTACAGTAACACTAGTGAATCAGCAATAAGGTACCAGAATCTGTAATGACCAGGGAATAATTAGAAGTGATTTTGTCAACGGAGCCTTAATTCTTCCTTGTAATCCACAGTTGGTGGAGATAAAGTCTCTGTGGGAGACTCATTTGTTGTTTTATATGAGTAAGTTGCAATTCATTCCCCCCATGGTTCTATCTGGTTACAAGGTGCAGCTACTAATCAGTGATTGAACATGAACATGAGCTACTGTGTTAGTAACAATGAAATGGATCTTCTGCAGAAGGGACAACACTGAGTCTTAGGTGTTCAAGGGAAACCCATAGAATCATTTACAGGCAAACTGCTCCTTCCCAAATGTCACAGAATCTTTTCATTATCTGTAATTGGAGCATTTCCCATTATTCTGGATCTTGTTCCTCCTCAAATTCAAATTAATACTAAACATGCATAGTTAATCAATAAGTACAAAATGTGAGAATATTTTTTCTTCACCCTCCATTTAAACATAAATATTAACCCATTGAGGATTCAAGAACGTTTTTAATGTCTATGACAGGGAAGTGGCTGAGTTTGGCTGAAACTGAGTGTCTAGGGGTAGAATCTTGCTGCAATATATTTATAATTATTTCCTAGGTCTCTAAAGTTTTCAGAAATGGAAATGTGTTCATTATGGAACCAACAGTATTTATTCTGATAACTTACTGCCACTGGTCAGAGTGTTGCCCCAGCCAGAGATCAGGCAGCTGGTACCGGTGTTGGCACAACTAGAAGGCAGAGCCACAGCATTCACATTGGAGTTAAGGGAGGCAGGAGAGGCAAGTTTGATCAACATGATGTCATTGTCAAGGGTCCTGGAGTTGTAGTTGGGGTGTCTGATGACCTTGGCAGAGTTGATGAATTGTTCTGTTCCTTCACTTAGGGCGATGTTGTGTTCCCCAAGCCTGACCTGGATGCTCCTTTAAGGGAAAGTAAATACACAGAAATGTAATGTCAATGAAGAAGAAAATGGATGGAGTCATTTAACATACACAGGAAAGGATATTCTATTTGGAGAATAAGCTTGGAAATTAACATGGCAAAGAAATAATTAGTATAATGTTGTTTCATATTCAGTTGTCTCAGAAAGGATTCAACTTTTTAATCACTTGATATAATTGACTATTGTAACATCAACTTTGGTGCGTCATTAAATGTTTATAAAAATGTACTTCCTGTGGAACCTGATGGTTCTGGTCATGTTATGTAGGACTCTATACTTACGATTTCCAGCAGTGAGCAGCAGACACAACCCACTGGTTAGAGATCAGAGACCCCCCACAGAAATGGTACCCGGAGTTCAGGGACACAATGTAGGGGACAGAGTTCCTGGCACAGGTGGAACCTCCAATGATCTTGTCATCATCAAAGGCAGCTGGGAAGAGAAGGTACATGAATTCTTATTGTGTAAATGTTGATCTTCACAGTAATATAGACAAATGGGTAAAATGAATAGATAAATATAAGGGCTTTTGCTCTAACATACAACAATAAAGTCTTGTAACAAATAATATAAAGATTAAGTAAGAGACATTTGGCAAAGGAACTCACCCACTGCTCCCAGGAGCACAAAGATCAGAAGAAGTTTCATGGTGGAGATGTGTCCAAGTAGATGTTCTGCAGCAGAAACTTCTGGTATTTATACCCAAACCTATAGATCAGCCCTTCACCTCTCACCTCTATGTATTTAAATAGAAGTAAAAAGTATGAATATGAGTGGCCTTGGGGGGTGGTGGGAATGACACAGAGGGACTCACAATCTTTAACATTTTCCAGAGGATTTTAGGCTTATCAGGAATGTGTTTGTGAAATTCCTTGTCCATACATGAAGCAATTTGTACTCAGTCTCACTGTGTTTCAACATATTTCACTATTATTTCTGCACAGGGGGGTAGAGAATAAAATATAAAAATATATCCATTAATCAATGGTATTTTAACTTCCCACTGGACTTAAACATTGGAAGAAATAAGAGAATTGTGAAGCAAAACCTCTAATTTGAAAGTGGAAACATTCCAGACAATAAGACCTTCATTGACCCTGTTTCCTATTTAATTAGATAATCTGGTACCTCTATATAGTAACTCTGTTGTTTTGCAAATTGCCCCCCCCCTATTTCTTCTTTGACTCTCACCTCATATATGTTCATATCAGATGTTGATGTTGATAAGATTATCTAACAGCTACAGACATTATGAACAGCTGTATCCCCTCCTATTCATATTCCAGTCTCTTATACAAATTAATGCATGGTTGCTAGGGGAATTAGGACCTTAGCTGCTGAAATTGCAAACTGGAGAGCTGATGAATAAAAAGCCAAATAACTCAAAAAAAAAATAAGAAATGAAAACAACTGCAAAATACAAATTTTTCGGAATTTATTATACTCCGAGGATGGAAAAAGTCAGAATCTGAAAATTTGGCATCTCAGACCTGCTGAGGTTGCATATAAGTCGATTGATCTGCACTGGGTTTCGTGCAAATATCCAAAGATTTTAGGATTTTTGGCCAAAAATCTGAAAAAATATGATTGCGTGGAAAATCATAAAAATATGTATGATTCGTATTTTTCATGATTTTGGTTTTTTTTCTCCCTCAAACAAAATTTTCGGGATAGTGTATTAATAAATAATGCAAAAAAACCTGTGCAGAATTGTCCGGCGTTTTCTTCCGAAAATATTGAGAAGAACAGTAACATCATTTCCAGTTGGGAAACCTAAATCTAATATAGGGGATTTTGCATTCTAGAGCAGGGGTGTCCAAACTGCGGCCCGAGGGCCATATGCATATGAATGTGGCCCAGTTTAAAACGCTCGGTTCCCGAGGAAATAGGAGGAGGGGGGACTCTGCCCATTGCCCAGTTAGTAATAATAATATAATAATAAGTCTATTTAATATCCAGGTGTCCCATATTCAAGTGTATCGCTCCATCTAGTTATCCAACTGGTATTGTAGTTCTTTTCTGTGTATTTCCTTTACTTTTACAAATCAAACATGTTTGTGTATTTCATGTGTGGCCCCAGACAATTTTTCTTTTTCCGATGGGGCCCGGCAAGCCAGAAGTTTGGACACCCCTGTTCTAGAGCAACCCCATTTTGTATTAACCCAGCATAGACAGAGTGTGAATAACTTGGACATTAATTGTAGACTGTATTCCACAAATAAAGTAGTTCAGTATATGAAAGCATTCTGAACTAGACTGTCATTCAAGCAATAAGAAACTCTCATTCTTTTACTCTCACTCTTTTACCATAAGAGAATGTTGTTCTGACCCTCCCCCCTCATTACCCAGGATTCAAGAGTTCTAGAGCATTATCAGTGCTGGTGATATTCCCATATTCCCAGCTTCAATGCTTGACGTATTTTTCCTACATAAAGTTTATTACAAACATATAAATCAGCCCTTTGGTTGTACAAATAAAAGACTCAGATTGGGTGATGTGCATCAACAGCATTTTGGATGAGGTCCAATGACTGAGGCCAGAACAGGATCTGCATGTAACATATCTGCCAGCATCTCCTCAATATAATATTGACATTTCTCCACTGATTCCCAAAAGGATCCTATAAATCTGATGAATTGATTCAGTTCTTGATTTACATTTTTGGCTTTTGATGATAGTAAATCTTTCTCAGGGCGCTAATATATTCCTTTCTGATAAGAGTTTAGGAGAACTTTCACTCCCTGTCTCGTTCTCTGAATGTTCTACTATCAATACAATTATATCTGACGTATAAATTCACCCACTAGGTCCCTCTCTATTGGTAGTTGGCTTTCACAATGTAATATACAGTTAGTTGCAGTGGCTTTCCTATATAAACCCCTTCTAATTCTCCCATCAGAAGAAATAGGAAATAAATATAAAATAAATTAAAAAAAAAGAAATTTTGTCTGCTGAAAGCCAATTGGATGTTTATTATATTCCAAAAACGGTGTAGTTTCTCAGTACCTCCAGTCCAAAGAAAGACCACATCATTCTGTAAAGTGTATTAGTCATATCTCGTCTGTCCCTGGCCAATCAGCAATTTGTTTTTATTCTATAAGTTCTTTAGAAAATAAAATATCTTATTAATGGGTAAACTGGCAAATGCTTTCCTAGTGATTCATGTTTATAAATGTAAAACACAGGGACTATTTGTTATGTACTTGTTGCCTCTTAATGTAAATGTGATTCTCTCAGATAAATATGTGGATCCCAGTGGGAGATGCAGGAAGAATCTTATGATGACTGGTTCTAACAATATTCATATGAATTAACTGGACTCAGGGGAAGGTATTTACCATGATGTTATTACAGGTTTTTAGGTTTAGAGCAAATGGATTTTATCAAGGGAAAAAAATTTCCACTGATACCAAATTACTTATCAGAATTCTGTAAATAAAAGCAACAAGAACTACACAAAGCTTTTTCTGCATCGGCTGCGACATCCACACGTTTCCCACATGAAAACTGCCAGTGCTTGTTCTTCCCTAGAAAAACACTTTTTGTTCTTTTGTAACTAATGAGGAGATATCTGTGCTAGGAAATAGAATCTTTATATCCATATTGATTAATGACATAGGACTTTGATGAAGAAAAATCTTTTCCTTATTTTGGGATCACTGGAATAAAGGGAAGTTTCCCCTTTTAATATATTATTCTGCAAGTCTGTAGAGAAATCACGGGGCAATTTACAAGCACAAGTGAAGGTCCTAGAGGTTTTGGGGAGCCAGACCAGATGAAAATGAGCTCATCAATATAGTGACAAATGGTTGTGATAAAGATAATGAAGAATTCATAGAATAAGAAGGATTATCTCGGAACAATACGTCTTTTATGGATCATCCAAATGAAGTCCAGTCTGAATGATATGTATATGTTAAATTTCCAAGGAATTTTGTATTGAATCAAATAATCTGACTACTGAAATTGGAGTGATGTCTGAGTATTAGAATTGCCCAGTTTTTGTGTCATCTACATTACTTAATAAATTATTGGAATCACAGAATTGAATTGGCTCTCAACCCTGTTTCATGAAGGGAAGTATAAAAAGTAGAGTTTTGTTGGATTAAAGTATATCCAAGATGGATTGGTATAAAGAAATCAGAAAATACTTCAAGTATTTTCATTATAGAAAACAAGCAATTAGTAATATGAGAACTAAATATAAAATAAGCAAATTAAATCATGACAAAAATCATAATAATAATACAGAAAATCATGAATCAATAACATTGAGATTCAGCATTCAAAAACGATTTGCATCACAAAACCAATAGGCTAGAATATAATTTATGAATTATAATGAATGATTGGAACATTTAAGAATATTGCTGAATTTAACTCTTTCTTCAGAGTCCAATGTTTAAAAGAAAATTTTCCATTTAGATAAGAACTTAAAGCGATTATGTATACTTTCAACTCTATAACTAATTGTCTCATTAGTGTAAAGAGATTTTAACTCAATTAAAACCTCATTTAAGGAAGGTAAATATTTTTCTATCCACTTTTTAAAAACAACTCTCCGAGCTCCAGCAAAAACCAACTTTATAAATTTAGACATGTGGGCAGCACTAAAATCTTTAGCTTTTCGTACTAATAATATTAAATCGATAGAACTTGTCAACCCCAAAAGGGAATCTTGTGGAGATAGAGAAATCTTTGAATGTAAAACATTACTTTCATTCAGTCATTTTTAATATCTGTCCAGAAATGTGTCATTTCTTTACATTCCCAAAGTAGATGGAATGAATTTGGAGAGGGACATTCGCATTTTTTGAAAGTTGCTGAGGAATTTAGCATTTTGTGATTTAAAATTAAAAGCTTTGTATGTCAAATGAATTAATCTATAGATTTGTTCTCTCCACACTTCAAACTATTGATAGAAATTGTGAAATTGTCATCTTTAACTTCTTTTTGTAAATCGATGGACCACTTTTTTGCCATTTTTATTTTGAAAATGTTTTATTTGATTTTCATATTAAACAAGTAATAACATTATGACAGCAAATATTATGCAGATGAAGAAAGACATGTATTCAATATGATGGCATAGTGAGATTGAAAACGGAATACAATTTTAAGAGACAGACAACAATAAAGTGAAAATAGCAAAAATTAACTAAGCCAGTGGAAGTAAACACATTGAAAGAAAGAAAAATGTCCATTCGTTGACTGGAATGTCTGAACGCGTAACTTACTAATGAAGAAACCGTCCTATTTGTTTACCTGAATTAGAATTACAAGCTTCAAGATAAGGAGACCAACTCAGTTTAAAAGAGTCAATGGAATTATTCCCTTTGGTTTTGGATAATAAGGCTTCTTGCCAACTAAGCTGGTTCATAAAAGAAATAGCAGCTGCTAACGAGGGGGGGTCTTTATGTAACCAAGAATTAAATAAAGCTTTCTTGGAAGCAGCTAGGAAAAAAACTGTCAAAAATGTATCTTCATGGGAAATAAAATTTGTGTTAGGAACTGAAGAACATACCATATTATCCAGATGCAAAAAAACAAAGCACGGAGACAATTTAATCTGTATCTTCAAATGATAATTCAAAAAACCAAAGATTTCCCTCCAATATAGGACAATCTTTGGACAGGACCATAGATAATGGAAAAGTGATACATTAATTTCATCACATTTAGGGCAATATGAAATAGGGCTATTAGAGGAATTTTTTGAAAACAGTTTCCCATAGCCTAGATGGGCAAGCTTAAAATGTTGTATCCTCCAATTCTCTGCTAAAATTAATTTATTATAATCCCTAATCGATTTGACCAAATCTGAGGGAGTTATTTGACAATGTAAAAATTCAGACCATTTAGAGGAAGGTTTCGATAACGGGTGTGAATCTGAACTATAATTATTCCAAAATCGTTTAGAAAGAGAGCTAATAGAGATCAAACCAGGGAATTCCAAAAACTCTGTCAAATCGTCTGCAAGCTTGTGCTCAGCTAAAACCAGGTTGTTATTATTATGTAGCAGAGAAAGGCCACATTGACACGCTAAATAATAATATCTAGCAGAATCCCCAAGCTTGTATTGTTCTTTGAGATTTGACCAGGGCATTAAGGTTTTCTTAAGTAGATTAAATATATCTTTTACCAAAACCAGTGACTTTCTCTTAATTGAAAATATAAAAGTATCCGACTTTTGATAATCTGAAGGTTTGAGTAAGAGTTTGGCTGGCATGTAAGGGGTTACTGTATAGCTATACCCATGACGAGAGAATAAATGTTTCCAAACAAATATAGAGCCGCGATAGATAGGATTCCTCTTAAATTTGTAAATTTGTTGCCTTGAGAGATCCACTCAATAAGATATCTGGTGAAGGCTGATAAATTAAAAGCTCTGAAATCAGGAAGGTTTAATCCTCCAAGCTTAACTGGAGCTCTCACTTTATAGAGGGCAATGTTTGCCTTTTTACCATTCCAAATAAATTTAGTTAAAGCCGAGTCAAGTTTCTTGATATCACAGTGCTTTATAAGCAAAGGGAGATTAATCAATGGATATATTAGCTTGGGAAATCTCAAGGATTTTAAAAAAAGCGTGCGTCCTTTAATATTAAGGGGAGAATTGGCCCATTTTTCACACATGGAAAAGACCTTTTGACAGGCTGGGGTAATATTCAAAGAATATAAATTATTGAGATCTGAAGGAATTATTAATCCTAAGTATTTAATTTGATTCTTTGGGTTTTTAAGTTGGAATTTCTTAAGTAGTGAATTGGAAAACAAACCATATATATTCATTATTTCCGATTTCTCAGCGTTAATTTTCTAACCAGAAAAAGACTGAAAGTCTTGAAATAAATCAAAAACAACCTTTAGTGAAGACTTAGGATTTTTTAAAATTAATAATAAATCATCAGCAAAGGCTAATACCTTAAGATGTCTATTATTAATAGTAATTCCTTTAATTAACTTGGATTGTTCAAGGGAACGAATTAAAGGTTCTAATGCAATATTAAATAAAAGGGGCGACAAAGGACAGCCCTGTCTCGTCCCTTTAAATATATCAAAAGGTGACGACCTAGCTCCCCCCAAAAATACTTGAGTTCTGGGATTTTTGTAAAGATATTTGATGTATTGGAAGAAGGGGCCCGTGATACCGAATTTTTTAAGGCAAAAAAATAGATGTTCCCAGGTAATATTATCAAACGCTTTTTCAGCATCAATACCAAGAATAGAGCTAGGAATTTTGTGTTTTTTGGCGTAATATAAAATATGAATCAGAGCTTTAATATTTTTAACTCCTGATCTATTCTTAATAAAACCATTTTGGGCCTCGGAGATTATAGAGGGAAGAATTAAAGAAAGCCTATCAGCAAGGACCTTAGATAGTATCTTGATATCTCGGTTTAATAGGGAAATAGGTCTATAGGAGGAAGGAAGGGATGGATCTTTGTCTTTTTTCGGGATAACTCTAAGATTTGAAATTTTACTAGAAGGTAGACTTTTTCCAAAAAATAGTACCTCATTAAATAAGTTTGTCAGAAAAGGTGATATTTTATCCTTCATAATTTTGTAAAAAGAGGGAGTAAGGCCATCAGGGCCACCTGTCTTTGCTGTTTTCAGATTCTTAATAATAGTGGACACTTCCACAAGAAACCCATCTTAATGGTCCAGAGAATGTATGGTTGAAAAAAGATTGGAAAAGCCTTAATGACTTGGTCAAAACTCAAAGAACAATACAAGCTTCAGGATTCTGACAGATACTATTATTTAGCATGTCAATGTGGTCTTTCTCTGCTCCATAATAATAAAAACCCTATTTCATCCTGTCCTAAATGTGATGAGACTAATGTGTCACTTTTTCATTATTTATGGTCTTGCCCAAAGATTGATATATATTGGAGGGAAATTTTTGGGTTTTTGAATTATCAATTGAAGATAAGGATTAAATTGTCTCCGTGCTTTGCTTTTTTGCATCTAGATAATGTAGTGTTTCCTTCAGTTCCCAACACAAATTTTATTTCCCCTGAAAATAAATTATTGACAGTTTTTTTTCTAGCAGCTTCCAAGAAAGCTTTATTTAATTATTGGTTACTAAAAGAACCCCCTTCATTAACAGACATTATTTCTTTTATGAACCAGCTTAGTTGGCAAGAAGCCTTATTAACCAAAACCAAAGGAAATAATTCCATTGACTCTTTTAAACTGATTTGGTCTCCCTTTTTTGAAGCTTGTTATTCTAATATAGGTGATCAAATAGGATGGTTTCTCAATTTATAAGATGAACTTTCAGACATTCCAGTCAATGAATGGACATTTTTCTTTATTTCTTTCAGTATGTTTACATCCACTGGCTTAGTTCATTTTAGTTAGTTGTTGTCAGTCTCATTAAATGGTGTTTAGTTTTTAATAATTTTATGCCATTGTATCGATTATAACTTGTCTTTCATCTGCATAAAATTTGCTGTCATACTGTTATTATTTGTTTATCATGAAAATCAAATAAAATATTTTCAAAATATCCAGGGTCCAGACATGGGCCTCATTCAGTTCCTCCTCCCACCATTACACTCTGACATGGAAGGTAAAACCATTTTATGTCCCATCCAGGTCCTGATTTACATAACAGGCACCCCTAGGCCCGCTTTCATTCGTTGCCCTTTCCCCTCGCTTTTTTTCAATCAAATTTTCACCATCAGGACCAGAGCATTGGGGATTGGCGTACAGGAAATTTTAAAAACTATCGTATTTGCTGTGCCGCCCCAGTGTTTCTAAACCAATGTGGGTGTGGTTGGACAGCATGTCGCCCTCTAAAACCCTCATGTTTCTTATCATTTGGCTCATAAATCTAGTATATCATTGGAGAATTTATGTTTTTATTCATCAGCATTGCTACACCTCCTTTTTCTTTAGAGCAGAAGAATATTTACATTGTCCCACCCTATGTCTATCAAATGGGTCTCTTGACTTGAGGCTTTATCTGTTTGAGAATTCAGACCATTTACATTCCAAGAAACAGTTTAAGGGTGTGTATCTACTGGAAGCATCTAAATAAGATTCTTCTATACAGTATGTCAAGGTTCTAAGTGACATTGAATTGTCATTGTAATTGATGAGCAGAATGAGAATGTATTAACAATGATATAGTGAAACAATTAAAGATTAACTGGTGAACTCTGCAATATTAAAGTTTCTAAATGTGTACTGGAATTGGAATTTTGGAGTTTTTACTGTAATTCAAGTAAAAACACACAATTTTGATTCTTGGGGTTGAGTTTCCCTTGAAATTTATTCAAGATGTATTAAGTGCAAAAAAGCTGAAATGTAAAGCTAAACGCTGCCAGATTTCTGTAGAAGACAAAGGGAAGGGACATTTTGAAGTTCAAGTTATGTTAAAACTTTTAGTTTGTTGAAATAATATTTTCAAGATTCCAAAAAAAAAAATGAGTTGAATGTTTTCAGAGTGTTCAAGTTTTATTACACTTTTAAGCAATTGAGTTTTTATGTTTTGAGTTTTTTCAAATAAAACAACTATATATACTATAATGAAATAATGAAATTCCACCAGAGAGCAGATAGGTGCAATTTCTTTGTGCATGGACCACAGGAGTCCTTCTTCTGCTGCAGTTTACAGAACACTGAGTGAAAAAGAGGCTTTTTAAGGCCATCAACCCCCACTCTATTCCATGTGACCAGGTTACCAGCTTCATCTAATGGCCAGGTTGTAATGGCTTATTACACTGTAATACAAGATGCTACAGACTTTGAGTGAAGGATTCGACCATCGAATGGGCTACTTCAACCTTCGACTACGACTATTGAAGGATTCGAACTAAAAATCGTTAGACTATTCGACCATTCGATAGTCGAAGTACTGTCTCTTTAAAAAAAAATTCGACCCCCTAGTTCGGCAGATAAAAGCTACCGAAGTCAATGTTAGCCTATGGGGAAGGTCCCCATAGGCTTGCCTAAGTTTTTTTGATTGAAGGATATTCCTTCGATCGTTGGATTAAAATCCTTCGAATTGTTCGATTTGAAGGATTTAATTGTTCGATCGAATGAATAATCCTTCGATCGTTCGATCGAATTTTCTGCGCTAAATCCCTCGACTTCGATATTCGAAGTCGAAGGATTTCATTTCCTAGTCGAATATCGAGGGTTAATTAACCCTCGATATTCGACCCTTGGTAAATCTGCCCCATAGTTACACATGTTAGAAGCATTGTAATGTACAACCTTCAAAAGTAAGTATTCCCTACCATCAGGTGGAGTTCAGTCCATTGTTATATTGTCCATACATTGTATCAGTGGAGCCAGATAGTAGCATCATTCTGTAAAAAGTATTAACAAAATATTACCAAAACAGAGAGAGATACACTAAGGGCTCTGGAGAGAAATTAAATTATTGTGATCAAAAAGGCAGACAAAGGCGGTAGTATTGTAGTCCTCAATTAGGAGTGTTACATAAAACAAATGGTCAACAAGCTTAAAAAGCCTCTTTCATTCAGTGTTCTTTAAACTGCACCAGAAGAAGGGCCCCTGTGGTCCAAAACATGTAGTGCCATACACTTCTGAATAAATTCACTAACAAACTGCACTTATTTGCTCTCCAATGGATTCTCATTATTTCATGTTAAACTGTATTTAGCCTGGACTTGGCAAATTGAGATCACCATTAGACTGAGCAAGAGACTAAACCAAAACACTCCAGTGGCCTCAAAGAACTGTTTATTTTACACTATTTATACTAAAACTATAAGATTAGCGCTTTGATAAAGCTTCTTTTATGAATATCAATAGAAATAGAACTCAATAACAACAAAGAGCTCAGAAACTAATCATAAGTCTCGCAAGAAACAAAAACGAAAGCAGTAAAATAAATTGTATAGAATTCACCTGAGTGATAATAGTTGTAGCAGCATCTTTTTTCCCTTGAGCATTATGGAGGTAAAAAATACTTTTTAAATAGAAACAAAATGGAATATGGAATCCATAAATCCCTCCATATATATATATATATAACTACATTTTAGAAAGTAAGTAAGGCAAAGCATCATTAATGAAGACTATATCAAGTTTTCTTTTCAGTTTAGACTTAGGTAGGATTTTGTGTTTTCTGCTTGCACCTTCATCTCTTTGTATTGAAAGACTAGAAGGGGCAAATTCACTACCCTGAAGAGTTGCGCTAGCGCAGGCTTCGCAACACTTCGCCAGGGCGCCGCTAATTCACTAAAAGCCTGGGAAAGCTTCATAAAATAAAATAGAGTTGTTATATTGCCCTACACATGTGCCCACTGTATACTTTAGGTGCCAAATGTAGGGAGGAAGGAGGGTAACTCCAAAAAAAATTTTCAGCCTATCACCCTTAAAAAAGGAAAATACGCCACCGTTTTTGGGACTTAGAAAAAATTTAAACTTTTTTTGAAGTAATCCCTATCTATTCTATTGAACTTCGCCTGGTCTGAGGTGGTGAAGGTGAATCTGGCGCAAGAGGTAACGTTCCGTAAAATGCGCAAGTTAGTGAATGAGGTAGTTACGTACCTTCGCCATAGCGCAACTTCGCCTGGCCAAAGGGTGTGAAGTAGCGCTAGAGTATGTCCACTTTGCTAGTGAATTTATGCCAGCACCCGTTAGTAGATCGGCGAAGTAACAAAATGACGTCACGCTGGCGAATTTGCGCTAGCGTTAGGCGCTTTCGCACTTTAGTGAATTTGCCCCGGAGAGTGATCTTTGGCTTCATTATGAGATTTCTCTGAGCACTGAAAATGGTTTAGGCATTTTAAGTTGACTCATAAAATCATGAGCTACTTCAGGATCCTCAGAGGAACAGGTTTCTGCATGTAAGAATATTCTTGGATTAGCTGGGAAATTTAGAGAAAGGTTTACAATCAGCTAGTGCATAATTTGGTGTGACCTGTTAAACATCTTTCTTTTCATAGAAGTAAAACTGAATGGTCCTGAAGTATCAATATTATTTGGCCTTCCAGATCAGGATCGATCCTCTTATAACGTTTCTCTCCACAGACAGCACTCCAAATTCTTGATTAAAATTTGCCTTTATTTATTTCATCTTGGGGCAGCATAAGCATGCAACATTTCGAGTGGCACTCCACTCCTTATCAAGCCACTCAAAACGTTGCATGCTTATGCTGCCCCAAGATGAAATAAATAAAGGCAAATTTTAATCAAGAATTTGGAGTGCTGTCTGTCTGTGGAGAGAAACGTGTTCAAATTGGAGCCTTGGTGAACAGGTTATTTGACGTGGACCCATATCCTGGAAAGTAAATTGTAGAGTTAGTTCTGTTTGTTTGGAATTTTTACATGGATCCTCTTATAAGCCTGTTATTTTGTTTTTATTTTTCTAAATAGTCTAAACTTGGGGGGGTTATTTACTAAACTCCGAATTTATCTGGTCAGGCTTTTTGTGGCAAAACACTAATTTTTAAGTTTTTTTTTAAAACTCAGCATTTTACGAGATGTATTAAAGTTAGTTGCTGCAAAAAGCCCAAATCCAAAAATTGCCATCTCAGACCTCCCGAGGTTGTGTATAAGTCAATGGCAGAGGTCCCTATCCTATTTGGAAGTATCTATGGCCTGTGCTGGAATTAGTCCATCCATTTTGGGCTTTTGGGAAAAATTCGGGTTTTACAGGAAAAAGCCTGAAAAAAAATCAAGCGATTCAAGGAAAAAACCCTGAAAAATGTAAGATTTTGGTTTTTGCTCGATTTTATCAGGTTTTTACCCCAACCAATTAAATCAAGCTTTTTTAATAAAAAAAAAAGGTAACATCCAGTATGGGTATTTGGTTGAGGTTTGTTAATTTTAATAATGAGATAAAAGTGGATTTTACTAAATAACCCCCTTGGTGATGGCAGTCACTGTTTAACCTTTTTTTTATTGAATTTTCAAAATTGTGATAAAATGTAATTTATTATTGATTTGCATCCCCAACATTTTTTTTTTCCTAATGAAAGAAACTTTAAATAACTCATCAGGCCGTCTGGTGGTGAAAACCAAATACAAAGTATAAACAGTCACATCAAGAGGATGAGGTAATAACACTTTATCTTATTATTATGGTCAATGCTTTATGCAGTAGTTGATCAGTTTACTGAATTTCATGCCGCAAAACTTTTCATCCTTCTCCTCTAAGCTTCTTCATCCCTGGCTGAAGAATGGACAGTAGCACAAAACTTGGTGGTTCCCATCTTCTTCTATTACTTGTGGCTCTTCAGTCTGGGGACCTCAATATTCATTGGTTTGGAGAACAATTTATTGCATTGCTTCTATAATTACTTTCATTGTCCAAGATGAGTGTTAGATATATATATATATGTATTGTAAGTCATATATTAATATTATGTCTTGCTTTCATTGATTAAGCCTCACAGTTTGCATACCATGTAGTGACTTCAAGAAAGAATAGTTTTTTTCAGAAAAACAAAAAGCTATCAAATGATTTTGTCCAGATAGTTCAGTCATTTCATTTCCAGCTTATGCAATCACCTAAAGGCACAGTCATAATCAGTAGATGATATATAATTTCAGGGAGTTTAGAAAACACAGATATATTTTCCTTTATTATTATTTGTCCTGGAAGGATCATCTGCCTACTAAGACACAGTCTCCTCTTTAAAACTTTTTAACAACTGTGGAGGTGCAGAAGGCCCTTACCCCATTCCATAGGGCCCTCAAGAGTTCTCCACTTTATATTGTTAGCTCCAGCCCAAGATGTCACAATGTCATTGAAGCAGCTGAATGGGATCAGTACAAGTGCCTGAAGAAAGCTTGGAGCCCCAGGGAACATATTGAAAGGGAGGAGAATCAGGAGGAGCCTGCTAATTGTGCCCAAACTGGAGGTTATGGTCACTCCCTGCCACAAAGTGAAAGAGAAACTATTCAGTTGACCAGGAAAGTTGCCTGACTTGCTTATCAAGGCAGAAGAGACCTGAAGCTCCAATTACACAGAGTGATCAGACTTTTACCTGACCATCTGCAAGACACTCAAAAGGAGACTGTCACCATTGTCATCCCCGTTTGTGAACTCCAGTGTGCCAACTATCAGGATACTGGCAAACACACAAGTGTGTGTAGCCTCTCTTGTGTTAAACTGTTCACCAAGGGGAATCACTTCAGGAAGCTGAACTCCCTGGGATATTAATAACTCGTAGAAGGGACTTTGTGTAGAGAAGTGAACTGCACCTTTTAGTATCGCACTTAGAGTTACATTGAAGGACCATGATGTGAAGGACACTTTATCATTATGTTCCAGGTTTTCCAGTCTCTCCCTCCAATGCTAGCAAGGGTTCTCAGATTTGCCTGACTGCCAACAGTTAGGAGCCTTCTGTATGCTGTAGATGGTTGTAACCCATAGCAATCAATTACTAGGAAGCATTACTGGTGATCTGTTCAAAAAACCAGCAGTTCATTTGTGGCAATTTGAGACGAGCGAATTTTTTCACCGAGTTTAGCTGCGGAAATGACGCCCATAGACTTTAGTGCATTTTGGCAAATTTTTGCCGGTTGTGAAGTTTTGGCAAAGTGAAACGGGTCAAATTCACCCATCCCTGTTGGCTATAGTTTGCTAAATATGGATCAGAAGTAAACTACCCACAAAATGCATAGATGCAAAATCTGTAACTGTCCCGAGACAACAAGATCATCTCTGCAAATTCCCCTGCAACAATGACACTTACTGGATAGATCAAGTTGTTGGTGGGACAATGTATGGTTCCTGGTGGCTTCTTTGTGTTTCTGGCTACAGCTCCAAAGCCAACAGAGGTACAGCTACAAACAAGACTTGTCCCATTTTATAAAAGTATGAATGGACATTCCTAGAGGCTCTGAGTGATACCCCTGATTATCATTAAAGACCCAAATGTAAACAATCTGACAGCCCACTTATTAAATAAAATATTTATTTGAAAATCCTATTTGTGTCATAGAATCAGAACCAAAACCTAAGAGTTTCCAATAAGTTAAAGGATTAGTTGGCAGCAATGGTGCTCTGGATCCAGGAGTTGTAGTTGCAGACCTTGGTGTAGACACCAGGATAGTTCCTCTGGGCACAACCGATTCCCCAGGACACAACACCCTGCAGCTCTCCATTACACACCACGGGGCCACCAGAGTCACCCTACAGAAAAGAGAGATTGTTATTAGACATATCTCACATTGAGATGCATTACTTCTTATGGAAGATGAATCCTCAGGCAGACCGATAATTATTAGGGGTAACCATGAAAACAAAGTTCAGTATTTACCACCTAGAAGAATTCAGTGATGCAACATCAGAAGGATTGTGTGAGTTACCTGGCAGGAGTCCTTGCCACCCTCCAAGAATCCGGCACAGAACATGTTGTTGGTGATCTGACCGGGGTAGGCACCGGAACACTGGGCGGTAGTCAGGATGGGGGCACTCAAGCACTGCAGGAGGTCAGGATAATTGGCTAAAATATAAAAAGTTTGGATATTAAATGACAAGATATTGGCAACACTTATGTGACACAGCAAGTACAGTAACACTAGTGAATCAGCAATAAGGTACCAGAATCTGTAATGACCAGGGAATAATTAGAAGTGATTTTGTCACAGTTGGTGGAGATAAAGTCTCTGTGGGAGACTCATTTGTTGTTTTATGTGAGTAAGTTGCAATTCATTCCCCCCATGGTTCTATCTGGTTACAAGGTGCAGCTACTAATCAGTGATTGGACATGAACATGAGCTACTGTGTTAGTAACAATGAAATGGATCTTCTGCAGAAGGGACAACACTGAGTCTTATGTGTTCAAGGGAAACCCATAGAATCATTTACAGGCAAACTGCTCCTTCCCAAATGTCACAGAATCTTTTCATTATCTGTAATTGGAGCATTTCCCATTATTCTGGATCTTGTTTCTCCTCAAATTCAAATTAATACTAAACATGCATAGTTAATCAATAAGTACAAAATGTGAGATTATTCTTTCTTCACCCTCCATTTAAACATAAATATTAACCCATTGAGGATTCAAGAACATTTTTGATGTATATGACAGGGAAGTGGCTGAGTTTGGCTGAAACTGAGTGTCTAGGGGTAGAATCTTGCTGCAATATATTTATAATTATTCCCCAGGTCTCGAAAGTTTTCAGAATTGGATATTTGGGAATTAACAGTATTTATTCTGATAACTTACTGCCACTGGTCAGAGTGTTGCCCCAGCCAGAGATCAGGCAGCTGGTACCGGTGTTGGCACAACTAGAAGGCAGAGCCACAGCATTCACATTGGAGTTAAGGGAGGCAGGAGAGGCAAGTTTGATCAACATGATGTCATTGTCAAGGGTCCTGGAGTTGTAGTTGGGGTGTCTGATGACCTTGGCAGAGTTGATGAATTGTTCTGTTCCTTCACTTAGGGCGATGTTGTGTTCCCCAAGCCTGACCTGGACGCTCCTTTAAGAGAAAGTAAATACACAGAAATGTAATGTCAATGAAGAAGAAAATGGATGGAGTCATTTAACATACACAGGAAAGGATATTCTATTTGGAGAATAAGCTTGGAAATTAACATGGCAAAGAAATAATTAGTATAATGTTGTTTCATATTCAGTTGTCTCAGAAAGGATTCAACTTTTTAATCACTTGATATAATTGACTATTGTAACATCAACTTTGGTGCGTCATTAAATGTTTATAAAAATGTACTTCCTGTGGAACCTGATGGTTCTGGTCATGTTATGTAGGACTCTATACTTACGATTTCCAGCAGTGAGCAGCAGACACAACCCACTGGTTAGAGATCAGAGACCCCCCACAGAAATGGTACCCGGAGTTCAGGGACACAATGTAGGGGACAGAGTTCCTGGCACAGGTGGAACCTCCAATGATCTTGTCATCATCAAAGGCAGCTGGGAAGAGAAGGTACATGAATTCTTATTGTGTAAATGTTGATCTTCACAGTAATATAGACAAATGGGTAAAATGAAAAGATAAATATAAGGGCTTTTGCTCTAACATACAACAATAAACTCTTGTAACAAATAATATAAAGATTAAGTAAGAGACATTTGGCAAAGGAACTCACCCACTGCTCCCAGGAGCACAAAGATCAGAAGAAGTTTCATGGTGGAGATGTGTCCAAGTAGATGTTCTGCAGCAGAAACTTCTGGTATTTATACCCAAACCTATAGATCAGCCCTTCACCTCTCACCTCTATGTATTTAAATAGAAGTAAAAAGTATGAATATGAGTGGCCTTGGGGGGTGGTGGGAATGACACAGAGGGACTCACAATCTTTACCATTTTCCAGAGGATTTCAGGCTTATCAGGAATGTGTTTGTGAAATTCCTTGTCCATACATGAAGCAATTTGTACTCAGTCTCACTGTGTTTCAACATATTGCACTATTATTTCTGCACAGGGGGGTAGAAGATAAAATATAAAAATATATCCATTAATCAATTGTATTTTAACTTCCCACTGGACTTAAACATTGGAAGAAATAAGAGAATTGTGAAGCAAAACCTCTAATTTGAAAGTGGAAACATTCCAGACAATAAGACCTTCATTGACCCTGTTTCCTATTTAATTAGATAATCTGGTACCTCTATATAGTAACTCTGTTAATTTTGTAATGGGCCCCCCTATTTCTTCTTTGACTCTCACCTCATATATGTTCATATCAGATGTTGATGTTGATAAGATCATCTAACAGCTACAGACATTATGAACAGCTGTATCTGAGTTATACCTCAATAAATGGAAAAAACTCTTAAAGGGGTCGTTCACTTTTAGAATGTTATAGAATTGAAATTTCTCAGCAATTTTTTAATTGGTCTTCGTTATTTTTTCTATATAGATTTAAAATTATTTGCCTACCTCTTCTCTTTCCAGCTTTTACATGGGGTGATTTTTTAGTATAATATTGGGCTTTTAAAAAATTGCGAATTTTCCCGAATTTATTATACCCCCAAGGATGGAAAAAGTCCAAATTAGAAAATGGGAGAAGTTTTTTTTGTGTGTGATGGGTTTCGAGCAATACCACTTAGAGTTTTCGGGCAAAAAGCATAAGAAATCTGAGTTTTCAGGTGAAAAATCTGAAAAAAAATAGTGAAAATCAGACTTTTACCCACAATGCAAATATCCATGAAAATCTAACAATAACTACGCCAAAAAAAACACATGTGGATTACTTCGGAGTTTGTGGCTGGAAATGTTCAGATAAATTCGTACTTTTATAAATAACCCCCTTATTGTTATTGCTACTTTTTATTTCTCATCTTTCAAACAGGACATTATTGTATTAGAGAGGGGACAGAGAAGGGCAACTAAGCTGGTAAAGGGAAAATCTTAGCTATGAGGAAAGACTGGCCAAATTGGGGATGTTCACTCTGGAGAAGAGGCGCTTAAGGGGTGATATGATAACTATGTATAAATATATAAGGGGATCATATAATAATCTCTCTAATGCTTTATTTACCAGTACGTTTTTCACGCTGACACAAGGTCACCCATTTCGATTAGAAGAAAAGAGGTTCCGCCTAAATATTGGGAAGGGGTTTGTTACAGTGAGAGCTGTGAAGATGTGGAATTGTCTCCCTGAATCAGTGGTACAGGCTGATACATTAGATAGGTACAAGGAAGGGTCGGATGCTTTATTTACCAGTAGCTCCTCCCAGCAGACAGGAGGGAGCCAATGAGATTAGAGGAGGGAAAGGGGTATTACAGGGAGAGCTGGGAAGTGAATCAGGGGTACAGGCTGATACATTAGATAGGTACAAGGAAGGGTCGGATGCTTTATTCACCAGTAGCTCCTCCCAGCAGACAGGAGGGAGCCAATGAGATTAGAGGAGGGAAAGGGGTGTTAAAGGGAGAGCTGGGAAGTGAATCAGGGGTACAGGCTGATACATTAGATAGGTACAAGGAAGGGTCGGATGCTTTATTCACCAGTAGCTCCTCCCAGCAGACAGGAGGGAGCCAATGAGATTAGAGGAGGGAAAGGGGTGTTACAGGGAGAGCTGGGAAGTGAATCAGTGGTACAGGCTGATACATTAGATAGGTACAAGGAAGGGTCGGATGCTTTATTCACCAGTAGCTCCTCCCAGCAGACAGGAGGGAGCCAATGAGATTAGAGGAAAGGGGTGTTACAGGGAGAGCTGGGAAGTGAATCAGTGGTACAGGCTGATACATTAGATAGGTACAAGGAAGGGTCGGATGCTTTATTCACCAGTAGCTCCTCCCAGCAGACAGGAGGGAGCCAATGAGATTAGAGGAGGGAAAGGGGTGTTACAGGGAGAGCTGGGAAGTGAATCAGTGGTACAGGCTGATACATTAGATAGGTACAAGGAAGGGTCGGATGCTTTATTCACCAGTAGCTCCTCCCAGCAGACAGGAGGGAGCCAATGAGATTAGAGGAGGGAAAGGGGTGTTACAGGGAGAGCTGGGAAGTGAATCAGGGGTACAGGCTGATACATTAGATAGGTATAAGAAGGGGTTGGATGGTGTTTAGCAAGTGAGGGAATACAGGGATATGGGAGATAGCTCATAGTACAAGTTGATCCAGGGACTGGTCCCATTGCCATTTTGGAGTCAGGAATGAATTTTTCCCCCTCTAAGGCAAATTGGAGAGACTTCAGATGGGTTTTTTGCCTTCCTCTGGATCAACTGGCAGTTAGGCAGATTAAAAAAACACAAAAAAAAACTAAAAGGTTGAACTTGATGGACGTGTCTTTTTTCAACCTTACTTACTATGTTACTATGTTACTATGTTTCTATTCAGGCCTCTCCTATTCATATTCCAGTCTCTTTCTCAAATTAATGCATGGTTGCTAGGGGAATTAGGACCTTAGCTGCTGAAGTTGCAAACTGGAGAGCTGATGAATAAAAAGCCAAATAACTCAAAAAAACACAAATAATAAGAAATTTAAATCAATTGCAAAACAGAAAGTTTTTTGGAATGTATTATACTCCAAGGATGGAAAAAGTCAGAATCTGAAAATCAGGCATCTCAGACCTTCTGAGGTTGGACATAAGTCAATTGGAGAAGATTTTTTGATCTGAAATGGATTTCGTGCTATAATCCAAAGATTTCATGATTTTTGGGTAAAAATCAGAAGTTTTGGGGTGGATAGTTCAAAAAAATTTTGTACGATTCCTATTTTGCACAATTTCGTTTTTTTTTCCTGCAAACAAAATTTTCGGGAAAGTGTATTAATAAATAAGGGGAAAAAAACCTGTGCAGATTTGTCCGGAGTTTTTTTCAGAAAATATTGAGATAAAGTTGGACTAAGTAACCCCCTAAGTAACATCATTTCCAGTTGGGAAACCTAAATCTAATATAGGGGATTTTGCATTCTAGAGCAAACTCATTTTGTATTAACTCAGCATAGACAGAGTGTGAATCACTTGAACATTAATTGTAGACTGAATTGTACAAATAAAGGAGCTCATTATATTGTGAACTAAACTGTCACCGGAGCAATGAGAAGCTCAAGAGGAAAATTCTCTCACTCTTTTATCATAAGAGAATATTGTCCTGCTCCTGATCCCTTTCTCAGGGCAATAATATATTCCTTCCTGAGGAGAATTTTAGAAGAACCCTCACTAGACAGTTCTACTGTCAGTATAATTATATCTGACTTGTACAAATTCCCTCACTGGGTCCCTCTCTATTGATAGTTATCTTTCACAATGTAATACAGTGACACCTCGATTTTAAGTACCCTGATTTGAAACCATACAATTATGTAACCAGTATATACTAAGTTTAGATGCGTTGTTTGAGCTTATCGCTGTATACGATGGGCCCGGGTGCACACGCCCCAGACCTTGAGCAAGGGGAGCAAACACCAGAGAACTTCAAAAGAGGCTGACACCAGCCTGGACCCACGAAGTAGTGAAACCGGAGTCAGATTGTAATAGGGTTAAAAGGCTTACATTTTTTTTTCCATAATTAAGAACCAAGGCCTGACGAATTTCATGTCTGCCAGGGACACTTAGTCATAGGCTAAACATTGAACAATACATACAGGATATTTAAAAGAAAAATAGCCAATGGGAAACAAGTAGGCGGTGCTACCCGATGTGTCAATCAAAGAAGACATTTAAATCCTAGGATTCAATAGACACACCCCCAAGGCCAAAACAATACATAGGTTAACTTATTTACCGATTCCAAAATAAGACCCCTAGGTCTAAATTTTGATGTCTCCTGCTACGTATAATAGTCATTCTGTAAGGACTTACCCTGGTGGACTAGTGGGCGGCGGGTTCCCCTGCCATGTCTCTGGAGGGGACGCCTGTCACATGCGTCCTTTCTCCTCAGTGTCCGGTTCCCCTATGGCGCACTGTCTATTCTAACCTACTTGTGCTGGCCCGGCCTGTTCCTGGTGGTGTTCTCCTTCCAGTATCCTGGTGAGATGATCGTGCCCCTTTACTCGTCCAGAACCTGTAGCTTTGCTGGACCTGGCAGCATTCGATTAGCCCAGGGCTCCTCCCGAGGCGGCTGTTATAGGCAAAAGTGAGAGCCAAGACCAGGGAGCTTAACTTGGGTTCTGGATATAGGGTTGCAAACGTGACACATTCCTTTTTTCCTTTTTTTCTTTTTCCTTATTATTAATATATTTACTTAGTAACTTTATATTTTGTATTCAGTAATTAAGTTAATCTATGTATTGCTTTGGCCTTGGGTTGGCTATTTTTCTTGTAAATATCATGTATGTATTGTTCAATGTATTGTTCATTAGCCAATGACTTAGTGTCCCTGGCAGACACTAAGGCGCAAATTCACTGACGAACGCTGGCGTAGTTTCGCTAGTGTTACTTCGCACCCTTACGCCACGCGAATTTTCGCTAGCGACGTAACTACGCAAATTCACTAACTTGCGCAGTGTACTGAACGCTACATTTTACGCTAGACTTCCTTCGCCACCTCAGACCTGGCAAGCGCAATAGAGTAGATAGGGATTGTTTCCAAAAAAGTCAATTTTTTTCTAAGTCCCAAGAAACGCTGGCGTGTTTTCTACATGATGGGTGATAGGCTGAAAAAGATTGAAAATATTTTTGGGGCTCCCCTCCTTCCCCCCTACATTTCCTGACTCATGGCAACTTACCTAGACAGTGGGCACATGTGTAGGGCAAAATAACATTTTTATTTGCTGATTTGAAGGTTTTCTAGGCATTTGTAGTGCTGATACGTGTTCCTCCATTGAAATCTGAATTTCGCGCCGTATGCAAATTAGCCTTCGGTAGCGTAATTTCGATTTACATAGCGAATCAACACTAGTGCAACTTCGCAACCTTACGCTACCCCTGTGCACAACTTCGGATTTTAGTGAATTTGCAGAGCGCTGGCGAAACTACGCCTGGTGAAGTGCGGCAAAGTTGCGCCTGGCGCAACTTCGCATCTTAGTGAATTTGCCCCTAAATGTGTCAGGCCTTAGTTCTTAATTATGGAAAATAAAATATAAGCCTTTTAACCCTACTATAATCTGACTTTGGTTTCACTACTTTGTGGGTGCAGGCTTGTGCCAGCCTCTTTTGAAGTTCTCTGGTGTCGCTCCCCTGATTTTAAGTTTTCCTGCATTTTACATTTTTTATTTGTGGTGCCACCAAATTATAATGCATTTCAATGGGTGCGTTTCCCTGATTTGAAGTAATGTTTTCTTGGATTTTACATCAAAATTTTGTCCTGTGTTCCTAAAAACGGCTTTGTTTCCTCTATGAATGTTATTTATAAAATAAAGAGGCTTAAAATCCTAACCAGATGTATATTTTGCCCTGGTTCTGCCTATTAATGGTCAATTGCAATGAGTCTGCCCCTTATACAGTCCTGCGCCAATCACTTATTGCTTTAGCTTGTGTATGTGACTGACAGAGAGTCTTGCACTCGCCCCTCATAGTGTAACATTAACCCTGCAATGTTTAACCCTTGTTATTAACCAGTAAATACTGTATCTTAAAGTAAAACGGACTGATTTGCTAATATGGTTTCAGAACTTGAGTAAAAAAGTTACTTTAACACATTTCCCTGATTTTACATTTTTCCAGGATTTTACATAATTTTTTCCCGGTCCCCTGAAAAATGTAAAGTGGGCAGTGGCGTAACTAGATGTTACTGGGCCCCATAGCAAATTCATTTTATGGCCCCCAACATAACCACAAGTTGCCCATTTTTACCAATATATCTTACCAATATTGAAATTGCTCATTAATTAGGGCCTCATGGGGCCCCTATACCTCCTGGGCCCCCCTGCAGCCACAGGGTCTGCTTCCTCTGTAGTTACACCCCTGAAAGTGGGGATTCTACTGTATCGAGTAAGTTGCAGTGGCTTTCCTATATAAACCCCTTCTTATCCTCCCATCAAGTGAAATAGGAAAAAAATATAAAAATAAATCTTTTTCTCTATGTCTGTAGTTAATTTGGCCAGATCAGTAGCACTTCCATTGTTTTAAGTATATTTTTATTTAGCCATGGAGTGTTCCCACAACCTTTTCTTTTTGCATTTTAAATTATATTAAAAAAAACATATTCTCTGCTGAATGTCAATTGGATGTTGAGGTTATTATCATTTAATATATCCCAAAAACGGTGTAATTTCTCAGTACCTCCAGTCCAAAGGAAGACCATAGTCATATCTCGTCTGTCCCTGGCCAATCAGCAATTTGTTTTTATTCTATAGATTCTTTAGAAAATGAAAGATCTGATTAATGGATAAACTGGCAAATGACTTCCTAATGATTCATGTTTATAAATGTAAAACACAGGGACTATTTGTTATGTACTTGTTGCCTCTTAATGTAAATGTGATTCTCTCAGATAAATATGTGGATCCCAGTGGGAGATGCAGGAAGAATCTTAGACACTTGAATTAAATTTAAATTGATCCTGACTGGTTCTAACAATATTCATATGAGTTAACTGGACTCAGGGGAAGGTATTTACCATGATTGTATTACAGGTTTTTAGGTTTAGAGCAAATGGATTTTATCAAGGGAAGAAAATTTCCACTGATACCAAATTACTTATCAGAATTCTGTAAATAAAACCAAGAAGAACTACACAAAGAACTACACAAAGCTTTTTCTGCATCGGCTGCGACATCCACACGTTTCCCACATGAAAACTGCCAGTGCTTGTTCTTCCCTAGAAAAACACTTTTTGTTCTTTTGTAACTAATGAGGAGAGATCTGTGCTAGCAAATAGAATCTTTATATCCATATTGATTAATGACATAGGACTTTGATGAAGAAAAATCTTTTCCTTATTTTGGGATCACTGGGATAAAGGGAAGTTTCCCCTTTGAATATATTATTCTGCAAGTCTGTAGAGAAATCACGGGGCAATTTACAAGCACAAGTGAAGGTCCTAGAGGTTTTGGGGAGCCAGACCAGATGAAAATGAGCTCATCAATATAGTGACAAATGGTCGCAATAAGGATTACTATCTCCAGACATGTCAGTCCATTCGCTCCCACTAATTCATATATAGGTTTTCATATGAGGGGCAAGGGAAGCCTTGGAGAGCAATATACCTCTTTTCCCCAAAAATAGAACTGCCCGGAACTGGTAAGAGAGGTCAGCACCTCTCCCACGTATCTGCAACAGAATTACCATGGCAAGTGAAGCAGGTGAACCCCCACATGTTTATATGTCTGACAAAGGGGCTCACCGTCCAAATGTTACAACACTTGACATTATAGAAGATCAGGGGTTCGCCCCGCTTCACTTGCTATCATGTGAGGGACAAAGGAAGCCCCCATGGCAGCCCCATATCTATGGAGATAGGACACACCATTGGAATAAATATAATTGCAGCAGAAAATCTAGGGCTAAAACCAAAAATAAAACACAGTCTTTGGAATATAAAACAGAATCTCATAGCCTTGAAGAGTGGAAAATGGATTTGTTTATGTACTGAATTTTTTTCTGCTTTTGGGCACCTCACTGGAAACATAAAAAAAGGCCTACATGAGCACTAATGCCCACAAATGGCCACTGGAGGACTTGGAGGACCTGTTTGAAAGAAAAAATAATCTGATGGAAACAAATGTCCATAACGTTTAATAAAAAACATATTATTCATGGCTTTAGAGGAAAAAGATTCTCATGAGTTTAAAGTAACTTCTAAAAAAAATTCACATAACAATAAATAGGCTTTGTATAAAGCAGTTATCTTACCGGTATTCACTCATAGTTACATAGTTATATAAATAAATCGTGTTGAAAAAAGACAAAGTCCATCAAGTCCAACCCCTCCAAATGAAAACCCATCCCCATACACACACCCCTCCCTACTGTCACATAAATGATATATACCCATATCTATACTAACTATAGAGTTTAGTATCACAATAGCCTTTGTATTATGTCTGTCCAAAAAATCATCCAAGTCCCTCTTATAGTCATTAACTGAATCATCACCCGGCAGTGCATTCCCCAACCTCACTGTCCTCACTGTGATGAACCCCCTACTCTGTTCCTTTAAATGAAACTTCTTTTCCTCTAGTCTGAAGGGGAGGCCTCTGGTACGTGATTCTCTTTATGGGTAAAAAGGTCCCCTGCCATTTGTCTATAATGTCCTCTAATGTACTTGTAAAGTCTAATCATGTCCCCTCACAAGCGCCTTTTTTCCCCCAGAGAAAACAACCCCAACCTTGTCAGTCTCCCCTCATAATTTAACTCTTCCCTCCCTCTAACCAGTTTAGTTGCACTTAGTCTCTGCACTCTCTCCAGCTCATTTATATCCCTCTTAAGGACTGGAGTCCAAAACTGCCCCCATACTCCAGATGAGGCCTCACCAGGGACCTATAAAGAGACACAATTATGTTTCATCCCTTGAGTTAATGCCCTTTTTTATACAAGAACTTTATTTGCTTTAGTAGCCACAGAATGACACTGCCCAGAATTAGACAACTTGTTATCTACAAAGACCCCAAGATCCTTCTCATTTAAGGAAACTCCCAACACACTGACATTTAGTGTAGAACTTGCATTTATATTATTTTTGCCAAAGTGCATAACCTGCATTTATCAACATTGAAGCTCATTTTCCAGTTTGCTGCCCAGTTTTCCAGTTTAGACAAATCACTGTGCAAAGTGGCAGCATCCTGCATGGAACCTATAGTTCTGCACAATTTAGTCTCATCTGCAAAAATAGAAACAGTACTTTCAATGGCCACCTCCAGGTCATTAATAAACAAGTTGAAAAGCAAGGGACCTAGTACAGAGCCCTGCGGTACTCCACTAACAACACTGGTCCAATTAGAAAATGTTCCATTTACCACCACTCTTTGTAGTCTATCTTTTAGCCAGTTCTCTATCCAGGTACAAATACTATGTTCCAGGCCAACATTCCTTCATTTAACCAGTAACCTTCTGTGTGGCACTGTATCAAATGCTTTAGCAAAGTCTAAGTAAATCACATCCACAAGCTCTTTTGCATAGGGCCTCCCTCACCTTTTTGTACCTGTATTGATTGTGATGTTTGTAACTCCATATGTTCTATGTATAGAATTCATGTGATGTAGTTGTATAATCACATTTACTTTACAGTGCTACGCAATATGTTGGCGCTATATAAATACATGTTAATAAGATGAAGAAGAAGAATGGATCAAGGACTTTGTGATGTGAAGAATGTATAATATTGTTTTAAAATGCATACTGTTTAATTGTTGCTCTTTATTATAGTTGTCCAAAAGGTTTCCTACTATAGCGGGAATATGTGGTGTTTATACAAATGGCCTGTAGATGTCACTGTGATCAAGACTTATACTGTGAATACTTTCTATACAGCTTGTGGTGTTAGAGTTGTTTACTGTTGTGTAATGGCTGCATGAGCCTGCTAATTAAGCACTGTTGTACTGTACTCATCCTCGGTTACAAAAACATAACAAAATTAAGTTAGTCTGGCAAGATCTATTACACATAAAACCATGCTGGCATACACTCATAGTATTATGATTTGCTATGAAGTCCAGTATCTTATCCGTTTGTTGTTGTCCCTTTAGCTTTTATATTAGTATTGGTCTCTTAAGTTTATCCATAAGTTTAGTTTTAATGCTTTCTTCCAAAAAGTTCAGTGTTGTTTATTTTCTAACATAAGATTCAGCTTTTTTTTTTCAGTTTTTCTTTTTTGGTATGGTTAGCATTTAGTAGATTCTGTAGAACCCCAATTTTTCATTTTTCAGGGGCTGCATCAAAACTGTGTCCATTGTGGAAAACTTAAATTCAGGGACATAAAATTGGGCTTCTCATTATTTCTCCTCCTATTGTTGCCTCCCCAACATGTCCCATAATAATGAAGAATTAATATAATAGGAAGCATTATCTCTGAAAAATATGTCTTTCAGAGACCATCCAAATGAAGTCTGATGACTGAAATTAGTTGTGGTCTGGAGGGTATAGTCACTTCCAGCCACAAAGTGAAAGAGAAACTATTCAGTTGACCAGGAAAGTTGCCTGACTTGCTTATAAAGGCAGAAGAGACCTGAAGCTCCAAATAAACAGAGAGACCAGCCTTTTACCTGACCATCTGCAACACACCTAAAAGGAGACTATTGGCACTGTCATCCCTGTTTGTGAACTCCAGTGTGCCAACTGTCAGGATACAAGTGTGTGTAGCCTCTCTGTGAATGCACATATTGTGTTAAATAACTGCTGTTCACCAAGGGGAAGCACTTAGGGAAGCTGAATTCCCTGGGAGTAGAATGGAAGTGAACTGCAACTTTTAGTATTCCATCCAGAGTTACATTGAAGGACCATGACATGAAGAATGCTTCACAATTAAGTTCCAGGTTTTGCAGTCTCTCCCTCCAATACTAGCAAGGGTTCTCAGATTCGCCTGACTGCCAACGATTATGAGGCCCCTAAATGATGTTGATGGTTGTAGCCCATAGCAAGCAATTACTAGGTAGCATTACTGGTCATCTATTAAAAACCAGCAGTTCATTGGTGGGTTTATATTACGAAACATGGATCAGAAGTAAACTACCCACAAAATGCATAGATGCAAAATCTGTAACTGTCCCGAGACAACAAGATCATCTCTGCAAATTCCCCTGCAACAGTAACACTTACTGGATCGATCAAGTTGTTGGTGGGACAATGTATGGTTCCTGGTGGCTTCTTTGTGCCTCTGGCTACAGCTCCAAAGCCAACAGAGGTACAGTTACAAACAAGACTTGTCCCATTTTATATAAGTATGAATGGACATTCCTAAAGGCTCTGAGTGATACCCCTGATTTTTAGCAAAGACCCAAATGTAAACAATCTGACAGACCACTTATTAAATAAAATATTTATTTGAAAATCCTATTTGTGTCATAGAATCAGAACCAAAACCTAAGAGTTTCCAATAAGTCAAACGATTAATTGGCAGCAATGGTGCTCTGGATCCAGGAGTTGTAGTTGCAGACCTTGGTGTAGACACCAGGATAGTTCCTCTGGGCACAACCGATTCCCCAGGACACAACACCCTGCAGCTCTCCATTACACACCACGGGGCCACCAGAGTCACCCTACAGAAAAGAGAGATTGTTACTAGACATATCTCACATTGAGATGCATTACTTCTTATGGAAGATGAATCCTCAGGCAGACCGATAATTATTAGGGGTAACCATGAAAACAAAGTTCAGTATTTACCACCTAGAAGAATTCAGTGATGCAACATCAGAAGGATTGTGTGAGTTACCTGGCAGGAGTCCTTGCCACCCTCCAAGAATCCGGCACAGAACATGTTGTTGGTGATCTGACCGGGGTAGGCACCGGAACACTGGGCGGTAGTCAGGATGGGGGCACTCAAGCACTGCAGGAGGTCAGGATAATTGGCTAAAATATAAAAAGTTTGGATATTAAATGACAAGATATTGGCAACACTTATGTGACACAGCAAGTACAGTAACACTAGTGAATCAGCAATAAGGTACCAGAATCTGTAATGACCAGGGAATAATTAGAAGTGATTTTGTCACAGTTGGTGGAGATAAAGTCTCTGTGGGAGACTCATTTGTTGTTTTATGTGAGTAAGTTGCAATTCATTCCCCCCATGGTTCTATCTGGTTACAAGGTGCAGCTACTAATCAGTGATTGGACATGAACATGAGCTACTGTGTTAGTAACAATGAAATGGATCTTCTGCAGAAGGGACAACACTGAGTCTTATGTGTTCAAGGGAAACCCATAGAATCATTTACAGGCAAACTGCTCCTTCCCAAATGTCACAGAATCTTTTCATTATCTGTAATTGGAGCATTTCCCATTATTCTGGATCTTGTTTCTCCTCAAATTCAAATTAATACTAAACATGCATAGTTAATCAATAAGTACAAAATGTGAGATTATTCTTTCTTCACCCTCCATTTAAACATAAATATTAACCCATTGAGGATTCAAGAACATTTTTGATGTCTATGACAGGGAAGTGGCTGAGTTTGGCTGAAACTGAGTGTCTAGGGGTAGAATCTTGCTGCAATATATTTATAATTATTCCCCAGGTCTCGAAAGTTTTCAGAATTGGATATTTGGGAATTAACAGTATTTATTCTGATAACTTACTGCCACTGGTCAGAGTGTTGCCCCAGCCAGAGATCAGGCAGCTGGTACCGGTGTTGGCACAACTAGAAGGCAGAGCCACAGCATTCACATTGGAGTTAAGGGAGGCAGGAGAGGCAAGTTTGATCAACATGATGTCATTGTCAAGGGTCCTGGAGTTGTAGTTGGGGTGTCTGATGACCTTGGCAGAGTTGATGAATTGTTCTGTTCCTTCACTTAGGGCGATGTTGTGTTCCCCAAGCCTGACCTGGACGCTCCTTTAAGAGAAAGTAAATACACAGAAATGTAATGTCAATGAAGAAGAAAATGGATGGAGTCATTTAACATACACAGGAAAGGATATTCTATTTGGAGAATAAGCTTGGAAATTAACATGGCAAAGAAATAATTAGTATAATGTTGTTTCATATTCAGTTGTCTCAGAAAGGATTCAACTTTTTAATCACTTGATATAATTGACTATTGTAACATCAACTTTGGTGCGTCATTAAATGTTTATAAAAATGTACTTCCTGTGGAACCCGATGGTTCTGGTCATGTTATGTAGGACTCTATACTTACGATTTCCAGCAGTGAGCAGCAGACACAACCCACTGGTTAGAGATCAGAGACCCCCCACAGAAATGGTACCCGGAGTTCAGGGACACAATGTAGGGGACAGAGTTCCTGGCACAGGTGGAACCTCCAATGATCTTGTCATCATCAAAGGCGGCTGGGAAGAGAAGGTACATGAATTCTTATTGTGTAAATGTTGATCTTCACAGTAATATAGACAAATGGGTAAAATGAAAAGATAAATATAAGGGCTTTTCCTCTAACATCCAACAACAAACTTTTGTAACAAATAATATAAAGATTAAGTAAGAGACATTTGGCAAAGGAACTCACCCACTGCTCCCAGGAGCACAAAGATCAGAAGAAGTTTCATGGTGGAGATGTGTCCAAGTAGATGTTCTGCAGCAGAAACTTCTAGTATTTATACCCAAACCTATAGATCAGCCCTTCACCTCTCACCTCTATGTATTTAAATAGAAGCAAAAAGTATGAATATGAGTGGCCTTGGGGGGTGGTGGGAATGACACAGAGGGACTCACAATCTTTACCATTTTCCAGAGGATTTTAGGCTTATCAGGAATGTGTTTGTGAAATTCCTTGTCCATACATGAAGCAATTTGTACTCAGTCTCACTGTGTTTCAACATATTTCACTATTATTTCTGCACAGGGGGGTAGAAGATAAAATATAAAAATATATCCATTAATCAATTGTATTTTAACTTCCCGCTGGACTTAAACATTGGAAGAAATAAGAGAATTGTGAAGCAAAACCTCTAATTTGAAAGTGGAAACATTCCAGACAATAAGACCTTCATTGACCCTGTTTCCTATTTAATTAGATAATCTGGTACCTCTATATAATAACTCTGTTGTTTTGTAATTGCCCCCCCCCTATTTCTCACCTCATATATGTTCATATCAGATGTTGATGTTGATAATATCATCTAACAGCTACAGACATTATGAACAGCTGTATCTGAGTTATACCTCAATAAATGGAAAAAAACTCTTAAAGGGGCCGTTCACTTTTAAAATGTTATAGAATGGAAATTTCTAAGCAATTTCTCAATTGGTTTTCATTATTTCTTTTTTTTTTTTTGATAGATTTGGAATTATTTGCCTCCCTCGTCTATTTCCAGCTTTTTCAATGTGGTTACTGACCCATCTAAGAACAATTTAGGGGCACATTTACTATGGGTCGAATATCGAGGGAAAATAACCCTCGATATTCAACCATCGAAGTAAAATCCTTTAGAAGTCGAAGGATTTACCGCATTTAGATAGCACGAACGATCAAAGGAAAAATCCATTGATCGAACGATTTTCCTTCAATCGGAAATTACTTAGAAAGCCTACGGGGAAGGTCCCCATAGGCCAATTTGGCCAAAAAAAACGTAGAAATTTGAAGTATTTTTCATTCTAATCCTTCACTCGAGCTAAGTCAATGTGCCCCTTATTGTTATTGTTACTTTTTATTCCTCATCTTTCTATTCAAGCCTCTCCAATTCATATTCCAGTCTCTTATTCAAATCAATGCATGGTTGTTAGGGGACTTTGGACCTTAGCAACCAGATGGCTGAAATAGCAAACTAGAGAGCTGCTGAATAAAAAGCTAAATAACTCAAAAAGCCACACATAATAAAAAATAAAACCAATTACAAATTGTCTCATAATATCCCTCTCTACATCATAATAAAGCTGAACTACCCTGGGGGTTAATCAGTAAAATATCCTATATCTGTATGGCTCTGTATGCCTCTAATGAGAAGTAGTCATGGAATTAATAGCTGACATTTGTGAAGCAAGTTATTAAGAGACGTGTAGAATTCTATCAAGAGCTGATGGAGCTCATTCATTTGGGTCATGTAGAAATGGTGAATAAACTCTGTGTTCCACCCCCTCTATCATCTTATTCCATTGTGAAGAGATGGATTGTGGAAAAGCAGAATTACTGCAGAATTGTTGCTACGTATATACCCAGGCTCACTTTCACCAAGATTTCTGGTGCACACTTTGGAAAAATAGTGGAAATTTGCTCTGTGAATTTGTCAGAAGTGGAACATCCTTATCTATAAATGTAATGATCAATGAGGATTCTTTTGTTATTGACATTTTTGTGAGTCAATAATGTGAGTCTGGAAGACTGTGAGATTGAATAAGCCATGAGCACCTGCAAAAGACTAACAGTAACGTGGCCTTTATGTATAGACTCAGCTGTGGGGGGTTTACCCTTATACTGAGGGATTCTTAGTTATTGTTCTCAATTACTTTCCAACCCTCTGCTTCATACTTACTCAAGGTACAAAACACTATACATTGACACAATCGTTTTCTTGTATGTTGCACAAGTGTGCACATTGTATCATGATTGACTGGGAGTGTAAAATAGACCTCATTAGACTCAGCATTACATTGGCTGATAACCTCAAATGAACTTGCAGTACAGTCACATCTACTTTACACTCTTTCACCTCTGCAACAATCAATAGAATTATCAAACACTTGCTCTGCTCCATCCCCAAAACCTGCTCCCTTGTCTCCATACCTTGTCACCTGTTTCACCCATTTTTTCTACACTAAGCCTGGCACTTACCTACCTCTTTAACCTTTTGCTTTCTGATGGCACTATCAGAAATCCATTTTCCTTATGTTTCAAATAAAGCCTAAACCTTTAGATTTTCCAGTCATTCTAGAGTGTTGATGTCTGTCCTCCAGTTTGACCATCTGTTGTGTCCTATTTCCCACTGTGGATACAATTTAGATGGACATACTGCCTGGCATGAGGTTTCTATGCACCAAATAAAGATGAGTTGGGATGGGTTAGTGTTAGAGTTGATAGCAATCAGGGAAGGAAGAAATACATTATTATTAGTCAATTAATCAATTCCCTTGCCTCTGCCGAATCTTCTACCTGAAATCCATTCATTTTCCTCCTCCTCCTTCTCCTTTTAACTTCCTCTTACCTGACCAATCATTAAAGGGGATCTATTGCAAAAATTAAAATTGAATATTAGCTTCTGCATACGGAAATAAGAAACTTTCCACATATAATCAATTAAAAATTCTGTACACTTTCAGAAATCAAGTTTATCTTCACTATTCCTCTCTCAGCATCTGTTTCTCCTCATTCTGTTTTCATTCAGGAGTTGGGTGTCAGATGAATGATCAGTTTGCCTAAAATCCATTCATTTTCCTTTTCCCCTGGCTGAAGCATTGGAAGTAGAACAAGACTTGGTGGTTCCTTCTATCACTTGTATCTCTTTAGTCTAAGGATCTCATTATTTCATGTATTGGAGACCACTTTATTACATTTCTTCCCTTGGCTCACAGTTTTCTATAGTGTAATGACTGATTATGACGGATTATTGAACCTTATTATGTGCATATTTTAGTTGTCTCCATTTCAGACAGACGTACAGGTACATTTAGTTCCGTAAATCTTTGTACAGAGACAACTTTTTTCTAATTTTGGTTCTGTACATGACCATAATGAATTTTAAATGAAACAACTCACATGTAGTTGAACTGCAGACTTTCAGATGTAATTCAGTGGGTTATACAAAGAGATTGCATACAAATGTGAGGAATTAACTTCATTTCAGGGGCCCAAAAATAATTAGACAAATTAAAAACTAAAAATAAAATGTTAATTTCTAATACTTGGTAGAAACCCTTTTGCTGCAATGACAGGCTGAAGACTTGATCTCATGAACATCAGCAGATTGTGGCTTTGCTCCTGTTTAATGCTCTGCCAGGCCTTTACTGCAGCCGCTTCTTTCACTTGCTCTTTGTTTGTGGCCTTTCTGTCCCAAGTTTAGTCTTCAACAAGTGAAATTCAGCTCAATTGGCTTCACATCAGGTGAATATTCCACTTCTTTGCTTTAATAAACTCCTGGGTTGCTTTGGCTCTATGTTTTGGCTCATTATGAGATGCCTCCCAATCAATGTGAGTGCATTTAGCTGGATTTGAGCAGACAATGTCTCTGAAGAGCTCACAATTCATTCTTGTACTTCTGTGTCACATGATGGATAAACACTAGTGTCCCAGTGCCACTGGCAGCCAATCACGCCCATCACACTGCCCCCCAAATGTTTTATACACAACTGTGCTATGCTTTGGATTATCAGCTCTCCAACCCTTCTCAAGACTTTTTCTTGCCATCATTCTGCTAGAGGGTCATCTTGGTTTCAACTGTCCAAAGAATATTTTCCCAGAACTGTGCGGCTTTTTAAGATGGTTTTTAGCAAAGTCCAATGTAGCCTTTGTATTGTTGATGCTTATGAGTGGCTTGTACCTTGCAGTGCAGCCTCTGTATTTACTTTCATACAGTCTTCTCTTTATGGTAGACTTGGATATGGAGACTCTACCTCCTGGAGACTGTTCTTCACTTGTTTGGCTCTTGTGAAGGGCTTTCTCTTCACCATGGAAATGATTCTGAGATCATCCACCACTGTTGTCTTCCGTGGACGTCCAGGTCTTTTTGTGTTGCTGAGTTCACCGGTGATTTCTTTCTTTCTCACCATGTACCAAACTGGAGATTTTGCAATTTCTCGGATGGGTTTTTTCTGTTTTTGCAGCTTAAGGAGGACTTGTTTCCCCTGCATGGAGAGCTCCTTTGTCCTCATGTTGTCTGTTCCACATACACCCCCCCCCTCAAATCAACTCCAGGGCTTTTATCTGTTTCATTGATAATGACATGACAAAGGAATTGCCACCAACTGCCCATAGCCTTTGAGGCCGTCTGAGTATAAAAGGCAGCGCAAGAGCGGCTTTTGTCAGTACGTCTTGCAGCGGTAACTGAAGAAGGTCAAAGAAAGGGGGAGCTTCAGGATATGTGGGGAGCGGTGGTGGCCTGCTATGTCCCCATCTGGTTCACACACTGTTCCCTCTACAAGTCAGGGAGCAGGTGTCAGTGGTAATAAACAGGCTGACCTAAAAGGCCGGCCAAGTAAAAGAGCTGGAACACATGACTGGTCCAGAATGTCAGAACAGAAAAGTCAATCAGCCAGAGACAAAGGGAATAGTGCAGAAATGGAGCATAGTGACCTACTGCACTCAGCACATAGTATGCCTCATGTTTAATATGCTATTAAACTCTCTGTCTAGTTTCCCAAATAGAGAAACATCACATCTACAAGCACATCTATAAGCACATGGGTGCCTGATAGTGTTGGGTGAATATGTGCCGTTTCGGTGAAAAATTCTCGAATTTAAAGCGAAATTCACAAAACGGCAAAAAATTAGCAAAATGCATTGATGTCAATGGGCGTCAAAATAATTTTGATGCATGTCAATTTTGACCCGAGCGACAATTTTTATACGCGTGACTATTTTTCGATTTTTCGATGGCTAATTGTCACTGCAGCTTTGGGAATTAATTCACCGCAAATTTGTGTCTGCCAAATTGATTCGCCCATCGCTGGTGCCTGAGCAATGTCTAAAAGATGTCATGCCCTGTCGAACTACTCCATTGGGGGTGCACTTGTCCATCTCTGCTAAGGAGAAGATTTGGAGGGGGAGTATGTGGACTTATTGTCGCTGATTCCCTCCTTTAATCATTTTATAAAGTCAGGCAAAAAGGCAGATGAAGGAGGACAGGAGACGTCCAGTGGCAAGAACCTTTAATAATTGGCTCCAAGCCTTTTGTATATTAGCTAGTGCCATTTGCAAGAAGCAGCCATGCCTTGCCCCCAGCTCTTTAAACATATTGATATCATATAAGAAGTGTATAAGAGATTTGGGGGTGTGCCATGGTTTCTATATGAAGAGCATTTCAGGCAGAAGTTGGCTGTACAGGAACATCTGATGTGGGGGATCTGTGACTTGGTATTCTGTCTTTTAGGCAACAAAACACCTCAAGTAAAGAACCCTAATGCTCCTCATCCGAAAATGCAAAGGGGATTGCAGATTTCACCACAAATGTAAAATCTGCAGAGGTAACTGTTTTTAGATGGATCAGGAAGTTCACTAGTCCCACGGCAAAAGCAGCTCCGGCCAAGCCCAGGAGGGTTTTTGGATCCCATGCGATGAAACAAGATTCTCTGAAATTATACCCAATAACGTCAAGTCAGTCCAATTGTGCGGGAATTTTTTTTTATAGAAATAGCATTGGGCAGAGTTCAAGGGCCATTTCTTGAGGCACTAATATTCAATCTTAGTCACTTGGGCTAGTACCTAAAAAGGAATCTAATTCATATCACCTTATACATTATTATCCTATCCAATTGTCAATCAATGATGGAATTGATAGAGAATTATGTTGTGTATCATATACATCATTTCAATCTGCATTATCTATGCTCAACAAATGTGGCCCAGTTCCACTAATGTCAAAAACAGATATTGAATCGGCCTTTAGATTTCTTCCCATTCACCCGCAGTGCTTTAGATGACTGGGCTTCCATTTTGATGGTTATTTTTAAGTGCCTGCCTATGGTCTGTTCACTTTCCTGTCTGTAGAAATGTTTTCATCTTTTGTTGAGTGGGTAGTGAGTAAAGAGACAGGTTCGGACCTGGTTATTTCAATAGATAAAGCATTTGCAATTTGGAGGGAGGCCAAGACCTAAGTTAGAGGGTCTTGAAATGGAGGAAAAAGTTCAAGCTCTGGGGCCTCGTTGTTAAAGTTGGAGTTTATGAGATTAATTGGCCACCTACTGAGATGTCAACAGAGGTAGGCCTGGTTAATAAACTGTTTTTGATTGGTTGGAAAGGTTCAGTTGGTGTATGACAGTTTCTGTTCATAACTGGGATGGAATAAAGTTGCTGTGGCTTATTTTCTCCAACCATTTCTCAAGTGTGTCCTTATATTATTGAGTAGTTAGTAGATGAAATAAAGTGCTTTCTACCTACCCCATGCAAAATATGACATTAAAGGGTTAGTTACTAAAACTCAAATTTTTCTGGTCGCCCTTTTTAGAGTAAAAACTAAAATTTTTCGAGATTTATTATACCCTGATGCTGCAAAAAGCCTGAATTAGAAAATCCACCATCTCAAGACCTGTCAAGCTCTTGTATAAGTTAATGGCAGATGTCACTATCCCAATTTGAAGATATTGTAGTTTGCACTGGGTTTAGCCTGATAATCCCAAAAATATGGGGTTTTCTGGCAATAACCCGAAATAATCAAGCGATTCAGGAGAAAAGTCAGCAAAAATCGTATCAGGAGTCAGGTTTTTTCCAGATTTTATCGAGATTTTCCAAAATCTGTTTTATTCAAGTTATTTTAATGATAAATAAGGCAAAAGTGTGGGTGGGAGTTTGGTCAAGCTTTGTTCAATGAAAAATGAGATAAGATTGGATTTTAGCTAATAACCCCCTAAAAGTGGGAGTGGCTATCTTTGAATTGCAAGTATGATATTGCTGAGAAAATGTCTTACCCATTACTCTTTGACAGACATTTTTGCTACCAGAATGTCTCCAGCATAATGAAAATGTCACTACATTACTAATACTACTAATGTGGTTTCTTTGTGTTTGTGGTTGTAGGTCCAAATGCAAGAGAGCTACAGAAATGAACACAAATTCCTTTTATATCAGTACAAATAGACATTCCTGGAGGTTCTGAGTGATGCCCCTGATTATCGAGGAAAGACCCAACAATAAATGATCTGACAGCCCACTTGTTAAATAAAATATTTATTTGAAAATCCTGTTTGTGCCATAGAATCAGAACCAAAAACCTAAGAGTTTCCAATAAGTTACAGGATTAGTTGGCAGCAATGGTGCTCTGGATCCAGGAGTTGTAGTTGCAGACCTTGGTGTAGACACCAGGATAGTTCCTCTGGGCACAACCGATTCCCCAAGACACAATACCCTGGAGCTGCCCATTGCACACCACGGGGCCACCAGAATCACCCTAAAAACAGGAGAGATTGTTATTAGAAAAATATCACAAAGGAGTTGCAGAACTTCTTATGGAAGATGAATCCTCTGGCAAATAGGTGATGATGGGGGGGGGCACTCTAAAAATATTACCCAATTAGGAGAATTCCATGTTGGGGCATCAAGGGAATGGGGTGAGTTACCTGGCAGGAGTCCTTGCCACCCTCCAAGAATCCAGCACAGAACATGTTGTTGGTGATCTGCCCGGGGTAGGCACCTGTACATTGGGCGGTAGTCAGGATGGGGGCACTCAAGCACTGCAGGAGGTTGGGGTAATTGGCTGAAAATAAAAATGTAGATATTAAATATTTATGGGATAAATATCTGAGAATCACACATTTACCAAATAGATTTTCCCATACTGAGCTGTATAGTAGACATGGTACCTGACACTAGTGGATCAGCAATAACAATAATCTATGTATGTAACAGTGCAATCTGACCGTGGCTGGAGTAAGAGGTTCAGGGCCAGATTCTTACACTGCAGTATAATTATTCCTGACCAACAGAAATTGGTATTTGTTCATTACAGAATCTACATGACTTGTCCTGATAACTTACAGCCAGTGGTGGAAGTGTTGCCCCAGCCAGAGATCAGGCAGCTGGAACCAGAGGCGGCACAACTAGAAGGCAGAGCCACAGCATTCACATTGGAGTTAAGGGAGGCAGGAGAGGCAAGTTTGATCAACATGATGTCATTGTCGATGGTCCTGGAGTTGTAGTTGGGGTGTCTGATGACCTTGGCAGAGTTGATGAATTGTTCTGTTCCTTCACTTAGGGCGATGTTGTGTTCCCCAAGCCTGACCTGGATGCTCCTTCAAGGGAAAGTAGAATTACAAAAGGGGTGAGAAGATTCAACATACACGGGAAAAGAGATTTTACTTTGAGAACAAGCTTGGGTTTAATATGAAATAAGAAGAATATTGTTGGTTATTATACTCAGAAAGGATCTTCATTTGTCTCTATATTTTACAATGATCTATTTCAATAACATCTAATTTCCCGAGAGCACAATTAGTTGAAGAGACTCATAATACAGTCTAGGGGGCCGATTCACTAAATTCGGGTGAAGGGTTAGAATAAAAAAAACTTCGAATTTCGAAGTTTTTTTGGGCTACTTCGACCTTCGACTACGACCTTCGACTTCGAATCGAACGATTCGAACTAAAAATCGTTCGACTATTCGACCATTCGATAGTCGAAGTACTGTCCCTTTAAAAAGAACTTCGACCCCCTGCTAAAAGCTACCGAAGTCAATGTTAGCCTATGGGGAAGGTCCCCATAGGCTTGCCTGTGATTTTTTGATCGAAGGATTTTCCTTCGATCGTTGGATTAAAATCCTTCGAATCGTTCGATTCGAAGGATTTAATCGTTCGATCGAACGAAAAATCCTTCGATCGTTCGATCGCAGGATTTGCGCTAAATCGTTCGACTACGATATTCGAAGTCGTACAATTTTAGTTCACAGTCGAATATCGAGGGTTAATTAACCCTCGATATTCGACCCATAGTGAATCGGCCTCCCCATGTACTAATAATAATTTATGATAAAGATTTCTTTAGATGCATTTCCCCCCTTTTTAGGATCTGTGAGTATGTGAGTATACTGTCAAACCCCAGGGTGATGGTTAGTAGGACTAAATACTTACGCTTGGTAACAGTGAGCAGCAGACACAACCCACTGGTTATTGAGCAGAGACCCCCCACAGAAATGGTAGCCAGCGTTTAGGGACACAATGTAGGGGACAGAGTTCTTGGCGCAGGTGGAACCTCCAATGATCTTGTCATCATCAAAGGCAGCTGGGAAGAGAAGTCACATTCATTCATGTTGTCTAAATATTTACCGTCACAGTAATATTGTCATTTATGAAACCCGCATAGCAGTAGAAGTAGAAGAATGGAAGCTCTCAAGATTTCTCAGAAAAAAGTCAAATATGAGGTTGAGAAGTAGGAGGCATTTGGCAAAGGGACTCACCCGCTGCTCCGAGGAGCACACAGATCAGGAGAAGTTTCATGGTGGAGATGTGTCCAAGTAGATGTTCTACAGGAGAAACTTCTGGTATTTATACCCAAACCTAGAGATCAGTCCTTCATAGCTCACCTCTATATTTATAAATAGAAGTAGAGTTTGCATATGAGTGGCCTTGGGGGTGATGGGAATGACACAGAGGGACTCACAATCTTGTATTTTCCAGAGGATTTCAGGCTTATCAGGAATGTGTTTGTGAAATTCTTTCCATGCAGATTGCCGTTACAGTCTCACTGTTTTTTCTTTTTAAATATAATTCACAGTTGTGTTACTTTGTTTGGGGTTCTTCGTATAAGAAATGCAAATACATATGGGTACTCTTACCAGACAAGATCTGTACCCGAGGAGCTGATGCTTGTTTATAGCAAGGAAAAATTAGAATGCATGCCCCCCCCAATCATAAAATGAATCCAGTTTTCCATGTTTTGATTCTGTTCTTTTTTACAACAATGGTTGTTGATTTTCCTGAAGTAGAAAAATTGTATGTCTCAATAACTTGCTCACAAGTATCGTCAGCAAAAAGAAAGCAGAGAAGTCTCTCAGCCTGGATTATTATTGCAACCAATGGGCTAGAATAATAATCCCTCCTTCTCTACTCTCCAATTGGCTAAGCAGAGAACATATTAGTGAAATGCACTGAAACACTTTGGGGCATGTTTACTAACATTGGAGATAAATATCTGGAGAGATTTCTGGAGATGTTGCCCATGGCAACCAATCAGCAATTAGATTTAAACAGCCACAGCCAAGTTAGAAAACAAAAGCAAAGATCTGATTGGTTGCTATGGGCAACATCTCCAGAAATCTCTCCAGATATTTATCTCCAATGTTAGTAAACATGCCCCTTTATTCTTAGCAAACAACCACAACATGAATATTTTCATCCAAACTCAGCCAATTGGTTAATTTGTTTGTTCTGATGTTATTGCTGCTGAAACAACACATAACAAAGGACCCACAAGCAGCATGAATACAGTATAATTGCCTTGCAATGCCCACAGCATGACACTATGATCTCAGTGATAACATGGACGATTTACTAAAACTCAAATTTATCTAACTTTTTTAATTAAAACAAAGTCCACCTAACTCCCATCCACAATAATTATTAAATCAGCTCGAAAAAGTTGGTGTGGGAAAGTCTCTACAAAATCCTAAAACAATTCAAATTTTTTTGAGTTGTCACCTTAAAAACCCGAGCCGGAACGTGGTACAAAAACCAACACAGATCTCAACATCAACCAATTGTAAAAGGGACATCTGCCATTGACTTCTACATGACCTTGACAGGTTTTAGCTGGAATATTTTTGTATTTGGATTTTTAGCAGCTTTGGGGTATAAAAAATCTCTAAAATTTTGAGTTTTCCGCTCTAAAACTTCGGACAACGTTTAATAAATAGGCCCCTTAATGTCTTCCCCCAAGGCCTTAATGAGTAGCGTAATAAAAGCAAAACCCAGATAAGAACTACTTTCAATACACAATCTTTCATTTATAATCATTTTGTTTTCATCCAAGATATATTTATAATGGTTTTATAAATTCATTAACAATATAATGCCATTGCCTCAAATATATTTAGTAAAATTGAAAGTATAATAAACATCCGTACAATGGTTAATAGTAAATGTAAGAGGATAAAACAGTAAGTAAGAAAAAGCCTAGTAACACAAGTGCTACAAATCATATTATTGAAGATCTTAAAGAATTAGATCTTTGTTGTAGAATAATAAATAATATAATAAATCTCTTTTCTATTGATATGATCCATGATATTCAAAAATCGTTTCCATTTGAACATAAATGCAGTGTAGAATTTATCATTACATATGTGAAATTCTGCTCTTCAATTCTACTCTAGATTCAATCTGTCCTACATATTATCTAACACTGTGGTTGTTAATATTGAGTGTGGTTAGGTGTGACCTCAAAGACACTTGGGTCCTGGTGTTACCGTTACTATAAGTCTCTGGCGCAAATTCACTAAGCGCCGAAGCGCCGAACGCTAGCGTCAATTCGCTAGCGTTTGGCATTTTCGGTACTTCGCAAATTCCCTAACTCTGGCGTAAATTCGCTAGTGTTACTTCGCACCCTTAAGCCAGGCGAATTTTCGCTAGCGACATAACTACGCAAATTCACTAACTTGCGCAGTGTACTGAACGCTACCTTTTACGCTAGACTTCCTTCGCCACCTCAGACCTGGCGAAGCGCAATAGAGTAGATAGGGATTGTTTCCAAAAAAGTCAATTTTTTTTCTAAGTCCCAAAAAACGCTGGCGTGTTTTCTACATGATGGGTGATAGGCTGAAAAAGATCGAAAATATTTTTTGGGGCTCCCCTCCTTCCCCCCTACATTTCCTGACTCATGGCAACTTACCTAGACAGTGGGCACATGTGTAGGGCAAAATAACATTTATATTTGCTGATTTTAAGGTTTTCTAGGCATTTGTAGTGCTGATACGTGTTCCTCCATTGAAATTTGAATTTGGCGCCGTATGCAAATGAACCATCGCTAGCGAAACTTCGCTTCGCTTGGCGAATTAACGCTAGCGCAACTTCGCAAACATACGCTACCCCTGTGCGCAACTTCGGATTTTAGTGAATTTGCGGAGCGCTGGTGAAAATACGCCTGGTGAAGTGCGGCGAAGTGCGGCGAAGTTGCGCCTGGCGCAACTTCGAATCTTAGTGAATTTGCCCCACTGTGTCTTCCAGAATATATTTGTTACTTTGCAGTCTCAAAGATCATGTGAAACTTTGGGAAGCTTATGTCCATATTTAGGACAACCATTTTTTGCAGAAAAGTGTTAATTAATTGTTTAAAAATTAATATATTAACATAGATGTTGTAATTTCAAATTGTAAATCATTTAACCAGTTTTTTAACCATTTTATCTATGGGAGGTGTTTTTGAGTCAGTTTAATCCTTCTAATTGTATTTAAAAACTGATTATTTAATGGCTCGTCCATTTCCATTGTTAATATGGAATTATTCAGGGATAAGGTTTCTTTGAACTTACAACATTTGAACCAATATGAATGATATGATGGGGCAGATTCACTTAGGGTCGAATTTCGAAGTTAAAAATACTTCGAAATTCGACCCTCGAATTGAAATCCTTCGACTTCGAATATCGAAGTCGAAGGATTTAGCGCAAATCCTGCGATCGAACGATCGAAGGATTTTTCGTTCAATCGAACGATTAAATCCTTCGAATCGAACGATTCGAAGGATTTTAATCAAACGATCGAAGGAAAATCCTTCGATCAAAAAAAGCTTAGCAAGCCTATGGGGACCTTCCCCATAGGCTAACATTGACTTCGGTAGGTTTTATCTGCCGAAGTAGGGGGTCGAAGTTTTTTTTAAAGGGCAAGTACTTCGACTATCGAATGGTCGAATAGTCGAACGATTTTTACTTCGAATCGTTCGAATCTAAGTCGAAGGTCGTAGTCGAAGGTCGAAGTAGCCCATTCGATGGTCGAAGTACCCAAAAATACTTCGAAATTCGAAGTATTTTTCATTCGAACCCTTCACTCGAGCTGAGTGAATCGGCCCCGATGTATTTGATCTGTTTTTAACTTTTAGCTCTTCCTTACTCATTATAAATCTTTGGACAATGTAGGCCATAAATATCCATCTTTGCCATTTGTGTGTTTTGTGGCAGATAGTTAACCCCAAAACAAAACCACAAGAAATTTGAATAAAAAAAAAAAAGCTTTTTTTAAATGCAACTAAGGGTGTTTTGGGGAAATGAAAAGACACAACTCGATTTTATCAATGTTAACACGTCAAACACAAAAAAATGCACGAAACAAAGAAAGAAATTGCCAGTACTCAGTCTAACCCACATTTTGGAGTTGACCAACTGCTAGGAACAATAAAAACATTATTTCTACACAAAAAGAAGGAAGAGATTGCCAGGCATGGTTTGCCTTTAAAAATAATTATTACAAAAAATGAAGTGTTGGTATCACACTTTGGCCAAAATATGTAAGCTCACGTGCCAGGTCAAGACTACCCATTGTAAGGGAGTTACTATCTATTAGCATTCTAAGGGGGATATTTATCAAAGAGTGAAGTAAGAGGTCACACAGTCCTCTAGAGTGAAATTCTGCCACTTTCCATTCATTTCTATGGGATTTTGATTGGCATATTTATCGAAGGATGAACTTTCACTTTCACCCATTGATAAATACTCTTTTAAAAATCCCATAGAAATGAATGGAGAGTGGGGGATTTCACTCTAGAAGACTGTGGTGACCTCTAACTTCACTCTTTGATAAATATCCCCCAAGTCTGTAGTGCATTTAAAATCAGATCCTGCAGCAAACAGTGTGACTGAGTAGTAGGACAATGGTGCACTTACCCTTAACTCAGGTGCTGTAGTTGGAAAGTGTGGAGAATTTAAGCCCAAGCCAATTAAGTAGCTTCTAGCTGCCAATAAGCCTATAGAACAAGGAATGATTTACAGGTATAGTTCCAGTGGCTGTTTTTTATGAATGATTTCATTGATTGTCCTGAAGAAGAGCTATACCTGCTCTACATCTTTATCTTTACAATACTTGTCAAATTCTGGATCTTTTTATAGCTGAATTGATTCTTTTTTACATTCCATTAGAAGATACTGAGATGATTTATTTATAGTGGACAATAGAAGTGAAGATTGTATCATAATTTTAGTAATACAAAATATAATTTTTTACCAGCACAGGTGACTAGGACATATACTTAGGTAACTGTTCCACACAATATTACTACATTAAAAATGATGAAACTGTAATATTCAGTTTATATACTCAGATGTACTATATATAGATACTTATATAGATGTATAGTACTTTGAATGAACTTTTAAAGGCTAAATGTATAAAACTAAAATGTTGTTCTTGCCATATTTCAGTATCAATGAAATTGTTACAGGCCTTCAAAGATGAAGTCAAATGCTCAGGTAATATAGGAGTACCCAGAAATTAGGGATGCACCGAATCCAGGATTCGGTTTGGGATTCGGCCTTTTTCAGCAGGATTCGGATTCGGCCGAATCCTTCTGCCCAGCCGAACCGAATCCGAATCCTAATTTGCATATGCAAATTAGGGGCAGGAGGTAAATTGCATGACTTTTTGTCAGAAAACAAGGAAGTAAAAAATGTTTTCCCCTTCCCACTCCTAATTTGCATATGCAAATTAGGGTTCGGATTCCGTTCGGTATTCGGCCGAATCTTTCACGAAGGATTCTCGGGTTCGGCCGAATCCAAAAAAGTGGATTCAGTGCATCCCTACCAGAAATAGAGACCATTTTATACTGGTTTCATCCAAAAGAATCTTTAGTCGCTGTTAAGAAGCCACAAATTATTAGTTACATTTCAGATATTAACAATAGCCGGATCATCTATAAATGTAGCAAGTAGGGATGTAGCGAACTGCCGATTTGATGTTCGCGAACGCCGTTCGCGAACACCGGCAAAAAATGCAAACGTTCGCGGACAGTTTGCGAACTTCGAACACCCGCTAAAATCGTTCGATTCGAACGATCGAAGGATTTTAATCATTCGATCGAAGGATTTTCGTTCGATCGAAGGATTTTCATTCGAATCGAACGATCAAAAACCATTCGATCGAATGCTTTTCATTCGATCGAATGCTTACAATCGTTCGAACGAATGGAAATCGTTCGATTTTTAGCGGTCGAAGGAATTAGAATCGTCGAATGGTCGAACGAATCGAACGCGAACCCACGCGAACATTCGGAGGACGCGAATGGTCGAAGTTCGCGCAAACAAGTTCGCCGGCGAACAGTTCGCTACATCCCTAGTAGCAAGCGGTTTCCAAATGGGATCCTGATCTAAAGACAACCACGAAGGGCTTAGTATAGATTTGTGGGAGACTCTCGGTTGGTAATAAGCCAATTTACCTCCATCTGGGAGTTTGATGACAAATCCTTATTATCAACATCCACAGTGTGTTTTATGAATTTGACGAGAAAAGGAGATGCAGAAGAAACATTACATTTGGAATTATTCTGTACAGGAAGAAAAGGAATATTTTGATAATTAGTATTATATCTCTTATGCAATCATTTCAAAATCCCTATAGGAAGGATTCTACTTAATCCTTGGATTTTGGAAACTCCAAACTTTATGAAGATATTCTAAAATGTTGTCTTAGAATTGCAGGATATCATTGGAAATGTATTATCAAGCTGGACGTTTTGGCTGATTTAAAAAAGGTCTCTCTTTTTTCCCTCAACTCTTCTAAATGTAATTTTGAACTGACTGCAGAAGAATTCTCTTCAACTGACCCTTTATTTTTACTATACTGGAAGTTCCCTATCCAAGACATTTCCAATAAATTTTATTTTGTGGGAGATTTCTCATGTTTAACTTTTTATTTACCCTTTTGCTGTTGTCTGACTTTTCCACTCAAACTCTCCTCAGAGATTCAAACTTTTGCCTTAGCATTTAACCAGATAACAGATACAATGAAAAATAGCGTATGCGTCATTCAACCATAGTTTTCAAGAATATATATATGGTTGGGACACTGAGTTGAACAGACATGTTGTGCTGCAGCCCTATGCTGCTGATCTTATCCTGGGTGTTACCAAACTTGAAAAACCCTAAAAAAGGGCATTACCTTTAATGACCTCTTTATAGATCCCTAGTAAGATCATACCTTGAGTATGAGGTGCCGTTTTGGGCTCTAGCTCTTATCAAGGGAAACTGGCAAAATAAATGGAGCAATGAAACTGTAAAGGTTGAGGCTGTCACTAGCGTTAGCGTGGGCCAGGCCCATATTGGAAATCTGTGAATTATGGCAAACGCAAGAGGGGCTACTGTAAAATGCCATAGAAATTCACTATTTTGGACCTGCTGGGAGCTGTGTGGGCTTCCACTTGAAATACCAGGGTAAACTTTGAAATAGAAGAGAACAAAGAGCAAGAGGAGCTGAACTTTCATTTGAATTATCGCAAATGGTTCATGGTGAAGGCAGTGAGGTTGGATGTTATCATGTCCGATTCTATAAATGACTTTAAGAGGGTCTTGGATAACTTTTTTGGACAAGCAGAATGCCCAAGACTGTAGTGATCTGTAGTGTATCAGTAGGTCTGTATCTTTATAAGTTGGGGGTCATTAGGAGGGGTTGGCATGAATTGCCTTTTTTCAACTCTTTTTTCAAATGTAACTATGTAGTGATATTTCATTAACAGCATATTGTTGGTCAGAAAGTGTGTTATGCCTGTTGGTTTCTTAGTATTTCTGGCTACAGGTCTAAACACAAGAGACTAAAGAAGACAAAACAGTAAATGTTCTGACATTAAAATATTTATTTATTTCAAGTCTTGTGCGAGTTTTTTTTGTGCCATAGAATAAGAACCAAAGCTGAGACTTTCCAATAAGTTAAATGATTAATTGGCAGCAATGGTGCTCTGGATCCAGGAGTTGTAGTTGCAGACCTTGGTGTAGACACCAGGATAGTTCCTCTGGGCACAACCGATTCCCCAAGACACAATGCCCTGGAGCTGCCCATTGCACACCACGGGGCCACCGGAATCACCCTAAAAAAACAGGAGAGATTGTTATTGAACAGGTCTCAAATTAAGTTGCAGCACTTCCTATGGACGATGAACCTTCATGCAAATGGGTGATGACTGAGAGTCACCTTGAAAACTGCATTAAGCATTACTGAAATAAGAGAATTAAGTATTGGGGCATTATTGAGATGGAATGTTACCTGGCAGGAGTCCTTGCCACCTTCTAAGAATCCAGCACAGAACATGTTGTTGGTGATCTGCCCGGGGTAGGCACCTGTACATTGGGCGGTAGTCAGGATGGGGGCATTCAAGCACTGCAGAAGGTCGGGGTAATTGGCTAAAAAATAAAAGTTTATAATTCATATTTACCCCCCATATTGAGCTGTACAGTAGACATATTTGTTAATTTTAGTTTATATTCCTATAAAATGTAAGTAAAATGTATAATGATTCTGCCAGGGGAATCTTCATATCAGTCTTCCCTGGAACACACAGTTGGTAGAGATTGTGTCTCTGTATGGGGTCAGTTTTGTGGGAGACTTGTTTGTCTCCAATCTCTGCTACTCATAGAGATAGGCTGTTGTTTTATGTGGGTTTGACAACAAACCTTAGCCCTAAATCACCCATTATTCTCCCACAGAAATCAAGGACCCCTATTCAGAAGCAGCTACAGGGAACAGCTACTAATTTCCTTGCGTAGACTTGTCCCATCACTGCCAGTTGGGTGCCTTGGTAACAAAGAAATGACCGAAACCACTGAGCCTAAAAACAAATACATGAGTTTATTCAATTTATTTTTGTCTTTGGAGATGATGTTTTTCAAAAACTTAAATTTATTTTTTAATACATCTTTCCAATTGTTCCTACAAGGGTATCTACGTTGGAATTTAAAGGCAAACTACAAAGGAAATACATTTTTTACATACTGAGCAGTTTCTAATTTTTGTGGACCTTCTTTTACTTTCTCCTCAGAGACCCACAATACATGACTGATGAAGAGTTATCCACTCAGAAATAAAGAAGAATTTATATGTATGTGAATGGGACGTGAATTTGACCTCACATGGACTGACAGAATTGGGTATTTGTTCATTACAGATTCTTGTTCAAATAACTTACAGGTAGTGGTGGAAATGTTCCCCCAGCCAGAGATCAGGCAGCTGGTACCGGCAGCAGCACAACTAGAAGGCAGAGCCACAGCATTCACATTGGAGTTAAGGGAGGCAGGAGAGGCAAGTTTGATCAACATGATGTCATTGTCAAGGGTCCTGGAGTTGTAGTTGGGGTGTCTGATGACCTTGGCAGAGTTGATGAATTGTTCTGTTCCTTCACTTAGGGCGATGTTGTGTTCCCCAAGCCTGACCTGGACGCTCCTGTAAGGTAAAGTAAAATACACAGAAATGTAATGTCAATGGAGAAGGAAATGTGTGGAGTAATTTACCATACACAGGAAAGGAGATTGTATTTGGGGAATAAGCTTGGAAATTAATATGGCAAAGGAATAATTTGTATAACGTTTTTGGTAAAATGATGATGTTGATCATTCCAGTAGAACCCGATGGTTCTGGTCATGTTATGTAGGACTCTATACTTACGATTTCCAGCAGTGAGCAGCAGACACAACCCACTGGTTAGAGATCAGAGACCCCCCACAGAAATGGTACCCGGAGTTCAGGGAGACGATGTAGGGGACAGAGTTCCTGGCACAGGTGGAACCTCCAATGATCTTGTCATCATCAAAGGCAGCTGGGAAGAGAAGTCACATTTATTAAAACTTACAGTAGTTAAGCAAATGGTGGAAGAGTAGGGAAAATAATAGACTGCATTAACAAATGGCTAAAAGCTCTTTACCCAATGTAAGGACATTCCCCTAAAATACAACAATAACATAATATGGTGCTCTTGTACCATAAAATAGAAAGGCGAGAATAAGAGACTAATTAAGTAAGAGACATTTGGCAAGAGGACTCACCCGCTGCTCCCAGGAGCACAAAGATCAGAAGAAGTTTCATGATGGAGATGTGTCCAAGTAGATGTTCTACAAGAGAAACTTTTGATATTTATACCCAAACCTACAGATCAGCCCTTGACTTTTCACCTTTCTATGTTTATATATAGAAGCGAAGAGTATAAATATAAGTGGCCTTGGGACGATGATGATGGAAAGTGCACAGAGGGGCACACAGCTTTCCATACAGTTTCAGACTTTCTTTGTGAAATTCCTTTTGTAGAATTTCAGTTCCCTCTTAGAGATGCATAGGGAAGAATTAATGACATTTTAGCCCCTATTTATCTTCACTAAACCCATTGTACTCTACTCCGTTTATCTGTTATCTTCTGTATAACCAAGAGGCCTACAGCCCAACTGCAAACTGAATGGCTGCCCCCATGTCTACACAACAGTTTATTTATATAAACTATAGCAGAGTTCCACCGCCATTTCTACCAGTGCAGGATCAGAATTCTGGAAATAACAGTCTCTCTAAATCTTCCAACACTCACACAGACACTGCTTGGCTAATTGTACAGAAATTGCCCTCAATCCTGTACCGATTTGTGTCTCACGCTTATAATTCACAAGTTCATGAAATGTAAATAAAGAAAAATGTGGAACAATAAATAGTTAAAACATCTCATGAACTCAATTCATGAACACCGATTAATTAATATGCTACGGAAATTAATTGATGAAATAATTGCAAATATATCAATTAAAGTGCCACGTTTTTCCACAATCATAAAAGTGCCAGAAATGATCTCCTGATTCTTTTACTTCAAGCTGTTTTCCCTCTAAGAACCATGGGGTTTGGGGTTTTGTAGGTTAAACAGTCTCTCCCATGTAGTTTAGGAAAGCCCATTGGCTTCATTCTCAGGGATGAGCAAAACTGAGGATAGAAGTTTAAGGGAACAGCTCCACCATTATTTTATTTCTATTTTTCTATTCTTATACTATTTATTAAAGGAGAAGGAAACCCTGTAGAGATCAGCAATCTCCGTCAAATTCGGCGCATGCACAGTTGTCGCAAACCGGCAAATTGTTCCAACTGCGCATGCGCCGACATACCGATCTCCTAGTCAGTTTACCAAGGACCCAGAAGATGGATGCCATGAAGTCCGCTGCCAGAATCTGTGACGAGGGGTAAGTAAAAGTATGGGGAATTTCTCCGGGGGGGCGATTAGCCTGGGGAAGGAGGGAGGGGGGTCTACGTGGGGTGGGGGGTACAGGGTTTTTTTTCTACAGGGTTTCCTTTCTCCTTTAAGGTGATTTCTGTCTGGCATAATTCATGATAATTTCTTTTAACTTAATCAATTATCAGTCTATTTATTGCACTGGCATTTTTGTGATTTTGGGAAAACGTGGCCCTTTCATTGACACAGATAGATTTGCAATTCATTCATTATGGGGATCAATTAATTTCCGTAGGGTATTTATTAATTGGTGTTCATGAATTGAGTTCATGAAATATTTTAAAGGTTTATTGTTCCATATTTTTATTTATATTTCATGAACTTGTGAATTGATTATAAACGCGTGAGACACAAATTGGTACTGGGTTGAGGGCAATTTCTGTACAATTAGCCAAGCAGAGGTATCTCCTATAGTAGGGTAATTGATTTAATATGGTATTTTATTGAAGGAAAAGGATGACTCTCTCTAAAATAATATAGTTCTTTCCTGATTGTCACTAGTCATACTCATGTAACATCTGGGACGTGGGTAGCAAGTCCAATAGTCCAGAGGCTATTGATAGAACTTAGTCTGAAGCCTATTGGCTACCCTGTCTTTCTATATACCATGGCATCCAGAAATGGCATGCAGTGACCGTCTGTATTCATTGTGATTTATTTTAGAAGATACAGTATTTGATTCAAATTACTCAAACCACAGAAAAAATCGTTTGTCTATATAATGCCTATAAAAAACCCCATTCTGATGAAACAGCGGGCGGCCCAGTAAGTGACAGGCTTTGCATATATTCATAAAGGAATGGGCCTATGATGGTGCCACACTGGATCCCTTAGCAGTGCCCAAAAACTATAAGAAAAATTGATTTAAAACAATTCTTATACAGTAGGAATTCCAATCAAGATATACAAATTCAATTGGGGGACCCTTATATTACTAGTCTAGCAACTCAGTCCCATTTTGCTTTGCCAAAAATGTGCAAAATGAGTAAACATTTGCAAAATTAATTAATATCAATAGGTGTTTTTAGCCCAACTTTTTCCAAGCTGCTCAACTTTTTATTTACAATACATTGTAGTCTATGGGCATTTCTTTTTGCTGCAAACATGGCAAAATATTTCATTCATCACTGATTACCATTCATCAATTACCCTATGCCCGAATCATGCGCCATGCCGATGGGAAACCATGGTAACAAATGGGAAATTCCCAAGGGCTTATGCTGCCAATGACATACAAAATCGATGTTATCCGGTAAAAAAGAACCAGTCTCTTGCAGCAATGGCTTCAATTGGCCAACCACATAGTTGCCTATTTCTTCAGTCAAGGAACCCACTGGAGAAATTATTGGCCTTCCATGTGGTTGTGTTAAACAGTGATGGGTGAATTTGTCCCGTTTTGCTTCACCACAAAATTCGTGAATTTCCAGAAATTCGCAAAACGGGCAAAAAATTTGGGAAACGTGGATTTTGACACCCATTGACTGTAATGGGTGCCGGCGTCAACTTTGATGCCGGCACCCATTAATGTCAATGGGTGTCCGTTAATCGTTTTCACAAGCAAATTTATTCACCGGTGGTGAAACGTGGAAATTCGCCATGAATTTGTGCCTGGCAAATAAATTGGCCCATCACTAGTGTTAAATTCTTATGACTTTTAAGTAATGTGTATATGACAGGTCCATGTATAAACCATCCCTCAGCTCACTTGATATCCAGCCGAATAATCAGGCATCATCCAACATGTTTCTTAGCTGTAGCTGTAAAAATAGCCAAATATGTGGATGACTTATAGCAGCCATTAGGGCAAGAGACTGGTTCTACAAGGGTATGCTGGGGGATCATGTTGAAATCACCAGACATCATGTCTCTCTACATGCAGGATTTATGTCAGTCAATATCTGACACCCAACTGCTGCATGAAGACAGAATGAAGAGAAACAGATGCTGAGAGAGGAATAGTGAAGATAAACTTGATTATTTCAGAAACAATGCAGAATATTTAATTAACTGTATTTACAGTTTTTTATTTCAGTATGAGGCAGCTTATATTGAATTTTCATTTTCGCAATAGTTCCCCTTTAATGTTTTTCTCTATTTATTGTCTTTTTCAGTCTGTTTCCTGTTCATCTTCCAGTGCATCATTCAAACCACTGTCTGGTTGCTAATGTAAAGGGGACCCTAGCAACCAGATAAGAATATAATCTACAAAGACCAGTTGCAATTACCTTTAATATTCCAATGTCTGTATCATACTAAAGGTCATTTCCAAGTGAATTGTCACTTTAAGTAGTTGCTTGTGGTCACATCATGTAATTTAAGTGTAATTAAAGGAGCAACGTTGACTAGTAACCCCTTATCAACAGTATATAGTTGTGAAATGCTTCAAATCAAACATCTGAGTTATTAAATTCTTCTTTTTCTTTTCAGAATGTCTATGTGTCCACTGGCTTAGTTAGTGATAGTTACTGTAGTTCTTGTTAGTTTCTATTTTATTTTACATATTACTTCATTCTGTATAATATGTCATTGTATTAATCTTCTTATTCTGCATACTATTTGTTATCATATTGATTTTTTCTGGTTTATTGTGAAAACCAAATAAAAAGAAAGAAACAGAAGTAGCTTAGAAGTTAAGTCTGGCTAAATACAAACTTTTCTGCCTTCTCTACCAGATATGCAAAATGCCTTACCCAATCAAGTAAAGACAATGGTTTTGATATGAAATGTGATAAAAATATGTGTAACAGTCAGTTGGGGCAGAATGTTCTCTCCAAGTTACTGAATTCTTCTGTATTCTGTGATTAAATAAACTTCCTTCAATGATTGAAACTATGAAAAGGGCGTTGGCTGAATCATTGTGAAAGCCTATCACAAAGGTCCAGACCCAACAAATTCCATGGTACTTTACAGATATTTTAAGTTGCCTTCCTATTTAAGGAAAGATATTTCATTCTGAACATGTTGTATTGTAGCGTAAATGACACTTACAGTTAATGTGTGTTACAGTGTGATTTCCTTTATTGAGACATTTCACATAAAGAATGCATGAGACAAGATATGGGAAACAATCACGGTATTGAGGAAAGTTCTGGGATTTAGTTGGCAGCAATGGTGCTCTGGATCCAGGCGTTGTAGTTGCAGACTTTAGTGTAGACACCAGGATAGTTCCTCTGGGCACAGCCATAGCCCCAGGACACCACACCTTGCAGTTGCCCATTGCACACCACGGGGCCACCAGAGTCACCCTGAGGGGGAAAAGAGAGACCGTTATAGATTATGAAATGCTGACAAGGAGAGAAGGAAAGAGACACAGCACCTTCCATTGCTTTACAAGAGAGACAGTTACATCCAGCATGAGCGTTTGACATGAAGTAGTTATGGGGTTTGGTTTGGAGAGTTGCTGGAGACATGTGTGTTTGCTCTTGTTTTGGGGTTCTAAGCTGCCATATTCCAGTATCAAGATCATTGGAATTATTAAGAACATAGAGCATAGGATACTATGTATCATTGAAAAGGATCGTGCGCATATTCTGGAAAAGCGAAACACCCAGAAAATGTCTATTTAAAGCCACTTTGCCATTTTATCATGTGGATTTTAAGGGGAGAAGAAATGTGCACCGAGGCTCATGGGGAATCAGTGCTGCAGGGAAGGGGAACACTAACCTGGCAGGAATCCTTGCCACCTTCCATGTAGCCAACACAGATCATGTTAGCGGTGATCTCCCCTGGGTAGGCACTGTTACACTGGGCATCAGTCAGGATGGGGGCATTCAGGCACTGCAGGAGGTCAGGATAATTGCCTAAAGGTAGGACACATTCATTAAAAGATGCACTGCTTTAGTCTTACTGCTCCCCTGTTTGTGAACGTTGTGTTGTAAGTGAGTTGCTGACTTACTGCCATTGCTGAGAGTGTTGCCCCAGCCAGAGATCAGGCAGCTGGTACCAGCGGCAGAACAACCGGAGGGCAGTGGCACGGTGTTGACAGCGGCATTGAGGGAGGCAGGAGAGGAGAGCTTGATCAGCATAATGTCATTGTCCAAGGTCCAAGAGTTGTAGCCAGAATGTCTAATGACCTTTGAGGAGCTGATAAACTGCTCGGTTCCCTCACTCAGAGCGATGTTGTGTTCCCCCAGTCTGACCTGAATGCTCCTGCAAGGAAACGGTTAATAGGAGGTTACAGGTATTGATCAATATATTTATAGACAGAGAAGGACATGAGAACATGAATGTGGTTATTTACAGATTAGGACTTTGTTTCCTTCAACCCCTCCATTGACAGTTGCTGCTAATATCTCTCCATAACTTTATTCATTCACTTCCATTGAACCCCAATACTGAGCCAGAGAGGGAAGAGTTAATGGAAGAATCCATTCCTCTCAACGACTTTCTGAGGAACGTTTCTAAAGGTCTCCAACCTTAAAGGGAATCTGATTGTTTTACTGAAGTCCATAATGTCCATGACTTACGCTTTGTAGCAGTGAGCGGCAGATACGACCCACTGGTTAGAGATCAGGGACCCCCCACAGAAATGGTACCCGGAGTTCAGGGAGACGATGTAGGGGACAGAGTTCTTGGCGCAGGTGGCGCCCCCTATGATCTTATCATCATCAAAGGCAGCTGGGAAGAGAAGGAAAGTCTATGAATAAAAGAGGTTGGGTTGCATAGGGGTACAGCTATTCAGATCTACTGTAATGTTCTCTTTTAATCTTATAATTGTTTTATAAAGTACCTACCTGTCTGTCTGTCCATCTATCAGTCTGTCAGTCGTGCTGCTAAAAGTGTCTGTGACTTTGTGTGAGATTCTATCGATGTACAATGTATAAATGGGGAAATAGGCCCATCTGTACCTCCAAGCTAATGTGGTATATTACAAACATTATAATGGCTCCAACTGGTAACTGGGCCCACCTTTACTTTACTGCATTAAAGAATACTCCCTATTTTGATAGGGAAGCCCATGATCAGACTGTCCTTGCGGGAATGAATGCCTTCCTATGCTGATGGTTAAATCTCCATTCCTCTCCATTCAATAATGTTCTTATCTCCCCCTCTCTTGGTAGGGTTACTCCTTACAGTGAAGAAACTCTTTTTATGTTTATGTTCTTTTATCCCGTCACCAATAAATCATTTCTTGGCCCACCCTCTTACAGTAGGGATTGAGTTTGTATATCTACCAGTCTAATTGTCCCGACCCTTTTGGATTGAGGACTCACCAGCCGCTCCCAGCAGGACACAGAGCAGAAGAAACTTCATGGTGGAGATCAGTAGCAGAAGTTGATGGTGATGGTGGAGAAACATTTGATATTTATACTTTAACCTAAACAGATATTTTCATCCTCTTACTTTTCACCTTTGTTATTTCCAAAAATGGAAATATTTTCCAGCTGCCGTATTTAGAACATAAATGAGTATAAGCCTATCAGTGACCTTGTTGTAGATCCAGATAAAGGTGTTTCTTTGCCACCTGCTTCTAATTTTATCCTTTCTATGGAGTTTATTTATGTTTTGCTGATCAAACTCATGGAGTCACAGGAAACACTGTGTTGTCCTGTTTTTAGCCTTGGGGAGGTCAATATATTTCTCAATTTAAAATGATAAAAGACTAATCCTGAAATAGATCTTGGCAGACAACATTTGGCCACATAGTGTCAATTCTACAGAAGAAATTGTTACATAGTTAAGTTGAAAAAAGTCCAAAGTCCAAACCCTCCAAATGAAACCCAGTGCCCATACATGCACTCACACCGACCCATATATATATATATATATATATATATATCTTTAAATAATTACTTGTGAGCTAAGAGTCAGCTTGTTTAATATTGAACATTGATGGTGTAGTGATGGTCACCAACCACTGTCTCTCCTTTGCCTCAATAGAGATCAATAACCCAAGAAAGATCTTACAGTGAAGGAGCCCAAGTGTTTCCTCCTCCAGTTATTCACAAGAATTGGATATTCAGCCATTTAATGTTAATTACTAGACTTCTTATACATTTTATATGATTAGTTAATACAATTCTACTGCCTCTTCCAGGCCTGCATTTGGAAATAGGCCACCAAGTCCCGGCCTAGGGCTGCGAGATGTTTAGGGGTAGCAAGCAGGTACCTCTTACATCCAGACGCCTATCTATTAAATCTCCAATTTGTATAGTCGAGTTTTACAGGGAAAAAGTTTTTTTAAAGGAAAACAAAAAACTCAAATATTTAGAGATTCATTATACAAAGCTGCTAAAAATCCAAATCTGAAAAAAAGGGCTTTTTATTTCATAATTAATATTTAACTGAGACTGGAGCAAAAAGCTGGAGATTATGAAAACAAGGGACAGATCTCTGCATAAATATTAAAAAAGTGTTGTTGAACTTGAACAACATGCACAATCTAGACAAATGAATTTGCTATAAAGACACGTGGACATTGGATGTGATGTTCTAAAGAGCTGTTAGTATTGGGGAACAGACGCTGGTGCTGATTGTGAGGGTGGCCCTTTATGTTGGTTTGCTCTGTAAGCCCCAATATTGTTCAGGTGTCCAGTGTATTAGGAGGACTCAGTGGCTAAGAACAATCAGTTCACTGAAGGAGACTTATGAATTCATCCTCCTTAGAGATGTGTGGGGAAAATATACATTTACGCAGTAACATAGAAAGTTGGGTGGAAAAAAGACACACGTCCATCAAGTTCAACCTTATGTCTATACATAACTGCCAGTTCATCCAAAAAACCCATCTGAAGTCTCTCCAATTTGCCTCAGAGGTGGAAAAAATCCCTTTCTGACTCCAAAATGGCAATGGGACAAGTCCCTGGATCAACTTGTACTATGAGCTATTTCCCATATCCCTGTATTCCCTCACTTGCTAAACACCATCCAACCCCTTCTTATACCTATCTAATGTATCAGCCTGTACCCCTGATTCACTTCCCAGCTCTCCCTGTAACACCCCTTTCCCTCCTCTAATCTCATTGGCTCCCTCCTGTCTGCTGGGAGGAGCTACTGGTGAATAAAGCATCCAACCCTTCCTTGTACCTATCTAATGTATCAGCCTGTACCCCTGATTCACTTCCCAGCTCTCCCTGTAACACCCCTTTCCCTCCTCTAATCTCATTGGCTCCCTCCTGTCTGCTGGGAGGAGCTACTGGTGAATAAAGCATCCAACCCTTCCTTGTACCTATCTAATGTATCAGCCTGTACCCCTGATTCACTTCCCAGCTCTCCCTGTAACACCCCTTTCCCTCCTCTAATCTCATTGGCTCCCTCCTGTCTGCTGAGAGGAGTTACTGGTGAATAAAGCATCCGACCCTTCCTTATACCTATCTAATGTATCAGCCTGTACCCCTGATTCACTTCCCAGCTCTCCCTGTAACACCCCTTTCCCTCCTCTAATCTCATTGGCTCCCTCCTGTCTGCTGGGAGGAGCTACTGGTGAATAAAGCATCCGACCCTTCCTTATACCTATCTAATGTATCAGCCTGTACCACTGATTCACTTCCCAGCTCTCCCTGTAACACCCCTTTCCCTCCTCTAATCTCATTGGCTCCCTCCTGTCTGCTGAGAGGAGTTACTGGTGAATAAAGCATCCGACCCTTCCTTATACCTATCTAATGTATCAGCCTGTACCCCTGATTCACTTCCCAGCTCTCCCTGTAACACCCCTTTCCCTCCTCTAATCTCATTGGCTCCCTCCTGTCTGCTGAGAGGAGTTACTGGTGAATAAAGCATCCGACCCTTCCTTATACCTATCTAATGTATCAGCCTGTACCCCTGATTCACTTCCCAGCTCTCCCTGTAACACCCCTTTCCCTCCTCTAATCTCATTGGCTCCCTCCTGTCTGCTGAGAGGAGTTACTGGTGAATAAAGCATCCGACCCTTCCTTGTACCTATCTAATGTATCAGCCTGTACCCCTGATTCACTTCCCAACTCTCCCTGTAACACCCCTTTCCCTCCTCTTATCTCATTGGCTCCTTCCTGTCTGCTGGGAGGAGCTACTGGTGAATAAAGCATCCGACCCTTCCTTATACCTATCTAATGTATCAGCCTGTACAATTCCACATCTTCACGGCTCTCCCTGTAACAATCCCTTCTGCATATTTCACCGGAACCTCCTTTCTTCTAATGGGAATAGACAACATCACTGGTTTGAATGTCTTTTTTCTCCCTTATCTACTGTTAATTTAAACTCCATCAGTAGCTGGGAATTTTGTGTTTTGTGTGAGGCCATTGCATTCCTGGATTGAGTATTTTTTTCCAGTTTTCCTTTGATATTGACTGACAAAAGAAAACAACTTAGTGGGTTTGTTGATCACAAACTTGCAAAAGAAAAAGCTAAAAGGCAAAGTAATGAACCAGAACATAGAGGACAAATGGAGAGCTATTTTGAGAAAGCTGGGAGAGTAGATCTTGATGTTCTACCTGAAGAGGTTGAATCTTCTGAGCCACCTTGTTCTTCATTATTTTGAGAATAGACATTACAGAGGAAACATCACACAATGAAGATATTTCTATGGAACAAGCAGATAATTCATCCTTAATGACAGCTGCTGAAGTAACTCAAGAAGAACCATGTGAGGGGACATCTTCACCCCCAAGTTCATTCAGGGTTTTTGAAAAGTAGAGTTTGGAGGCTGATCGACACTTTCTATTGATTGTTGAGGATGAAAAGCTGAACGATTTTTTTAATGTTTCATAGTGTCAATCAAAACAAGGAGGCAGACTTCTCATTATCTGTCAGGCACTATCCTGACAAAACTAGGTGTTTAAAACGCCCAAAAAGAGAATCTCTACCACAAGAGATAGCATTTTGCTATCGAGTGGAATTGGAAATTTAACAAATGAAATATGTAATGATACCTGTCACCCAGACATAAAAAAGCTGTATAATAAAAGTCTTTTTCAAATTTCACATGAAATCCAAAATTCTTTTTTTGTATTAAAGTCTCCATAGCTGTTTAAAAATCTCAGCTGTCAATCAAATATCGCCTGCCCCTCCTCTATGCCTTAGACAATTCCTTTCACTTTCCATTCAGCACTTCCTACATGTCACTGATCTCCCCACATTCCCCCCAATCTCTTCACCATTTAATTGTGTAACCAGGACATGGGGATGGACATCAGCTCCCCCATTCTGGTGCACAAACAAGACTCTGAGATGATACAAGACTTGTGTCCCCAAAATGGCTCCTGTCTGATTGTTATAATTATGAATTCCCAGACTGAAGGAAACAAGATTCAAATCATTTATATTGTGTAATTAAAGTTCACTTTGCTTTACTGATGTGATAAAATAGGATTTGTTATAATCTTTTCGGGTAACAGGTCCCCTTTAAAGAACAGCTGAACAGAAAGCTAAATATTTATTCCTTCCCAACGACAGGGACCAATTTTTTGGTTATAGATCTGTATCCTGATTTTTTTAGGAAACTGCTGTAGTTTATATCCTTAGGGTTATCCTTCAGTCGCTTTTACCCACAACTGCCCTAGAATGACTTTCTATCTTCATATAGAAGTGTATGGATACATCAGCAATGTTCAGAGATATCTCCTTATGTGTATTGTTTTCTTGGTTTTTTAGCTAACAAATTGCATTGTGTTGAATAAAAACCAAAATATGGCAAATCATTAGTTTATTATGTATTTATTGAGGAAAGTTCTGGGATTTAGTTGGCAGCAATGGTGTTTTGGATCCAGGCGTTGTAGTTGCAGACCTTGGTGTAGACACCAGGATAGTTCCTCATGGCACAGCCATAGCCCCAGGACACCACACCTTGCAGTTGACCATTGCACACCACGGGGCCACCAGAGTCACCCTGGGGGAAAAGAGAGACCGTTATAGATTATGAAATGCTGAAAAATGTAAGAATGGAAGATATTTTGCTACATTGCATGATGGGACAATTATGTCCAGGATGAGCTTTTGACAAGTTCTTGGGTGTCTGATAAAGTTCTTGGAGACTTGGTGATATATATATTTAAGCATGAGTGGCACATGCAGATTCCTATCTTAGAAGAAAATATTCCTAACTGGACCTTTCATGGTTGATGGATGTTCCATGGTTGATGTCTACACAACATGAGCTCTTGTTAGTGGCTCTAAGCTGCCCTCTAATTGTGTGGTGACTGTTGCACAATACTTGCTTTTGCCTCTGTACTAATGAATGGGAATACTATGTATCTTTGGTAAAACCTTGGCTAGGCACAGCTTGCTCTCGGCAGTATCTAAATAGTATTCAGGCAAATTCCTGTAGAATTGATTGGAATTATTGGAAATAAACACAACAGGACCCAGCACATATTTTACAAATAAAAATATAGAATTTCTTTCAATGACATCTTGACATTTCCCTCCATGGACTTCAACTGGGAGCCTCATGAGGGCCACCTTGTAAAGCAGAAATGAGCACCGAGGCTCATGGGGATTCAGTGCTACAGGGAAGGGGAACACTAACCTGGCAGGAATCCTTGCCACCTTCCATGTAGCCAACACAGATCATGTTAGCGGTGATCTCCCCTGGGTAGGCACTGTTACACTGGGCATCAGTCAGGATGGGGGCATTCAGGCACTGCAGGAGGTCAGGATAATTGCCTAAAGGTAGGACACATTCATTAAAAGATGCACTGCTTTAGTTTTACTGCTCCCCTGTTTGTGAACGTTGTGTTGTAAGTGAGTTGCTGACTTACTGCCATTGCTGAGAGTGTTGCCCCAGCCAGAGATCAGGCAGCTGGTACCAGCGGCAGAACAACCGGAGGGCAGTGGCACGGTGTTGACAGCGGCATTGAGGGAGGCAGGAGAGGAGAGCTTGATCAGCATAATGTCATTGTCCAAGGTATAAGAGTTGTAGCCAGAATGTCTAATGACCTTTGAGGAGCTGATAAACTGCTCGGTTCCCTCACTCAGAGCGATGTTGTGTTCCCCCAGTCTGACCTGAATGCTCCTGCAAGGAAAGGGTTAATAGGAGGTTACAGGTATTGATCAATATATTTATAGACAGAGAAGGACATGAGAACATAAATGTGCATCACAGAGCATTGAGGTTATTTCCAGATAAGGACTTTGTGTCCCTCAAGTAGTGATGGGCGAATTTATTCGCCAGACGCGAATTCGCGGCGAATTTGCGCGATTCGCCGTCGGCGAATAAATTTGCGAAACGGGCGCGAAAATTCGCGGAAAAAAATTCGCCGGCGTCAAAAAAATTTTTTCGAAAAAACGGACGCCGGCGCCAAGAACGGGCGCCGGCGCCAAAAACGGGCGCCGGCGTCGAAAAAACGGGCGCCGGCGTCAAAAACGGGCGCCGGCGTCAAAAACGAGACGCCGGCGCCGTTTCGCGAATTTTTCGCCGTTTCGCGAATTTCGCGCGAAATTCGCGAATTTTTCGGCGAAGCGAAACTGCACAAATTCGCCCATCACTACCCTCAAGCCCTCCATTGACAGTTGCTGCTAATATTTCTTCTTAATTTCATACATTCACTTCCATAGAACCCCAATATTCTAAATAGGATGTGACACAATCACATAGAACCAGAGAGAGAAGAGTTAATGGAAGAATCCATTCCTCTCAACGACTCTCTGAGGAACGTTTCTAAAGGTCTCCAACCTTAAAAGGAATCTGAAGTCCATAATGTCCATGACTTACGCTTTGTAGCAGTGAGCGGCAGATACGACCCACTGGTTAGAGATCAGGGACCCCCCACAGAAATGGTACCCGGAGTTCAGGGAGACGATGTAGGGGACAGAGTTCTTGGCGCAGGTGGCGCCCCCTATGATCTTATCATCATCAAAGGCAGCTGGGAAGAGAAGGAAAGTCAATGAGTGGTGAGTCGGGCGCAGGTACATGAGTCGCTGGGTGGCACTGGCACAGCCTATAGTCTCATCTAGAATTTCATTCTGTTTCCCACATTTGTAATCACCTTGTTTAATCTACTGTTTTAGAAATCTGAATGTTCCACGTGAAAAAATGCACTTGCTGCAAAAATGACAATTGTAATGATACTCTATGGGCACAAAGTGTTTTGGGTTCCAGTCGTGCTAAGGCAAGTCTATGGGTTATTCCAGGTGAGCAGGCAGAAGCAGAGAGTGGTGCATCTCCATGGGGTATGAAGCAAGTGGTAGGACCGACAGATCTGCTTTCATAGGGCTGCTATGTCCATATGGACAATTCTCACTTTCAATAATCAAGCCTGGTGACTAGTTACAGCAATGAGAATTTTGAGAGAATTGAGTGGCAGCAAATATGTTTTAACCCAACTGTCACTTCAGTTTCACTTCAAGTAAGTCTTCTCAAGTATCTAAAGTATCTAAGGTATCTAGGAGCAACAAGGTGTTCTCCACCCATCTTACCCTAACATGCTGAGCCTCATTGCCCCTTCCAGAGTGAGTTGTTCCACAGTCTGGGAACCAATGTCTAGTCAGCCACCCATGCCTCAGGCCAGATCATGGAGACCCATTGAAAGATGACTACAAGAGTCTACAAAGCAATGCTGTCCTTGTCTGTCAGGATTTTCAAACCTCCCCACTTGATATCTGGATAATTTTCAGCCAGATGGTGAGATCTCCTTTCCTCCCCACCAATGAATCACTCATTCCCCCCTCTTGGTAGGGAATCCCATAACCTGACTGTCCTTACAGTAAAGAACCCCTTCCTATGCTGATGGTGAGATCTCCTTTCCTCCCCACCAATGAATCACTCATTCCCCCTCTCTTGGTAGGGAATCCCATAACCTGACTGTCCTTACAGTAAAGAACCCCTTCCTATGCTGATGGTGAGATCTCCTTTCCTCCCCCTCTCTTGGTAGAGAACCTGACTGTCCCTATAGTAATGAACCCCCTTCTATACAATTGATGACATTTCTTTTACACCCCTATGAATGAATTGCCCAGCAGTAATATCATTTGCAGTCTGTCTGTCAGTAAAAAGGTTGTTCATTTCTAGTAGGCTGAGGACTCACCAGCCGCTCCCAGCAGGACACAGAGCAAAAGAAACTTCATGGTGGAGATCAGTAGCAGTTTGTGTGGTGGTGATGGTGGAGAAGTGAGTTGTATTTATATGTGAGACAGACCATATCAATTTTTCCTTTTACTTATCATGTGTGTTTTTCCCCAACATGGAAATTTGTCCCAGCTGCCTCATATAGAACATAAATATCCTATCAGTGACCTTGTTCTGCTTATGGAATCTGTATGGATGGAGTGGCTTCATTGCCATCTGCTATCCCTTTAATTGGTTCTATGTGTAAGAAATTGCCATCTTGATTTAGTTATTTCATATGAAAGCTGTTGTTCAGGGAACTTACATGAAGCCCTGATTATTATAACAAAGGTTTTCCTGTGACTACTAAGGCCTATGTCTGCTGTGGGGACCATAAAACTGATTTTGTATGCTAGAAAACTCGCTCAACAGGATGTAGGCAAGTTGGGGGATTATCACAGCATCTTGGCAGTTGGGAGGGTTTCTGTGGGGGCAGGTGAGAACCCAGGATAAAAGAATGCTGGACAGAGGACGGGGAGCTGGGCAGCTGAGAGGAGGCAACTAGAGAGCTGGAGAAGCCAGAGGAGCCTGGGACAAGCCAACATGTGAGGAATGAAGACCAGAGGGGAAGGCAGAGATGAAGCTGAACTCTATTCCCCTACTTTTTAGTAGACTTGGGTAACTGTAAGGGGCAGATTCACTAAGGGTCGAATTTCGAAGTTAAAAATACTTCGAAATTCGACCCTCGAATTGAAATCCTTCGACTTCGAATATCGAAGTCGAAGGATTTAGCGCGAAACGTTCGATCGAACGATCGAAGGATTTTTCGTTCAATCGAACGATTAAATCCTTTGAATCGAACGATTCAAAGTATTTTAATAAAACGATCGAATGAATATCCTTCGATCAAAAAAAGCTTAGCAAGCCTATGGGGACCTTCCCCATAGGCTAACATTGACTTCGGTAGCTTTTATCTGCCGAAGTAGGGGGTCGAAGTTTTTTTTAAAGGGAAAGTACTTCGACTATCGAATGGTCGAATAGTCGAACGATTTTTACTTCGAATTGTTCGATTTCGTTCGATTTCGATCGCATTCGAACGAATTTAACCAATTCGATGGTCGAAGTACCCAAAAAAAACTTCGAAATTAGAAGTTTTTTTCATTCGAATTCTTCACTCGAAGTTAGTGAATCTGCCCCTAAATATTGTAATTATTGTTTCGTCTAAGTATAATCATTTATGTAGAACAATCAATTGATTTATTTTACAATACATCACTTTAATATACACTCATTGGTGTGGATTCATTGTCTGCTTGCTCAAAAGAACCAGAAACCCTAGTAAGTGGGTTGAGGTATATTATTAATATTGATATAATATTATTAATATTGATATATACTATATAGAAACTTATATATGGAGATTATTTCTGTTTTGCACCTTACAGACTTGTGTGATCCCACAAAACACACGGTTGTTTGTAACTGATTTTAGTGTAGCTATTGGAAGGGTCAGGTTTACATCGCCATTAAACTGAATTAAAAGAAATGTCTAATCATGTCCCCTCACAACCCCAACCTTGTCAGTCTCCCCTCATAATTTAACTCTTCCCTCCCTCTAACCAGTTTAGTTGCACTTAGTCTCTGCACTCTCTCCAGCTCATTTATATCCCTCTTAAGGACTGGAGTCCAAAACTGCCCCCATACTCCAGATGAGGCCTCACCAGGGACCTATAAAGAGACACAATTATGTTTCATCCCTTGAGTTAATGCCCTTTTTTATACAAGAACTTTATTTGCTTTAGTAGCCACAGAATGACACTGCCCAGAATTAGACAACTTGTTATCTACAAAGACCCCAAGATCCTTCTCATTTAAGGAAACTCCCAACACACTGCCATTTAGTGTATAACTTGCATTTATATTATTTTTGCCAAAGTGCATAACCTGCATTTATCAACATTGAAGCTCATTTTCCAGTTTGCTGCCCAGTTTTCCAGTTTAGACAAATCACTGTGCAAAGTGTCAGCATCCTGCATGGAACCTATAGTTCTGCACAATTTAGGGGCCGATTCACTAAGGGTCGAATTTCGAAGTTAAAAATACTTCGAAATTCGACCCTCGAATTGAAATCCTTCGACTTCGAATATCGAAGTCGAAGGATTTAGCGCTAATCCTGCGATCGATCGATCGAAGGATTTTTCGTTCGATCGAACGATTAAATCCTTCGAATCGAACGATTCGAAGGATTTTAATCAAACGATCGAAGGAAAATCCTTCGATCAAAAAAAGCTTAGCAAGCCTATGGGGACCTTCCCCATAGGCTAACATTGACTTCGGTAGGTTTTATCTGCCGAAGTAGAGGGTCGAAGTTTTTTTTAAAGGGCAAGTACTTCGACTATCGAATGGTCGAATAGTCGAACGATTTCGTTCGACTTCGATCGAATTCGATCGAATTTAACCAATTCGATGGTCGAAGTACCCAAAAAATACTTCGAAATTCGAAGTATTTTTCATTCAAACCCTTCACTCGAGCTGAGTGAATCGGCCCCTTAGTCTCATCTGCACAAATAGAAACAGTACTTTCAATGGCCACCTCCAGGTCATTAATAAACAAGTTGAAAAGCAAGGGACCTAGTACAGAGCCCTGCGGTACTCCACTAACAACACTGGTCCAATTAGAAAATGTTCCATTTACCACCACTCTTTGTAGTCTACAGAAAGTAACCTTCTACAAAAGAAACCCCAAGAACATGAAAAAATAACCAAAGACTCGGTGGCGTTCCAGATGCTCATGTACAAAAGTGAGGTCTAGAATACACTGAATTGCAAAAACAATACCTATTTAACTGGATTTGTTTGAGACCCACCCGATATCAGAATAGAAAGAGTCAGTGATGTCCTGCCTGGAGTTGAACCAGGAACCTGCTGTTTCTGGGTTGTCTGAGTTACCACTGCTTTATGTGAGCAGACAGCTAAGGCCCTGGTTCACTCCCATTGCTATACTAGTAATTGCAATAGGCATGACTTAGTTCACCTGTTATCAACCTGGCCCCAGGTGATCAGTATAAGCCATAAGGTTGCATATAAGACTCCTGCTGTGCACTGAATCATTGTCCAATATAGGTCTATCTTCATCGTTCCTGGGTGCACTACATATTGTTCTTGTTCTGGATCCTTGTCTGTTATTTAACTACTCTTCAGATTCTGATTGTGTACAGCGTTCCTTTTTAGTTTGACCCTGGCCTGTGACATTGACTACTCTTCTGCTCCTGATTTGGTACCATATTGTCAGTTTGGAATTCACCCGTCTTGTCCCTTGATCCCCGTCCTTTCTGTGCACTATATGTGGTTCCCTTGCCTGCCCAGAACTCTCTCCCCGGTCATCTCACGATAAGACCTGGCGGCACCCGAGTAGCGGAGGGCTCCTCCCAAAGTGAAAGGTCGTTGTTATAGACAAAAGACTGAGAGACCAGGACCTTAGGGATTGTTCTGGGTTTGGGATACCTATTGTAACAGAGCCCCAGCCTGGGTCCCAGGCCTAGATTTGTGGCTAGACCACAAAGGCCCGGGCCTAGGGGGCCAAAGTATTAGGTGCGGAGTTCCACTCCGGCCGCTTTCTGTGTAGCCCTGGGGACGTTCAGCTCCCCAGTGCTCTGGCTCCTTCTCCATACTCCTCGAATGGGGGGAGATAGTGCGGCCCACATTAGGAGCACGTGGCTTAGGGGCGCCCGCCTGTGAAATCTGGGCCTGCTGAGTCCAACCCAGGATAACCTGAACCTGGAGCAGTTACAGTGACATTTTTGTGTTGTTCAGAGAAGACACTGATATTAAGAAGTGAAGACATTTCTATTTCCCACCTATCAGAAGAAAAACAACTGAGATAGAAATGGGAAAACTTTTCCATTTTGACTTTTACAAAAAGGAAAGACTTTGCCTCCACAATCCAATACTTAGGGGCAGATGCACAAAGCCTCGACTGTTTTTTTACTTCGAATTCGACCTTCGATTCGAACGGTCGAGCAATCCTCCGATCAGGTGAATAGTCGAATTCGATGATCGAAGTGGACAAGTACGATTATCGAAGGATGTATTAGTTCACCTATTCGACTATCGAAGGATGCATTCGTTCGACTATTCGACGATTCGACTACACTCGAAGGATACCTTATTTATCACATTTTCCCCCTGAAGTTTTCTTTGTACCCCATCTTTGACCTACCGAAGTTGATTTTGGACTTCGACATTCGAAGATGATCGAATAGCCGAAGAAAAATAATCGAATGGTCGAAGTAAAAAATCGTTCGACTATTCGATTTCCTACTATTTTGTTTGCTGGTGCTCTCCACTGTAGTGGGTGTATAGTGACACCTATGGGATCACTTTATAAACTGTTTTTTTAGTTCTGGCTGCACTAGAGGTTTGGTGAATTACATTAAAATAAATACTGACACCACAAACATGTTTGTTTTAAAATCTATCAGAATATAACCTAAGATTTTCAAGTATCAATGGTTTAAAAGATTATTTTTTAGTTCTATTTTTTTTTTAAACATCACTTCAAATATTAATTGGCCCTATCTATCCTTACGCTTCACTAAATGGTTAAATGTTTTAAAGCTGCATGGAATGCTGGGAAACACTGGCTTACTTATAAAAACCCCCACCAGATGCCATTTGGCTTAGATTTTTTTCAGAATGGACATTTTGCCAGCCGCCATTTTTGAGGCCCAAGAGCAGGCTGAGGAGCAGGAACACCTTGTCCCTGCTAGGATCAGGCAGCCTCGTCACTTCAGGAGACCTGTACTTTGTTTGGACGAGTTGTCTGATGATGAGCTTGTGAGGAAGTTCCGCCTGAGTCGTGCCATAGTGCAGGTTTGTGGTCTCATCAGTGAGGCCATTGAACCTGTGACGGCACGGTCTCAGGCAGTGCCTGGGATGTACAAGCTGCTTGCAGTTTTGCATTTCCCGGGCACTGGCAGTTTCCAGCTGGTTTCTTCACGCCTCATTGGCATGAGCCAGCCCACCTTTAGCAGGAGACTAATACAAGTGCTCAGGGCACTACTGCAGCACTCGCAAAGGCTCATTTCCTTCCCCTCAACTCAGGCAGAGTGGATAAGATTGAAACAGGATTTTTTCCTAATTGGCCAATTTCCAAATTGCCTAGGAGGCCTTGATTGCACTCATGTTGCGCTCACACCACCTCGCCATCACCAGGAGCGCTACCAAAATCGTAAGCGCTCCCATTCCATCAATGTGCAGGTGGTGTGTGATTCCAACATGCGCATCATGAGTGTGAGATCTGGCTTTCCTGGAAGTGTCCACTATCCTGCATCAGTCAGCTCTCCATGGCCTCTTCACCCGAGGAGAAATGCCGGACGGCTGGCTTGTGGGTAAGTTCTATTTTCAATTTCATACAAAGACACTTCAAATATTATTTTAAAGGTGATATGTATGTATTTTCAAGAATTGTTTCCCTTTTTGCAGTCTGGCTACAATAGATGCACTATGCATCTTGGGACCTGTAGTTTAGTTCAATCAGCTCACTTTGTTAGGGCTTTTAATTCTTGCCACCTGATTCAGTTTACAGGTGAGATGTGTTAAAGGGATGATTTCTTAATGGATCTGCACACACACAATTATTTGCATTTGGGGGGGGATTACCTCTTTTATTGTGCGACCAATGCTCATTTGAACCTGGGTGGAGTCACCTTTAGAAAACATATTGGTAAGTGGCAGTGTTTGTTTAGCAATGACAGGCTTTTGTGTGGCTACTTAAATTTATTTTGATTTGTGTTAATGAATTTTTCTTGTTTGATCTACACGTATGGCTTCTTCTGTTTTTTGGTTTCAAATGACATTACCCATGTTACTATTTTGGACAAGCGCCTTGGCAAAAAAGAAAAACAAACACACCCAGTAATGTTTTAGTGGCTTTACTGACACAATCTTTGTCAAAATCCAAAAAAGTTGAACAACAATAAAAAGACAATATATATCTGTATAAAGTTTGTTTGTTTTTGGAACACACAATATTTATTTTAAACCATTAAATATGTACCTAAGCTGGAAGCCACAGGACGAATTTGGTCTCAACATATATTTCAAAATATAGCAGCCCCTATAGACCACTAAAGGGCAAAAGCTTTACAAAGCATTTGTTGCATGACATTGATAATGCAACCCAGGATTCATCATGGCCAACTTTACATTAAACAGTATCCAAAAATTTGGCCCTTGATAAGCTTGTGTCCAAAACAATAATATAACAATCAATATGATCTACAAATGACACTTGTCACTATATGACAATTTGGCCAGTTTAAAAGTATCAACAATATGAGATTAGTGCTGGCCAGGTAGAGTGTTGGACACCCAACAATGCTTGATAGTGCAAAGTAATAACCAAGGCTTTGTGCCTTTAAGGCATATCATACACCTTGGACTTGCTATTTAATGAGCACAGGTGGAGGAGGAGGAGGAGGAGGTAGGCGTTAGCACCTATTATGAGTGCTTGGTAGCCAAAGTAGGCCAGAGGTAGCCAACATAACTTCTCGTGCAAAGTAACAATGCTTTGTGCCTTTAAGGCATATCATACACCTTGGACTTGCTATTTAATGAGCACAGGTGGAGGAGGAGGAGGAGGTAGGCATTAGCACCTATTATGAGTGCTGGGTAGCCAAAGTAGGCCAGAGGTAGCCAACATAACTTCATAGTGCAAAGCACAAGGTACACTGTTTTCACTTTGACAGTTGCAGAATATAGGCCATTGTTACATGAATGCACATAACATGTAAACCACATAAATACAGAGCTTGATTAGCATATGGAACCTTTGAAGCAACACTGCACTAGTGATAAATACACCATAAAAAAGTGTAGTCATATGCTTGCAATAGAATTCATTGACCCTTACATTTTTTGGCCAAGTGAATGTGTTCGGCAACACTGCAGCATCGCCATAGAAATATGTTAGAGCAAATGCACTTTGATGTTTGTAAGTTCTTTTCCAGATGTTATTGGAAAGGGCGCCAATGGGTGTTAGATATGGCACACCTTGGTGCTGATAACACCATACATATATACATATGTTAGAGCAAATGCACTTAGATGTTTTGAAGTGCTTTTCCAGGTGTTATTGTAAAGGGTGCCAATAGATGTTAAAATGGCACCCCTCAGTGATGAGAATGGAGCACAGTGTAAACAATGGGATGTGTTGTTTGGGAGTCAGTCCCATTGCTGGGTAACGGACAAAGTGATACCTGAAGCTTCAATAGGGCAAAGTTTGTTACCAGGAGAAAAACAGGCAAAGAGGCCAGTGTCAGATGGAAAATGACACAGACTGGAGCTAGGGACGTTTGTCCCCTCGGACAGGACCGTCTCCCCTTCTATGCCCCCTTTCCCTCCGATGTTGAGGAGCTTAAGGGGGTGGAGGGGGAGCAGCAGGTGGACCAGGGACTTCACCCTCAGCAGAGCCCCCTGGTCGATGAGGCTGGGCTGCCATGGCTGCCACCAGGTCCTGGAATCCACGATGGATGGTCCCCTGGGTCTCCCGAATATCCCTATGGATTTGGGCCATCCACCGCCTCATCCAGAGTTCCTGGCGGCGCTGCTGGTGGAGCATAGGCTGCATGGCAGACATCATCGCGTCAACGAGCCCCGGTTGTGCCGCAGGTTGCTCACCCAGTCGCCGTCCTTCCTCCTGTGGTGGTCCCCCAATTGCTGCAGCAGCAGCAGTGGCAGCAGCACGACCTACAAGAAAAATCAGATCTAAGTATATATATTGGACATGTGCATAACCCACAACAAACGAGCGGATCTCTCTCCGATATGCCCACCTTGAGGTGGGCAATATCGCACTGATCCGATTGTGGGCCCTAGGGACCAACGATCGCATCCTAACGAATAGGAACGGGCGGTCGGATCGCAGGACCGCATCAACGAACAGATGCCGCCGTGATCCGACGGGATTTTAGTCCCATCCAATCGAGATCCGGCTGACTTATGGCCAGATCTCGATCGGGGAAGCCCGTCGGGGGCCCCCATACACGGGCCAATAAGCTGTCGGTATGTTGGCAGCTTTTATTGGCCCGTGTTTGGCCACATTTAGATTGGAGGTGGTGTTTTCTTTTGGGGGGGGTGGCATAAACACAACATTGGAGTGAAAATTTCACACCAGTCTGTAGCTTGGAAAACAATTTTTTATTTTTTTTTTTAGACAAAAAAAAGTTTGAAAGGACATGTAAACCCTCCCTCCCAGTGAGGAGGAGCTTCAGATACCTGCCACTGGTTTTTAAAAGGTTAACAGTAAAGTCTGCAGTATCCCCTTAATCACTTAGAATTCCTTCTCCTCTTCTAACTCACTCTGGCCCTCCCTCAGGAATTCCCTTTGGCTGTTGGTTAATGAGCATGCTCAGTTCTTCTCAGCTCAGATTACTAAACACACCCTCCAGTCTAACAGCCACTGAGCAGATATCATTACTGGTTCCCATAGAAACTCTGCTCTAGCTGTCTGATCCTATTTTATTCTCCTAACCACCTCTCCTGAGCTCAGCTTAACCAATACATGGCATCTTTGGTGACACACAGACAAATAAAGTAAGGGGTTATTAGTTATAAAATTACTCTTACGTCTGGGGGGCACCACAGGTATCACAGCTGGTGACTGGGCGCGGCTTTCAGCTCGGTGTTCTGTAATGTGAGATGGGACATTAGTAATGCTGTAAACAAGTCGAGGAAGCAACTACATTGGCCACAACATTGAACATGTCTGTACCTTGAGCTTCCAGGGCTCTATCATGATCATCAGCCTCACCCTCTTCCTGGGGTTGCTGAGCGGCGTCGTCCTGGTCCTGGTCACTGCCCGAGTCAGGCCGCGATGTTTGCGGCGGTACTGCAATTGTGAATAAAGAAAACAAAAAAAGTATTAAAAAAACAAAATCATATGGAATTGCAAGAGACCTCCCACATGCTACAAATCTATTTTATTTCTCATTCCAAATACTAACTCCAATGGAATGGTACAGCAAGTGAGATGGAATGGTTAAAACTTAAAGGAACAGTAACATCAAAAAATAAGTGTTTTAAAGTAATGAAAATAGTGTTGCCCTGCACTGGTAAAACTGCTGTGCTTGCTTAAGAAACACTACTATAGTTTATATAAATAAGCTGCTGTGTAGCAATGGGGGCAGCCATTCAAATGAGAAAAGGCTCAGGTTACACAGCAGATAAGCTCTGTAGAACATAATGGAGTTATCTGTTATCCACTATTTAACCTGTGCCATATAGACTTTTTTCAATTCCTGTTCCACAGCAGCTTGTTTATATGAACTATAGTAGTGTTTCTGAAGCAAACACACCAGTATTACCCGTGCAGGGCAACAGTACATGATATTTTCATTCCTTTAAAACACTTATATTTTTTGGTGTTACTGTTCCTTTAAATACATTTGCAACGGTGCGAGCAGGAGAGAATGTAATATATGACAATACTTGTGATTTTAAAGTTATTTAGCTTTTTAATCAGCAGATCTAAACTTTGCAGTCTCAGCAATCTGGTTGCTAGGGTCCAAATTAGCATAGCAACCATGCATTCATCTGAAGAAGAGACTGGAATATAATTAGGGGATGGTCTAATTAGTAATATGAGTAATAAAAACTCACAATAACATCACATGTGTAGTCTTACAGAGCATTTCTAGACCCACATTTTAAAGCTGGAAAGAGGCCTTTAATTTTAAAAATAAATAATGAAGGACAACTGAAAAGTTGCTTAGACTTGGCCATTCTAGAACATACTTAAAAGTTAACTTAAAGGCAAACCACCCCTTTAATGCAGTTTCAAAACATTTGTACTATAGTGGGGAAATGGTTAATAAAGAAATGGCTGCCATTTTGTCTATGTTACAGCTGCACTTAATAACTAGTAATGAACAAACAGCAAAGTTGTAAAGAAAAGCACAAGAAACTCCTCTAATGCAAAACAGGAGCAATATTTTAGCAAAGAAGTGAAATGCTAAAGGGGAAATTAGACATTTATCTAAATGATGTGAATGTGGAAAAAAGGAGTCAGATGTTTGTTTCTATAAAATTCAACTTACTTCTCCAGTCTGTGTCCAGTCCTTCACTGCCCTCTTTGCTCAAAATGTCCAGAAGCCGGCGCTCGTAGGGCTTCAGTCTGAGTGGAGGGACTCGCCCTCCGCCGGTCTTCTGGGCTTTAGCTCTCCTGGTAACCAGCTTTGCCCTTAGCCAACGCTTCAGGTCACTGAAGCGCTTATACACTGTGGGCCGATCCCTGTGTAAAGCGCCCACAGTGTTCACCTTGTCCGTTACCTGCTGCCAGTGGTGTTGACGTCTGGCAGCACTGATACGATGGGACCGACTCCCAAACAGCACATCCCATCGTGCTACCACCTCGTCCACCAGTGCTCCATTCTCATCACTGGTAAATCTTCTGGCCATTTTATTGGTGGGGCCCTCCTCTCCTCCGTCATCATCATCACCCTCCTCCTCCTCCCGTCTACTCTCTGAGGCAGTTGGTGGTGCCTCCATCTCCTCCTCGCTGCTGGGCAGCCTCTGTGTCCTCCTCCTGGGTGAGCCTCTCCGAGCCCTGGGTGGGGTGCGTGACACGCTGCGTGCCCCAGATGGCGAGCGAGACACGCAGCGTGCCCTGGGGGACTCCCTGCGTTGGCTGGGGGACACCCTCCCTACACTATGCTCCTGCCCCCCTGCCCTACGCTCCTCCCTCCCTCTACGGGACCCCCCTGCCCTACTCTCCTCCCCTCTATGGGACCCCCCTGCCCTACGCTCCCCCTCTCTGCGGGACCCCCCTGCCCTACTCTCCTCCCCTCTACGGGACCCCCCTGCCCTACGCTCCCCCTCTCTACGGGACCCCCCTGCCCTACTCTCCTCCCCTCTACGGGACCCCCCTGCCCTACTCTCCTCCTCTCTACGGGACCCCCCTGCCCTACGCTCCCCCTCTCTACGGGACCCCCCTGCCCTACTCTCACCCCCACTACGGGACCCCCCACCTGACCTACTCTCTTCCCCTCCCCTACGGGACCCCCCACTCTCTTCCTCCTCCTCCTCCCCCCAGGAACCCCTCCCAGTGACTCCCCAGCCTGTGCCCCCCTCTCTCCCCCTCCTGCGACGACTAAGATCCCACATAGTGTGGGATCCAGCCGCCGTTGGCACCTCCCCAGGGCTGGAGAGACGTTCCCCCTCCTCCTCCTCCTCCTCAATCCTCCTCCTACCAGCCATTTTTTGCAAAAAATCAATCCTGCCTCAGACACCTCCTCCACCTGTGCAGTCTAAATAGCAAGTGCGCAATTAGGCCGAAAATGCACCTAAAATGGCCTCTAGAGGGCTTCCTGTTTGAAAAAAATGTCAAAAAGGAAGTGGGGCATAAAAACTTCGAATCGATCGATTCGAATACAAGTGGGGCAAGGTTCACTTCGATCTTACTTCGATCTTATTCGACAGTACGCTACGACCGAATACTTCGAATCGAAGGCACTATCCCTTCGATCGCAGGATAAATCGTTCGATCGAACAATTTTACTTCGACCGGAAATAGCACAAAAATCCTTCGACTTCGATATTCGAAGTCGAAGGATTTAAATTCCTAGTCGAATATCGAGGGTTAATTAACCCTCGATATTCGACCCTTCGTGAATCGGCCCCTAAGACTTTATATAAAGTTCTCCGTTCTCCGGCTAAACTAAGAATCTTGAATAAAACCCACTGAATCAATGTCTGACTTGAGCAACTAATTGCCCCAGGCTGGGTCATAGATACACATATGAAACATTCACATATAATTATCAGCTGGTAGATAGTATAGATGGAGGGGCCTCTTCACTGATCCAGAGATGTAAGGTTGGTCCCCATTAATCCACAGGGCCACACGTAGTTGAGAGTAGAAGGGTTGTCACCTTTCTGAACCAGTGGTTCACTCATCACCATGTTGGTCTTATCAGAACTCTGAAAAAAGGGCAGTCAGTTTTGTACCAGACAGAATGTGCGACAACTTAGCACAAGCTGAACATCCACACACTCCCTTTTAGCCTTGTTACTCGCAGTATTTTACTCATTACTTTTCTCTACAAAGTGTTCCCCTATGTTCAGGGGCAGATTTATCAAATATGATTTTAGAGCTTAATAAATGAAAACTCATCCAAGTTCTATTCATTCCTATGGGATTTTTAGAAGCGTATTTATCAATGGTTGAAAGTTAGAGCTCACCGTTTGATAAATACAGTTGTAAAAATCCCATAGGAATGAATAGAACTTGGGTGAGTTTTTATTTATTAAGCTCTAAGCTCATATTTTATAAATCAGCCCTAATACTATGGGGGCCGATTCATGAAGGGTCGAATATCGAGGGTTAATTAACCCTCGATATTCGACTAGGAACTAAAATCGTTCGACTTCGAATATCGAAGTCGAACGATTTTGCGCAAATCCTGCGATCGATCGATCGAAGGATTTTTCATTCGATCGAACGATTAAATCCTTCGAATCGAACGATTCCAAGGATTTAAATCCAACGATTGAAGGAAAATCCTTCGATAAAAAAATCACAGGCAAGCCTATGGGGACCTTCCCCATAGGCTAACATTGAGTTCGGTAGCTTTTAGCTGCCGAACTAGGGGGTTGAAGTTTTTCTTAAAGAGACAGTACTTCGACTATCGAATGGTCGAATAGTCGAACGATTTTTAGTTCGAATCGTTCGATTTTCGTAGTTGAAGGTCGAAGTAGCCCATTCGATGGTCGAAGTAGCCCAAAAAAACTTCGAAATTCGATTTTTTTTAAATTCGAACCCTTCACTCGAATTCAGTGAATCGGCCCCTATGTGCATCTCTGCAAATCATCATTACTTTGTTGCAACCAATAAGCATCTCCATCCTGTGTGTAATTCTGCAGGTTATTCTCTACATTCTGCACCCAGGCCTGAGCATCGTTAGTTACACTACTGAGTATCTTATCCTCTTATACAAATTCATACTCGGAGGAGACTTCAACAAACCATTAGATAAGTGAGAATAAAGTTAAAAACTTTCTTTTTTACAAATCAAAATTAATTTCCATTGTTTTTTTTAAACATTCAAAATTAACTGATTAATGGAGAACTTGGCTTCAACTGGAAAAGACTTTTCCTTCTCATTCACACGATCATTTCAATAGATCATCAGCACATATAGGAACATATATTCCATGTTTTTTACGCTCCAATCCTGAAATATGAAACATAGAATACAGTCATCAGAGTTTTGCATATTCCATTGGAACTGAGCTTCAGCTTCTATAGTAGTTTCTATAGTAGCCATTGTCTATGAGATATCATTTCAAGGGGCCATATTATTGGATTATTGGGTCATTTGCCCCTCTACATTCATAGTTATATTGGGAGGGAACGTTTAGTACTTTATGAATGTTTAATCTAGAAATGTAACAATGAATATAAATGGATCGGGACTAAGAGCGGGTGTAATGCGCCTGCTGGAGAAGCCATACCTTCCCCCAAAAGTCTCATTAGCTAATTATGTTCCTGGGGGTGAGAATAATCAAGTAAGAGTTTAATGTGTGTATTGTATCTTTAAATAATTACTTGTGACCTAAGGGTCAGCTTGTTTAATATTGAACATTGATGGTCACCAACCACTGTCTCTCCTTTGCCTCAATAGAGATCAATAACCCAAGAAAGATCTTACAGTGAAGGAGCCCAAGTGTTTCCTCCTCCAGTTATTCACAAGAATTGGATATTCAGCCATTTAATGTTAATTACTAGACTTCTTATACATTTTATATGATTAGTTAATACAATTCTACTGCCTCTTCCAGGCCTGCATTTGGGAATAGGCCACCAAGTCCCGGCCTAGGGCTGCGAGATGTTTAGGGGTCGCAAGCGGACACCTCTTACATCCAGACGCCTATCTATTAAATCTCCAATTTGTATAGTCAAGTTTTACAGGGAAAAAGTTTTTTTAAAGGAAAACAAAAACCTCAAATATTTAGAGATTCATTATACAAAGCTGCTAAAAATCCAAATTTGAAAAAAAGGGCTTTTTATTTTATAATTAATATTTAACTGACACTGGAGCAAAAAGCTGGGGATTATGAAAACAAGGGACAGATCTCTGCATAAATATTAAAAAAGTGTTGTTGAACTTGAACAACATGCACAATCTAGACAAATGAATTTGCTATAAAGACACGTGGACATTGGATGTGATGTTCTAAAGAGCTGTTAGTATTGGGGAACAGACGCTGGTGCTGATTGTGAGGGTGGCCCTTTATGTTGGTTTGCTCTGTAAGCCCCAATATTGTTCAGGTGTCCAGTGTATTAGGAGGACTCAGTGGCTAAGAACAATCAGTTCACTGAAGGAGACTTGTGAATTCATCCTCCTTAGAGATGTGTGGAGAAAATATACATTTACGCAGTAACATAGAAAGTTGGGTGGAAAAAAGACACACGTCCTTCAAGTTCAACCTTATGTCTATATATAACCTGCCTAACTGCCATTTGATCCAGAGGAAGGTAAAAAACCCATCTGAAGTCTCTCCAATTTGCCTCAGAGGGGGAAAAATTCCTTCCTGAATCCAAAATACAATGGGACCAGTCCCTGGATCAACTTGTACTATGAGCTATTTCCCATATCCCTGTATTCCCTCACTTGCTAAACACCATCCAACCCCTTCTTATACCTATCTAATGTATCAGCCTGTACCCCTGATTCACTTCCCAGCTCTCCCTGTAACACCCCTTTCCCTCCTCTAATCTCATTGGCTCCCTCCTGTCTGCTGGGAGGAGCTACTGGTCAATACAGCATCCGACCCTTCCTTGTACCTATCTAATGTATCAGCCTGTACCCCTGATTCACTTCCCAGCTCTCCCTGTAACACCCCTTTCCCTCCTCTAATCTCATTGGCTCCCTCCTGTCTGCTGGGAGGAGCTACTGGTCAATACAGCATCCGACCCTTCCTTGTACCTATCTAATGTATCAGCCTGTACCCCTGATTCACTTCCCAGCTCTCCCTGTAACACCCCTTTCCCTCCTCTAATCTCATTGGCTCCCTCCTGTCTGCTGGGAGGAGCTACTGGGGAATAAAGCTTCCGACCCTTCCTTGTACCTATCTAATGTATCAGCCTGTACCCCTGATTCACTTCCCAGCTCTCCCTGTAACACCCCTTTCCCTCCTCTAATCTCATTGGCTCCCTCCTGTCTGCTGGGAGGAGCTACTGGTGAATAAAGCATCCGACCCTTCCTTGTACCTATCTAATGTATCAGCCTGTACCACTGATTCACTTCCCAGCTCTCCCTGTAACACCCCTTTCCCTCCTCTAATCTCATTGGCTCCCTCCTGTCTGCTGGGAGGAGCTACTGGTGAATAAAGCATCCGCCCCTTCCTTGTACCTATCTAATGTATCAGCCTGTACCACTGATTCACTTCCCAGCTCTCCCTGTAACACCCCTTTCCCTCCTCTAATCTCATTGGCTCCCTCCTGTCTGCTGGGAGGAGCTACTGGTGAATAAAGCATCCGACCCTTCCTTGTACCTATGTAATGTATCAGCCTGTACGACTGATTCACTTCCCAGCTCTCCCTGTAACACCCCTTTCCTCTAATCTCATTGGCTCCCTCCTGTCTGCTGGGAGGAGCTACTGGTGAATAAAGCATCCGACCCTTCCTTGTACCTATCTAATGTATCAGCCTGTACCACTGATTCACTTCCCAGCTCTCCCTGTAACACCCCTTTCCTCTAATCTCATTGGCTCCCTCCTGTCTGCTGGGAGGAGCTACTGGTGAATAAAGCATCCGACCCTTCCTTGTACCTATCTAATGTATCAGCCTGTACAATTCCACATCTTCACAGCTCTCCCTGTAACAATCCCTTCTGAATATTTCGCCGGAATCTCCTTTCTTCTAATGGGAATAGACGACATCACTAACATTGGTTTGAATCAGATGCAGTATTTCTCTGACTGTCAGATCAGATAATGAGTATGAAGTGTGGCCGTGTGACAATGAAATTAAATGAAATACTATACTTTGATGGGCAGTTATAGGAACTAGGTGGTTGGCTGTCACACAGCTATAGAACTCCCTATAACTTGATGAATGTCTTTTTTCTCCCTTATCTACTGTTACTTTAAAATCCATCAGCAGATGGGAATTTTGTGTTTTGTTTGAGGCCATTGCATTCCTGGATTGAGTATTTTCTTCCAGTTTTCCTTTGATATTTACTGACAAAAGAAAACAACTTAGTGGGTTTGTTGATCACAAACTTGCAAAAGAAAAAGCTAAAAGGCAAAGTAATGAACCAGAACATAGAGGACAAATGGAGAGCTATTTTGAGAAAGCTGGGAGAGTAGATCTTGATGTTCTACCTGAAGAGGTTGAATCTTCTGAGCCACCTTGTTCTTCATTATTTTGAGAATAGACATTACAGAGGAAACATCACACAATGAAGATATTTCTATGGAACAAGCAGATAATTCATCCTTAATGACAGCTGCTGAAGTAACTCAAGAAGAACCATGCGAGGGGACATCTTCACCCCCAAGTTCATTAAGGGTTTTTGAAAAGAAGAGTTTGGAGGCTGATCGACACTTTCTATTGATTGTTGAGGATGAAAAGCTGAACGATTTTTTTAACGTTTCATGGTGTCAATCAAAACAAGGAGGCAGACTTCTCATTATCTGTCAGGCACTATCCTGACAAAACTACGTGTTTAAAACGCCCAAAAAGAGAATCTCTACCACAAGAGATAGTATTTTGCTATCGATAGAGAGAAATTCAAAGGTAACAAATGAAAGATGTAATGATACCTGTCACCCAGACATAAAAAAACTGTATAATAAAAGTCTTTTTCAAATTTCACATGAAATCCAAAATTCTTTTTTTGTTGTGTCCATAGCTGTTGTAAACACATTTAAAAATCTCAGCTGTCAATCAAATATCGCCTGCCCCTCCTCTATGCCTTAGACAATTCCTTTCACTTTCCATTCAGCACTTCCTACATGTCACTGCTCTCCCCACATTCCCCCCAATCTCTTCACCATTTAATTGTGTAACCAGGACATGGGGATGGACATCAGCTCCCCCATTCTGCTGCACAAACAAGATTCTGAGATGATACAAGACTTGTGTCCCCAAAGTGGCTCCTGCCTGATTGTTATAATTATGAATTCCCAGACTGAAGGAAACAAGATTCAAATCATTTATATTGTGTAATTAAAGGAGAAGGAAAGGCTAAAAGTAAGTAAGCTTTATCAGAAAGGTCTATATAAATACACCAGTAAACCCTCAAAGTAATGCTGCTTTGAGTCCTCTGTCAAAAGAAACAGCACATTTCTTTCCTTCTATTGTGTACACATGGGCTTCTGTATCAGACTAACTGTTTTCAGCTTAAACCTCCAGGGCTAGGGCTTGAGCATGCTCAGTTTGTTCCTCTCCCCCTCCCTCCTCCCATTCCTGCTGTAATCTGAGCTAAGAGCCGTTAGTGAGCAGGGAGAGACTCGGGCAGGAAGTGATGTCACGCCAAGCTTATATGGCAGCTTCTATCCTGAACAAACAGAGACAGTGTCTAGAGCTGTTTACTCAGGTATGTTAAAGCATTCTGCAGAATAAATATAGCATTCTAGCTTGCACTATTATTGCTAATCTGTTGGCAATAAACTGTCTTGGAGCTTTCCTTCTCCTTTAAAGTTCACTTTGCTTCACTGATGTGATAAAATAGGATTTGTTATAATCTTTTCGGGTAACAGGTCCCCTTTAAAGAACAGCTGAACAGAAGCTAAATAACTCAAAAAAGTTAACTAATAAAAAACTAAAAAGCAATTGCAAGTTGTCTCAGAATTATCACTCTTTACATCATACTTGAAGTTATCTCAAAGGTGAACAACCCCTTTAAAGTGGACCTGTTGCCCCGACATAAAAAGCTGTATAATAAAAGTCCTTTTCAAATTAAGCCTAAACCCCAAATTCTTTTTGTTATTAAAACATCCATTCCAGTTAGAAACTCTTCTAAAAGTCTCAGCTGTCAATCATATATTACCTAGGCATAGAGGCGGGGCAGACAATTACTTTCACTTTCCATTCAGCACTTCCTACATGTCACTGATCTCCCCACATTCCTCCGCCCTCCTAACCATCTAATTGTGTATCCAGTGAATGGACATGGGTATCAGGTCCCCCATTCTGGCACATAAACAAGATTTCAGGATGGTGCAGACCCTGCATTAATAACAGCGTCTTCAAGATGGCACCTGCCTGTCTGCTGTGATTGTGAATTTCATGATAAACACAAGATTTCAATCATTTTTATAGTGTAAGTGAAATGTATTTCATAATATTTCATACATTTCATAAATTAGGGTTTGGAATTATTTCTTAAAGGAGAACTAAACCCCCCGTTAATCAAAAATCCCCATCCTCTTCAGATACTGTTCTTTTCCTTGGGCAATCTTCGGAGCTTTCCGCGCACGCACAGTAGGCACAAATACCAGAATGGTCCCAACTGCCCATGTGCAGAACAGCTCCCTGCCGGCGCTCACTTCCACTGGGAACCGGAAGATACAGAAGATGGCGCCCGAGAGCTCCGCTGTACTACCCTAATACTCTACATGAATATGCCAAGGGACATGACACTTTTTCTAGAGTTACTAAGGAGGGAGAAAGCAGTGAGGGGGGCCAATGGATGGAAGGGGATGGGGATTTTTGATTAACGAGGGGTTTAGTTCTCCTTTGAGGTGACAGGTCCCCTTTAATAAAAGACATAATGTTAAGAATGCCATTTACATGTTCCAATATTGTACGTTTAATAGGCCTGTTTGTTTGCCCCACATATTAGATTAGACTTCATTACTTTGTCTAATCACTATCACTGATCCTTCTTGCACATAATGAAAGACTAACTAGCACACTCACAGATAAATACAGATAAATACCAGACATTTAGGAAAGTATGAGCTCTGTGGTCTATTTATTCCTTCCCAACGACAGGGACCAATTTTTTTGTTATAGATCTGTATCCTGATTTTTTTAGGAAACTGCTGTAGCTTATATCCTTAGGGTTATCCTTCAGTTGCTTTTACCCACAACTGCCCTAGAATGACTTTCTATCTTCATATAGAAGTGTATGGATACATCAGCAATGTTCAGAGATATCTCCTTATGTGTATTGTTTTCTTGATTTTTTAGCTAACAAATTGCATTGTGTTGAATAAAAACCAAACTATGGCAAATCATTAGTTTATTATGTATTTATTGAGGAAAGTAAGGGATTTAGTTGGCAGCAATGGTGTTTTGGATCCAGGCGTTGTAGTTGCAGACCTTGGTGTAGACACCAGGATAGTTCCTCATGGCACAGCCATAGCCCCAGGACACCACACCTTGCAGTTGACCATTGCACACCACGGGGCCACCAGAGTCACCCTGGGGGAAAAGAGAGACCGTTATAGGTTATGAAATGCTGAAAAATTTAAGAATGGAAGATATTTTGCTACATTGCATGATGGGACAATTATGTCCAGGATGAGCTTTTGACAAGTTCTTGGGTGTCTGATAAAGTTCTTGGAGACGTGGTGATATATATATTTAAGCATGAGTGGCACATGCAGATTTCTATCTTAGAAGAAAATATTCCTAACTGGACCTTTCATGGTTGATGGATGTTCCATGGTTGATGTCTACACAACATGAGCTCTTGTTAGTGGCTCTAAGCTGCCCTCTAATTGTGTGGTGACTGTTGCACAATACTTGCTTTTGCCTCTGTACTAATGAATGGGAATACTATGTATCTTTGGTAAAACCTTGGCTAGGCACAGCTTGCTCTCAGCAGTATCTAAATAGTATTCAGGCAAAGTCCTGTAGAATTGATTGGAATTATTGGAAACAAACACAACAGGACCCAGCACATATTTTACAAATAAAAACATAGAATTTCTTTCAATGACATCTTGACATTTCCCTCCATGGACTTCAACTGGGAGCCTCATGAGGGCCACCTTGTAAAGCAGAAATGTGCACCGAGGCTCATGGGGATTCAGTGCTGCAGGGAAGGGGAATACTAACCTGGCAGGAATCCTTGCCACCTTCCATGTAGCCAACACAGATCATGTTAGCGGTGATCTCCCCTGGGTAGGCACTGTTACACTGGGCATCAGTCAGGATGGGGGCATTCAGGCACTGCAGGAGGTCAGGATAATTGCCTAAAGGTAGGACACATTCATTAAAAGATGCACTGCTTTAGTCTTACTGCTCCCCTCTTTGTGAACGTTGTGTTGTAAGTGAGTTGCTGACTTACTGCCATTGCTGAGAGTGTTGCCCCAGCCAGAGATCAGGCAGCTGGTACCAGCGGCAGAACAACCGGAGGGCAGTGGCACGGTGTTGACAGCGGCATTGAGGGAGGCAGGAGAGGAGAGCTTGATCAGCATAATGTCATTGTCCAAGGTATAAGAGTTGTAGCCAGAATGTCTAATGACCTTTGAGGAGCTGATAAACTGCTCGGTTCCCTCACTCAGAGCGATGTTGTGTTCCCCCAGTCTGACCTGAATGCTCCTGCAAGGAAAGGGTTAATAGGAGGTTACAGGTATTGATCAATATATTTATAGACAGAGAAGGACATGAGAACATAAATGTGCATCACAGAGCATTGAGGTTATTTCCAGATAAGGACTTTGTGTCCCTCAAGCCCTCCATTGACAGTTGCTGCTAATATTTCTTCTTAATTTCATACATTCACTTCCATAGAACCCCAATATTCTAAATAGGATGTGACACAATCACATAGAACCAGAGAGAGAAGAGTTAATGGAAGAATCCATTCCTCTCAACGACTCTCTGAGGAACGTTTCTAAAGGTCTCCAACCTTAAAAGGAATCTGAAGTCGATAATGTCCATGACTTACGCTTTGTAGCAGTGAGCGGCAGATACGACCCACTGGTTAGAGATCAGGGACCCCCCACAGAAATGGTACCCAGAGTTCAGGGAGACGATGTAGGGGACAGAGTTCTTGGCGCAGGTGGCGCCCCCTATGATCTTATCATCATCAAAGGCAGCTGGGAAGAGAAGGAAAGTCAATGAGTGGTGAGTCGGGCACAGGTACATGAGTCGCTGGGTGGCACTGGCACAGCCTATAGTCTCATCTAGAATTTCATTCTGTTTCCCACATTTGTAATCACCTTATTTAATCTACTGTATTAGAAATCTGAATGTTCCACGTGAAAAAATGCACTTGCTGCAAAAATGCCTATGATTCCTAAAAATGACAATTGTAATGATACTCTATGGGCACAAAGTGTTTTGGGTTCCAGTCGTGCTAAGGCAAGTCTATGGGTTATTCCAGGTGAGCAGGCAGAAGCAGAGAGTGGTGCATCTCCATGGGGTATGAAGCAAGTGGTAGGACCGACAGATCTGCTTTCATAGGGCTGCTATGTCCATATTGACAATTCTCACTTTCAATAATCAAGCCTGGTGACTAGTTACAGCAATGAGAATTTTGAGAGAATTGAGTGGCAGCAAATACGTTTTAACCCAACTGTCACTTCAGTTTCACCTCAAGCAAGTCTTCTCAAGTATCTAAAGTATCTAAGGTATCTAGGAGCAACAAGGTGTTCTCCACCCATCTTACCCTAACATGCTGAGCCTCACTGCCCCTTCCAGAGTGAGTTGTTCCACAGTCTGGGAACCAATGTCTAGTCAGCCACCCATGCCTCAGGCCAGATCATGGAGACCCATTGAAAGATGACTACAAGAGTCTACAAAGCAATGCTGTCCTTGTCTGTCAGGATTTTCAAACCTCCCCACTTGATATCTGGATAATTTTCAGCCAGATGGTGAGATCTCCTTTCCTCCCCACCAATGAATCACTCATTCCCCCCTCTTGGTAGGGAATCCCATAACCTGACTGTCCTTACAGTAAAGAACCCCTTCCTATGCTGATGGTGAGATCTCCTTTCCTCCCCACCAATGAATCACTCATTCCCCCTCTCTTGGTAGGGAATCCCATAACCTGACTGTCCTTACAGTAAAGAACCCCTTCCTATGCTGATGGTGAGATCTCCTTTCCTCCCCCTCTCTTGGTAGAGAACCTGACTGTCCCTATAGTAATGAACCCCCTTCTATACAATTGATAGAATTTCTTTTACACCCCTACGAATGAATTGCCCAGCAGTAATATCATTTGCAGTCTGTCTGTCAGTAAAAAGGTTGTTCATTTCTAGTAGGCTGAGGACTCACCAGCCGCTCCCAGCAGGACACAGAGCAAAAGAAACTTCATGGTGGAGATCAGTAGCAGTTTGTGTGGTGGTGATGGTGGAGAAGTGAGTTGTATTTATATGTGAGACAGACCATATCAATTTTTCCTTTTACTTATCATGTGTGTTTTTCCCAACATGGAAATGTGTCCCAGCTGCCTCATATAGAACATAAATATCCTATCAGTGACCTTGTTCTGCTTATGGAATCTGTATGGATGGAGTGGCTTCATTGCCATCTGCTATCCCTTTAATTGGTTCTATGGAGATTATTTCTGTTTTGCACCTTACAGACTTGTGTGATCCCACAAAACACACGGTTGTTTGTAACTGATTTTATTTGTAGCTATTGGAAGGGTCAGGTTTACATCGCCATTAAACTGAATTAAAAGAAAAGTCTAATCATGTCCCCAAACTGGAGTCCAAAACTGCCCCCATTCTCCAGATGAGGCCTCACCAGGGACCTATAAAGAGACACAATTATGTTTCATCCCTTGAGTTAATGCCCTTTTTTATACAAGAACTTTATTTGCTTTAGTAGCCACAGAATGACACTGCCCAGAATAAGACAACTTGTTATCTACAAAGACCCCAAGATCCTTCTCATTTAAGGAAACTCCCAACACACTGCCATTTAGTGTATAACTTGCATTTATATTATTTTTGTGCATAACCTGCATTTATCAACATTGAAGCTCATTTTCCAGTTTGCTGCCCAGTTTTCCAGTTTAGACAAATCACTGTGCAAAGTGGCAGCATCCTGCATGGAACCTATAGTTCTGCACAATTTAGTATCATCTGCACAAATAGAAACAGGACTTTCAATGGTTTCATGGAAACAGGGAGAAGGCAGATTTTTTGAACCACTTATTTTTTTTTAATCATAACAACAGTGGGAAACCATTTATTAAAGGCTTTTATTAATAGAGCCACATATCCATATTATACAGTACTTGACAAGTTGATTCAGGAGAAAGTTTACAATTGATTAGAGATCATTTCAAAGTGTATTCTTGACACATCAATGTAATTGGCTTCTATGATGAGGGAGACAGAAGCCTAGACATGGACATTACGGGGCAGATGTATCAAGGGTCGAATATCGAGGGTTAATTAACCCTCGATATTCGACTAGGAATTGAAATCCTTCGACTTCGAATATCGAAGTCGAAGGATTTAGCGCAGAAAATTCGATCGAACGATCAAAGGATTATTCATTCGATCAAACGATTAAATCCTTTGGGGACCTTCCCCATAGGCTAACATTGACTTCGGTAGCTTTTATCTGCTAAACTAGGGGTCGAAGTTTTTTTTTTAAAGAGACAGTACTTCGACTATCGAATGGTCGAATAGTCTAACGATTTTTAGTTCGAATCCTTCGATTCGAAGTCGAAGGTCAAAGTAGCCCATTCGATGGTCGAAGTAGCCCAAAAAAACACTTCGAAATTGAACGTTTTTTTACTTCGAATCTTTCACTTGAATTTAGTGAATTGGCCCCTACATGTTTTCTATGGTTATTTAGGGAAATTCCTCTTCCAACTAGATGTTTGTTTTATTGGTCAAAGATCTTGTTTTATATAGATCACAAAAGGCATTAAATGGATAACACAAGTAAACGGATGGAAAATAATATGTTTATGGATTAGTTGTCATAAATGACGTTCTGGATCCAGGACTTGTAGTTGCAGATTTTGTTGGAGACACCAGGATAGTTCCACCACCGGCCTCCACCCTGAGAGAGAAATAAAGATACATAGATATGGAGATATAAAAACAAACACAACATATTCCATTGCTTCACATACAGGATAAGCTTCTGACAAAGAGGATTTGTTTGGAGAATTCCTGGGGAAACATTGGAATTTATAGGATAACTGTAACTTGATGGACAGTTCAGGAGAAGGAGCTACAATTGGTTTATGTGTAGGGTGCTAGAAGTTGGTCATTTAATGGTTAATACACTGTCCTTGTTTGGGGCAAATGGCTCAAGCTCATGGGGAAAACGTAACTAAAGAGATCCCTATACCCATTGTACAGAATGGACCCTCTAAATAACTGTATCTTAGTAGCAAAACCTGTGCAATTTTCTCTTAGGAACACAGGGAAGAGGTTACATTAAAATGCACTTTGTATAGGGACATAAACCAGCCAGGGTCGGCCTCAGCCAGTGGGACACCAGAAAAAACAGCCGGGCCTGGAAACCCTTTCCCTCCCCTGATCATAGAGACGGAGGAAGAAGGTAAAAGAGATGTTTTTTTTCGGGGTGGGGGTGGCCTTCCAAACACTTGTTTCTGTTCATTTGGTGTCATATTCTTCCCCAGAAGTAGACTTTTATTTAATTCATTTACTTCCCATTTTTTATATTTTATCGTTTTTGCAGAATCTTGGTGTAAAGTGTCATGTTGATGAGAGGGTGAGTGTGAGTGTGAGTGGGGCAGCTCAGTGATCCAGGGGCAGATTCCTATTGGCTCTGTAGGATCGATGGGGAATATAAGTGCAACTCTTGTATCACTCTAACAGCTGTCTTTAATGTCACTCAGGGATTCTGCTCAGCAGCAGCAAACACAGGGTCGATGACCCCCCTCCCAGAGTTGCACACGTAAGAAGGGGAAACATGAAACTTTAAACTTCAATATTAGAAAAAGTCATTGGAAAAAGTCTTTATTCCCGGGGAAGTGTCTGAAACCAACTGAACTGAAACAAGTGTTGGACGGTGAACTTCCCCTTTACCCGTGTAATGATGTCATTGTATCACAAGAGAATCTGCTGCTGTTGCTGCAAAATGGGGTTTATTTGTTAAACATTGTTTATTTCACCTCTGTCCTGTCCCAACATGTACCGTACATACTCGAGTATAAGCCGTCCCGAGTATAAGCCGAGGTATTTTACCTCCAAAAACTGGGAACTTATTGACTCGAGTATAAGCAGAGGGTGAGAAATGCAGCAGTTTCTGGTAAATTTCAATCTCGTTTTTGGATGACTATTCTTAGGCGCCGGCGAATATTCTTAGGCGCCGGCTACTATTCTAAGGCGCCGGCGAATATTCTTAGGCGCCGGCAACCGTTTTTGCGCTTGACCCGAGTATAAGCCGAGGTAGAGTTTTTCAGCATATTTTGGGGGCTGAAAAACTCGGCTTATACTCGAGTATATACGGTATATGAGTCCCGTCTGATAAATATAAAAGAGAAATGTGACCTTGTTTCAGGAATGAAGCTGAACAGACTCTCTTGTTTTTGGCATCTGATAAATATTTACTTGGTTTTTTAAAGTGTTTTTCATTTTTCTATTTTTATTTTTTTTACAGTTTTCAATTTTCAAACTGATCCGATCCCAGAAAATACGAGGTTGTTGGGAATGATTTCTGCCTTTAGAAAGGTTTCCATGTAACTCAATGGTAAATTAGTAAAAGTAAGTGCAGCAAAAGAGAATTCCTATGAAATGATGATACTGGCGCTGCGGTGATGCCCGTGTTGTTCCCTCGCTGAGTGACCTCTAAAGAGATAAGATTTTTAGTGACGGGCGAATTTATTTGGCAGGCGCAAATTAGTGGCGAATTTGTGCGATTGCCTGCCATCAAAAAAAAAAGTCGCAGTGTCAAAAAAAAACGGACGCCGGCGTCAGAAACGAGACAGCGCCATTTCACGACTTTTTTGCCGTTTTGCGGGAAATTCACAAAGTGTTCGGCGAATCGAAAAGGTGCAAATTCGCCCATCACTATTAGTGACAGACAATTCATGTTTTTGAGGCAAAACAGAAATTATAAGGCAGGTTCAAACGCTCTCTCATTGAAACGTAGGCAGCCAATCGACTACTACAACTGCCTGAATTGTAATTTCCTATTGTAGCCCCGGGTACTGGTTACTATTTACAAGACCTGTGTCTCCAAAGATGCCCCAGTAGCTCCCCATCTTCTTTTCTGCTGATTCACTGATTCACATGCTCTGTGCTGCTGTCACTTACTGAGCTTAGGGAGCCACTCACAATATACAGTACACATAGAATAGAAATGTCACAATATAAGGCTGATTAGTAATTAATACACATAATTACTACATGGCAGCACAGAAACCAGTGCAATTAGCATCAGAATTGAATAATCAGCAAACCTGTAGCATCAGCTTATATTACAGCCAGGGAAGCTCATTTTCTGCTGGATAATTAGTGACGAGCCCTAAGCTTAGCTTCTCAACAGCCAATCAGAGCCCACTGAGCATGTGAGTGTCACAGACACTTTCCAAGATGGTGACCCCCTGTGACAAGTTTGAAGTCCTGGATCATTGCTGCTATTGACAAGCTCAAACTTTAGCCTCGTGCAATAAGTTCACTATATAAAATAGGACATTTTTCGCTACATTTATTTTTAGGGTTTAGTGCACAGTTGATAATGTTGATAAATGCAATAAGGTGTACTTAAAGGGAAAGCTCACATGAAGCATCATTTTTAGCAATTTTTCCATTGGCCTAGTTTTTAATTATTTTCTTTTCCAGCTTTCCTATAGGGGTCACTGACCCATTCAGCCAAAAACAAATTGCTCCGTGATAGTTACAATTTTATTATTACTGAAACTTTTTGTTGCTTATCTTTATATTCAGGGCGTCTCCTTTTTATTTTCCAGCCGCTCAAACTCCAAACTAGGGAGCAGCTGAACAAGAAACAAATGAATGAAAAAAACCTAAAATAAAATCCCTCTCTGCATCATACTAGTTCATTTAAATGTGTAGCCCTTTAATTGAGAAGGATTTGGGGGGATTTGTGGATAACAAGCTGTGTCCCTGTAGGCAGTGTAAATAACATACAAACACATATGTTACACATTATAGGCAGATATTGGGAGATTATATAGAACAAGAAGAAGGATCCAGACCCCCCTCCCCTTCAGACTAGAGGAACAGAACTTTAGTTTGAAGCAGAGTAAAGTCTAAACAACAAGAGCTTACTAGTGGCCCATGTTGGCTAAACGGTATTTACAGAGTAAACAATCCATTAAAGACATAGAAAATACAGGTTTAATGGTAATATACCAAGGGGTTGTGTAAAATTTATACTAAATACTTGTAATGTTTGTTATAAATAGGATATAAGTCAAGTAAATGAGAAACTGAAATGTTGTTGCTCATAAGTCACTACAAACTAGATGAAAAAACACCCCCAACATTAATTCATCCCCAGAAAAACTGGTGATCATGTACCCTCAATTTGCTGCAACTCTCCCAGCAATTTCCCTAGAGCAACTGCTGCCCCCTAGTGTGGGCTTTGTGCTATTACCCCAGGAGTCCTGTCCTACTGATACTCAATACAATGGGGGTGAGAGGGGCCCTAGTGTAATGTCCCCTATAATATTTGAAGTCCCAGGGAGAGGTAATGGGGTATTTCCAGGTGTGATACAGACAGACCAGACTTGTGTAAGTTACTGATTCTCTTTATATCTCCAAGGCTGCCGGGAGTCTGACGGACATGGGAACTCCCAGGTGTTAATCTTCCCCATTCCCTCTGCACGTCTCACTCACACTCTGCCCTCGAAAATAACAAACAAGACAAAAATATGAGGATGCGGAACAGCACCCAGAGTTCTACAGAGACAAAACAAGAGCAAAGCTGCAATGTCTGTAATGTGGAGTCTCAAATATACCCCCCACATTCACAAGAACTGTCTCTTCTCCAGTGTAACCAATCGCAACTTGTCTTTCCCCATAACTGATCCCTTCCATTCCCTTTATCAGCTTAGTTGCTCTTCTCTGTACTTTCTCTATTTCATTACTGTCCCCCCTTATATATTTATATATAGTGATCATATCCCCCTTATATATTTATATATAGTGATCATATCCCCTTATATATTTATATATAGTGATCATATCCCCCTTATATATTTATGTATAGTGATCATATCCCCTTATATATTTATATATAGTGATCATATCCCCCTTATATATTTATATATAGTGATCATATCCCCCTTATATATTTATATATAGTGATCATATCCCCCTTATATATTTATATATAGTGTTCATATCCCCCTTATATATTTATATATAGTGATCATATCCCCCTTATATATTTATATATAGTGATCATATCCCCCTAATATATTTATATATAGTGATCATATCCCCCTTATATATTTATATATAGTGGTCATATCCCGCTTATATATTTATATATAGTGATCATAACCCCTTATATATTTATATATAGTGATCATATCCCCTTATAAATTTATATATAGTGATCATATCCCCTTTATATATTTATATATAGTGATCATATCCCCTTATACATTTATATATAGTGATCATATCCCCTTTATATATTTATATATAGTGATCATATCCCCCTTATATTTATGTATAGTGAACATATCCCCTTTATATATTTATATATAGTGATCATATCCCCTTATATATATTTATATATAGTGATCATATCCCCCTTATATATATATATATTGATCATATCCCCTTATATATTTATATATAGTGATCATATCCCCCTTATATATTTATATATAGTGATCATATCCCGCTTATATATTTATATATAGTGATCATATCCCCTTATATATTTATATATAGTGATCATATCCCCTTATAAATTTATATATAGTGATCATATCCCCTTTATATATTTATATATAGTGATCATATCCCCCTTATATTTATGTATAGTGAACATATCCCCTTTATATATTTTTATATATAGTGATCATATGCCCTTATATATATTTATATATAGTGATCATATCCTCCTTATATATTCATATATAGTGATCATATCCCCTTATATATTTATATATAGTGATCATATCCCCCTTATATATTTATATATAGTGATCATATCCCCTTATATATTTATATATAGTGATCATATCCCCTTATATATTTATATATAGTGATCATATTCCCCTAATATATTTATATATAGTGATCATATCCCCCTTATATATTTATATATAGTGATCATATCCCCCCTTATATATTTATATATAGTGATCATATCCCCTTTATATATTTATATATAGTGATCATATCCCCTTATATATTTACATATAGTGAACATATCCCCCTTATTTATGTATATATAGTGATCATATACCCTTATATATTTATATATAATGATCATATCCCCCCTTATATATTTATATATAGTGATCATATCCCCTTTATATATTTATATATAGTGATCATATCCCCTTTATATATTTATATATAGTGATCATATTCCCCTTATATATTTATATATAGTGATCATATCCCCTTATATATTTATGTATAGTGATCATATCCCCCTTATATATTTATATATAGTGATCATATCCCCCTTATATATTTATATATAGTGATCATATCCCCCTTATATATTTATATATAGTGATCATATCCCCCTTATATATTTATATATAGTGATCATATCCCCCTTATATATTTATATATAGTGATCATATCCCCTTATATATTTATATATAGTGATCATATCCCCCTTATATATTTATATATAGTGATCATATCCCCCTTATATATTTATATATAGTGTTCATATCCCCCTTATATATTTATATATAGTGATCATATCCCCCTTATATATTTATATATAGTGATCATATCCCCCTAATATATTTATATATAGTGATCATATCCCCTTTATATATTTATATATAGTGGTCATATCCCGCTTATATATTTATATATAGTGATCATATCCCCTTATATATTTATATATAGTGATCATATCCCCTTATAAATTTATATATAGTGATCATATCCCCTTTATATATTTATATATAGTGATCATATCCCCTTATACATTTATATATAGTGATCATATCCCCTTATACATTTATATATAGTGATCATATCCCCTTTATATATTTATATATAGTGATCATATCCCCCTTATATTTATGTATAGTGAACATATCCCCTTTATATATTTATATATAGTGATCATATCCCCTTATATATATTTATATATAGTGATCATATCCCGCTTATATATTTATATATAGTGATCATATCCCCTTATATATTTATATATAGTGATCATATCCCCTTATAAATTTATATATAGTGATCATATCCCCTTTATATATTTATATATAGTGATCATATCCCCCTTATATTTATGTATAGTGAACATATCCCCTTTATATATTTTTATATATAGTGATCATATGCCCTTATATATATTTATATATAGTGATCATATCCCCCTTATATATTTATATATAGTGATCATATCCCCTTATATATTTATATATAGTGATCATATCCCCCTTATATATTTATATATAGTGATCATATCCCCTTATATATTTATATATAGTGATCATATCCCCTTATATATTTATATATAGTGATCATATTCCCCTAATATATTTATATATAGTGATCATATCCCCCTTATATATTTATATATAGTGATCATATCCCCCCTTATATATTTATATATAATGATCATATCCCCTTTATATATTTATATATAGTGATCATATCCCCTTATATATTTACATATAGTGAACATATCCCCCTTATTTATGTATATATAGTGATCATATACCCTTATATATTTATATATAATGATCATATCCCCCCTTATATATTTATATATAGTGATCATATCCCCTTTATATATTTATATATAGTGATCATATCCCCTTTATATATTTATATATAGTGATCATATTCCCCTTATATATTTATATATAGTGATCATATCCCCTTATATATTTACATATAGTGAACATATCCCCCTTATTTATGTATATATAGTGATCACATACCCTTATATATTTATATATAGTGATCATATCCCCCCTTATATATTTATATATAGCGATCATATCCCCTTTATATATTTATATATAGTGATCATATCCCGCTTATATATTTATATATAGTGATCATATCCCCTTATATATTTATATATAGTGATCATATCCCCTTATAAATTTATATATAGTGATCATATCCCCTTTATATATTTATATATAGTGATCATATCCCCCTTATATTTATGTATAGTGAACATATCCCCTTTATATATTTTTATATATAGTGATCATATGCCCTTATATATATTTATATATAGTGATCATATCCTCCTTATATATTCATATATAGTGATCATATCCCCTTATATATTTATATATAGTGATCATATCCCCCTTATATATTTATATATAGTGATCATATCCCCTTATATATTTATATATAGTGATCATATCCCCTTATATATTTATATATAGTGATCATATTCCCCTAATATATTTATATATAGTGATCATATCCCCCTTATATATTTATATATAGTGATCATATCCCCCCTTATATATTTATATATAGTGATCATATCCCCTTTATATATTTATATATAGTGATCATATCCCCTTATATATTTACATATAGTGAACATATCCCCCTTATTTATGTATATATAGTGATCATATACCCTTATATATTTATATATAATGATCATATCCCCCCTTATATATTTATATATAGTGATCATATCCCCTTTATATATTTATATATAGTGATCATATCCCCTTTATATATTTATATATAGTGATCATATTCCCCTTATATATTTATATATAGTGATCATATCCCCTTATATATTTATGTATAGTGATCATATCCCCCTTATATATTTATATATAGTGATCATATCCCCCTTATATATTTATATATAGTGATCATATCCCCCTTATATATTTATATATAGTGATCATATCCCCCTTATATATTTATATATAGTGATCATATCCCCCTTATATATTTATATATAGTGATCATATCCCCTTATATATTTATATATAGTGATCATATCCCCCTTATATATTTATATATAGTGATCATATCCCCCTTATATATTTATATATAGTGTTCATATCCCCCTTATATATTTATATATAGTGATCATATCCCCCTTATATATTTATATATAGTGATCATATCCCCCTAATATATTTATATATAGTGATCATATCCCCCTTATATATTTATATATAGTGGTCATATCCCGCTTATATATTTATATATAGTGATCATATCCCCTTATATATTTATATATAGTGATCATATCCCCTTATAAATTTATATATAGTGATCATATCCCCTTTATATATTTATATATAGTGATCATATCCCCTTATACATTTATATATAGTGATCATATCCCCTTATACATTTATATATAGTGATCATATCCCCTTTATATATTTATATATAGTGATCATATCCCCCTTATATTTATGTATAGTGAACATATCCCCTTTATATATTTATATATAGTGATCATATCCCCTTATATATATTTATATATAGTGATCATATCCCGCTTATATATTTATATATAGTGATCATATCCCCTTATATATTTATATATAGTGATCATATCCCCTTATAAATTTATATATAGTGATCATATCCCCTTTATATATTTATATATAGTGATCATATCCCCCTTATATTTATGTATAGTGAACATATCCCCTTTATATATTTTTATATATAGTGATCATATGCCCTTATATATATTTATATATAGTGATCATATCCCCCTTATATATTTATATATAGTGATCATATCCCCTTATATATTTATATATAGTGATCATATCCCCCTTATATATTTATATATAGTGATCATATCCCCTTATATATTTATATATAGTGATCATATCCCCTTATATATTTATATATAGTGATCATATTCCCCTAATATATTTATATATAGTGATCATATCCCCCTTATATATTTATATATAGTGATCATATCCCCCCTTATATATTTATATATAATGATCATATCCCCTTTATATATTTATATATAGTGATCATATCCCCTTATATATTTACATATAGTGAACATATCCCCCTTATTTATGTATATATAGTGATCATATACCCTTATATATTTATATATAATGATCATATCCCCCCTTATATATTTATATATAGTGATCATATCCCCTTTATATATTTATATATAGTGATCATATCCCCTTTATATATTTATATATAGTGATCATATTCCCCTTATATATTTATATATAGTGATCATATCCCCTTATATATTTACATATAGTGAACATATCCCCCTTATTTATGTATATATAGTGATCACATACCCTTATATATTTATATATAGTGATCATATCCCCCCTTATATATTTATATATAGCGATCATATCCCCTTTATATATTTATATATAGTGATCATATCCCCTTATATATTTATATATAGTGATCATATCCCCTTTATATATTTATATATAGTGATCATATTCCCCTTATATATTTATATATAGTGATCATATCCCCTTATATATTTACATATAGTGAACATATCCCCCTTATTTATGTATATATAGTGATCATATACCCTTATATATTTATATATAGTGATCATATCCCCCCTTATATATTTATATATAGTGATCATATCCCCTTTATATATTTATATATAGTGATCATATCCCCTTTATATATTTATATATAGTGATCATATTCCCCTTATATATTTATATATAGTGATCATATCCCCTTATATATTTACATATAGTGAACATATCCCCCTTATTTATGTATATATAGTGATCATATACCCTTATATATTTATATATAGTGATCATATCCCCTTATATATTTATATATAGTGATCATATCCCCTTTATATATTTATATATAGTGATCATATTCCCCTTATATATTTATATATAGTGATCATATCCCCTTATATATTTACATATAGTGAACATATCCCCCTTATTTATGTATATATAGTGATCATACCCCCTTATATATTTATATATAGTGATCATATCCCCCTTATATATTTATATATAGTGATCATATCCCCCTTATATATTTATATATAGTGATCATATCCCACTTAACTGTCTCTTCTCCAGTGTAACAATCCCAACTTGTCTCTCCCCATAACTGATCCCTTCCATTCCCTTTATCAGTTTAGTTGCTCTTCTCTGTACTTTGGTTGCTGTCTGTGGGTTTGGTGCCAGGCGCTGGGGTGCCCTCTATTGCTGTGGATAGTCGCAGCACAGAAATAAGTGGCAGAATCGTCCACGTTCCCTTTCTTCAGCCTCAGAGTTGAATTCAGGACAAATTTTCTCTCAGTCTCCCAGTTGTCTTTATAGTCACTTTCCAGATCTTCAGAGCCAACATTTAGTGAGTGGAGCATGAGCTTCAGTCCCTGGTCCGGCTTCTGTTGGTACCAGAACATGTTATAATAGCTGCTGTCATCATGTTCACAGTAAAGTTCTGCACCTTCCCCCGACTTGACCATCAGAAGCTTCTGGACTTGAGTCACTTTCACCCCATAGTTGGGACCTTTAGGGGAGACAAAAACCAGAGATGATTCCCAGACCTTTCCCAATGAATTGTCACCTATAATTTACTATAATCCATTTTTAATCTAATATTAATCTACTATAATCCCACCCGTGTGTCATATTCACTCCTACCTGTGTCCCCTAAAATCCAGCTCCCCCCACCCTCAGGGATCCTGAAACCCAAATCCATTAAGACTCCTCCAGTTCTCCTGAGCCCCTGTCCCTCCCGTGTCCCCAAAAAACAAGTCCAACCCAGTTCTCCTGAGACCCCACTAGTATGTCCCCAATCCCCAAATGTCTCGCTCTTACCGACGAGGAGGCTCAGTAGCAGCAACACAGTCAGGTAACCCCCCATGTCATACAGTAAGGCTGGTGCCCCCCGAACAATAAAAGCAAAATGTTTGTTGTGTCTGAATCCAGAGACAGAAGCCGCCCCCCCCCCCTACACAGAAGCAGAATTCATTTACAGACACATGTTTGGGAGGTTTCTCAATACCCCCCCCCCCCGGGTGCTCTGCTGATTCTTATATACAGGAAAGCTCTGGTTTCCGCTCCCCCCCCCCAGAGGCAGGTGCAGTTTCCTTTATGTGTCGGCACCACCCCCTGTTGTACTGGGCCCATTATTATATATTGTGGGGTACACGGCCTGGACTCTTTTTTATTCATAGGAAGTGGTGAAATCTTTCCATGGTTTTTTTTATAGCAGTGACGACCCTTACGCTCAGCTGCTACCCCCCCCCAATACTAGGGGCCCCACCAGGACATGCTGTTTCCTACTTGTGTTTGTGTTTCTTTATTTACTTACATTGCTCTAATCTGATTTCATTCTGTAAAGAATCCGACACCCCAAACGCTGCTCATGTATATTCTAAATATTGGCACAAGAAAATGCATCCAACAACAATATAATGGGGGGCCCTGAGCCTAGAAGTCACTGAGGGGTTGTTCTGTGACCATATAAAGGCACAAGGCTGCAGGCTGAGTTATACAGGGAACTCTGAGTATCACTCATGTATTATAAGGGATAATGTACCCCCTACTGTAAATGATAAGGATATTAGAAGTCACTGAGGGGTTGTTCTGTGACCATATAAAGGCACAAGGCTGCAGGCTGAGTTATACAGGAAACTCTGAGTATCACTCATGTATTATAAGGGATAATGTACCCCCTACTGTAAATGATAAGGATATTAGAAGTCACTGAGGGGTTGTTCTGTGACCATATAAAGGCACAAGGCTACAGGCTGAGTTATACAGGGAACTCTGAGTATCACTCATGTATTATAAGGGATAATGTACCCCCTACTGTAAATGATAAGGATATTAGAAGTCACTGAGGGGTTGTTCTGTGACCATATAAAGGCACAAGGCTACAGGCTGAGTTATACAGGGAACTCTGAGTATCACTCATGTATTATAAGGGATAATGTACCCCCTACTGTAAATGATAAGGATATTAGAACTCACTGAGGGGTTGTTCTGTGACCATATAAAGGCACAAGGCTGCAGGCTGAGTTATACAGGGAACTCTGAGTATCACTCATGTATTATAAGGGATAATGTACCCCCTACTGTAAATAATAAGGATATTAGAAGTCACTGAGGGGTTGTTCTGTGACCATATAAAGGCACAAGGCTGCAGGCTGAGTTATACAGGGAACTCTGAGTACCACAATTAAATGTAATGAATGTAATTAATCTTTGTACAGAGCTGCTAATTATACCCAGGGCTCTACAATGAATTGAACCAGTATAATCTGTGTTTCCTGAGAAGCAACATGGTCCAGGTGTCTCACATATATATATATATATACACTGTAACCGTAACCCTCAGCCCAGCCCTGTATCACTGGAGATTGGTTTTTGGGGGGTTTTGCAATAAGAGAAAATCTAAAGGCAAACAAGAAATGTACAACAATATAAGGAATAATAAAATATCTCTGTAAATGAATAGAATCTGACAGGTCTGTACCAACTTGCATTTATGAGGGGTGGAAAAGGCCAGGGGCACTTAGTTGATTAACCCATAATTCCTTAGCCTGGACTCTCCTTGCTGCCGGTGGTACATCTCTAGCTGTGCCAGGCCGTGGGTTTGGTGGCAGGTGTTACTAGAATGTCAGTGACTGTGTAAACTCGCGGCACAGAAATAAGTGGCAGAATCTTCCACCTTCCCCTTCTTCAGCCTCAGACTCGAGTTCATCGCCCCTATTCTTTTTGCCTCCCACTCGGCCTCATATTGACTCTCCATCTCTACAGTCGCTGAACTTCTCGAGAGCATCATGAGCTTCAGCTCCTTCCCGGGCGCCTGGTGGTACCAGTAAATGTAGTCAAAGTTCTTGTTATCTTGGTGGCACTGAATCTCGCCACTTTCCCCAGGTTTGATGAGTAGAAACTTCGGGGATTGAGTGACATTTGCCCCAGAATATTGACCTACAGACAGAGGGGGCGATTAAAGAACATTATCCATAATAACAATAGAGATGCCCATGTCTCACCTTAAAGCCTCCCGCCATCTCCTGCCCATGTCTACATCATTGTGTTTCCATAATCCTATCCTTCAGCCAACGCTCTTGTTCCACCTTAATCCCAATGTTATTAATAGGGAATAAAGATAAATATATAGGAAGGTCAGTGATCCCAATGTTATTAATAGGGAATAAAGATAAATATATAGGAAGGTCAGTGATCACAATGTTATTAATAGGGAATAAAGATAAATATATAGGAAGGTCAGTGATCCCAATGTTATTAATAGGGAATAAAGATAAATATATAGAAGTCAGTGATCCCAATGTTATTAATAGGGAATAAAGATAAATATATAGGAAGGTCATTGATCCCAATGTTATTAATAGGGAATAAAGATAAATATATAGGAAGGTCATTGATCCCAATGTTATTAATAGGGAATAAAGATAAATATATAGGAAGGCCAGTGATCCCAATGTTATTAATAGGGAATAAAGATAAATATATAGGAAGGTCAGTGATCCCAATGTTATTAATAGGGAATAAAGATAAATATATAGGAAGGTCAGTGATCCCAATGTTATTAATAGGGAATAAAGATAAATATATAGGAAGGTCAGTGATCCCAATGTTATTAATAGGGAATAAAGATAAATATATAGGAAGGTAAGTGATCCCAATGTTATTAATAGGGAATAAAGATAAATATATAGGAAGGTCAGTGATCCCAATGTTATTAATAGGGAATAAAGATAAATATATAGGAAGGTCAGTGATCCCAATGTTATTAATAGGGAATCAAGATAAATATATAGGAAGGTCAGTGATCCCAATGTTATTAATAGGGAATAAAGATAAATATATAGGAAGGTCATTGATCCCAATGTTATTAATAGGGAATAAAGATAAATATATAGGAAGGTCAGTGATCCCAATGTTATTAATAGGGAATAAAGATAAATATATAGGAAGGCCGGTATTTTTTCCAGAAAAGGTACAACCCTAGTCCATTAGACTCGCTCTTACCTTTGGCAAAGTTCACAATCAGAAGCACCATTAGGAATCTCTCCATCTCTCATACCTGGAACAAGACCAATATTTATATTGTTATTATATTTGCTTCCATGGACCAGATGCAAACAGGACTCATCTATAGAAACATATTTCTGAGTGCCTGATACCTCCAGGAACCTCCTTTGGATAATTCTCTCCCCACATGTCTCTGCTTGTTCTACTGATTGTTCTACACAGGAAAGATCTGGTTTACGCCCCCCCCCCCCCGCCTAGTCACAGCCTGTCCCACATATATCAGTAGCATTTAGTTCTGCAGGTTTTGTTTTATTGAGAACAACAGATCTCAGAGCTGAGGAACCAAGAGAAGCCCTTATCCGGGAAGAGTCTGTAGATGAGCAGAACCAGCCCCTAACTGGGTCCATCACTTGTGTAGGGGCCACAGTCAGAAGAGCAGACTGGACCCTGTGTACAGAACTCCAGGTTGGGCTGCACTGGCGACAGAACTTTGCAGTGGTACCAGAAAGATCAGGACCAAGACAATGGGTTAATCTCACATTGTAGCCATTTCAGGTTGACCTCTAGGCCCATTTCTGTACCTTTACTCCTGACACTCAGTCATTGAATCTTTACTCTCTGCACTGACAGCCTGGGGAAGGGGCACCTACGGAAGCTACTGACCTCTCAGCACATTTCCTACCCAGTCAATATTATTTAACTGCTGGGTCTGAGCTCTAGGTTGGGCCCCTCCAGGTTGCCTAAGGGTTGGTGCTAAGATTCAGGTTTTGTGTTGCCTCCATCCCTGGGCTTGGTGGCTGTGGATACTGGCAGCACAGAAATACTCAGCCGAGTCACTACTCCCTGCAGCCTTCAGGCTCAGGTTGAAAGTGAAAATATCAGGTCTGTTCAGTGTCCAGGATTGAAATCCTTCTTCCATTTCCCCAGAATTAGGACCTGAGGAATAGACCATGAGCTTCAGCCCCTGCCCAGTCTTCTGCTGATACCAGAGCATTGCCATGGAGTTGCTGTGATTATGTTTACAGTAAAGGTCCACTGGCCCCCCAGCAGGGGCCACTATCAACCTGTGCTCCTGAAACACATTCTCCATATTACTCTGACCTGAAAGAAACAGAGAGAGAGAAGGACATGGTTTATTCTATTGCCTAATACTGCTGGGAATTAACTGATGGGTTACATGTCCTGCTTAATTAAAGCTGAAGACTTTGTACAGCACAATTTTGGTCGTGTAACTTTAGGAGTAGATTTCGACCCCAATCATCAAACATTTGCCTCCTACGCCCAATCCTTTCTCATAGACCTGAAGCCCACCCTCTGGCTCAGTGATCTTCCCTTTAGTATTGGGGTCTGTCTGCTCCAGGGTTAGGGGTTAGGGCCCATTCCCAGGCTTCTTTATCACTCACATGGGAGAGTGAGAACCCCCATAATGATCACAAAGCACCCAGCATGCATTTCTCTTGCTGCTGTTCCTTCTAGAGCAGATGCAATAATTGTGTAGATATGTCCCTTTAGTCTGGTGGGGGTTGGATTATGTACAAATATGGACCCCTTGCACCCCCTCCCTGTTTCCTGGTATCTATGTTCCCTCTGCTGTCAGTGAACTGCTCTGGGCAGGAAGTGGTTTTGGGCAAACGCCTCATTTCCTGTTTCCAACTTCCCTCGGGGACCCATCTTAACACTATACACAGCATTTTATTTACATGAAATAAATGAAACTCTAAAAACGAATTTCAACAAACAAAAGTTTTGTCAGGACAAATTAATTATGTAACTGACATATGGACAGTATATTTTTTGTTTTGGCTTTGAACACAAATGGACACATTTTATTATATGAAACTGATTTTGTAACTAAAGAAGAATTATTTGTGTTACAACAAAATAACATTTGTTTGGACAAAATGTATTTTGTAACTATAGAATTACATAATTAATTTGGTTTTTACAGAACCACAAAAATGCAATTTTCACTCTCAGAAATTCTTTTTCACTTACAAAATGAATTAGAGTGTGTGGAGTATGGGTTCCTCCTGGTAGACTATGCGATTAACTTCACAAAAAGAATTGTAAGTGTTTTTTAGTGTTACACAATGGACTGGATACAAACAACACCCTTAAACTTCAAAATATTGTATGATGAACAACAACTCTTGTTAAAAGAATCCTATTCTTAGTCTCCAATAGTCTCCCAACATTAACGTCCTCCTTGTGGGAGACAAAGAATAAGAGAATGAACAGATGGATAAAGAGGGGCAGAAGGGGAGACATAGAGACAGAAGGGAGGTAAGAAGGAAACAATAGAGACAATAACTAAGATTAATGAAGGGTTGGACATGGAGCCACTTGCTGGTGGGGATCCAGTGGGCCCAACTCTCATGACTGAGGACTAAGTAACATTCACAGGACCCTAAAGGCTGGATTTATTAATAGAGATTATTATGATGCTGTAAATACATTTTGCTCAGCGCTGTGTGATGCTCTGCAGCCCATTGTGTGTCTGTGTATCGGATCTCTAAACAAATTCTCTATTGGGACAGAATATGAATTCCCTTGGGAAAATGCAGTATAAAGTCACACGGCAGCCCCTAAAGTGCACTTTGTGCTCAATCCCAAGGCCTGTGGCAGCCTCAGCCCTACAGCTCCTGTTCTATCACTGGACGACAGCTCCCCCTGCTGGTCTGGGCAAGGCCATTCTGTGGGTCTGAGGGTTTTGTACAGTGAGTTTCTCCAATGTTAGTGACTGTGATCACTCGCAGCACAGAAATACACGGCCGAGTGCTCAGCACCCACTTGAGAAATACTCAGATCAGATTTCTGGGTATCGGGCCGTTCCATGCTCCATTCTTTGAAGGCCTCCTCCATGTTTCCAGGCTTTGTGTCAGATGAAAGAACCATAAGTTTCAGGCCTTGGCCCAGTTTCTGTTGGTACCAGAGCATAGCGTAGTAGCTCGGCCCAGTGTGACTGCATTGAACCTTCACAGAACTTCCCAATGTAACCGCTAAGAACTTTTGGTCTTGAATGACCTTCACCTGTTGGGCTGAACCTGTAAAGGACAGAGGGAATGTGAGGGGGCCGGAGGGGCAGTGTTCTATATCTACATCTTTTTTTTATTTAAACCTGAGTGTTTTTATAAATACTTCATAAATAAGTATTAAAGGTTCTCAGAGATCAATTTGGATTTTAACCCATTGTAACCCATTGCATTTCTCCATAACATCTTGCACTAATATTATAATATGGAAACCCCCAAATAACTCCAATAAGCCCCTTTCTTATGCCCAAGACTTACAAAGGAAACCATCCAGCACCAAGAGGAATATGATGGACCTCGCTCTTCCACTCAGTACCTGGCAGTCCATTACCTGGAAGAAAATGGCAATATGGCAGTTTTCATATAAATGTCTCCCAACAATCCCCCCGTTTGGTTAAACCTACAGACTGTACCTCCTCTCCCCCTTGTATCTCAGCTTCTCTTCTTTCCAACCATTTCTACTACAAAGGGATTTTTCATCTCAAAGCCACCACTTCCGACTTCCTTACCCATTTAGGAAGTACCCTGGGGGGGGCATGCAAATTAGGGACAGCCGTTCACTATTACTCTATAAAGTGTGAGTAGCCCCACCTATAACCTCAGCCCTTATTTACCCACAAGCCCAACACCCCACTTATGCTTTCAGACTTCAGCACCTGCAGAAATGGAGGAACAGGTGCAAAAGAGAGAAGGACAGAAAGATTTAGGAGGTAATAGAGAATGGGGAGCTACAGGGGGTAAATAGAGATTAAAGGAAAGGGAAAGCAATATGTCCAACAGCTCTCAGCCCTATGTAAGAATATACATTTCTATTGGTCTGGGCAGGCTCCTCCTTGTTCTCTCTCTCAGCTCAAGGTTTTTGCCCAGACTGACTCCCATGTTAGTGACTGTGATCACTGGCTGCACAGAAATACACGGCCGAGTGTTCAGACCCCACTTGAGAAATACTCAGATAGGAGTTCTGGGTATCAGGCCGTTCCATGCTCCATTCTTTAAAGCCCTCCTCCATGTTCCCAGGCTTTGTGTCTGATGAAAGGACCATAAGCTTCAAACCCTGGCCCAGTTTCTGTTGGTACCAGAACATGGAGTAGAAGCCTGAAGCACTATGACTGCAGTGGAGCTTCATGGGACTTCTCTCTGGCACCGCTAGGAACCTCTGCTCCTGAGTCACATTTATGAGCTGGGTCAGACCTGCAAGAGATAAAGGAACTGTGGGGGTGCAAATGTAGTGGCCCTAATGGTTTGCACCTTGTATTTTGAGGGATGTGAATTAATAAGCCCCTTTTATTCTTTTATACCAAACTTACATGATGGAATGTCCAGGGCCAACAGCAATAGGATTAATTTCATTGTTCTGCTCAGTCTCTGGGATCCCATTACCTGGAAGAAAGTAAAAGTTTCCTTGTAAGACAATCTATCTATGTATCTGTATATCTATCTATCTATCTATCTATCTATCTATCTATCTATCTATCTATCTATCTATTATCTATCTATTATCTATCTATCTATCTATCTATCTATCTATCTATCTATCTATCTATCTATCTATCTATCTATCTATCTATCTATCTATCTATCTATCTATCTATCATCTATCTATCTATCTCTATCTATCTATCTATCTATTATCTCTCTCTCTCTCTCTCTTCTCTATCTCTGTCTTTCTATCTATCATTGGTTATTCAGGCTAACCCTACTATACTGTACCCCCTCTCCCAAGTGCTTCAAAGCTTCTCATTCATTTTCGCTACAAGTGAAATATCTCAGCCGTTTCCATTCCAGCTCAGGAAGTAACTGGGGGTTGGGGGTGGATCATTTTCTGAAGCCATTGAATAAATGTTGTTACAGTAACAATAATACAGTCTCAGTTCCCAAACCAATATCCATTTGAAATGACCCCATTAACTAAATCCAAGTCATATCTCTGTATAGGGATAATCACATCCCAAACTGTTCAGACTGTTCCCCAGAGACTATTCGGAGACTTTTCTCACCTGTAACTGAACCCTTTGTATCTGTCAACAATATCTAATGATAATTAATTCAATCTTACCCACTCCCACACCTTGTGTATTACTCCCTTCCCTTTAGAGTGTAAGCTCTTTCTGCATAGGGCCTTCCTCACCTTCTTGTACCGGTATTGATTGTGATGTATGTAACTCCATATGTTCTATGTATAGAATTCATGTGTTTTAGTTGTATAATCACATTTACTTTACAGTGCTACGCAATATGTTGGCGCTATATAAATACATGTTAATAATAATAATGATATTTTGTACCTGCCCCATATCCAGACTGTGGTCACATAAACATTAAAATCTCATTCTCTGCCCCTGACACTGAGCTCTGCCTGTAAATCTGATCCCATTATGTTGCCCCAACAGGATTTATTGAACCTTAATCTATAACTGGACATTTCCTCGTGTTCATAAAATGTTCCTTTTGTTTTCCTAGTCCCACAGGCACAGAACACTGTTTATCCACAATACATTTTGAAACACTAAATACATTTTGTTAATTCAAAATCCACACATTGGTATATTTGTTGGCAAAGACACAATGTGCCATTATCTTGCACTTTGCAAACAATACTAGTTTAGTAAATGAACCCAATCAATGTTGTAATCTGAAAATTCCTTCTATGAATGCAAACTAAGTGTGTGTGTCTACAAAAATAATTTTGTCAGCAAAATGCATTTTCTGACTACAAAAATTAATTTTGAAACGCAAAAGTGAATACATTTGTTGTGTCTACAAAAAAAATGTGTGTTAACAAATTATTTGTATTAAAATGGAATTGTTTAGGGATGCACTGAACCCATTATTTTGGAATCCAAGAAACAAAGAAGTCAAAAAATGTTTAAAAAGGAACAGTAACACCAAAAAATGTAAGTGTTTTAAAGTAATGAAAATATCATGTAGTGTTGCCCTGCACTGGTAAAACTGATCTGTTTTCTTCAGAAACACTACTATAGTTCATATAAACAAGCTGCTGTGGAGCAATGGGGGAAATTGAAAAACGGCTATATGGCACAGGTTAACTAATGGATAACAGATAACACCATTAGACAGACAGAGCTTATCTGTTATCTGCTGTGTAACCTGAGACTTTTCTCCTTTGAATGGCTGCCCCCATTGCTACACAGCAGATTATATATATAAACAATAGTAGTGTTTCTTAAGCAAACACAGCAATTTTACTAATGCAGGGCAACACTACATTATATTTTCATTACTTTATTTTCTGACGGTACTGTTCCTTTAACCCATACCTCCCAACATTTTGGAAGTAAAAAGAGGGACAAAAAAAAAAATTTCTGCACGTAGCACAGCAATTTGTTGACCACACCCCTTTCTGTGGACACACCCCCTAATTACCATGTTTGTTTTACAAAATTTGGCAGGTTATGAAAGTTTGAAAATATTTCTCCTTATCTAAACTGTGTTTTTGTGTCTCAAAATTGTTACAAAGTATCTTATTTGCACCTGTTAGCTATTCTGGGCTCTCTGCTAAAAGCCAATTAAGTGAGAAACTTTGTTTCTTTTTCTGGCTGTTCAGTGCAGAGAAAAGAGGGACTTTCCAGTACAAATGAGGGACTGCGGGTTGAGCTGTCTATAGAGGGACTGTCCCTCCGAAAAAGGGACAGTTGGGAGGTATGCTTTAACCACACGTGGTTCTCTTCCCCCGTTTTCCCTCTGTACCATAACTGTATCTTTGATAGGGAGTGAAACTACAGCCAGGGAACAGCTCCATCTAGAGGATCATCTCCCTAAACAGCAGGTTTTGTGCTGCCGCCTGTCCTGGACCCTGTGGCTGTGATACTGACAGCACAGAAATAAACAGCTGAATTACTGATCCCTACAGATTCCAGGGTGAGTTTGGACTCCAGCACCTCTGGTCTCTCCAGCTTCCAGGACTTGAACCCTTCCTCCATATCCCCCAATCCAGTACCAGCTGAATAAACCATGAGCTTCAGCCCCAGGCCCGGCTGCTGGAGGTACCAGAACATTGGGATGTAGGAGCTGTCGTTATGTTTGCACCCAACATTCACTGGTTTCCCAGCCTGGACAACCACAAGCTTTGGCTCCTGAATCACCTTCACCCCAAGGCACAGACCTGTGAGAGACAGAGCAGAGGAGTGCGTGAGACTGATGGGGATGTCTCTCTCTGTCTCACTATTGTATCTCTTTGTGTCTCACTTTGTTTCACTGTATCTCGCTGTGTCTCTTTGTGTCTCGCTCTATTCGATTCTATCTCATTCTATCTCACTGTCTCTCTGTGTCTCTCGGTGTCTCACTCTATTGTATCTCATTCTATCTCACTGTCTCTCTGTGTCTCTCGGTGTCTCACTCTATTGTATCTCATTCTATCTCACTGTCTCTCTGTGTCTCTCGGTGTCTCACTCTATTGTATCTCATTCTATCTCACTGTCTCTCTGTGTCTCTCGGTGTCTCACTCTATTGTATCTCATTCTATCTCACTGTCTCTCTGTGTCTCTCGGTGTCTCGCTCTATTGTATCTCATTCTATCTCACTGTCTCATTGTCTCACTCTATTTGATTGTATCTCATTGTGTCTCACTGTGTCTCACTGTCTGAGCAGTTACATTGTATCTCAGTCTGAATTGTACTGCAGAGTCTGAAGCTTCACCCGAAATCCATTACTAGTCAATATCCAAATAGACACCCCCGGTGCCCTCTCGCTTACATTAGGGTCTGTACCCCCAGCTGTACCCCCCAGTCTTACATGTGAGAAGGTTCAGGACTAAACCCAGAGGAAAGATTCTGCTCATTGTACCCAAAAGATTGGCCTGACTTTCCCTGAATGAGAAGCCAGTGCAGGTCCGATAGGTTCAGTTGCTCCACCTGATGGCAATGCACAGGCTCCTCCTCCCTCTGTATGGCTCCTCCCCTTATACTGACTCCCCTGGAGCTGCTCTCAGAGGCTCCCCCCCCCAGCAAATGTCTCCCCTCCCCCATCAACACCCCTCTCCAAACTTCCCTGTTACACAGTTTGTCAGTGATATTGGGAGGTTTGTGATATCAAATCTCTTTGAGCTTTAGCAGAGCTTCATGGACCAACTGCTCGTCTGGTCTGGGTGGGTCACTACACGAAGGGGCCAAAATTAACGCAACCTGTTCCCTCTGCATTCAACTCTGCTCCCCACAACTGTCTGCAGGATCACTGCATGATTTAGGGTGTCAGTCAATAAATTCCTATCTTCCTTTTTCCCATTTTCATCTTTGATTGTAAGCTCTTGTGATATCATCCATTTCCCCCCTAGCAATATGCAAATGTACTGTGTGTCTATTCTGGGGAAATGTAACCCCTTGTGTTTGCACCCCTTTACTCTGTATGACACAGCAATTGCACTATATTAATATTAAAGTTCTCTTTGCAATTCATTGTTGGCTGGTTGCTAAATTTACTCACCTTAGCAACCGGTCAGTGCAGAGCTTTCCTGCTTACTGCACAATGAGGCCAAATAAAAGGGTAAAACTTTCCCAAATCTCAGGAAAATATGAGTGGAATGAGACTCTGTGTCACTGCCTGGTACAAAGGGTTTGTATGGGTGGAGCTGCCATAGGGTTATAACCATGAGTGAGTGGGTGAGAAGTTTGGGCTGAGGGTGCACTCACTTATATTCTATAAGGAAATAATAATGATTCCATTGGATGCCAAAAGTTTTGTGCTGCCCACAGCCCCGGGCTCCATTGCTGTGTATACTGACAGCGCACCAGTACTCAGCCGAGTGCTCACTCCCAGCAGATTCCAGAATCAGGTTGGAGTTCAGGATGTCGAGTCTCTCCAGCCTCCAGGAGGTAAATTCCTTCTCCATGTTCCCTGAGTCTTTCTCATCCGAATAAACCATGAGCTGTAGCCCCTGCCCCGGCCTGTGCTGGTACCAGGACATATAGAAATAGCTCTTGTCATTCTGCTCACACTCTAAGGACACTCGGCTCCCAGCCTGAACCACAAGGAGCTTGTTCTTCTGAGTCACTTCCACCCCCACATAGAGATCTGGAAAGGAGAGAGACAGTCGGTCCCACAAGGAATTCACTATATTTCCCACTCCAGGCCCTTCTGTTGTATCCAGACTAAATCTGCCCCTCCAACCAGCCAAATATAGTGTATCTCTTATATATCTCTTATACATATATCTTATATATATCTACCCCTACTATAATTGTCTTCATCCGTCCATATATTTTATCTGCCCCAGTCAGCTGACCCTGTATCTGCCCCCACTCATTCCACTGAGCACAGGACACCCCAATAAAGTTCTTACACGGGAACAGGGTGAGCAGCAGATACAGACGGATCTTCATTTCACTCCTATTAAAGCCAATAATGTTTCTGCTGATGGGAAAAACCCCAACGCAAGTGTCTGCCAAGGGCCCGACTGTGCCAGGTGTTTCCTGATCGCTTCCCCGTCTCTATCCCCACCCACCTCTCCAGTCTCCCCCTATAGTGTCTATTTGTTTGTCTGAAGGAGGAGTCTGTACATGCGAAATGGATCAAACCCAGTAGGGGAAGAGATTAGGTGGGACACAGGGTTCCCCTGAGCAGGAAGTTGGACGGAACATGAATAGTCTGATCTCAGGCAGGAAGGGAATGGGAGCCCAGATGGGTCAGTATCCATAGAAACATAGAACCCAGTAGGGGAAGAGATTGGGAGGGACACGGGGCTCCCCTGAGCCGGAAATAAGGTGGAACATGAATAGTCTGATCTCAGGTAGGGAATGGGCAGTCCCAGTGGAAAATGTTCAAAAATGGTCAAAATAGATACAACATTGAGTCTGGTTTAGGACCTTGCAGTGAAAGACCAAGAGGTTCAGAATCAGACATCAATTACTGGAGCAATTTTCTTATGTAGCAATGGGTGGGAGGTCATTAAGCAGATTTTTACTAAATAGAGTGAACAAGAAACTTATTTGGGCCCTTATTTTGGCATCAGAATGAAAGTGTCTGAAGATACTGGGGCTGTGCAGGTGCTGAAATACTCAATCAATAACCAATTACGATCAATAAGGTCAGAGATCAACCAGTCCTGGTCAGTACATTACGGTACCAATGGGGGATAACGACCAAATCTCTTCCCACATGGAAAGTCAGTGCATTGGGAAAAATAAATGTATTATTAGTGAATTTATTTAGAATAATGAATATAATATTGAAATAACAGATTCACTGGCCATAACTATATGTAATAATACCTTCATTTATTACTAATAAATACTGATTTATATGAACTATTCATTCATCATACATCATTATTGTTTATGGTCCAGCTCAGGACACGTGGGAGAGACAGAAAGTTGGAGGGCGCCTCCTGCTGGAGACTTTGAGAGCAGATAATTGGTGTTTTGTGTCGGCTGAGACTCCTTCTTCTGTCTCTGTGTTGGCTGGAAGCACAATAATAAACTGCTGAGTCTTCTCCATCCACTTTATCTCTGTTCAGGGTTGAGTTCAGAACATCAGGCCTTTCCATTGTCCATTTGCCTTTGAATTCATTCTCTATGGTGGTATCTCCCTTGCCCGCTGATATAGCCAAGAGCTTTAGTTCCTTCCCCGGCCTCTGCTGGTACCAGAGCATATTGAGGTGGTTACTGGCATCATGGTGACAGGGAATGGCCAGCGACTTTCCATGATGGGCAACAATGAGCTTCTTCTCCTGAGTCACCACAACCCCCTGACACAGACCTGCTGGGCAGAAAGAGAAGTGAGTGGGGGAAGAGCCCGACATGCCCCAAGGCCACACTAATGGAAATGTCTATGACCCCCAGTAGGTACCCCCCCTGTATAAATCATACATTTCAGGGCACTGATGAGGAAAAGCCACAGGATCTGTCTCCCCATCTCTCTCTGATGAGCCTAAAGCTTGAGTTGGACTGTGGGACTTCCCTCTAAATTCATTTCCTTTCAGAACCACCTCCCTTAACCTCCACCCGCCCCACTCACTGCCAGACACGACTCCTATAGATCCTCCCAACTGACGGAAATCTTGCCAGGTGCAATTTAACATCCCGAGAGCTACAGTAGATGAGAGGAGAAGTTGCACAAAGCTGAGGAACAAAGGAAAGGCTACGGGCAACAAGGGGAATCCAGTGGGATCTATTTTATACTGTAGGAATGGGAATGCACAGAGTCTTATGGTGCCCTGGTTGTAGTCTGGGTAGTTGGACCAAAGTTGCCAAAGACAAATTATACTATTTGTGTTTTCTGCCCAATGACTTGTCCTAAGATTGGGTTCTGTCCCAGTTCTATTCTCCAGGCTTGGGAATGTCCCACTTGAATGTAACTGTAGGGCCATGGGGCTTTGGGACACTAGGGATGTGTTGGGTAGAGTCGTGGGTTTGTAGGGCTTGGCCAAGGTACAATGATATGAGCACTGAATGTTGGGTAATTGCATTACACTGTGAACATGGTGGGGGTCCAGTGGCTGATTAAAGGGGATCAGTCAAGCTATGGCACAGGTTGTTGGATCAGATTTTCCTGTAGGTTCAGATTCTATGGAGCTCCTGTATAGTGATGGGCGAATTTGCGTCAAAAACGAGACTCCGTCGACGTTTCACGAATTTTTCGCTCTTTCACGAATTTCGCACATTTTCAGGCGAAGCGAAACGGCGAAAAATTTTTGAAACGGCGACGGAGTCTCGTTTTTGATGCCGGTGCCCGTTTTTTGACGCCAGCTGCCGTTTTTGACGCAGGCAGACGTTTTTTTGACGCCGCCAAAAAAATTTTTGTTGCGGGCGGCGGGCGTTCCGCAAATTTATTCGCTGACGGCGAATCGTGCAAATTTGCGCCTGGCAAATAAATTCGCCCATCACTACTCCTGTATATAAGGGTTGATGTATTAACAGGTGGCATTAGCCAATCAGGTCTTTGCTTTTATTTTACAACTTGGATTCAGCTTATTAACTCTAACTAGTGATTAATTGATATTGGCTACTTGCACTTTAGTATCAGATTCCCTAAATCAGCCCAATTCTCTCTCTCTCTCTCTCTACGGGGTAGGGTCCTCTAGCCTTTTGTTTCCATGACACTGAGCACTTAATTTGTATTGTAATTATATTTTTTATATTAATGTGAATTGTATTTCTAATGACCCCTTGTTTGTTACTACTAATTTATTGTTTTGCTGTATAGTGCTTTGCCCTCAAGGAGCGCTATACAAATAATATATATACATATATACATACATACATACAGACATACCCAAACATAAGGGGAATGAGAGACTAGTGGGGGCAGAGCGCCTCCTGGTGGCCAGTGTGGGAGCAGATGGGTTTGTGCCCCAGTCAGTTTTGTGTTGGGGGAGACTTTACCCTCCGTGTCTGTGTTTCCTCGCTGCACAATAATACACTGCTGAGTCCTGGGGGGCCACATTCCCCCTGCTCAGAACTGAGTTTTTGATATCGGGTCTCTCCATAGTCCAAGTGTCCCTGAATTGTTCCTCTATGGTGGAATCGTTCTTTCCTATGGATACAGCCAAGACCATCAGTGCCCCCCCTGATTTCTGCTGGTACCAGAGCATAGTATCATAGGTGCCAGAGGTATCGTCATGGTGACAAGGAAGGGCCACAGAGTCTCCAGGTTTCACCATCAGCTGCTTCTCCTGAGTCACCACAATCCCCTGACACAGAGCTGTGGGGCACAAAGCAAAGTGAGTGGGAAAAACTGCAGAATTACACCCTCCCCCACGTAAAACAGACGACCCAAATAGTCCATCCAGCCCTTCAAAGTCACATTTCTATATAGATTGCCCCAGCTTGGCCACCCCAGACCCAGACTTACATATGAGGGGAGTCAAAGTCAATAGTAGAGGGATCTGCACACTCATATCTTGGCTGAGATCTCTCTGCTTAATAAAGAAGAACCTGCCGGGCTTTGTGAGACTGTACTGCACTCTCTCACTGTCTCTCACTGTCTCTCACTCTGTCTCCGTCTGTCTCTCACTGTCTCTCACTGTCTCTGTCTGTCTCTCATTGTCTCTCACTCTGTCTCCGTCTGTCTATCTTGGACCTTTGTCTTGTGATACTTGGAGTTTTTCATGAGACAAAATGTCATTTCCCTCCACTAACCCCCAAACTCCCCCCCCTCTCATACATACCCCACCCCCTTCATATTACATGTGTTATACAGGGAAATGTTAGTTACTAAATAATGTGACATAATGTCAGGGAAGTATTGGGGTTCTTCCCACATCAGCAGCTTCATTATAAGGGAAGAAGAGCCATGGACGGGGGGGTGTCAGGGGGAGTCCAGATAGACAAGTCACCCAGTTAAGAAGAGACAGTATCTGGTATAGACAGACAGGCAGGAGACAGACAACCAGTGAAACAAAGGAGCAGCAGTCTCATTCCCACATTAACTTGAGGCTCAGGTTGTCCCCATAGATGCACTACCCAATAGGGAACACAAGTTATTAGTATTTGTTACAATATATCCTGATGCTTTAGCCTGTGTGTGTATTGTGTCAGACACTGGATAGACAGACAGACAATACAATGGACAGGTGTACATGTTTTATCATCTCAGTGTAATCTATGGGGCATTTTCTTCCCTCCCCATAATTCTTTTGAGGTTTCCTATTGCCCTTCACTCCCATCCCCCGTCTCTATTAACTGCAGGTAACGCTTAGCAGTGTCTTAATATCCCTGCAAGGTGCTGTTAGCCCCCCAATGTCCCCCAGGCCCCCCTCAGATGAGCACTGGTGATAGTACCCCAGGAATTTAACCCTTTAATAGGGCAGGGACCAGTCAGCAATGAATAACGGCAGGAAATGTGGGGGAAGGATTGTGAGGTTCAAGAGTTATTTAGTGCAACAGTGAGACGGTGCTTTATGGCAAGGTGCAAGAGTTCCTGGAAAAGGATAGAGCAGGCGCCCACCCACCGCAACCCCTGGAGACAACAGCCTGGTGCTCAGTAATAGAGGATACGGCAAGCTCAGAAGTGTTCAATGGAACAAAGATACCGGCACACAAGGCTTTATTTGCAGGGAAACCCTTTGTTTAATTCAAGGATCTCCCCCAGAGCATTATGGGTATGGGCAATTTCTCTTCTGTTTAGGGGTCCAGTCTCTTTAGAAAAACTAAATGTGCCCCTACTAGGAGACATAGGACAAGTGATGGGAATTATGGGATGTGAGTGAGGGGCACAAAGGGGGGTAACTATTATTATGGCAGGGGGAGCTCATTGGATGTGGACAGGGAGGGGCTGGAGTAGGACAGGCAATGGTTAATAGGAGACAGGCTGGGGGTTTGTGGGAGGAAGAGGAGCAGTTATTTGGGTTGGGGGGGCACACGTGCTGTTTATAACCAGAGGGTTTAGTGGCGCCTGCTGGGCCCATGTCTATGTCTGTGATACTCGATGCACATATATACTGCGCTGCATCCTCCATCTTTGCCTCCTTCAGCGTCAGAACAGAATTATATACGTCGGATCTATTCAGGCTCCATCGCTCCCCAAATTCCTTTTCCATGTTCTGGTCCCCAGCGCCGCTAGAATAAACCATGAGCTTCAGACCTTCTCCTTGGTTCTGCTGGTACCAGGACATAGGGAAATGAGTAGACTGGTCCTGATTACAAGGAATGTCAGCTGACTGGCCCAATGGAACCAACACCAGCCTCTTCTCCTGCTTCACCAGCACCCCCTGGCACACATCTGTGAGACATAAAGAGGGGCAATTACTGTACAGACTGGGGCAAGAGAATGAAATCTAAACCCCTGTGTGTCTCAATGTGACATGTGACCAGTACAGGGGCCCCTTCCAGAAGGGCCACAACACAAAGAGAGAGAGAGGCAAAGAGTTTGGGTTCCAGTCTTACTGTGAGGAGAAATCAGCGCCAGGAGCAGAAGCAGCCGACTAGTCTTGGTACCAACAGCTCCTTCTGTTCTTTCTTCTCCTAAAATACAAAACATGATAATATTCCCTTCTGTTTCCTGCCCTGACACCCCACAACCACCAACTGTCACTTATATTCTACTATCTGCCAACTCTATAAAACCACCAAGTACTGAAGGTGACTCCCCCAATCACCCAGTCACTTATAATTCTATTCCTGCCATATACACCCATATACTCCAGTATACACCCATATACACTGATATACACCCATATACTCCATTATACACCCATATACACTCCCATATACACTGATATACACCCATATACTCCATTATACACCCATGTACACTGATATACACTCCCATATACACTCCCATATACACTGATACACACTCATATACACTCATAAACACTCCCATATACACTCATATACTCCATTATACACCCATGTACACTGATATACACTGATACACACCCATATACACTCCCATATACACTCATACCTCCAATACTCAGTGTGGGAAATATATATATATATATATATACTGTATATAGAAGTCCAACATGAAACTTCAGAGCCCCCTTTAACCACCCACAAAAACACCAATCATTCCCCATATTCATTGTGAGCCCTGATTGGCTACAGATAGTGCCCCCAGCACCCATAGGGTCAGACACATTATTCTCCCCTGTAGTTGCCGGGGGGGGGTCTCCATTCTCAGATACTCGGGTTAATATGGATATAAGTTTGTCACATGAACAAATATACCTGCAAATTAACTAGAATTTCAGTTGAATTGGCTCCAATTTCATCAATGCAAATTAACTGACAGTCAATTAAATTGTTCCTCCTGTTCCTCCATTACACTCAGCAAAATAACAACCAATCAGCTCATCCCGTCTGCTCTTCCTTCCCACTCGGTCCAATATGTCCTACTGACCCTCTCACACTCAGCTCCCCTATGATACACAGCTCTTTCCTTACACTCAGCTCCCCTCCTTACACTCAGCTCACACTCAGCTCCCCTATGATACACAGCTCTTTCCTTACACTCAGCTCCCCTCCTTACACTCAGCTCACACTCAGCTCCCCTATGATACACAGCTCTTTCCTTACACTCAGCTCCCTTCTGATACTCAGCTCACACTCAGCTCACATTCAGCTCACACTCAGCTCCCCTCTCACACTAAGCACCACTCTCACATTCAGTTTGCCTCCTCACACTCAACTCCCCTCCTCACACTCAGCTCTCCTTACACTCAGGCCAATAACAGCCAATCAGTGCATTTTAACCTGATGCCTCTACCTGCTCTGCCCAATCAAATGGTGTCATTAAAGGAATAGGCCCCAGGTCTATAATGGGATGCAGGAGTCTTACTGTGTGTGACAGGGGAGCCAGTCGTTTATTGGGGGGAAGTGAAGGGGCAGGAGAGGGGAGTAAATAACAGATGTTTCCAGGCAATAGTTAGTATGAGGGGGGCTTGTGCTTCCGGAGGTTTCAGGCTGGGGGGGCACAGGTGCTGGTTGTTCCGAGTCGGGGGGTTTTGTGGCGGTCGTTGGGCCCGTGTCTGTGTCTGTGATACTCTGAGATGCACAAAAATACTGCGCCGCATCCTCCATCTTTGCCTCCTTCAGTCTCAGAACAGAATTGTAAATGTCAGGTCTATTCAGGCTCCATCTCTCCTCATATTCTTTTTCCATTTTCTCCTCCTTCTCATTAGTAGAGTAAATCATGAGCTTCAGGCCCTCCCCGGGGTTCTGTTGGTACCAGTACATATTGAGGTGAGTGGACTGGTCCTGATAACAAGGAATGTCAGCTGACTGGCCAAGTGGAACCGACACCAGTCTCTTCTCCTGCTTCACCAGCACCCCCTGGCACACACCTGGGACACACAAACTTTATATAGAATTATTTATATAGAATTATTTATATAGAATTATTTATATAGAATTATTTATATAGAATTAGCCATTGGACATCATGGTACTGGTTCTGTCAGTGGCCCCAGTAACATAACGATTCATTATCTAATGAGACACCTAATGGCTCGTGTTTAGTCTTACAGTGGGGGGACATCAGCGCCATGAGCAGAATCAGCTGTTTTGTCATGGTACCAACTACTCCTTAATTCTCCTGCAACACAAGGGAACATCAGTGTGGGGCACAATCTCCTTCTGCTTCTTCTAATATCCAATAATATCCGCTGCTGTTTCACTAGCCACTCCCCTTTCTTTCATTCACTCCCACCAACGACACAAAGATCTGCAACTCCCTGTAACCCTCACATTCCATTCCAAGTGCATCATCATTAATAATAACACAGACAAACTGCATCTTATTGACCCATTTACACCCAATGGGGTCACGGGGCAACTGCAGCAAAGGCTACTGGAGTGTCCACATGACTCCCCAACAATGTGGCAAAACTGGGGGCATGAGCTGAAAAAATAATGATTGTCCCATCTAGTCTGTCGCCTCCACTATCTACGTATGGGTAACGGCACACGGGCAGATTCGGGGAGATTAGTCGCCCCAGCAACAAATCTCCCCAAACTGCCTTCCCACCAGTTATAATGAAATACCCCCAGCGGGATGGCACTTGCAGCGATTTGTTTTCTGAAGTCGCTTTGCGAGATAACTAGGGATGTAACGAATCCAGGATTTGGTTTGGGATTTGGCCAGGATTCTGCCTTTTTCAGCAGGATTCAACTTCGGAAAATGAAGAGCTGCGAGGGCCATCCCGCTGGGGATATTTCATTATAACTGGTGGGAAGGCAGTTTGGGGAGATTGTTGCCCCAAAGAAGAGGCAATTTGTTGCTGGGGCGACTTATCTCCATGGATCTGCCATTAACCCTAAAGAACTCAGATTTATCCCCCCCCCCAGTACTGTCTTATGTCTGTCCCATCTAGTCTGAAAGGGGGGAGGGTGTCTGTATGGGGGGGAACGCTGTGCTGTGGGTTGATAAAGGGTCTTGAGAGCCCGAAACATTGCCCAGTGAGTAGATATATTTGGGCTAAATCAATCAGTTTGTGTATAATTACAGTTGACTTGGTGCTGCTGATAATGTGACTTGTGATGTGGGAAGAGGGGGTGTCAGTTCTGCACAGAGTCTCCCCCTGCCTGTGTCGCTGTGGATGCTGCTGGCACAATAATACAGGGCACTGTCTTGGGGGGAGACACGGAGGATTATCAGAATGGCCCCCTGAGCAGTTTTGTGCTGGATAATTATTCTGCCCCCAGCAAAGTCCTTCTCCACAGTTGCCTCCTGGGTGGTGTAGGTTGAGCCCAGGAGTGTGAGGGGCCCGTTGTTCTCCTGTCGGTACCAGTATTTCCTGGTGTAGCTGCCGTCATTGTGCTCACACTGTACAGTCACATTGTCCCCCGGCTGAGACAGTTGCACAGTTGGATATTGGACGACAGGAGCAGCGAGACAGACTGCGGGGCAGAGAGACAGTTATAGTCAGGGGAGACTGTCCCTTAATGACCCTCCACTATGTTCTCTGTATTATGGCAACACAAATATCCATTGACACAGACAGGCAGACAGACACATAGACACACACACAGACAGACAGACACACACAGAGACAGACAGACACACAGACAGAGACAGACAGACAGAGCGACACACTGATCTGCTCACACTGCAGCCCCCGCAGGGTAAGGAAAAGGCGCAATAGGGGTCCCATTGATTAGAAGCCTCAGACTCAGTGAGAGATGGAGGAGCTGAGATGCCTGGGGGGCCCCAGAGCAGGAAACGAGAACACCTGGACACCTCCCACTTTCTCCAAGACCAGCCAATGAAATGATCATATAGAACATTGTTCTGCCAGGATTGGGCTAATTACACATCTCAGTTGGGCCCTGCCTGTAATTGGCCCCCAGGGCTTTATCCACAATTTCTCTTTTAAGATCCTGGATCCCCAGCAGTGGTCTCCCCTTTCTACCCCAAGCCCATCACATAGACACCCCCATCAGATAGACACCCCCATCACATAGACACCCCCATCACATAGACACCCCCATCACATAGACACCCCCACAAGATAGACACCCCAAGAAAAATTAAAGGAGCGTCTGTTAATCCTGGAAATTTGATAGATAGTATTGTGCCTCTATTGTTGTGTGCGCCTCCCCGTGAGCTCTCGTCTATACATTTGTCGATAGACTTTTGATTATGGCCTCGGCTTAAAAATCTCTCTTTTAAATTAGTAGTAGACTTTTCTAAACTATTATTATTATTATCTGACCAGATCCAATGTTTTCCCCTCCCCACCCCTAATTTGCATATGCAAATTAGGGTTCGGATTCGGTTCGGTATTCGGCCGAATCTTTCACGAAGGATTCGGGGGTTCGGCCGAATCCAAAAAAGTGGATTCGGTGCATCCCTACTTAGCTGGGAGGAGGAGTCTCTCGGTATGGGGGAGTGGCTCATTGCGGAGCAGGAAAAAGAAATATAAAACGGGCATTAGATTTGGAAGGGGGGTGTATGCCATAAAGAAAAGGAAATGTCCCTTGGGCAGCCGGACTGGTACTGCAGCATATGAGCCTGGCACAGGGAATAGCCACCAGCAGGGGGCACCCAACACCCGTCACAGCAGAGCACAGGTTAGTCTCACTCTCAGGGGAGCCCCTGCAGATATAGGGGGTGTATTTGGGTAACAATCAGTACTAATACTCACAGCTCTATGGGTGGTGCTATTACTCTGGGGAACGACTGTTAAAGGGCCACATACATTAACCAGGTCAACCAACGAGAAGATCTTTGCTGTCCACCTCCATTCTGATTGGATCATAACTTGTGCCTCTGCAGATTCATTGGGAGAGGAGGAGCAGCAATGCACCAATGTAGTCCCACCTGTGAGGGGAGGGCCCATAAAGATACAAACACACCCACCTACCCCTGTATGGTCAGTTTAATTTCTTATCACTTGTAGCCCCGCCCCTAGGGTACTGAGCCCACAACTCTTGGTGCAACTAAGAATCCTCAGGTACCCAGTCCTGTCCATCTCTTTCCCTCAGCATTGGGTGCTGGTCCTGCTATTCCTGTTATTAGTATTATTATTATTATTATTATTATTCCTGGTTATTCTTGTCAGTTGTATTGCTGTGACCCTGCAGGGGGTGTATGTCCTCCCTGTGTCTATCTGTTTCCACTATCCAAATACATACAGACGGCTTAATTAACTCCTGATAGAATTGTCCCTAGTGTGTGTGAATGTTACAGGGACCTTAGATTGTAAGCTCACTAGGGCAGGGACTGATGGGAATGTGATAGGAACCTTAGATTGTAAGCTCACTGGGGCAGGGACTGATGAGAATGTGATAGGAACCTTAAATTGCAAGCTCACTGGGGCAGGGATGGATGGGAATGTGATAGGGACCTTAGCCTGTAAGCTCACTGGGGCAGGGACTGATGGGAATGTGATAGGGACCTTAGATTGTAAGCTCACTGGGACAGGGACTGATGGGAATGTGATAGGGACCTTAGATTGTAAGCTCAATGGGGCAGGGACTGATAGGAATTGGATAGGGCCCTTATATTGTAAACTCACTGGGGCAGGGACTGATGGGAATGTGATAGGGACCTTAGATTGTAAGCTCACTGGGGCAGGGACTGATGGGAATGTTATAGGGACCTTAGATTGTAAGCTCACTGAAACAGGGACTGATGGGAATGGGATAGGGACCTTAGATTGTAAGCTCATTGGGGCAGGGACTGATGGGAATGTGATAGGGACCTTAGATGTAAGCTCACTGGGTCAGGGACTGATATATTGTCTGTTTGCAGGACTGTTCAGTATAAGTAAAGAAGAATAAGACTAATGAAAGATGACATGAGAGGAGCATTCAGTGCAACGTTACAGAAGTGCTTCCCCCTGCAGGTCACACTGGGGAATTGCATTGGAGAGAGTTTTGTGGCAGGTTGATCAGTGGCTTCAGTGTCTGTGAGACTCGCTGAGCACAAATATGTGGCGGAATCTCCAGCCTCAGCCCCTGTCACTTTTAGGCTCATGTTCCCAATGACGGTTCTGTTCAGGCTCCACCTTCCTGCGTATTTGCCCTCCATTGTCTGTTTGGCATCTGCCCCTGCGGATACGACCATGAGCTCCAGCCCTTCCCCTGCCTTCTGCTGGTACCAGTACATGTAGAGGTTGTCTCCATCCTGCCGGCAGGGGATCTCCGCCGACCCCCCCACCAGTACCAACAGCAGCCTTTTCTCTTGGGTCACCACCAGCCCCTGGCACACACCTGTAAGAATAAAAATAAGTACCTTGTTATTATATATATATATACTGTTACCCCATGTCCCACTGTATCCTGGCAATGTACTGTGTAATATATAGTTACAGTCTATCCTCCTGTATCCCACCAAGATGTTCTGTATATCACCCTCTCTGTCTATTCAGAACAGCACAGAAACTCCCTGCACCCAGTGTATTGCACACACCCTGCCCATACAGGCCAGTGTTAGAGCCCAGTGTTAGAGCCCAGCGTTAGAGCCCAGCGTTAGAGCCCAGTGTTACTGACACAGCAGAAAGCTCAGCCCTGTGGGCACTGCCAGACTCCGGCTCATTCTCCTGATGCTTCTGCTGAGCGGGTGGAATAGATCCAAATGGACCCACAGACAAACACAATAGAATCACCCCCTTTCACAGTTACTTGACTCATCTCTTGTAGGGGAGGTGCATATATTATTGTCCCGCCCCTTTTGCCAGCAGTTATTTCACCTGCTACCATACCCCTCCCCCTCTCATCCAAATGAGAACAGGCCCCTCCCCTGCTGAAGTCCTTATCATGGCTTCCCATACATTCATTTATTGATTAACATTCAGCACATTCTCCTCTGAGCCCCTCCCACTGCTCCTCCCCCTTGGTACGTTACTGCCTGGTGGGTGGGTTTGATGCCTGATGCCAATTTTACTGATAGGGAAGAAAAAGTGGTGCCCCCGGTACAGCTGGAGGGTCTCAAATCTGCAGAGTGATGTGCAGCGGGAGTTGTGTGGGCGGAGTTGTGTGGGCGGAGCTGTGTGGGTGGAGCTGTGTGGGTGGAGCATACGACATCCTATAGCAAAACTGCTGGACTTGTGATTGTCACATGCTGGAGATACTAATAGTGCGGAGGTTGAGGATACAAAGTTGTCATGACCCGGTTACCCCTGTGTTCTATATGGGAGACCGGCCGCCATGTTTGAAAGAAATCGGCATCATGAGAGCCCTTGTTACATTGGGGAGGAGCTTGTGTAACAATGAAAAGCAATGAACGTGATTCTGCACCAGTAAAACCCATTAACAACAGTTTCACTTTGCCTTCCTGACCCCGTGAATTTGGCTTACGTTAAACTCAACAAATTGGGAAATTTGGATTTTGGGAACTTTTTGGGAACAATGGAGACTGAAAGCCTCTGTCCCTCCGTCCCACATGTACAAACCCTGGATGGGGCTCAAAAAAAGTCTCAAATAATAAAATTGATTTTCTGACAGGTCTGAGGGACGGCGATGGGGCGACTGTTGATTCTTCCTCCAGAAATATCTTCATGGGTAAATAAGGAAAGAAACAAATTCAAAGGAATTCTCAGTAAAGAGAAATTGCTGGAGAAATGAGAAGATTCCTGTAGAACATTAGTTTCACACTCTGAGGATTCATTTGGGGCACATTGGTGTCTTTCTGGGGTTCCCTTGTCCTATAAGAGCAACAACTGACTCAATATTAGGGGTGGGGCCAGTGGCCTAACTAGAGATTAATGGGCCCAACAACAAATTAAGAAATTGACCTGTTTTACCAATATTTATTGAAATTGTATATGATTTAGGGGACAGGGTAAAGAATCTATTATACAGAGAAGAATTTGGATACTCTTGGGGAAGATGTATTTCATTTTAGGTTATTTAAGGGGGTTGTTCACCTTTAAATTAACTGTTAGTATGATGTAGAGAGGGATATTCTGAGACAATTTGTAATTGTTTTTTATTATTTCTGGTTTTTGACTTATTTAGCTTTTTATTCAGCAGCTCTCCAGTTTACGTCAGCAAACTGGTTGCTAGGGTCCAAATTACCCCAGCAACCATGCATTGATTTGAATGAGAATATGGAATATTTATTGGGGAGGGTTGGAACAGAAAGATGAGTAATAAAAAGTAGCAATAACAATACATTTGTTGTAGAGAGCATTTGTTTTTTAGATGGGGTCAGTGACCCCTATTTGAAAGCTGGAAAGAGTCAGCTGCAGATGCAAAATAATTCAGAATCTATTAAAAAAAATGAGGACCAATTAAAATGTTGCTTAAAATTAGCCATTGTGTAACATGCTAAGTGTTAACTTAGAGGTGAAGTGTCCCTTTAACTGGATATTTAATGTCGTCATATGAAATGTCCTATGAATTGGGACAGACAGAAAATGTCGAAATATAGAAATTGTTACTTTTATCTGTTTTGCTGAATTTAGGCACAAGCTGGGGGGGGGGTATAGGGAGAGGTCCTGTATCCAAGAGAAAATACGGGAGGTAAGTAGAAGTCCTGTATATGGGAGAATTGGGGGTAAGGAAATTGCTGGATCTGAGAGTAAAGGGAAGAGATACAGGAGGGTATTTATTGACCAGTAAGAAATGGGGGGCTTTGGACAGTTGGGCGGCACCGGTATAATCAGAAGGACATGGGGGTGAGTGTGGAAAACATTATGAATAAAAGGGGAACTTACTATAAATACAGACTTTAGGTTTTTGCCCCTACACCTGCCAACCTGCAATGCCCAGTCGTGCCAGTAGGTGTCGCCCGTGGGTTCTGTGCCAGTGTCTGTGCCGGTGTCTGTGTCTGTGTTACTGGCGGCACAGAAATACTGGGCATCATCTTCTGCTTCTGCTCCGGTCACATTCAGAACAGAATTGTGGGTGTCACTTCTGTGCAACTGCCACCTCTGCCCATATTCCCCCTCCATTTTGCCATCATTGGCACCAGTTGACCAGACCATGAGCTTCAGGCCCTGCCCCGGTTTCTGTTGGTACCAGAACATGTTGAAATAATCAGCAGCAGATTGGTGACAAGTGATCCGCACCGACCCCCCTCTCTTCACTAATAGAAGTTTCTCGCTTTGTGTCACCGTCACTTGCCCAACACCTGTGGAATAACAAGAGAATAATAAGAAGACAATTCTCTGAGTCCCATTGGGCCCCTGTATCTCTCATGCCCCCCCCCCCCAGCAGTCACAGAGTTTGCTTTATCCAAATCTGACATCTAACACCCCCAAATGGGTCTGGTCCCATGGGTTACTAATGTACAAGCTTCACCACCACCCCCTTCTTCCATTATTCTATTGGGTCAGACTTACAGGCTGGAATGTACAGGAGCAGAATTGGGCCCAGAAATCCCACCATTTCCCAGGGTCTCCTACAGGCTGTGTATAGACTCCAGGTTATAAAAATGTGAGTCATATGGGCCCCTGATTAAATGCCTCACCAGCACTCTCATTGGTTCTGAGCCAATGCCACGCCCACTCATGTGACTGACAGTGTTTCAAGATCCATACCCCGCCCACCTACATCCCTATATACAGTCGCACCAATGACAATAAGCTGTAGGGCCACAGGAAGTTACTGAGGGCCAGTAGTCACCCTTCTCTTCATCCTGCCTGGTTTCTTTTCAACAGGGGCCCCTTGCCCCCCACACCCTGCCCCTACATTTGCCCCCCCACACCCTGCCCCTACATTTGCCCCCCCCCACACCCTGCCCCTACATTTGCCCCCCCCACACCCTGCCCCTACATTTGCCCCCCCCACACCCTGCCCCTACATTTGCCCCCCCCACACCCTGCCCCTACATTTGCCCCCTTCATCTCTTGCCCTAAATCAGGAAACATTATCAATCCTCACAATGAGCAATTCCCTGTGTATTTAATCACATTCCCAGGAGGAGTTTGGTTGACCTCATTGTCCTGAGCACAAAGTATTGAGTAGGGAACCCACCCCCCCAACTCTCCATTCTTCCCAGTCTCATATATGGGTGCTGACGGCTGGGGTGCCCCAAGTTTAAACTGTCATAGGGAGTCTCTGTCCAATAGACCAGCACCTGGGCTCCTCTTTATCCCCCCCCTCCACTCCAAGCCTCCTTCAGTCTTCTGTGTGGTTGGGCCCCTACAATTCTCATGAACTGGTGGTTTTTTTTCACTCATTTTCTCTTTATACTGGGGGAGGGGGGGACAGGCAAATAAACAGCAATTTCTAAGAACCAAAAATCCCACAAACCACATCCCGTGTTGCCGTTATATGAGAGATAGCGGATGTAGCACGTGTTGTTCTGCACCAAACTGATCCGTATTAATGTAATTACTGCTCTAGCTTATTGACAGTTTCAGCGGCCCTGGTACTCAGAGCTTACGATCTAGACGCAGCAATAAGAATGAACCCCAACTGTTGCACCCTCCTTACACTGTGCCACGTTATCACAACCAATAGGTACAATTACAGTTATTACTATTTGTGTATCTAATAAACTGTCAGTTACTGTGGATCATGGATATGGGGGTGCAGGGGGAGGAGTGTGTGCAAGGAGGAGGGGTCGGGGGGTGTCAGTTCTGCACAGTGTCTCCCCCTCCCTGTGTCGCTGTGGGTGCTGCTGGCACAGTAATAGGTGGCACTATCCTGGGCAGAGACACCAGAGATGGTCAGGACACTGTGTTCTGTAGATTTGGGGGTGATTTTGAATCTCCCCTCGCTGAACTCTTTCTCCATCTCTATGGTACTGGTGGTGTAGGTGTACCCCATAAGCACCAGCGCTTTGCCCCCCTCCTGTTGGTACCAGTACTTGCTGACCTTGCTGCTGTCATTGTGTTGGCACTCAATTGTGACGTCACCCCCCGGCCGGACCACCAGCGACCTGGGACTTTGTACAACTGGCTGCGCCACACAGACTGCTGGGAAACAGAGTGTAATGAGCTGACACTCAATTCTGCAACTCTACTCACACTTGCTCACTCACACTTACTCACTCACACTTACTCACACTTATACTCACACTCACTCACACTCACAGTTATACTCACACTTATACTCACACTTACTTGCTCGCTCACACTTATACTCATCTGCTTACACTGTGGCCCCCACAGGGCAAGAAAGAGGCACAAAAAGGGTCCCATCACCCCGAGATCCACAGACACATTGAGGGCTGAACCAGGTGATATGCATGGGGGCCCCAAGCAGGAAATGACATCACTGACTCTTCTGACATCATTGTGATAGACAGTGACTGTTAAAGGGGAAGCAAAGCAATTCCTTATATTTCTGATCATTTCTTTGACCCTGCAGCCCTGACATTAGGACCCAGTTACTGATATAGAACTTAATAAAGTGCCCTGCAGTGAATCTGCCCCATGAACTGTTATTTGCCCCAGGGTAACGTATTTTAGGCACATTGTGAGATTTCAGACACCAAGTGACTCCACTTCATCATATAAATCTTACGGGGTTTTTCAAAATCGAAAAAACGAATGGCTCATTAGTATTTACTGCATTAATTAAATAATAATCCTTAATTAGTGGTTAACTCAGGATTTATTTCTTTATTAATAGGTGGATATTTCTCATCATTTGGGACTGGGGGCTCAACAGGGGGAGATCAGAACTCTCTCTTATTTGTTGGGGGGCTGGGGGTCCTCCACTTACTCAATCGCTGCCTTAAGATCTTATTATGGGGGCAACTTCAATTATGTCTCATGGGGGGCATCTAGTGGCCAATTTATGTCACTACCAGTCTGATTCACATGCAGTAGATTGTGGGGTCCCTGAGACCCAGTATATGTTGCCCCCTCCCCATCCCTATGACCAGTAAACAGACCAAAATCTTTGGGTTTAACCCAAATACAAATTAGGGGTCTCGGGTCCCACATGTCCCGCTGTATAGACTGGGGGGCACGGCCGGAAAAAACAAACCTAGAGGCGGAGTGAGTTAACTAGGGGGGGTTCTTACAGAATTGTCAACCCTGGGAGTAATTAATTGCACCCCTTAATTGTACTCTCCATGTCAGCAGTCTGGTACAATCCACCCTAAATAGGGTCACTGTTTCCCCAAATTGTGGTTATGGACTAAACACCCAGAGATTCCAGGGGGCTGCGCTTATGGGGAACTTCTGAAGACCCCCCAGAAGCAGAAGTCTGTTGGGCACATGGGTCACATGACAATATCTCTGGATCACATCATTTGTACCCATGGGGGGGGGTGAGACAGTTGTTCAGGGAGGGTGGGGGTGTCAGTGAGTTCTGCACAGAGTCTCCCCCTCCCCGTGTTGCTGTGGGGGCTGCTGGCACAATAATAAATCGCTGCATCACTGGGGGACACATTGGAGATTATTAGTTGAGCCGACTGGGCAGACTGGGGCTGGATCTTTATTCTCCCATCAAACTCTCTGTCCATATTGGGGCTCTGGGTGGTGTGTACGGACCCTATGAAGGTCAGAGGTCGGTGTTTCTCCTGTCGGTACCAGAACTTATAGAGGAAACCCGAGTCCTTGTGATCACACAATAGACTGACATTTGCACCGGGACGAGACACAACCAGTCCGGGGGTTTGTACAACATCAGCCGAGAGACAGAGACAGACTGTGGGACAGAGACAGAACTTGTGAGACCGACCCAACACTTCCCTCACTCACCCTACACTCACCCTACACTGAGTATACACTCACCCTACACTGAGTATACACTCACCCTACACTGAGTATACACTCACCTTACACTCACCCTACACTGGCTACACACTCACCCTACACTGGCTACACACTCACCCTACACTCACCCTACACAGAGTATACACTCACCTTACACTCAACCTACACTCACCCTACACTCAACCTACACTAACCCTACACTGACTATACACTCACCTTACACTCACCCTACACTGACTATACACTCACCCTACACTGACTATACACTAACCCTACACTGACTATACACTCAACCTACACTAACCCTACACTGACTATACACTCACCCTACACTGACTATACACTAACCCTACACTCACCTTACACTGACTATACACTCACCCTACACTAACCCTACACTCAACCTACACTAACCCTACACTCACCCTACACTGAGTATACACTCACCCTACACTACTCTCTCCCACTGACCCAAGTGCCTCTGTGAATCGCAGTAAAATGCAAATGAGCCTAAAAATCCCATGTGGGCCCCTGAGTGTCACCTAAATGTCTCCCCCCTCAGCATCTCTAATTCTCATGCCAATATGTCTCCTGCCCACGACACACGGGCACCAGGAACTGCCCCCCAGCTCTACTCACAGTGCAGCCCCCACACGTGGAGAAGGAGATGTAGGGGGGGTGCCATCACTAACCCCCCACACCAACCTTCGGCTCAGACAGACGGACAGACAAGTGCAGGGATTGGCAGAGGCACAAATACCCTCAGTTTCTCCAAACTGCTCCCCAGCCCCTCCCCCTGATAATAAATCTTTATTCTGATTGGCTCCTCCCCAGGAACGAGCTACTCTATGCAGGGAGTTGGGTCTGGGAGTTGTGGGGTCTGTGTGTAGGGGAGCAGTTTGTGCTGTTGGGGGGTGGGGTCAGTTACACAGTTTGGGGGGTGTGAGTTCTGCACAGACTCTCCCCCTCCCCGTGTTGCTGTGGGGGCTGCCGGCACAGAAGTAGGTGCCAGAGTGTTGCTCAGAGACACCAGAGATGACGAGGAGGGAGCTGTCGAGGCTCTCGGCTCTAATTGTTATATTTGTCCCAGAGAAGGAACTTTCAATGCTGGGGGTGCCCCCCCTGTACGTGTGACCAATCAGTGTGAGCGGCCCGTCTCCCCCCTGTCTGTACCACAGGGTGTTGCTCAAGCTGCTGTCAGTCATGCGGCACCTCAGGGACATCTCAGCCCCCACACGGGCGACTAAAAGTAATGGCACCTGCACCACACGCCCATCTTGGCACAAACCTGCTGAGAAGAAACACACGTTACATCTCATTGTCCCACCCCCCCAATACTCTCTCCCAGGCACATGGATTACACCCCCCACAGGGGCCCCACTGTCTCCTTACAGAGCCCCCAGCACAACAGCAACAGCCACACGGTGAGACCCATCTCCTCTCACACCCAGTTCTGCTGTAACTCCCGGCCACCCCCCCCCAGTCCTGCTGTAACTCCCAGACACCCCCCCAGGCACCAACCAGGAAATGACATCATCTAAATATTATGCGCCAGAGGGTGGGGCTGGGGGGTGAAAGTGCACAGAGTAAATTCAATATTATTATCATTATTATTATTATTATATCATTATTATTATTATATCATTATAATGAATTAGTGAGCAAAAGTCCTGGCTGAGCAATAATCTCAACCTGACCAACAGAGCTCACACTCAACTCTCAACCTGAGCCACTCACCTTGCACTTAACTCTTAGCCTGACCAACAGAGCTTACACTCAATTCTCAACCTGAGCCACTCACCTTGCACTTAACTCTTAGTCTGACCAACAGAGCTTACACTCAGCTTGACATACTGGTGTGATAGTGTGAATAGAGTGTACAGTTGTACCAGTAGAGAAAGTGAATTGATGCGACTGCTGAGTTTCTTTCTGGGCAGTCAGAACTGATTGTGTTTGTGACAAGGAAACAACTGAGCCAATGGATCTCCTGTTTATTGATGTGATTGTGTCACGTGGGTCTGTCTCTAGAGAATTGGGCACTGCCCCCCCCCATGAATTGGGAAGAGACAAATGTGAGGGGGCTCAGAGCAGCGTTTCAGGGGTATAAAGGGGTCCGTGTAAGTGGCAGTGGGTGTAAATGTGCCACTAATCTTCTTCTATATTAACTGGGCCCATGGGGGTGTCACCTGCACATACAATTCTACTTATTCCATATTATTTGTATTTGTATTACACTTTATATTGTCACCTGACTGTGGGCAAATGCAAGTCTGGCCCATGTGAGTCCCCAGTTCAGGGCAAATGCATTAAAGTCAGTCAGTGCCCCCCCAGCTACAATGTTGTACAGTAAGTAGTGCAGCACCTGTACTTTGTCACATGTGTAACTGACACACTGGCTCCTCCCCGCGAGGCTACAGACACGTGACCCACAGTGAAGGAAACGGAAGAATCAAATAGAAACAAATAACGAGGAACCGCGGCGCTTTGTGACTTTGAGTCTCGCGCTGATTCCCAGAGGGGGAGGGGCCACAGGTCCAGTTTGAGTCCCACGTGTGACTCCTCCCCCGTGTCTCCATCACCAATCAGAGTATCTCCTTCTGCTCCGCCTTCATCTCTCCCGTGTGCGCGGGTTTCAGTCCCCTCCCCCCATTGTTGCTGATGTAATAACGAGCCCCGACTGATCCAATAACATCGAGACGTTAATGTAATAGAAAAGAGAAGTTTGGTGCAATCAGGAGCCGCACGGAGCCCTGAGAGTTAAACAACAATTAGAACCAATCAGGAGACAGTTTATTGAGATGAATTTAGCGCAGGGCCTGTCAGAATTCAGAATGAGTCTCGGGCTTTGGCCGCTGCAGAACCTCTTTACTCCACTGACCCCCCCCCCACATATTATTATAGTCTGACACTGTCACGTCTTTCTGCTTTTGCGCCTCTAGATAAAAACGGGTTCCTCGTGGGCGGGACATTTCCCTCCTCCTCCCCCACACAACTCTCCCCTCCCTCTCCTTAGTCTCTTCCAACTGCCCCGGCCCGAGCCTCTACCTGGGACAAACCATTCCCGGCCGGGGGGGGGGCGCTCACAATTCAAACATCTCCCTCCCTCAGCGCTTGGGCTTCTGCTCTGTGGGGATCCCCCCAACTTCTAATCGACGGGTTCCCTCCCCAGTTCCATTAGCAGCCTCTTTGTACCGAGATCCCCCTGTGGCCCCCAATGAACCCTCCTCCCCCTGCTGCACCGAGTGGCACCGGCCAGAGAAATAGAGAAGAAACGGGACAGGCAGAGAAATGGATCAGGAACCAGAACCGGTTCAGCAGCAGCAACAAGAGGACGAGGAGCCCTGGCAGCTGGTTAATCATTTCTATTTAATCCCCAATTATCTGCACTTTTAGCCCTAATTGCCCCTTCTTATCACCCCCAGCAGTGTCAATAGGACAAACAGGACAGGTATGGGCAGCAGTGTCTTCTGGGTAATAACACATTTAACTCCTAATTATCCCCATTATTGGCCTTAATTAATCCAATAGGAAACGGGACAGGCAGAGATGATGGGGCAGGATTCATCCCCAGGTATCTGTATCTGCCCTATATCTCCTGGGTTCTGCCCCAGAGGGAAATTACCCCCAACAAGAGACAGTGGCCCTGAGTATAAAGGAGCCAACGCAGGTTTAATTGGGGGAACAGCCCCTTGTTACTGGGGGGCAAGGAGGGAATATATATATATATATGTGTAAGTACTGAGGTATTGGGTGTGTGATGCTTCAGATACAGGAACAGGCGTCTGGCACCAACTGCACTGACTGAGCCGTATGAACCCCTCAATATGGAGCCATGAATATGAACCCCTCAATATGAACCCCTCAATATGGAGCCCTGATAAGAGGAACAGAGCTGGATGTGGCCCCCCATGAGCATCTCAATAGAATTCTGTATGACGTCATTGGCTCATAATAATCAGGCCCCTGTGCTGTGAGCTCATTGGCTGTCCCTCTTGGCCAATGGCATCTCAGCTGTGTGTCAGATTATCACCTGGTTCTGCACCCGGAGAGCTGAGTTCTGATATTTGTATATTTTGTCTTTGCTTTCAGGCCCCCTACCCTGCAGGAGACTATGGAAGGTCAGTTGTACCAGCCAAGCAATGAGCCAACAACATTCCAGTTTCCCCAGTATTCCCAGTGCAAAGTCTGAGGAGACCTCCTTCCTTACTGCGCCTGCTAATTACCCCCCCCCGTGTGTGCTGCTATATGGGGGCACAGGAGCCTTCCTGCAGGGCTGAGCTGGGGGGCACATGTGCTACAGGTAAGGTTTGGGGTCTATAGAATGATCTGCCAGTTGGACGTATACAATATAATGGGTTGGGTTCAGATATGGGGGAGACAGGACCCCTCACTGAATAAGTGACTATTTCCCACAAGCCCATTTGTCTACATGGGGGAGGGGCTATCACAATGGTATTGGGTGTAATGGAGACAAACACTGGCTATAAGTGAGGGGTTGTTAGAAGTCGCTACCTACAGTGTCGGCCTTTTAGCCTTCTGCCTGCGGGGGACACATTTTGGGCCACAGACCAGTCAGAGGGGTTTGGGGGGGTAGAAGAAACAGAGGGGGGTCTGACCTCGCTCTCACATTGGCCTCTGAACATCAGCACAGCCAGTAAGTTCTCTTTCCCCTTCATGGTTTGGGGGATCCTCTGAGCCTCATTATTGTGAGAGATCTAGTGATATAAACAAGTAGATTCCAAACACTGTAATGTCACAGTCCTGCCACTGGGGGGCATCACATGACATCCCTCCCCTTCCTCGTGTTCCCCTCAATGTTGTTCAATTGACACTCGCACACCCCTTGTGTAGATAATGAGGCTCGCTGGGTGCCCTGTGATTGGAGGAAACGGCAACCTCCCAATATATTGTATAGAAAAGAACCGGAGCGGCTCACGAGACTTGTGTCTGTAGGACAAGCAGGGGTGAGAATAGTAACTGGAAATGCCCCCATTACTGAAAATGCCCCTTATCCACAGGTCGGCCATTTGTTGCTGCTGAAAGCCTATTAGTGACATGTGACATACGGTAGCCAATCACAGGGCACATTTCTGCAACAATCTGGTGTTCCCAGTGCCATTGTGTTTTATTTCCCCTTTATCTCTTGCCGTTCTCTCTATAGGGGTCTCTCCGGGTGCCGCAGCGTCTGATTGGAAAGAGTCACGAGGAGTCACAAGGAGAGAGTCCACTTGGGTCCACTGGAACTTTAGTCGCTATTTATCTTCTACTTATTTGAGACAGGAGTTTCTTTGGGGATTCTTCTGTTCATGGGCCGGGAATAGGGAGATATTTGGGGAAATATCCAAAGTTTCATTAGTTATCCCAATAAAGTCACATTGTGTTTGTCCCATGAAGTTGCTGGTGAGTTTATTGTATGAGTTTGAGGAGAGCAAGGGGTTAAACACCTGGAGCCTCACACTGGGGGAACCAAGACCCTAATATTCCAGTGTGGGGGTGCTGTACTGTTGCACAAAGCCGTGCGAGTTGCTTATAATATAATCACGACCCTCCTCTTGCGTTGCCTCTCTGTCTGGGGGTAATAGGCGCAGAGTGGGGGCTCTTGTCTGGGGGGCATCAGGGCTGATGTGAAATGTAATGTTGCCTAGTGAACTGTCGGTTCTGACTGCCAAAGGGCAACTCACTTCCTACTGCACATTGTCATAGACATAGAGATCCGCCCATTTAGTGATGTCACCAAACGAGCGGATCTCTCCTGATATGGGGACATTGAAGTGGACGATATGGGGCGGATCCCTAGGGCCCAACGGTTGGATCATAATGGATCCATTACGGGTGGTGGGATCTCGGGCGCAGACGCACAGATACAACCCGACAGGATTATTTAACCTGCTGGATGGAGATATTGATCGGGGAAGCCTGTTTGATGGCCCCCACTTGGCCAATAAGCTAACGACTCGCTCTGTCGGCAGCTTTTCTCGGCTGTGTATGGGGGCCTCATAAAGCCCCACACTGAACATATAAAATGGTGAAACAACTAACTGTCAGCTCCAGGTCACGTGACAGGCAGTAATGGCAGGTGCATCAAGGAGAGGGGGGCTGGAGGGCATTAGGGAGCAGGACCCCCCCAGCGTTCCCCTCTGATTATTTCATGTAAATAAGCTAAACACACTCCATTTCTGTGACTTTCTATGAGACGGAGCTTTGGTTCTTGGATTCTCCCCATAGAAAGCAGCAGGGGGCACATGAGAGGCGACAGCTCCCCCCCTGGGGAATTTAACACCCACAAAGCTGACAACAAGAAATCGACCCTTGTGTTGCTGTGGTGACGGCGTGTCACTGGCATCTCATTACAGCTGCCTGGGCCCGGGTGGTACCCCACAAATCACTGGCAGGTCCTCATTACAGTCAGGGGCCCTGACACACAACCCATTGCACTCCCCGCACTCCCTGCACCCACCGCACTCCCTGCACCCACTGCATGAATCTGCTCCCTGCAATACCAACAGCTGCCATGTGGGGGAGCCCTGGGCTGGGACTGAAGGAGCAGCTGTTGGGAGACGTCAGAGCCCTGGGACACATTGTTGGCACAGCAAGTCCCAAATGAGTAATGTGTGTGGGCAAAGCAAATGCCTGGGGGGGGGGCTGTACATTCACCAAAGTGTCAGATTCTGCCCTGGGAGCCAGCGGGGGTTTTGGTTTGAGGCATAAGTCTCTGGTCCTTTCTCTAATCAGGGACGCATTTAATGCATTACTCACCTGCACCTTTATATTGCAAGAAATGATACAGCAACATAGCTGGGTATATCTTCACCCCCAAAACTCACTCAATATATCTCTGATATCCATTGCACCCCTCATATTACATAGAGATTATTGGCACCTCCCAATAACCAGCCAAAACTGGGAGCCTTTCTATGAGCTCCATTAATAATTCATATTTATACTTCAATATTTACTAATAATAATGTTCAGGCCTTGGACAAAATGGCTAAATATTGGGCAGAAATGTATTGTGCCGGGTCACTGATCAGATCTTTGTGCTTTGGCAGAGATTTTATCACCTGTAAAACAAAGAATCCCATTTATATAATATTGTTCTATATTTTAATTCCCTTCCCAGGAATTGTAGGTTATAAAGTGAGAGCCTTTCCCAATCATTATCTATAGAATAAGCACCTTTTCCCTCAGCCACAGGTTTTAATGCAAGGGCACTTTCTGGGGTGTAATTATATTGTGTATTTCTGGGGTTTAATTATATTGTGTATTTCTGGGGTGTAATTATATTGTGTATTTCTGGGGTGTAATTATATTGTGTATTTCTGGGGTGCTGCACTGTGCGCCCCATTCCTTAATGATGTAACATGGACTGTATGAATTCCTATTAAAGTACAAATTGACCCAGAGAGCTTGCAGTCGAGGGCTCGGTCAGTTTCCATTGAGAGGGGAGAAGGTTTAATAGCTGATTACTTGTAATACCACTTCCCAACAACAGTCACAGCAAACAGTGTTTCCCATTGGGCTACAGTAGAACAGCGCCCCCACCCCGTCTGCTTTGTGCTGCGGATAAGGAATGGGTCAGTGAAGTGGAACCTGTGGAGCTTACAATCTGTCCCATTTCAGAGTAGAGTAATGTTGGGAGGGTGGAAGGAGCCAGTGGTGCTGATTTGCTGAACACAAGGTCTGGGTGGCAGTTACTCTCAGTCAGGCCATAAATAATGGGGTAAATAAAACTGTCAGTTCCCCTTTCCCTTACTGACAGTTGGGCCTGGGGGCTGGGAATGGAACTGTCTCACACCCGGGCAAAGCTTTTATTTACTTTCCTTAGGCCAATCTGATTTATTGAGCTAATTGGCCTTTGAAAGTTCCTATAAATCAGCCCTGATCAGATCCTGCGTGTGCAACAATAACACTGAGACACCCTCTGAGCTGTGACCAATGAGCTTGCACTTCATTGCGGCTGCTGCACAGGCCCAATCCCTACTCAGTGCCTGGGGGGTCTCTAGGCTTTGGGACGGGACAGTCTCTGCTCAGCAGTAAGTGGGGGGGATACAATTTCAGGTCCCTATAACATTCTCACACACACTAGGGTTGATTTCATCAGGAGCCAATGAACCTGCTGCCTGTGTTTGGAAAACACATACAAACTCCTCCCACACAGCACCCACACAGCACCCACACAGTACCTACATAGCACCTACATAGCACACAGCACCCACACAGTAGCCACATAGCACCTACATAACACCCACATATCACCCACACATCACCCCATGGCACTCACATAGCACCCTCACAGCACCCACATATAACTCACAAAGCACCGAAGCAAAAATCAAACTCAGCACTAGAACCCACTGAGCGACTGGAATGTCTGGGCATCTGTATGAGGGGCACTAAATACAGAAACACCAAGTACTGAGTGGCGCCCCCTGCTGCCTGAAACACTCAGCACCCCCACATGTTAAGGGAAAAAATTAATAGTTAAAATCAGTTTCACTTCCATAGACTGGAATAACCATGAATAAGTACCAGAGGGTATGAAACGCGTAAGGAATACCAGTTGTGTGTCACCTTTTAACTAAATTACAGAGTTTTTGGGGGGGGGGTTGTGTTTGATATACGTGAACTGGGGGGGGACTATATCCCAGAAATTATAGCCCTTTCAGACGGCCTCCTAGATTGCAGCAGTTACGTCTTTTTTTCATTTCAGATTGCCAGTTAGTCAAGATCCTGTTGCAAGTGCCACATCCTGGATGGAATTAATTGGGCTGATAGTTTTGTGACATCTGCAAACACTGATACATTACTTACAATACCCTCCCCTAAGTCATTAATGAACAAGTTAAATAAAAGTGGCCCCAATACTGAGCCCTGGGGGACCCCACTAAGAACCTTACTCCAAGTAGAGAATGTCCCATTAACAACCACCCTCTGTTCCTGATCCTGTAGCCAGTTTAGTAACAATTAGCTGTTAAGGTGGCCATAGACACACAGATCCGATCGTACGAATCGAGGATTCGTACGATTTTCGGATCGTGTGTGGCATGTGCCGACTTCTTTCGTCCGGCGGAGATCGGTCGTTTGGTCGATCGGTCAGGTTTGATTTTGACCCGACCGATCCCGCCGGAGCTCATGGCCGTACGGCCGAACAATCAGATTACCCCCGATATAGCCATGCCTGTTAATGGCATATCGGGGAAAGATCCGCTCGTTTGGCAACATCGCCAAACGAGCGGATCTTTGCATCTATGGCCACCTTTAGTTGTTTGTGGGGCACAATATCAAACACTTTGGTGCAATCCAAATACATCCCGCCTACTGCACCCCCAGTGTCTGGCTACTGCACCCCAGTGTCTGACTACTGAACCCCCAGTGTCTGACTACTGAACCCCCAGTGTCTGACTACTGAACCCCCAGTGTCTGGCTACTGCACCCCCAGTGTCTGACTACTACATCCCAGTGTCTGACTACTGCACCCCCAGTGTCTGACTACTGCACCCCCAGTGTCTGACTACTGAACCCCCAGTGTCTGCCTACTGCACCCCCAGTGTCTGACTACTACATCCCAGTGTCTGACTACTGCACCCCCAGTGTCTGACTACTGCACCCCCAGTGTCTGACTACTGCACCCCCAGTGTCTGGCTACTGCACCCCCAGTGTCTGACTACTGCACCCCCAGTGTCTGACTACTGCACCCCCAGTGTCTGGCTACTGCACCCCCAGTGTCTGGCTACTGCACCCCCAGTGTCTGGCTACTGCACCCCCAGTGTCTGACTACTGCACCCCCAGTGTCTGGCTACTGCACCCCCAGTGTCTGACTACTACATCCCAGTGTCTGACTACTGCACCCCCAGTGTCTGACTACTGCACCCCCAGTGTCTGACTACTGAACCCCCAGTGTCTGCCTACTGCACCCCCAGTGTCTGACTACTACATCCCAGTGTCTGACTACTGCACCCCCAGTGTCTGACTACTGCACCCCCAGTGTCTGACTACTGAACCCCCAGTGTCTGGCTACTGCACCCCCAGTGTCTGACTACTACATCCCAGTGTCTGACTACTGCACCCCCAGTGTCTGACTACTGCACCCCCAGTGTCTGACTACTGAACCCCCAGTGTCTGCCTACTGCACCCCCAGTGTCTGACTACTACATCCCAGTGTCTGACTACTGCACCCCCAGTGTCTGACTACTGCACCCCCAGTGTCTGACTACTGCACCCCCAGTGTCTGGCTACTGCACCCCCAGTGTCTGACTACTGCACCCCCAGTGTCTGACTACTGCACCCCCAGTGTCTGGCTACTGCACCCCCAGTGTCTGGCTACTGCACCCCCAGTGTCTGACTACTGCACCCCCAGTGTCTGACTACTGAACCCCCAGTGTCTGACTACTGAACCCCCAGTGTCTGGCTACTGCACCCCCAGTGTCTGACTACTACATCCCAGTGTCTGACTACTGCACCCCCAGTGTCTGACTACTGCACCCCCAGTGTCTGGCTACTGCACCCCCAGTGTCTGACTACTGCACCCCCAGTTTCTGACTACTGCACCCCCAGTGTCTGGCTACTGCACCCCCAGTGTCTGACTACTGCACCCCCAGTGTCTGACTACTGAACCCCCAGTGTCTGACTACTGAACCCCCAGTGTCTGGCTACTGCACCCCCAGTGTCTGACTACTGCACCCCCAGTGTCTGACTACTGCACCCCCAGTGTCTGGCTACTACATCCCAGTGTCTGACTACTGCACCCCCAGTGTCTGACTACTGCACCCCCAGTGTCTGGCTACTGCACCCCCAGTGTCTGACTACTGCACCCCCAGTGTCTGGCTACTGCACCCCCAGTGTCTGACTACTGCACCCCCAGTGTCTGGCTACTGCACCCCCAGTGTCTGGCTACTGCACCCCAATAGGCAACTTATTACTGAGGAGGTTGAGTTGAGGCATCTGTTCCCCACTGACTCCTATTGGATTCCCTCAAACTGATTCAGTACATTTGCTTTTCTCTATATCTTTATATTCACATTATTATTATTATTATTTAAAGGGGCCACACTCTCACCCTGGAGCTTTTTATTGATGTGGAAGTGTGGGGGGGAAAGGGCTGGAGGTTTGGGGGCTGTGATGGGGGAACAGAGGGTTATTTCTGCCATCTTGTATGGGGCACGTGTTGTTAAATCTCTGTCCCTTAGGAAGAAACACTTGTGTGTAAATAATGACACCCCCCCCCCCCCCCCGTTGTCACACTGGTTAATGTTTTATTTCAGGAGATTGACACAAAACTGTGTCCGTGGGAAACGCTTCAGTGACATCATTCCAGCCTCTGCGTCAATTCCAGTGACATCACTAAATGTTTTTCCCACAGGAATGTGCTCGGCAGATGCAGTAACCCTATAAAATATTAACTCCTCACTTCCCAGTCCTGAGCCAGAGCAACTGGGCAATGGGGCCATTACTAAACTGGTTATTCACATCTGACACTTGCCTTTCTGCCACTTCTACTCCTCTCATTCCATCTGCCTCCCTGAGACAATTGACATGAAGGAATATATGGTGCCCCCCTAAATCTGTTACTGCTGATCTCTCATCTCCCCTATTTCTTTAACTCCTCCTGGACGGGATTCATCCCAGGGTACTAAACAAACTGAGGTTTGTGATTGCCAAATTTCTTTACTTCATTGTTCAGGATTCATTGAGGTCTGTCATAGTGCTGAGAGACTGGTGAATTACTAATGTGGTGCCTCTATTCAAAACAGGGTCCCGCTCTCAGCCTCAAAACTATAGGCCAGTTAGTCTGACGTCAGTGGTAGCAATGGTTTTGGAAGGGTTAATAAAGGATAAGATACTGGACTTCATAGCAAATCATAATACTATGAGTTTTTGCCAGCATGGTTTTATGTGTAATAGATCTTGCCAGACTAACTTAATTTCTTTTTATGAGAAGGTGAGCAGGGACCTTGAATCTAGGATGGCAGTGGATGTGATTTACTTAGACTTTGCTAAAGCATTTGATACAGTGTCACACAGAAGGTTACTGGTTAAATGAAGGAATGTTGGCCTGGAACATAGTATTTGTACCTGGATAGAGAACTGGCTAAAAGATAGACTACAAAGAGTGGTGGTAAATGGAACATTTTCTAATTGGACCAGTGTTGTTAGTGGAGTACCGCAGGGCTCTGTACTAGGTCCCTTGCTTTTCAACTTGTTTATTAATGACCTGGAGGTGGCCATTGAAAGTACTGTTTCTATTTGTGCAGATGAGACTAAATTGTGCAGAACTATAGGTTCCATGCAGGATGCTGCCACTTTGCACAGTGATTTGTCTAAACTGGAAAACTGGGCAGCAAACTGGAAAATGAGCTTCAATGTTGATAAATGCAGGTTATGCACTTTGGCAAAAATAATATAAATGCAAGTTATACACTAAATGGCAGTGTGTTGGGAGTTTCCTTAAATGAGAAGGATCTTGGGGTCTTTGTAGATAACAAGTTGTCTAATTCTGGGCAGTGTCATTCTGTGGCTACTAAAGCAAATAAAGTTCTTGTATAAAAAAGGGCATTAACTCAAGGGATGAAACATAATTGTGTCTCTTTATAGGTCCCTGGTGAGGCCTCATCTGGAGTATGGGGGCAGTTTTGGACTCCAGTCCTTAAGAGGGATATAAATGAGCTGGAGAGAGTGCAGAGACTAAGTGCAACTAAACTGGTTAGAGGGAGGGAAGAGTTAAATTATGAGGGGAGACTGACAAGGTTGGGGTTGTTTTCTCTGGGGGAAAAAAGGCGCTTGTGAGGGGACATGATTAGACTTTACAAGTACATTAGAGGACATTATAGACAAATAGCAGGGGACCTTTTTACCCATAAAGAGAATCACGTACCAGAGGCCCCTCCCCTTCAGACTAGATCAAAAGAAGTTTCATTTAAAGGAACAGAGTAGGGGGTTCATCACAGTGAGGACAGTGAGGTTGGGGAATGCACTGCCGGGTGATGATTCAGTTAATGACTATAAGAGGGACTTGGATGATTTCTTGGACAGACATAATACAAAGGCTATTGTGATACTAAACTCTATAGTTAGTGTATGAGTATATAGTGTATATAGAGTGTATATAGTGTATATAGAGTATATAGAGTATATAGTGTATATAGAGTATATAGTGTATATAGAGTATATAGTGTGTATAGAGTATATAGAGTATATAGTGTATATAGAGTATATAGTGTATATAGAGTATATAGAGTATATAGAGTATATAGTGTATATAGAGTATATAGAGTATATAGTATATAGAGTATATAGTGTATATAGTGTATATAGTGTATGTGAGTGTAGGGAGGGGTCAGTGTGAGTATATGGATCTGGGAATCTTTGGGGGGGAGTTGAACTTAATGGACTTTTTTCAACCCAACGTAATTATGTAACTATTTGCTCCCCCTAAATCTGATTGACAATCATTGACACTGCAGGACACACAATAAGACACACAGTTATTCTTGGCTGTCCATGTGACAGTTGATGTCTCGAGCAGAAGTCTCGTGTGACAGCCGATGTGTCTCTGTTGGTCCCAGTGAGTGTTGGGAAAATACAGGGAACACCCAGCACTTATGGAATTGGTGTCTCTCTCTTTATTGGAGCAGATTCCTGATCTCCTGGCGCCTCCTGGTCATGTCCGGCTTTCAGTCACCAAGGAAGACCCTCATTTACCAACAGACCCTGGTGAGTTCCTCCATGTAATGTACTAACAGCTCTCAGGAGCAACAAGCAGCAGGAATTCTAAGTGCCCCATTGGTTGAGTGAGAGGCAATTTACTGGAGAAGCTGCTGCTGCTGAGTGGGAGGTGAGTGGGAGTGAGTGGAGCTGAGTGGGAGGTGAGTGGGAGTGAGTGGAGCTGAGTGGGAGGTGAGTGGAGCTGAGTGGGAGGTGAGTGGAGCTGAGTAGGAGTGGAGCTGAGTAGGAGTGGAGCTGAGTAGGAGTGGAGCTGAATCGGAGGTGAGTGGAGCTGAGTGGGAGGTGAGTTTATAGGGGTTTAGGAACAGAAGAGTGGGCTCCGAAATATCCTGTTTTTCCCAGTGGGATTCATGGCTTCTGTCTGTCTGTCCCCAACTTATTTCCTACCCAAGCCCCCCATTCCTCTCACCCCAAATATGGAAACTGCTTTTAGTTCTCACCTGAAAATTCCATTTTATAATGAAATGATTTCCCCAATTTCCATGTGATTTGCCTGAGATTCACCTTTTCTTTTCCATTTCCAGCTGAGCTTCCCCCCATGTCACTCCTTCCTGACACCTAATGGTTTTGACTTTCAATAAATGATGTGAATAAAAAGGAATATTTCATAGGGAAAAGGTGGGGAAATATTGCCATTGTGAGAGTTTGGGGCCCCAGTCTGTGTATCCCCAGTGTTACTGAACCAATGGGGGGGGGGGTGATTGGGCAGTCGCCCCCTAAACTCCTGGGGCCTCCCCACAAATGTGCGTGACAGAGGGACTGGGGGCAGTGGAGCAGTAACGTAACTAGAGGGGGGCCCTGGCGCAGCCCCCTGTCCATACGATATTTTGGACAGGGGGGCCCTGAGGGGTGTGGGCCCTGGACCAATCGCACCCCCTGCTCCCCCGGTAGTTACGCCACTGAGTGGGTGTCTGGTCTGTGTGTCACAATATACAGAACTTGTGGGTTAGTGATGTGGGGGGTCGGCCCAATACCCGTGGGGGCCGCGAGGTTCAGGCCAATCACACACCCCCACCTTACTCTTCCGACTTCTGGTTTTATAGCCGCGCCTGCTCATCCCCCCCCCCCCTGCTCTGCCGAGGGATTTCGATTCCCGGGGGGACTGGGGATGTGAAGGGGCATCAGACTGTGTAGGGGGGGGGCAATGAATGTGCAGAGATACTGCCCCCGGGGATCATTGTGCTCCACAGGGATTGGGCTGAGGCTGCTGCTTCCGTCTCTCAAATCTCTTCTAATATTTCACTTCCCACTCGGCACCAGCACGAGAATTATGGGGCAGAATTGATTAAATGCAAAATAATCTTCTGGTTTTCTCATTAAAACTCCATTGTTGTCTGTGGGAAAATCTGCAGTTTAAATTGAACTGGGAAATGTGCACAGAGGGGAAACCAAACAAATAAAGGGAATGAAAGAGCTGTACCCCGAGAATAATGAATAACCCTGTAATACCCCTTGTGCTCCTTACTGTACTCTATACCCCCATACAGATCTGTGCTCCTTACTGTACTCTATACCCCCATACAGATCTGTGCTCCTTACTGTACTCTATACCCCCATACAGATCTGTGCTCCTTACTGTACTCTATACCCCCAGACAGATCTGTTCTCCTTACTGTACTCTATACCCCCATACAGATCTGTGCTCCTTACTGTACTCTATACCCCCAGACAGCTCTGTGTTCTCTTCTCACAATCTCTGTTCTCCCTGTTGGGCTCATTCCCCTCGGGCCACACTTCACATTCAGTGGAAACATTGTTGCAAAGGGTCATGGGTACTTTAGGTCAGTGCTATTGTTGCACTATTTACAGTTGGTCTTCTTTTTGTTTTCAAGCATTTTTTAAATCTGATTTTACATCCCTGCTCTGTGCCTCTTTACTGCATGTGAGCAGCCCTCTGGTTGCCGACTGACATGGCCCATAACAACCTGGCAGAGATTTGTGTGTCAGCCAATGAAAAGGAAGGGATTGATTAGACCCAAACTGGTTCATTCCTTTTACTGCAGCAAATCCACCAATTCCACCACAACGGGGGCCACTGAAATGTGCAGCACAATGTTCACTTGGTACTCGGGACAAACTACCTGGAACAGGGGAGAGCTGGGGGCAAGGGGGCAATATCTGTGTCCCCCATTATAGCAGCCCCCCATGTCCCACTGTCTGGCAGAGTTAGTGGGGGAGTCAGTGAGGAGAGGCAAGACTGGTATTGATCATTGGAAAATAAAACTGAAATAAACTTTCTCTTAATATGAGCCCCTCCCTTTTCCCAAAATGTTTGTGCCCCAGACAGTTGCCCCCACTGGCACCCCTAGTTCTGACCCTGAATGAAACATGGGCACAAGTTGCCCCAAAACAAAGCCCTGGTTCTCCATGTCCATTGCAGAAAGGCAAGTGAGGGAGCAACTTTGTGTGTAATAATGACGCATCATCGCTCGTGTGATGTCATATAGTGATTACAGTTGTTACGCATCATCACATTGAATTGCTATTCCCAATCCTCATTCAGCCCCTTTTAATACAGTTGTTTTTCAAGCTTTCATGGAATCAGATGACTGCACAGCCCCAGACTGATCCCAAGCAGGTCACCCCCCCCCACCCTTGTCCTGTGGGTGATGCCACACGGGTAACAATTATATTCGGCTTATCTGACCAATGAAAAGGTGATGACAGATTTTGTGGCTTCATATCTTTCTGAGATTATCTCTGTTCTGCAACTTTCTCACTGAGCCCCGACTGAGCCACTTGCCTCCCTCCTCACTGCCAGTTGTCCCTCCAGTGCCCGATCCACTCATTCCCACTCATTCCCACTCATTTCCACTCACTCCCACTCACTCCCACTCATTCCCACTCACTCTCACTCACTCCCACTCACTCCCACTCATTCCCACTCACTCCCACTCACTCCCACTCATTCCCACTCACTCCCACTCACTCCCACTCATTCCCACTCACTCCCACTCACTCCCACTCACTCCCACTCATTCCCACTCACTCCCACTCACTCCCACTCATTCCTACTCACTCCCACTCACTCCCACTCACTCCCACTCATTCCCACTCATTTCCACTCATTCCCACTTATCACACTTATTCCCACCTATTCCCACTCATCCCCACTCATTCCCACTCAGGAACCCACAAGGATGAACAGGAATCACCATTGGCCGATTTCTATGGTAAGAATTGGGAACCTTCTCTCCATAACCAGAACCTGTTCATCTCAATCTCATGTTAATCCTCTGGGAAATTCCTCTGTTATTAATATTTTGCAACTGAACCAGCCGGGGGCTTCTCTCCGGCACCGATACCCTCCGCTCATTCACCCAAACTTTCTTATTTTTACTCTTCTATGGTTGGGCTTTAGGCAGTTTAGGCTAATGGACATTCAGGCTGATTTGAGGTGAGGGACATGGACCTACTGAGCAATTTGGGGTGTGGGATTATGAGATACTGAGCAATTTGGGGAGTCGGACCGGTGATGAGGATGATGATGAGGATGATGATGATGTTGGTTTTACGTTGGTGAGGATGATTTGGGCAATGCTCAGTTACTCACATCCCATCAGTAATGATTAACCTGGCACTGTCCAATCAGTCAATGTCTCTCCCTGGAGTGGCCCCGCTGGTACTGAATGTTGTGTTCCTGGGCCTGCGGGGCCCTTATCTCCCCTGTGACTGGGGCCATTTATCAGCACTGGCTTATCAGCTGTCACATCCGGAAGTGCTGGGGCTCATGGGAAACTGTGTAACTGGGCTGAAAGCCCATAAGTGATTTATAGTCGCACCGCACTGTGAGGTCCCACAAGGTCACACTGAATATTAAACACAACAATGAAATAAACAAAATAATAACACAATTCCTTCCAGATAGAGAGTGTATAGTAAGATCAGTGCCCGCTGTGCCTCACTATTCACGTGTGCCCAATATCACAATAACCAGCTGGCGTCTCCCTGTGCCACAATAATGTCCCTGCCAATAAGGCTTTGGAACCAGCTGAACCCAAGACTAAAGCTGCCCGTGTATTGGCCGATCCCTTATTGTATCTGACCAATCGCCATACATTCATTTCATGAATTTATGGTTGTTGGGGTGCTTGCGTATAGTGAATCTTAGGATGTTGGGGTGCCGGTGTGTTGTGAATAAATGGCAGAAAAGTAGGAGCAATCCCAGGCTGGGCAGGTTGGCACATTGAGTACAAGAGTCCCGGGGCAGTGCCAGGCTAGGGGGGCACAGGATATAAAGGGCACAGGTACGGAGAGGTTATAAATCACACAGAGGCCACATGTCACTGCTCCTGTGAGAAAAGGGAACGGTCCCATATCTGTGATGGAGTTTAATTGGAGGCGGCAGGAGGGCAGGAGGGTAGGGGTAATATAAAGCCTGAGAGACTCTCCCACATATTTCTATGCACACAAAGGTGAGACAGTTGCCTGGCAGAGACAGCCGCACAAGAGACATTCCTCTATAGGACTTGAAAGAGACTTCATTACACAAACCTCAAGCATTGCTGAGAATATACAACTGGGGGTCTTCATCAGAGAGACCCCACCCTGGGGCTGCCCACAATACAACAAAAGGTAATTCATTTGTAGGAGCCCAAGTGCTGCATTTGAGGGACCCCAAGTGCTGCCCAGAAGAAAAGGAGAGAGACTTCATCTGAGGGGCCCCAAGCGCTGTCCAGAACACAAGGAGAGAGACTGCATCTGAGGGGCCCCACCAAGGATTTAGCAAGAGGGAGAAATGTCAGTGAACAAAAAGGTTTGGGTAAGTGATCGTTGCCCCCTCTCAGAATCTTATCCAATAGGGACTTGTCCCATTATTTAGTAGGACCAATAAAGTTAACGGAGTGTCCCTTTCTGAGGCGCAGATTGGGGTACACTAATTGCACACTGTGGACAACACGAGCTGAGCAGGTGAAAACTGGGTAAGTGTGGATTTGGGGGGTTACCTCTAAAGAAATGGGGATGGGTTCCCTAATTTGCAGAAGCAAGTACCCCCCCATACTGACCAGTTTCCAATTCAGCCTCACAGGGGAGACTCCTTTAGCCAATCAGACTGGGAGGTGTAGAATTGGGAAGCCAATGAGGGGTCTGAGGGGCAGTTAATATCTGGAGCAGGTTGGTGGGGGTCAAGAAGAGTCGATTGCAGGAATTGGGGTGAGGGTGTCATTTAGTGGGACCATTGGGAATATCTGGGCACAATTATCTCTCAGTTCAGAACTTGGCACCTCTGGCCGGGCACGAGTCTGGAACATTATTATCTCCTATCAGTGCCCATAAAGTAATTATTATTATTATTCTCATTAATTTAGAGGTGCCACCAGAGCTTCCTCATTGCCTCACTCTGCCCTCCTGCTCCGTTAATTTGGGCAATTTGCTGCCATCACTTTTTTTTGTGGCACAAGCTCTGCCCAGTTACATGGTCACCCCTCTGCATGGGGGGTAAGTCAGCTCTGTTGCCCCATTCAGACCCCCTGCCAAGGCTTTCTATACATGGGGTAATTGGCTATGATTGTAGTGGCCACAATGTTATACAAAGAGATAGCACCGCTCTAGAACCATCAGGGTAGAACTAAAGCCTCACTCACTGGGGAACCCCTGTATTTTTCTCACACTGCCCTCACTTACTGGTGAACCCCTATATCTGTCTTACACTGCCCTCACTCACTGGGGAACCCCTGTATCTGTCTCACACTGCCCTCACTCACTGGGGAACCCCTATATCTCTCTCACACTGCCCTCACTCACTGGGGAACCCCTGTATCTGTCTCTCACTGCCCTCACTCACTGGGGAACCCCTGTATCTGTCTCACACTGCCCTCACTCACTGTTGAACCCCTGTATCTGCCTCCCACTTCCCTCACTCACTTGGGGACCCCTATATATCTCTCACACTGCCCTCACTCACTGGGGAACCCCTGTATCTGTCTCTCACTGCCCTCACTCACTGGGGAACCCCTGTATCTGCCTCCCACTGCCCTCACTCACTTGGGAACCCCTATATCTCTCTCACACTGCCCTCACTCACTAGGAAACCCCTGTATCTGTCTCACACTGACCTCACTCACTGTTGAACCCCTGTATCTGCCTCCCACTGCCCTCACTCACTTGGGAACCCCTATATCTCTCTCACACTGCCCTCACTCACTGAGGAACCCCTGTATCTGTCTCATAATGCCCTCACTCACTGAGGAACCCCTGTATCTGTCTCACACTGCCCTCACTCACTGAGGAACCCCTCTATCTGTCTCTCACTGCCCTCACTCACTGAGGAACCCCTGTATCTGTCTCTCACTGCCCTCACTCACTGAGGAACCCTCTATCTGTCTCTCACTGCCCTCACTCACTGAGGAACCCCTGTATCTGTCTCTCACTGCCCTCACTCACTGTTGAACCCCTGTATCTGTCTCTCACTGCCCTCACTCACTGAGGAACCCCTGTATCTGTCTCTCACTGCCCTCACTCACTGAGGAACCCCTGTATCTGTCTCTCACTGCCCTCACTCACTGTTGAACCCCTGTATCTGTCTCTCACTGCCCTCACTCACTGAGGAACCCCTGTATCTGTCTCTCACTGCCCTCACTCACTGGGGAACCCCTATATCTCTCTCACACTGCCCTCACTCACTGAGGAACCCCTCTATCTGTCTCTCACTGCCCTCACTCACTGGGGAACCCCTATATCTCTCTCACACTGCCCTCACTCACTGAGGAACCCCTCTATCTGTCTCTCACTGCCCTCACTCACTGAGGAACCCCTCACTCATCTCTTTCCCTTCTTGTCCATCTGTCACTTTTGATTGTCTATCTCCATCTGTTGCACCCCCAGTGCACTTAGTCTCGCTCCCCTCCTTACTCTCTCTTTCTTTCTTGCCCTGGTGTCACTGTCCCTATGTGACTGTCACTTCCCTCACCCACACGTCTCTGGCTCCTTGACTGTTATTTAATATCTCAGGTTTTGCAAGTGGTCACGTGCTGGTCTATATATATCCCCATCTCCATATACCTGTACTTGAACCTTCCCCAGATGTCTCTAGTGGAGCCCACAAGGGACAGACTGTCCAAGGAGTGCACAGGACTGTCAGTTTGAGACAGCTACAGGAGTTCTAGACTGTAAGAGACTGTTGGGGGGCAGAGAGATACCTGTCAAATATGGAGACTTCAGTTGGAAAGTGACTTCTGGAATTTAGAGGCCGATTCTAAAAAGAGAGAGGTCAATTCTGAGGAGAGAGGGAAAGAGACATCCAGAGAGTAGGGTTAATTCCTATGAGGGAATAGGGACAGTAAGGAGGAATGATTGACAGGCAGAGGGATGAGCAAAGATAAGCACTTATCTCACATGGAGGACCCCAAGGCAAGTGAAGGCAATGAGCGCACATCAGGCTGGTGGGGAGATGATCCTCAGTACCAATATATGCAACTGCGAGACTGTTCCAGCTATGGGATCCCCAGCGAGACATCACCCCCTCCTCTACAGGAAACTCTGGAGGAGCAGCGCCCATCTCAAAAACAGGTAGGGCCAGTGCTGGTGGAATTGGGAAAGGGAGGTTGCCAAAACCTCAAACCAGGAGTAAACTGGGAATTTTCCTGGGGCTATTTATAGACCTACTGGTTTTACTGGGGGGTGCGCATGCTAGGGAGGGGCAGTAATACTCGGGTATAATGTGACATTCTGGGTACAGGGACACTATGATGGATTAAATGATCATGGGCCCCCATTTCTATTAACAGGATCAGCACTAGGGCCAAAACCTGCTCAGATTTGCACCCATAAGATCGTATATTGCACCTCCCGTTAATACACTCATTATATATACAAGTGAAGAGCAAGCTGTAGAGCCCAACAGGGTTCCCTATACACACTACACATTTCCATGAATTTTAAGTGCAAACCCCTGTCCCACCCAAGTAGCACCTTAATGTCTCTACTCCAAACTGAATTGTCTGGCACCAAATCTTCTGCTGATTTGCAGTAACTTGAGTATTTTGCATGTAATACAGCTGAGGGTGCTCCCATTTCTGCACTCTACTTTCTTTGCACGGGGGAGTGTATTTCCAGGTACTCCTGTGACTGTCTCTACTTTCTTTGCACGGGGGAGTGTATTTCCTCTAACTCGTGTGACTGTCTCTACTTTCTTTGCACGGGGGAGTGTATTTCCGGGTACTCTTGTGACTGTCTCTACTTCCTTTGCACAGGGGAGTGTATTTCCTGCTACTCATGTGATTGTCTCTACTTCCTTTGCACGAGGGAGTGTATTTCCTGGTACTTGTGTGACTGTCTCTACTTCCTTTGCATGGGGGAGTGTATTTCCTGGTACTCATTTGACTCTCAGATTGTCCCATAGAAAGAAATTAGAATTTCTTGGTACTTAAAGGGGACCCGTCACCCAAAAAATATTCAAAATGCTATTTTATCACATCAGTGAAGCAAAATGAACTTTAATTACACTGTATAAATGATTGGAATCTTCTTTCCTTCAGTCTGGGAATTCATAATTATAACAATCAGGCACGAGCCATTTTGGGGACACAAGTCTTGTATCATCTCAGAATCTTGTTTGTGCACCAGAATGGGGGAGCTGATGTCCATCCCCATGCCCTGGTTACACAATTAAATGGTGAAGAGATTGGGGGGAATGTGGGGAGAGCAGTGACATGTAGGAAGTGCTGAATGGAAAGGGAAAGGAATTGTCTAAGGCATAGAGGAGGGGCAATATTTGATTGACAGCTGAGATGTTTAAATGAGTTTACAACAGCTATGAATGCTTTAATAAAAAATAGGAATTGTATTTCATGTTTAATTTGAAAAGGACTTTTATTATACAGATTGTTGTGTCTGGGTGACAGGTCCCCTTTAAGAGAGGGAGACTGTACTTTTTGGGGAGTCTCTAAGGGCCACTCTATGTACAGGGGTGCAGCAGGGAGTCGTCAGTAGATTGTGGGTGAAGCACCACTAAACTTTTACATTAGGTAAAGGCATTATTAAAGGGGAAGTTCACTAGGTCTGTATATTTATTGTCATTATCTCCAGTAATGAGAAACACTTTGGGTCTGTACCTTCTTATCTCTGGCCCTCCCTAATGAAAACATTTCTGCCTGCTGGGTCAGTGAAATCCTGCTCAGGTACAAACTCAATTTCCCCTTTGTAGGCGGAGCAATCTAAGAGACCCGCCCATGAAAATTACAGTTGCCTGGGGTATACCATTACTATAGGGGTCCTATACTGAAGGTGCTGGCAGAGACCAAAGCATAGAGCTCCCCCCCAGCAAGAGTTTCCCTTTTGTCATACCCTCTTGTTGCCCCCCAATGCCTGTTAAATTCTTATCTTTTACATTCCATTCCCTACATGTCACCCCTTGATTCCTCCCAAAAACATAATCATCCCCCCCCCCTTGCACCATCAGTCCACCCCCATCTTTCCCCGGCCATTGTTTTAACAATGAAACAAGCAGGTACCATTTAACCCCCAAAAGTACTCCCCACTACTTACAGGGCCCATTTAGCCCCCAATTATACTCCCCACTACTTACAGGGCCCAAAGTTTTTCAGCGGCTCGTTAGGAAATAACCCCAGTTGCAGATTGGGATGATTGTAGAGGATAAATCAGTAGTAATTCTGTAGTACTTACCTGTGTGGGGCTGAAGCTGAGAGCTGTTCCCGGGTGCAGACTCATTAAAGGGACATAAGGGTTAATTATAAGGTAAATAAAGTGAAAGGTGAGTGTGACGTGCGGAGTTGCTGTACATGATGAGTGTGGGGCAGGGGCCACTCATATTAACCTGCAGGTCTGTAACATCACAAACAAGACTTTCCGGGGGTCGGCCCCTAACGTCAAGGGCCACACTTTCTTAGAGCCAAAACTTTGGGGGTAATGTTCTCTGCAGTCTGCAGGTGGGGAGTATGATCTATGGCTGGGGGGGTTGAAATCTATTTTTCCTTACAGGGTCTATAGGGGTTACACTTGGGTTGTGATTCTAGTCCAGAAGCTCCAGGAGGTCCTGGGTATTCAGCAAAGTTACTAATCTGTTAGTATAGGTTCCGAGAGAGAGTAGCGCTGCTGATTCAATACACCGGGTCCCGGGAGAGAGTCAGTGCTGAACCATCATTGGGGCTGTTGGGAGGGGAGGGTGTTACTACCTGTGTCTATTACTCAATGCACTGATTGCCCCCAGCTCTTCCCCAGTATCGTTCCATCCTGCTCCAGGACAAAGAGAATTCTGGGTAATGGGACCATGAATAAGGGGGACAGAGGGTTCAACATCTTATATCCCAATGCTGTGAATTATTTACTCCCTTCTCAATGTAATGGGGCTTCAGTTGTTCTGTAATTACTGAATCCCTGAGGACCCTGCTCAAAGAGCTTACAATCTAAAGGGCAAGGAAACAAATGACAAGATTGTGGATTAGGGTTTATTAAAACAGATTAATCAATGTGTATTATTTATGTGTCTCTTAACTGGGGGTCTTTGCAAGAACGAGGTGTCTGATATGTCATGCAGGGAGTTGCAGAGATGTTTAGGTCATGCAGGGAGTTGCAGAGACCTAAATGTTGTGCAGGGAGTTGTAGAGACAGGCAGAAGCTGGAGAGAAGTTTTCCAGTTGGGAATGGGATAAAGGTATATAATGAGAAGAGGAAGAAGTGTAGAAACAAAGAATAGGGGGCATGTGTCTATATTTGAATTGTGTTCAAGAGGAAATTGGAGGAGACTTGAAGGTCTGGATGTCATCAGGAGGGATTGGAATCCAAATATTTGAACCAGGAATCAGGGGGATCTGTTAGAATGACAATACGAGTTTATACACATCTAAAAGTTGATGCTAGAGACAAGTAGCTGGAACTAACCCTAACCGTAATCCTAACCCTAATGCTAACTGTATTAATAACTGTAAACCTAACACTAACCGTAATCATAACCCTAAACCTAACCCTAACCATAACCCTAATCTCAACTGTAACCCTAACTGTAACCCTAAACCTAATACTAACCATAACCCTAACCCTAATCCCAACTGTAACCCTAACTGTAATCCTAACCCTAACCATAATCATAACCCTAAACCTAACCCTAACCCTAATCCCAACTGTAATCCTAAACCTAATCCTAACCATAATCCTAACCCTAATCCCAACTGTAACACTAACTGTAATCCTAACCCTAACTGTAATCATAAACCTAACCCTAATCTCAACTGTAACCCTTACTGTAATCCTAAACCTAATACTAACCATAACTCTAATCCTAATCCCAACTGTAACCCTAACTGTAATCCTAACCCTAACCATAATCATAACCCTAAACCTAACCCTAACCCTAATCCCAACTGCAATCCTAAACCTAATCCTAACCATAACCCTAACCCTAATCCCAACTGTAACACTAACTGTAATCCTAACCCTAACTGTAATCATAAACCTAACCCTAATCTCAACTGTAACCCTTACTGTAATCCTAAACCTAATACTAACCATAACTCTAATCGTAATGCCAACTGTAACCCTAACTGGAATTCTAACCCTAACTGTAATCAGAACCCTAAACCTAACCCTAATCACAACTGTAACCCTAACTGTAATCCTAAACCTAATCCTAACCATAACCCTAACCCTAATACCAACTTTAACCCTAACTGTAAATCTAACCCTAAACCTAACCCTAACCTTAAACCTAATCCTAATCCTATCCGTAACCTTAACCCTAATCCCAACTGTAACCCTAACTGTAAATCTAACCCTAACTGTAATCCTAACCTTAACAATAAACCTAATCCTAACCCTAATCCTAATCCCAACTGTAACCCTAACTGTAACCCTGACATCTTGTCCATATGACAGAATAGTGAGGATCTATGTAGGTTTGCTCAGGTTTGACTGGAGGGATCATATCTCATATATTTCTAACTGTACCTGGTGCCTTCACAGACGTACGGACACTACACGGAGGAGCTCTCCCAATTTGCACGGAAAGAAGCAGTGAAGTTACTGCAGGAAAAGGAGCAAGTGGAACCCCCCAAACCCACTGAGGTCCACAAAGAATGTTACTCCAAGTGCCACAGTAAGTGCAGCTCCACATTGTTGTGTGTTTGTTGTGTTACGACTGCAGTGCATTTGTAGCACAAATAACAAAGTAACAATGAGATAAATGTCCCATTAGTGAGTCAATACAATTTCTATCCGTCACCTGAAGGAATGAAGTGCAATGACCTGATCCAATTAATATTCATCTGCCTCAGGACTTATGGTGGGTCAGTGGACAAAAACAATGACCTATCAGGGGGGACTGAGCTCAATGAATATTCTAAAATCTGGCTTCCCACTTCTTACAGGGAAACCCCAATCTCTCCAAACTTTCAACAGTAAAACAAAGCGCTGTCATGAGCAGGGGCGTAACTACAGGGGAAGCAGACCCTGGGGGCCCCATGAGGTCCAGAAAATTAGCAATTTCAATATCAATTGGTAGAACAGAGCAATCTATGGATATGTTTGGGGCCCTAAAATTCTGTGGGGCCCAGTACCATCTTCTTTTGCCACTGGTCATGAGAATGCAGAGCACCCCTTTCATTTCAGTGCAGATAGAGTGATGATGATGATGATGATGATAGTATTTTATACAGAGTGATGCTGTATGAGCCAAATATCTGGATTCAGCCGGTTCCCTCTCTATGTTTCACCCCCTGATATCTTGTTGCAGGATTTATCCACAGGCTGAAACAATACATCATAAAGAAGCTTGCAGAAGACTGGATTTTCCTGGTTCTGTTGGGCTTTATGATGGCGATAGTCAGCTGGTGTATGGATTACGCAAGTTCCAAAAGTCTGCAGGGTAACGGCATTCACTTTCACAATTGGATTTGCACTTCTGTCCAACCCCAGAGTCCAGCAGAACCCCCCCCCCCGCACTGTAATGATGGTGCAACTTGTCCTCTTCTTCTTGGCACAAATGGGGAGCAGCTTCAAAGGAAGGGGTGGGTTTGACAGACCTGGGCAGGGTGATGGTGGGGCTGGGCATGGTTAGTTAGAGCAGGGCAATGGGGTGTTAGTGGGTATGATGGGTGTTGGTTCGAACTGGCAAATTTGCCTTATGATTGTCTGTAAGTGGCCCTGGGAGCCTGATTCTTATTTCCATGTCTCACAGCCTACAGGTGGATGTACGAGTCCCTCTCTCCAAACGTCTGGATCCAGTATCTGGCCTGGGTCTCTTATCCTCTCGTCCTCATTCTCTTTGCTGCAGTGTTTTGCCACATTGTATCTCCACAGGCCATAGGTACTGTGTATTGTCTGCCCCTGGGAAATGGCCTGTGTATATCACTTACTAGCAGTCTTCAGTTCTTTTTGCCATGAGATGAAGTAGGCTCAGAGTAGTCATTTGCCCAGAGATGAAGTAGGCTCAGAGTAGGAATTTGCTACAAGATGAAGTAGGCTCAGAGTAGTCATTTGCCCTGAGATGAAGTAGGCTCAGAGTAGTCCTTTACCCTAAGATAAAGTAGACTCAAAGTAGTATTTGCCCTGAGATGAAGTAGGCTCAGAGTAGTCATCTTCCCTGAGATGAAGTAGGCTCAGAGTAGTCATTTGCCCAGAGATGAAGTAGGCTCAGAGTAGGAATTTGCCCTAAGATAAAGTAGGCTCAGAGTAGTCATTTGCCCAGAGATGAAGTAGGCTCAGAGTAGGAATTTGCTACAAGATGAAATAGGCTCAGAGTAGTCATTTGCCCTGAGATGAAGTAGGCTCAGAGTAGTCCTTTACCCTAAGATAAAGTAGACTCAGAGTAGTATTTGCCCTGAGATGAAGTAGGCTCAGAGTAGTCATCTTCCCTGAGATGAAGTAGGCTCAGAGTAGTCATTTGCCCAGAGATGAAGTAGGCTCAGAGTAGGAATTTGCCCTAAGATAAAGTAGGCTCAGAGTAGTCATTTGCCCAGAGATGAAGTAGGCTCAGAGTAGTCCTTTACCCTAAGATAAAGTAGACTCAGAGTAGTATTTGCCCTGAGATGAAGTAGGCTCAGAGTAGTCCTTTACCCTAAGATAAAGTAGACTCAGAGTAGTATTTGCCCTGAGATGAAGTAGGCTCAGAGTAGTCATCTTCCCTGAGATGAAGTAGGCTCAGAGTAGTCATTTGCCCACAGATGAAGTAGGCTCAGAGTAGGAATTTGCCCTAAGATAAAGTAGGCTCAGAGTAGTCATTTGCCCTGAGATGAAGTAGGCTCAGAGTAGTCCTTTACCCTAAGATAAAGTAGACTCAGAGTAGTATTTGCCCTGAGATGAAGTAGGCTCAGAGTAGTCATCTTCCCTGAGATGAAGTAGGCTCAGAGTAGTCATTTGCCCAGAGATGAAGTAGGCTCAGAGTAGGAATTTGCCCTAAGATAAAGTAGGCTCAGAGTAGTCATTTGCCCTGAGATGAAGTAGGCTCAGAGTAGTCCTTTACCCTAAGATAAAGTAGACTCAGAGTAGTATTTGCCCTGAGATGAAGTAGGCTCAGAGTAGTCATCTTCCCTGAGATGAAGTAGGCTCAGAGTAGTCATTTCCCCAGAGATGAAGTAGGCTCAGAGTAGGAATTTGCCCTAAGATAAAGTAGGCTCAGAGTAGTCATTTGCCCAGAGATGAAGTAGGCTCAGAGTAGGAATTTGCTACAAGATGAAGTAGGCTCAGAGTAGTCATTTGCCCTGAGATGAAGTAGGCTCAGAGTAGTCCTTTACCCTAAGATAAAGTAGACTCAGAGTAGTATTTGCCCTGAGATGAAGTAGGCTCAGAGTAGTCATCTTCCCTGAGATGAAGTAGGCTCAGAGTATTCATTTGCCCAGAGATGAAGTAGGCTCAGAGTAGGAATTTGCTACAAGATGAAATAGGCTCAGAGTAGTCATTTGCCCTGAGATGAAGTAGGCTCAGAGTAGTCCTTTACCTTAAGATAAAGTAGACTCAGAGTAGTATTTGCCCTGAGATGAAGTAGGCTCAGAGTAGTCATCTTCCCTGAGATGAAGTAGGCTCAGAGTAGTCATTTGCCCAGAGATGAAGTAGGCTCAGAGTAGGAATTTGCCCTAAGATAAAGTAGGCTCAGAGTAGTCATTTGCCCAGAGATGAAGTAGGCTCAGAGTAGTCCTTTACCCTAAGATAAAGTAGACTCAGAGTAGTATTTGCCCTGAGATGAAGTAGGCTCAGAGTAGTCATCTTCCCTGAGATGAAGTAGGCTCAGAGTAGGAATTTGCCCTAAGATAAAGTAGGCTCACAGTAGTCATTTGCCCAGAGATGAAGTAGGCTCAGAGTAGTCCTTTGCCCTAAGATAAAGTAGACTCAGAGTAGTATTTGCCCTGAGATGAAGTAGGCTCAGAGTAGTCCTTTACCCTAAGATAAAGTAGACTCAGAGTAGTATTTGCCCTGAGATGAAGTAGGCTCAGAGTAGTCATCTTCCCTGAGATGAAGTAGGCTCAGAGTAGTCATTTGCCCAGAGATGAAGTAGGCTCAGAGTAGGAATTTGCCCTAAGATAAAGTAGGCTCAGAGTAGTCATTTGCCCTGAGGTGAAGTAGGCTCAGAGTAGTCCTTTACCCTAAGATAAAGTAGACTCAGAGTAGTATTTGCCCTGAGATGAAGTAGGCTCAGAGTAGTCATCTTCCCTGAGATGAAGTAGGCTCAGAGTAGTCATTTGCCCAGAGATGAAGTAGGCTCAGAGTAGGAATTTGCCCTAAGATAAAGTAGGCTCAGAGTAGTCATTTGCCCAGAGATGAAGTAGGCTCAGAGTAGGAATTTGCTACAAGATGAAATAGGCTCAGAGTAGTCATTTGCCCTGAGATGAAGTAGGCTCAGAGTAGTCCTTTACCCTAAGATAAAGTAGACTCAGAGTAGTATTTGCCCTGAGATGAAGTAGGCTCAGAGTAGTCATCTTCCCTGAGATGAAGTAGGCTCAGAGTAGTCATTTGCCCAGAGATGAAGTAGGCTCAGAGTAGGAATTTGCCCTAAGATAAAGTAGGCTCAGAGTAGTCATTTGACCAGAGATGAAGTAGGCTCAGAGTAGTCCTTTACCCAAAGATAAAGTAGACTCAGAGTAGTATTTGCCCTGAGATGAAGTAGGCTCAGAGTAGTCCTTTACCCTAAGATAAAGTAGACTCAGAGTAGTATTTGCCCTGAGATGAAGTAGGCTCAGAGTAGTCATCTTCCCTGAGATGAAGTAGGCTCAGAGTAGTCATTTGCCCACAGATGAAGTAGGCTCAGAGTAGGAATTTGCCCTAAGATAAAGTAGGCTCAGAGTAGTCATTTGCCCTGAGATGAAGTAGGCTCAGAGTAGTCCTTTACCCTAAGATAAAGTAGACTCAGAGTAGTATTTGCCCTGAGATGAAGTAGGCTCAGAGTAGTCATCTTCCCTGAGATGAAGTAGGCTCAGAGTAGTCATTTGCCCAGAGATGAAGTAGGCTCAGAGTAGGAATTTGCCCTAAGATAAAGTAGGCTCAGAGTAGTCATTTGCCCTGAGATGAAGTAGGCTCAGAGTAGTCCTTTACCCTAAGATAAAGTAGACTCAGAGTAGTATTTGCCCTGAGATGAAGTAGGCTCAGAGTAGTCATCTTCCCTGAGATGAAGTAGGCTCAGAGTAGTCATTTCCCCAGAGATGAAGTAGGCTCAGAGTAGGAATTTGCCCTAAGATAAAGTAGGCTCAGAGTAGTCATTTGCCCAGAGATGAAGTAGGCTCAGAGTAGGAATTTGCTACAAGATGAAGTAGGCTCAGAGTAGTCATTTGCCCTGAGATGAAGTAGGCTCAGAGTAGTCCTTTACCCTAAGATAAAGTAGACTCAGAGTAGTATTTGCCCTGAGATGAAGTAGGCTCAGAGTAGTCATCTTCCCTGAGATGAAGTAGGCTCAGAGTAGTCATTTGCCCAGAGATGAAGTAGGCTCAGAGTAGGAATTTGCTACAAGATGAAATAGGCTCAGAGTAGTCATTTGCCCTGAGATGAAGTAGGCTCAGAGTAGTCCTTTACCCTAAGATAAAGTAGACTCAGAGTAGTATTTGCCCTGAGATGAAGTAGGCTCAGAGTAGTCATCTTCCCTGAGATGAAGTAGGCTCAGAGTAGTCATTTGCCCAGAGATGAAGTAGGCTCAGAGTAGGAATTTGCCCTAAGATAAAGTAGGCTCAGAGTAGTCATTTGCCCAGAGATGAAGTAGGCTCAGAGTAGTCCTTTACCCTAAGATAAAGTAGACTCAGAGTAGTATTTGCCCTGAGATGAAGTAGGCTCAGAGTAGTCATCTTCCCTGAGATGAAGTAGGCTCAGAGTAGGAATTTGCCCTAAGATAAAGTAGGCTCACAGTAGTCATTTGCCCAGAGATGAAGTAGGCTCAGAGTAGTCCTTTACCCTAAGATAAAGTAGACTCAGAGTAGTATTTGCCCTGAGATGAAGTAGGCTCAGAGTAGTCCTTTACCCTAAGATAAAGTAGACTCAGAGTAGTATTTGCCCTGAGATGAAGTAGGCTCAGAGTAGTCATCTTCCCTGAGATGAAGTAGGCTCAGAGTAGTCATTTGCCCAGAGATGAAGTAGGCTCAGAGTAGGAATTTGCCCTAAGATAAAGTAGGCTCAGAGTAGTCATTTGCCCTGAGGTGAAGTAGGCTCAGAGTAGTCCTTTACCCTAAGATAAAGTAGACTCAGAGTAGTATTTGCCCTGAGATGAAGTAGGCTCAGAGTAGTCATCTTCCCTGAGATGAAGTAGGCTCAGAGTAGTCATTTGCCCAGAGATGAAGTAGGCTCAGAGTAGGAATTTGCCCTAAGATAAAGTAGGCTCACAGTAGTCATTTGCCCAGAGATGAAGTAGGCTCAGAGTAGGAATTTGCTACAAGATGAAGTAGGCTCAGAGTAGTCATTTGCCCTGAGATGAAGTAGGCTCAGAGTAGTCCTTTACCCTAAGATAAAGTAGACTCAGAGTAGTATTTGCCCTGAGATGAAGTAGGCTCAGAGTAGTCATCTTCCCTGAGATGAAGTAGGCTCAGAGTAGTCATTTGCCCAGAGATGAAGTAGGCTCAGAGTAGGAATTTGCCCTAAGATAAAGTAGGCTCAGAGTAGTCATTTGCCCTAAGATGAAGTAGGCTCAGAGTAGTCATCTTCCCTGAGATGAAGTAGGCTCAGAGTAGTCATTTGCCCAGAGATGAAGTAGGCTCAGAGTAGGAATTTGCCCTAAGATAAAGTAGGCTCAGAGTAGGAATTTGCTACAAGATGAAGTAGGCTCAGAGTAGTCCTTTGCCCTAAGATAAAGTAGACTCAGAGTAGTATTTGCCCTGAGATGAAGTAGGCTCAGAGTAGTCATTTACCCTGAGATAAAGTGGGCTCAGAGAAGGAATTTGCTACAAGATGACGTAGGCTCAGAGTAATTATCTACCCTATGTTGGGGTTGGCAGGTTCAGGAATCCCGGAGTTGAAAGTGATACTTCGTGGGGTAGTGCTGAAGGAATATCTGACCCTAAAAGCCTTTGTAGCCAAAGTGATTGGTCTGACAGCCTCATTGGGCAGTGGGATGCCCTTGGGCAAGGAGGTAAGTAACTCAAGGTGCCCTCTTTATTGCATACATTATAATGATATAATTAGCTAATTAATATGCAGAAAGATGTAACGATGATACAATTCAGTTTAGCCAAGTACCATCATAACAATCTCCTGCAGTCGCATCTCCACATAAAAATATACAGGGGACCCCAGTTTATATTGCACCCGGATATATCCAATGGAAACACCTGGGAGGCTCCTTACACAGCAGTGGGGTTTTGTATCAGAGATCCCCAGATAATTAATAGGAGGTGTAAATGTACACTGGGCTGTGTCCATGAAGAAGAAGAAGAAGTGACGGTTGTATGGACTGCCTACTACTGCTCTGTTACAGGGGGTATGGGGGGGCTAATGAAATATTAAAATGACTGTGTCCCTGCTTACTCACTAGCCCATGTCTGGTGCTGTAAAGCCCACACATATTAATATGAGCCAGAATCAGGTCAGGCCATTCAATACAATTATAACCCCCCCTTATTTTGAAGGTTCCATAGAAATAAGCTTCCTGGGGGGGGGTTAGAATATTGTATAATAAGTGTCGGTGTTCTTTTTAGGGTCCGTTTGTCCACATTGCAAGTATCTGCTCAGTTGTCCTCAGCAAGTTCATGTCGGTGTTCTGTGGAGTTTACCAGGTAAGGAGCTGCCTTGGACGGGCCCCACACTGTCCCCCACCCCCGGCTGTTACTGAATGTGCCTCTGGATTCACAACTGTTTCTTTTTCTCTGACTCTTGTGATGATTCTGATTGGCTACAACTGGCTTTGGCTGTGAAGCTGGAGTGGCTGCTGTGAGTGTCTTTTCTGCAGGGGAGGGGCTTCTGTGAACTCATCCAGGGGTGTGTCCTTTATGCTGGGGGTGTGACTTTTCTTGACCCACCCAGGAGGAATCAATGTATTCTTTATGTATAGGAACTTTATTTTTCTGTCTGTTACTGGCCTCTCTGCAGGGGAGGGATTTTCAACAAACCATTCGATATTACTGAAGGGGCCCTAATTAACCCATCCATTACTGGGCTCTCTGTGCAGGAGGGACAATAACTAGATCTGTTTGCCTTCTTTTCTATTGAGATATTTAAATTCCACCCTTCATCATGTGGGGTGGATTTGGCTCCCCCATATTCTTTTTTCCGTGGGAGCAGCCCCTTTAGTGCTTCTATTACCGACCACTCCACGGCAAAGTGATTAGTAATAGTCCCTAGTTACAGAGGAGTGGAGGAGCTGAACCTTTACTATACCCCTTTCTCATCCTCTTGGGATGACTTTTCTACTAAACTAGGGGGACTCAAAAATATTCAATATCTTTTTTCTGCTGCGTTGTCTTGAGCCACATTAAGTCTAGGGTCACAAACTCCTTTTAAATGAATGATTTATTTTGTCTTCAAGTGAAACATATTACATGTTGTAATGGGAGACCCCATATACAGGTCTGAAACCCATTTTGGGGCCCCATACATAGAATAAGATTGCCTGCACTCTTCCAAGTGCCATAGTTTCTAAACCAACAAGGCAGTTAAGTAGCACAAGTGGCAGTCGAGATGGTCAGTGCAGTACATGATCCCATAGATTGCATTGCACAACCCCTGCAGTTCATTACACAGGCCATAGCAATCCTGTAATACATAAAGTAGACCCCAGGTACCTCCAGTGCTCCAGTAGAACATTTCAACACACAGTCAGCATCTATACAGAACAGTGCAGGGCCCCATTGTGGCCCTAAAGTAGACTGTTTAACTACTCTCACAACACATTGCACAAACCCATTGAACCCTGCAGCATATCTGTCTGTGAAAGTTCTGAGTCAAGATGAATCAGTCAGGGTGGAGCAGGAGGGTTGGAAGCTGGAATAGAATGGAGCAAGAGAATGAGGTGGTAGAAGATCAGTCAGGGTGGAGCAGGAGGGTTGGAAGCTGGAATAGAATGGAGCAAGAGAATGAGGTGGTAGAAGATCAGTCAGAATGGAGCAGGAGGGTTGGAAGCTGGAATAGAATGGAGCAGGAGAATGAGGTGGTAGAAGATCAGTCAGAATGGAGCAGGAGGGTTGGAAGCTGGAATAGAATGGAGCAAGAGAATGAGGTGGTAGAAGATCAGTCAGAATGGAGCAGGAGGGTTGGAAGCTGGAATAGAATGGAGCAGGAGAAAAAGGGGATGGAAGCTGGGTCACTGTGGGGCATGATGGTTGGTAGGTGGTATAAAGAAGAGTAGGAGAATGATGGGAGGGATGGGAGCTGAGTTAGGATGAATCAAGGTAAAACTGAAGTGAAAAAATGAAGATGGAGTGAGAGAACATCTGGGGTAGATGCTGAGACAGGAGGGAGAGGGTCCAACATGAAAACTTAAAAAGACAGAGCGGGGAGGTAAAGTGGTAGAACAGACTGGAGTAGGAGTAGAACACTGCAGTGGGAGATGGAATAGGATGGAGAAAGAGAAACATTGTAGTGGAAGATGGAACTTGAAAGAGGAGGAGGAACTCTGGATAGGGGCATGGGACATCATGGGACATGAAAGGGTTGCTTGGCGGGAAAACTAGATAGTGGAGCGGAGTGTAAGGAGCATGCTTGAGCAGTATGTATAGGTAGAAAGATTCTGGATTATGTTGATTGAAGGTCTCTGGAGCAATATGGAGTGGGTGGTGGACTGGCTACTAGATAGGGAGGCCAGATCCTGGAAGTTAAGAAGAATCCTGACATACAGAAGCCAAATTGAAGGTTAGCCTGGCCAATAAACCTGGTCAAGATGAGCACAGGTCAGTAGGCTGATAGCAGCCAACCAACAGTCCCATAACAATGTGGTTACTGAGTGGCAGCCACACAACTGTGTAATGTCCTGCACATGGGAGACAATGTCTGATCTAAGTGACCCCCTCACACCCTGGGGCAACTTTGTGCTGTTTGGTTTGACAATGGCAACTGGAAATTGTGAGATTATTTCTCTGACGTTGTGATTCTCATTTACTAACATAGGAATACATCTGCCCATACAGTCATCCCTAGCGACCAGTCTTACATTAGGCGCATCCCTTCATTGCTATGGGATAATTCCCTGGGCAGACTTGGAACAGGCCGTATGTTAGTAAAAGAGACTTGTGTCTTTACATATGTGTTGACCTCCCCACTGTATAAAGCCCTATATATATATATATATACATGTATATAACACCCCACTTAGGATCCTTTCCGGATTCTGGAACTGTTACCTGCTGCCTGCGCTGTTGGGGTTGGATGCTGCTTTGCTGCGCCCATGGGAGGCAAGTGCTGGTCCCTCTGTGTTAACCTTAATGCCATTTTCTGTTTCCTTCATATTTGTTTCACTCACTTGCCCAAGAGAGAGGCAGAGGGAGCTACACACAGGCAGGGGCAGAATCCCTTTAACCACGAGAAGTGCCATGGGGTGGAACCCTCTTTCCTACAGTTAGTAACATCTATGGGTGGAACCTTCTCTACTACAGTTAGTAACATCTAGGGGTGTAATCATATTTCTTTCAGTTAGTAACATCTAGGGGTGGAAGCTTCTCCGAGGGTTTAAGAATATTCTCTAACTAAGACCTTATCATGGGAAGTTGAAGCCCTAAAAGGAAAATTGAGCTTCTTTGTGAGTTTAACATTTCCACTGGGAATTGAAACCTAATGGGGAGTCAGAATCTTTTACTTGGAGTTGGAACAGGTTATAATGGGAGGGGGAACCTTTAATACTTTCTCATAGGACTCAGAGCCTTCTCAATGGGAATTGGAACCTTCTCTTAAGCCATTGGGCTTTTCTCCCCAGAGATAACAGCTTCTCTCTGTACTAAACAAGATTCACCTTGTCACCAAAACTGTACAAAATTCTGCTTCCGTTGCCCCTGCAAATACCAGACATGTAGCTCTCTTGCCCCTCTCCCACGGCCCCACTAATATGTTTGGCCTTTTGCATATTCCATAATAAGTTTCCATTCCACTGTTTCACCGTGTGCCCTCTCTTGTGTTCTGTGTGTGGCCTCCTTATTATAATACTTGTAGTTCTGTGTCTCATACTACTTGCATCTCTGTCACTTCTGGTTGTCTCACAGTGTCTCTCTGATGAGTTACTTTTTAACATCACATGCACTTTTTCTGCCCCCTTGTGCTTTTGTCTGTTTAATTGGATTATTTCCCTATATCTTGCCTTTGACGTTTCTACTTCTCTTATTCCCTGGGTGGATATGTAATCTTCTATTCTGTGGTGCCTCTCACCGTGGTGGCCCAACTTTCTCCTGGTGACATGGTTCCTCTCTCAATGGCAAACTTTCTCCCTCCTGGTGGTGTGATGTCTCTCTCCATGGTGACCTTATTCTCTCCTGATGATGTGATGCCTCTTTCAATGGTGACTGTTCTCTCTCCTGGTGGTGTGGTGCCTCTCCTGCTGGTGGTGGTGATATTACTTCATGGTGGCTTGGTGTTTCTCACCATGGTGGTGATGGTGTTACTCTGGTGGCGCCTCTCTTAATGATGGTAATATTCTCTCCTGGCTGGGCCTCTCTCCTTGGTGGCATGACTTCTTCCTGATGGTGTCTCTCTGCTGGTTGTGTCATGTGTCCTACCACCATCTCTCAGTAGCAAGCGTATTATTACACCGACGTTCTCACAGTGGGATGTGCTGTTGGTGTTGGATGCTGCTTCGGAACCCCCCTGGGAGGCAAGTGATAGGACAGTGACTGAAAACTGAGAAACTGATCACATTCAGAGAGGTCAACTAACTCCATGGCACCAGCAGGGTAATGGTATTAAGTATCTACTGCCCCTGGAGCATAAAGTACAAGGAGGCAGAAGGAAATCAAGGACTGGATGATATGGATTAAGTTGGCCTGTCTGTATGGAATTGTAATGAGAACAATCTGGACACTGGACAGCAACAAAATGAAGATACCCAATAGGGGGCAATAGTTTAGCAGACTTGGGTCTAGTGTGGAGGAAGGTTAAGTAGGAGTAGGGTAAGGAAAGTGCTTGGAACATACACAATATGGGTAAGGGGTTAATAAATACAGAAGCACATTGAAGGGCAATTGAGCTGGTGGCACAGGATTAGGGAACTGGCAGGAACATACACACTAGGGGCATGAGATCATTCGATTCGGGGGGCACAGTGTAGAGAGATTCTGGTCACATCTGAGAATTTAAGGAAGAAATATTTACATTGCACTTAATGTATTTCATACCGTATTTTCCTGCCCCTTCCATCTCCTACAGGTGTTCTGTTTAGTATTGAGGTGACCTCTTCCTATTTTGCGGTGAGGAACTACTGGCGGGGTTTCTTTGCTGCCACCTTTAGTGCCTTCATGTTCCGAGTATTTGCCGTGTGGAACAAGGACGCCGGTGGGTAGATGTTTCACATGATTAACTGATGGTACAATTTAAGGAGGAATTCACAGGAAAAGTAACCTGTCCATAAGAGTCGCCTTGCAACACAACATTCTGACATCTACACCCCTAGCCATGTTGTCTTGATCCCATAATCATAAATTCCATTCAAAACCATCTAAATAACCATTCCTCTATAACTATTATAATGACTATAGCTAGGTCTCCTATAATCCCACCTCTTCTCCTCCAACTACTAATGTTGTATTGACTATAGCTAGGTCTCCTATAATCCCACCTCTCCTCCTCCAACTATTAATATTGTATTGACTATAGCTAGGTCTCCTATAATCCCACCTCTCCTCCTCCAACTATTAATATTGTATTGACTATAGCTACGTCTCCTATTATCCCACCTCTACTCCTCCAACTACTAATCTTGTTTTGACTATAGCTATGGTTCCTAAAATCCCACTCTCTTCCTCTAACTAATCACTTTATAATGACTATAGCTAGGTCTCCTATAATCCCACCTCTTCTCCTCCAACTATTAATATTGTATTGACTATGGCTAAATCTCCTATAATCAGGGCCGCTTCTGCCATGAGGCAAGGTGAAACCCTTGCCTCAGGCGGCATTGAGCGGCCAGTTACAAGGGGCGGCAAAAAGCCACCTCTTGTAACTTTTAAGAGCCGAACTTCCGGGTTTTAACCCGGAAATTCAGCTCTGCTAGTGCAAAGAGCGATATTGCGCTCAATGCACTAGCAATACTGCCCCCTGAAACCCGCTCCGACGCTAATATTTAAGCGCAGAGCGGGAGAGGAGGGGGTCGGCATCTGGGCTGCTGCCTCAGGCGGCAGCAGCCCCAGAATCGGCACTGCCTATAATCCCACCTCTTCTCCAACTATTAATATTGTGTTGACTATAGCTAGGTCTCCTAAAATCCCACTTCTCCTCCTCTAACTATTCAATTTATAATGACTATAGTTAGGTCTCCTATAATCCCACCTCTTCTCCTCCAACTACTAATTTTGTTTTGACTATAGATATGTCTCCTAAAATCCCACCTATTCTCCTCCAACTATTAATATTGTGTTGACTATAGCTAGGTCTCCTTATGGCCCACCTCTCCTCCTCTAACTATTCACCTTATAATGACTATAGATAGGTCCACCTCTCTTCCTCCAACTACTAATGTTGTATTGGCTATAGCTAGGCCTGAATGCTTTATGATATAAAGATTATATGTAGTATTGTCATATCTTTAGACTACAATAAGTACAGATGGGCCTCAGATAATCCCAGCCACTCCTCCTCCAACTATCTGTGTTATAGTCTCTGTAGGTAAATCCCACCTAATCCTAGACATATGTACCTAGTGCGTTTTCCCTCTCTTTCAGTTACTATCACAGCTCTCTTTCGTACCAACTTCCGCATGGAGTTTCCCTTTGACCTCCAGGAACTCCCGGCATTTGCTGTCATTGGGTAAGATGTGCTCATATAAATGCAGGGGACTGGCTGGTTGTTATCCAGGACCTCTTTGGTATTGCCTGTAGTTCTTTCATTGACTGGATTCAATGTCGTGTGAAAAAGTTTCTCCTACTTCAATTCTGATTCAGGGGAACCATGACTTAAGCATTTCTCATCCAATAGGATCTGGCCCAGCACATGCTAAGAGTAAAATAATTCTTTTTCCTTTACAGAATCTGCTCCGGATTCCTTGGTGCTTTTTTTGTGTTCATGAACCGACAGGTGGTGGAAGGGATCCGCCAGAACCAGACCCTGAGCAGCTTCCTCAGCCGCTAGTAAGTGAGACTGAGACACCAAAGGGCCAGGCATTTTGATCATTGGGTTTTTTTTCTCCAGAACATTTCCCTTTTTCAAGCCAAATACTCTCCTGGTCTACTCCCTAGAACAGGGGTCCCCAAACTTTTTTTTACCCATGAGCCACATTCAAATTTAAAAAGAGTTTGGGATCAACACAAGCATGAAAATAGTTCCTGGGGGTGCCAAATAAGTGCTGTGATCAACTATTTGTTAGCCCCTATGTGGACTGGCAGGCTCCAGGAGGCTCTATTTGGCAGTAGACCTGTTATTTTTAAGTAAAACTTTCTTCCAAGCCAAGAATTCAAAAAGAAGCAGCTGCTTTGAGGCCACTGGCAGGAACTTCCAAGGGGTCGTTGAGCAACATGTTGCCTGTAAGTCACTGGTCGGGGATCACTTCATTAGCTAAGGACTGGAATATGCTAGCCACAACTTCTTGTTCAGCTGAAAAGAAACTGCTGCTGGGTTCAAATCCAAAAATGATTAAGCCCGAATATTAAATATACAATGATTTGGTCCAAAGTTTGAGGGAAGGTAAGCCCCAAAAAAGAGAGAAATGGTTTGGTAACTGTGTTTTTTGAAAATTGTGCTGAATCATTTCTTTTCCTTTGAATTTAGACAGAGCAGTAACAGAACTTACTCTGTAGTAGTACAGAAGGCTTAGCTCAAACATGGTACTTAGGCCTCAAATCCTTATGGAATACACCCTTGGGTACTTACATAACTTACGTTAGTTTTCACCAGGCTGCTTTATCTGATTTTCTCAAACTTACATTTATCTGGTATGGTATATATAGATTGGAGGAAAGCTAATGAAATTCCATTATTTAATGAATCTCAGGCTGGCAATTATAGGCCTGTAAGTCTGACAGATGTGGGGCTTATCTGAAGGTTTGCTATGGGATCACATTTAATATTATGTTCTGAAGAATGTCATTATGGTTATGAACACACAAGGCTTTATTGGGGGGCAGTTCATGTCACACATTTAATTGCTTTTTATGATGCAGTAGGTATGAAGTAGGACAGTGGGGGTGCAATATTCGGACAGCAGGGTGACAGTATATGGAATCTCCTTTAATCTAGAATATTAGCACAGTTTATATGAAATACTGAATTTAATCCCTGGTAGTGATGTGCATGTTGGTAAATTTTCAACCCTCCCCTAATATTGTGCTACCCACACCGACCCGTCCCACCCCCGCCTGCATCCTCATATATCCGCGCCCGACTCGTCTCCGACTATGATGTCACGGAAGGGGTGGGGACTATAAATAGACTCCACTTACACAGGAGTGGGACACATTTAGGTCGGGAGCAGGTGTCAGCCAAACCCACCTGAAACATGGGCTTCGGGCCGACCCACATCACTAATCCTTGGGTTTGCCTAGTGTATCATATATAAATCCATCTCAGCTCCTCACATAGTACATTTGGATTGTAAATTGCCCCCACTAGAACCTAAGATCATTTTCTCTGCACCCTGAGCTCTCAACAATTCCATATTCCCTGTATTATATTCTTTAAAATGCCCTGATACTGGCGTTAGTAGCAGGAACGACCAGCAAGGTCACTGCTGTGTGTCTTTATTCAATCTCACCTTCTATGTAAATGTGAAATGACTAAATATAGGAGATTTCCTAAATTCCATGGAATTAAATGATGATTTTATAACAGTAAGTTGCTTAATTTCTCTTCTTTTTTTTTTTTTACTTTGTGTCTGTGCCAGTCGTTTCATTTATCCTGCTGCCATTACCTTCTGCATTGCGACTCTCACCTTCCCTCCGGGCTTTGGGCAGTATATGGCTGGAGCGGTAAGTACCCCCTGCACCTTCCCCCCAGGAATCACTCCTAGAACCATCCAAATGCCACATTTCTGCACTTTGGTCCTTTGTAGGGATGGGCACATTTTTTCGCCTTGTTTTGCCACAAAAATGACCCCATAGACTTGTATGGTGTTGTGCGTCCAAAAAAAATGTCCTCTCTCTAAAGGGGCAGTGAGTAGGCACTTTCAGCTGATACATACCATGACCTACCTGCCATGTGGACTTACAGTTTGGCAGTCAAGGGTATTTTAATAGGGGGAACAAGTTCCAAAACCAGATTCCTTGTTTGCCTTTATGTCACCCCAGTTTGGGAACTGGAACTCACAACTGTCCCTTATGTTTTATCTCTCCCTATAACTGTCTTGCCCTGTCTCATGCCTTGTCTTTCTCTCACTGCCCCACAGCTCATGCCACGGGAGAGTATCAGTGTCCTGTTTGATAACCACACGTGGACAAAATATACAGGGGACCCCTCACTGCTGGGTCGTTCTGCTGCTTTTGTCTATCCGAATGTATTTATCACTCTGCCACTCTTCTTTGTCATGAAGGTAAGTCACCCACCTGTCCATCAGATGAGACCTAACTGTGACCAGAGCAGATACAGTCAGGGTGCCCTTTGCGCTATAGGTGGGCCAATATGGGGGATCTTAATGGTATTAGTGGCTAGAGACATACTATATACACATTGTGTTGGGTGCTGTCATTAAAGTAGGAAGAGCACTTGGTCTAGTCTCTATAGTATAATATAAAATGCAGTGGCCATCGTGTTGGTACTAGAACTGGAGCTAAAGTGGCTCAGTGGGGCACATTAGGGGCAAGGATGTTGCTGGATGGACAGAAGTCTTTGTGATGTACTGGGAGCTCTCAGTGTAGGGAAAGGAATATAGATGGGACATGGAAGGGACAGGACTGGGTAAAATAGATTGAAAGGACCAGAACCAGGCAGTATAGACTAGAATGATAATTGTATGTAACATGGACGGGACAGGACTGAACTGTATGTAACAGTCGCCTTTCTCTAATAAGCTCAATGCTCTTGTGTTTCCTTTTCTAGTTCCTGATGTCGGTCATTGCAACTACAATGCCAATACCATGTGGCACCTTCATGCCAGTCTTTGTGCTTGGTAAGAGACTGGTGGATGAGATCAACGGGTCTGATATTAGAAAAACCCAGCCGGTCACTGTGTGGGGGGAAAGGTGGTATCATTATATTAATGGCAGTGGTAATTGTAGTCTTTCCTGACAAAGATTGGTGCAGATCTCCTCAAATTCAGCAAACTGCACTGTGCAAACCTGCCTCTGCTTGGGTGACTCTACTTTCTCCTGCCATTGGATTTCAAGGGCTTTGAACTTTATAGCCGTTAGATTTTATGCTGTGCCAGATTGTATAAAAAAAAGACTCCATCATGACAAACAGAGGCTGAACATTTACTTTGTTCCACAGGGGCAGCCTTTGGGAGGTTAATTGGGGAGCTAATGGCATATCTCTTCCCCAATGGAATTCTGTTTGATGGAATTGTGTACAAGATCGTACCTGGAGGCTACGCAGTAATTGGTGATTATATTTCCATCATGGTCCACTTGCTGGGAACCTTTGTGTTCTCTCACTGGGAGTTAATACAACATCCTAATAATGGGCATCTAACCCTTCCCCCTATAGTAGTCTCCCTGAGAGATGCAGCTTGATCCCACCTTCTCCCCATTGGCTGTTCCCTAGGAGCCCAAGCTTGATCCCATCTAACCCTTCTTCCTATTGGCTATTCCCTAGAAGCTGATGCTTGATCCCATCTGACCCTTCTCCCTATTGGTCATTCCCTAGGAACTAATGCTTGATCCCAACTAATGCTTCTGCCTATTAGCTGTTCTATAGGAGCTGATACTTGATCCCATCTAACCCTTCTTCCTATTGCCTATTCCCTAGGAGCTGATGCTTGATCCCATCTAACCCTTCTCACTATTGGCAATTCTATAGGAACTGATGCTTGATTCCATCTATGCTTCTCCCTATTGGCTGTTTGCTAGGAGCTGATACTTGATCCCATCCAACCCTTCTTCCTATTGGTTGTTCCCTAGGAGCCCAAGCTTGATCCCATCTAACCCTTCTCCTAGTTGGTTGTTTCCTAAAGTTGGAGATTGATCCCATCTATCTCTTCTCTCTATTGTCTGTTCCCTGGGAGATGCAGCTTGATCTAACCCTTCTCTCTATTGATTGTTCCCTAAGAGCTAGAGCTTGAGCCCATCTAACCCTTCTCCCTATTGGTTGTTCTCTAGGAGCTGCAGCTCTTACAGGGGCTGTTACACACACCGTATCCACGGCTGTGATCTGCTTTGAGCTGACCGGGCAGATTTCTCACATCCTTCCAATGCTGATCTCTGTCATTATGGCCAATGTTGTTGCCCAGAACCTTCAGCCAAGCTTATACGACTCCATCATCCAGACCAAGAGGTTGCCGTACCTGCCAGATCTCTCCTCATGCCATGTTAGGTGAGACCTACCATACTGCTGCAAACATTTGCCCGATTGCTGCTCAGGTAATCTATTGCCAAAGAAAAGCTTGAAAAGCCTCCTAACATTAGTTCTATTCCCCTCCATGCCGAGCCAACAAGAGGTATGTGCCACCTAAGGCAGGTGTTCTGGCTGTACTGGCCAGACTTATTGGGTAGCTGCCCATTCTGGAAACAAAATACTGCCAAGCCAACTGGGTTGGTTCCAAAATGTATTGGCTAATTTTGGGAATCTGGGCACAGAACCGAACAGGGCACAAACACAAATTCTTCCTGTTCTTATTGTTTCTATGTACTTAGCATATGACTATCTTCTCCTTTCTGCCAGTAAATATAACATCTTTGTAGAAGACATCATGGTCAGAGACATCCATTACATCACATCATGCTGCACCTATGGAGACCTGCTCAAGGTTCTACAAAGCTGCACCCACAAAGCGCTACCTCTGGTTGAGTCAGCAGGTACAAAGCTTTAGGCAATGTACAGTGTTGGTTTAGAAACTTACATTGTAAAATTATAGAACCCAGAACCGGCCCCATTCCCCAGTCACCCTGAGTGAAACTATTTATTGCAGATAGTATGGTCCTGCTTGGCTCTGTAGAAAGATCCGAGATCACTGCGCTGTTGGAGAGACTCCTCAGTCGAGAGCGAAGGGAGCACCTGGCCTCTCCACCATACAGAGGTCAAAAGGCTGCAGATGTAGCAGGAAAAAGAGACTCATTCAAATATGTAGATGAAGAGGAGACGGCAGGTGAAGAGGAAGAGAAGAAAGAGGTAAGGAATGAAAACAGAGAAGCATTTGAGAGGCAAGTAAGGTCATTAATGAAGGGGGGCAGTTTCTCAGTGAGAAGTCCCTAATCTGCCTGATTGGTGGTTACAGCAGCTTCCCTCTGGCTCGCAGTCATGGTGAGTATGTAACCGGGTTCATCTGTGCCCCTGGGGTGAAGTGAAAGCCCAGAAGTGGAATTTAGCAGCAGCCAATGACCAAACACAGCAAGAAACCACAATCGTACATATTATTAAAATAAATTACATCACAAACAACCCCTACCTCTTTGTTAAAGAGTGTCAAGGAGCACAGTGTGATGTAATTTGTTTCTTGTTTTTTCAGCCTATTGAGGAATGCAATGGTCCCATCCCCTCAAATAATTCAGTGGAGCCTCCAAGTTCCCAGGCACAACCAGGTAAGCCACATCACTAATATAATTTAGGAACCAAGAATATACAAATCAATCCTCCATAACAATCATGGCTGGACCCAAAGCAACAGAGAAACAGAAAATATCATCTGTGCCAATGCCAAATGAGGACATCAGGGCTCTCAATGGGCAGAAGAGTTAAACTCTGGACCCTCAGCCCTTCTTTCCTTCTGAGGGTAGACTTTCCCATATATCTCCAACTCTTGCTTAAGATCCCCATAAGAATTGGGTATCTCCAGTGAGCAAAAGATGAAGCTTTCCCTGCAGACTGTGCAACACAGGGACACTAGTACCCAAATAAGTTGGTAAATAACCCAGTCTCAGAGTTCCTGCTGCAGAGATCAATATCTAACCCCCTTACTCCATCCTGTCAATACTGTACCAAATGTATTATTTATTTGGGCTTCTACTGGTTCCTTTGCCAATTTTCTTTCTCTTCCAGAAAGTTCCTGTGGAAGGTTTCGTGCAGCAATTTACAGAATCTTCTGTGGCTCTGAGGCACCAAAACCACAAGACACAACACAGGTCAGAGGAATATGAGGGTCTGTGCTGAGATGATACAATAGAAAAGCATTTGCTCTATGCAAATATGGCTTCATGTTGAACAGGAATTAGAGGAGAGGATGAATGATCTGCAGTATGTGAGGTGATAAAAGATGTATTGCAGGAATATGGGCCAAGTGTTAGATTGTCCTACTGTCTCCATCTTGTCCTACTGTCTCTATCTTGTCCTACTGTCTCCATCGTGTCCTACTGTCTCTATCGTGTCCTACTGTCTTTATCTTGTCCTACTGTCTTCATCTTGTCCTACTGTCTCTATCGTGTCCTACTGTCTTTATCTTGTCCTACTGTCTTCATCTTGTCCTACTGTCTCCGTCTTGTCCTACTGTCTCCATCTTGCCCTAGTGTTTCCATCTTTCCCTACTGCCTCCCTCTTGTCCTACTGTCTCCATCTTGCCCCATTGTCTCCATCTTGTCCTACTGTCTTCATCTTGTCCTACTGTCTCCATCTTGCCCTACTGTTTCCACCTGGAGCTAATGTCTCCATCTTGTCCTATTTTCACCATCTTTTTCTACTGTCTTCATATTGCCATACTGTCTTCATCTTGTCCTACTGTCTCCATCTTGCCCTTTTAGTGTTCATTACTGAGCCCACAGAATTAATTTTAGGGTCCCAAGAACTTCAGAATAGCACCCTTTCATGAATTTTCTGTCCGCTCCCCCTCCCTCTAAAGAAATAAGAAATGCTCTGCAGCTTATAATTTAACCGACATAACTGTCGACTCTTTACAGGAATCAGAGCCTGAAGAGAAAATGACACCGGAAGAGGTAAGAGAAAAGTCAGAGGTATTTTAATAGAGGGTAAAAGGCCCCTGTCTTAGCAGATATAACCCCATTCTGGCCCTATGTTTGGGAAATGAGCTTTGCAATTAGAAACATTGCTTTGCCATGAAAAATATCCAGAGGGATGTGATAGAGCAACAGGTTCAAATGGTATTGAAATTACCTTGAAAGGCTTTGCACTTGCAGATCACTGTGTGGGAGCAGCAGGAACTTTCAAAACGGGCTTCATTCGACAGCTGCTTGATTGACCCGTCACCATTCCAGATTGTGGAGCGAACATCTCTTCATAAGGTAGGGAACCCTCCTGCCCAGTAGCGCTAAGTGGCCTCCCAGCTATAATGATACTCACTGACTGTCTCTTCTCTTCAGACTCACACTCTCTTCTCCCTCCTCGGACTCAGCCAGGCCTACATAACCCACGGGGGGAAACTCAGAGGAGTCGTCGCTTTGAAAGAGGTGAGAGGGTACTAGATACTAGAGCACCCCAAACTTTTGATTGGAGCCCAAGAGGCCTAGATCAGTGGTTGGGGTGCCCAGCATTAAGCCCAGTTAGGGTAAGATTTAGGGTGAGTGCTAGTATCATTTCCAGAGTACCCCTGGAACTATAGCAGGGTGACTGTTACCCCAATGTTTCTATATGTCTGTAACCTTGTTATGAGCTAAGGGGCCCAGTCTGAAGGTCAGTTAGGGGGAGATTTGGGGTGAGTGTTTATTTGTACCCTGGGTACCCCTGGAACTATAGCAGGGTGACACCCCAATGTTTCTATATATCTGTAACCTTGTTATGAGCTAAGGGGGCCCAGTCTGAAGGTCAGTTAGGGGGAGATTTGGGGTGAGTGTTTATTTGTACCCTGGGTACCCCTGGAACTATAGCAGGGTGACTGTTACCCCAATGTTTCTATATATCTGTAACCTTGTTATGAGCTAAGAGGGCCCAGTCTGAAGGTCAGTTAGGGGGAGATTTGGGGTGAGTGTTTATTTGTACCCTGGGTACCCCTGGAACTATAGCAAGGTGACTGTTTCTATATATCTGTAACCTTGTTATGGGGTAAGGGTCCAGCCTGAAGACTAGTTGGGGAGCACATTTTAGTCAATGAAAGGGATATTTGAACCCAAAAGTATTAAAACCACCACACCTGAACCAAAATAGATGTCATATGTGACTTTCTATCTACTAAATTTATTGAAAGTAACATTTAATAAAGATCCTTTCACCTTAAAGGTTTTTCACTAATTTCTTTTCCTCTTGTAGCTGCAAAAAGCCATTGAAGGAACTGCCCAATCGGGGGTTCGCCTGCGCCCTCCTTTGGCCAGTTTTCGGGATGGCAGGAGGTCAATGTCTCAGAAGAATTCCCACAGACCAGTCCCCAAGGCTCCTCCTTCCCCTGACCCTTCTATGTTGCCTGATGACCCTACAAACCTGGCGACCCCAGACTCTGATCTGGATGATCTCTCTGGTCAGGGTTCAGAAAACGTCTCCCAAATTCTCAAAGACTTCCAGGTCTCCACCGAGCACAGTGATGAAGATGCACCGCTGTAGCCTTTGGAATCCTAATGATTTTGAGGATTTTATGAAAGTTACTGCCTGACAGCAACCTCCTGGTACCAAAGATACATTATTCACTGTTTACAATACCCCCCCCCACCTTCATGTGCTTATAAGGAATTTCATAGCTCTACTCATCGTACAAACTTACATGGGATCTGGCCTCCAAACACAATTACCAAAGTAGATATGTCTGGTGCTATCTAGTACTTGGGCACTTGTTCCATCTAGTATAGGGACACTAGTGGAGGCCTTTGTTTATGTCTGGTGCTATCTAGTACTTGGGCACTAGCTGAGGTCTTGTCTATGTCTTGTTCCATCTAGTATAGGGACACTAGTGGAGGCCTTTGTTTATGTCTGATGACATCTAGTACTTGGGCACTAGCTGAGGCCTTTGTCTATGTCATGTGCCATCTAGTATAGGGATGCTGGTTGAGTTATTTTCCATGCTAAGGCTCCTAGCAAGGAAATAATTTGGATTTGAAGAAAATCTGGACCTTCTGACAGTATTATTACCCTTAAGGGCCCTCAGAAATATTAGGGGCCTATACAGATTCCACAACCAGTATGGTTGCCCTGGATCACTGTAGTAACTGGAGATGGAAGAAAGTGGTATCCGGACATTTCATGTGCAGTTCAGCACCATTTTCTTATAAACATAAAAGGCTGGGGGTTTTGGGTTCCAGTCTTTGATACATAATCTGACCTGCTAATCACCTAATCGCCCTTACTGTCTTTTCAATGTAAAACCAATGGTGGGATTCATAGTTTACATAATCGTTTCTGGGGCTTCAGCCTCAACATGATGTAAAAAAGCATAAAGTCTTAATGTGAATAAAGATTAATGAAGAAGCCAATGATTGGCCACGCAGGGCGACTGTATTTACACATATGCCCATATACACACAAGTCCTTAAATTATTCTCTCTTATTCTTCTGCATAAATACAGATCAACTTCTATTCATTCTGTAATGGGTTCATTGGGTAAATATAAGCTGCTTTGGGACAAATCCCCATTTGTTCATATTTTTTATACAATAACCAATAACTGACCAGTGCTGATCCCAAACCACGCTCAAAATGAACCTGATTGGCTGTCCTTGTTCATTGGTCAAATGGGAATCAATCAGAATATTTTTTTGCTATTCTTGCTGCCCCGGACTGTGCCTAAATAATCTTCCCCCCATATTCACATGAATCTCATCTGAGGGGCCATACTGCAGATTTGGGGTTCTAATGGAATTCCGAATAATAAGAACCAAGTGAAAGTGAAAAGAGATTTGTATCTTATCTTACATGTGGCAACTCACAGACATTCTGGGGGTAATTGGGTTTCAACCGATTTAGGCAGCTTGACAGCCCCAAAATCTTGTTCCCATTTACTTTGCTAAATATGTGAGTCCCACACCCTGTGTCATTATTTTGGAGCTAAACCTTCAGTACTGCTACACCGTAAGTCCTGTAACACTGGCCCCTCTATATAATTACAATCATTCATCACATTTGCTTTATTACAATCCCCAGTCACCAAAATATTCCGATTTCTCATGGAGCCTCTCAAGCCTCACCTTTTTACTGTTAATATGGTTTGGGGATTTGTCTTAAGTGCTACAATTAATCTCTTGTTTCTGTTGCTTTTTTACTTACTGAAATAATTATAGGTACAATACAATGGGTCTGTCTGTCCCCTTATATTAGTGGCCACACATATAGGTGGACCCATAATGCCTTTCAATTCTTTTTACATAATAAAGGACAATGATTCTGTTCTGTGTTTCATACTCTAAGTACTGCCCCAAAGTGGTGAAATTCCCTTTTCTTGCCATTTCTGGGTTTCTTTGTTTTCTAATATGTGTTTCTCTTTGTAAAGACGAATGGTAGAGAAGGGTTAGAATATTATGGTGACTATTAGCCAGGGCTCCTGGTACTGCTCAGTTGCTTTATATTCTGGGTTATTACACTAGAACCATTATATCACTATTTGTATTTGGGTTGGCTCTTTTCCAGCCCTCCACTAGTCTGTCCATTTGTTCCACCTCACGTCAGTCCCGAGCACCAAGCAAATAACACGTTTAATAAGAAGGGTCCATTGTCCATCCATCTTGCCTTCCTTATACTCTGCCACCTCCCACCCATCCCTTTGGGTTAGACAGTGAGTGGCCTTACATTATATTACACGGGGTGCAACACATCATTAAAGAGCCAGGCAACTAAAAATGGTGGTTATTCTTACAGACACACAATTTCTTAGTAATGGAGTATCAGCTGTGTGTTTTGTAACCAAATACAAAAATGGTGGATTGGGACATTTCTACCCAATGATATTGCTTATCCTTCCAGTGGTGTCCCAACATCCCAGTTCCCAAACCTCCTGCTAAGCCATACACTCACATACACTTACACATACACTTACACTCATACACTTACACACCTACACTTACACACTTACACATACACACATACACTTACACACATACACTTACACACTTACACATACACACATACACTTACACACCTACACACAAACACTTACACACTTACACACATACACTTACACACACTTACACACATACACTTACACACTTACACACATACACTTACACACTTACACACATACACTTACACACATACACTTACACACTTACACTCACACACATACACTTACACATATCCTTAAAGGGAATGTTCACCTTCCAACAATTCAACAGAAATAATACACTTACACACTTACACACATACACTTACACACTTACACACATACACTTACACACATACACTTACACACTTACACATACACACATACACTTACACACCTACACACAAACACTTACACACTTACACACATACACTTACACACACTTACACACATACACTTACACACATACACTTACACACTTACACACATACACTTACACACATACACTTACACACATACACTTACACACTTACACTCACACACATATCCTTAAAGGGAATGTTCACCTTCCAACAATTCACCAGAAATAATACACTTACACACTTACACACATACACTTACACACATACACTTACACACATACACTTACACACTTACACACATACACTTACACACACTTACACACTTACACACATACACTTACACACTTACACACATACACTTACACACATACACTTACACACATACACTTATACACATACACTTACACACTTACACACACTTACACACATACACTTACACACATACACTTACACACACTTACACACATACACTTACACACTTACACACATACACTTACACACACTTACACACTTACACTTACACACTTACACACATACACTTACACACATACACTTACACACTTACACACATACACTTACACACTTACACACATACACTTACACACTTACACACTTACACTCACACACATACACTTACACATATCCTTAAAGGGAATGTTCACCTTCCAACAATTCACCAGAAATAATACACTTACACACTTACACACATACACTTACACACTTACACACATACACTTACACACACTTACACACATACACTTACACACTTACACACATACACTTACACACTTACACACATACACTTACACACACTTACACACATACACTTACACACTTACACACATACACTTACACACATACACTTACACACTTACACTTACACACATACACACATACACTTACACACATACACTTACACACTTACACACACTTACACACATACACTTACACACATACACTTACACACTTACACACATACACTTACACACTTACACACATACACTTACACACTTACACACATACACTTACACACTTACACACATACACTTACACACTTACACACATACACTTACACACATACACTTACACACTTACACACATACACTTACACACTTACACTCACACACATACACTTACACATATCCTTAAAGGGAATGTTCACCTTCCAACAATTCACCAGAAATAATACACTTACACACATACACTTACACACATACACTTACACACATACACTTACACATTTACACACATACACACACTTACACACATACACTTACACACTTACACACATACACTTACACACATACACTTACACACTTACACACATACACTTACACACTTACACACATACACTTACACACTTACACTCACACACATACACTTACACATATCCTTAAAGGGAATGTTCACCTTCCAACAATTCACCAGAAATAATACACTTACACACTTACACACATACACTTACACACTTACACACATACACTTACACACATACACTTACACACATACACTTACACACACTTACACACATACACTTACACACTTACACACATACACTTACACACATACACTTACACACTTACACACATACACTTACACACACTTACACACTTACACACATACACTTACACACTTACACTTACACACTTACACACATACACTTACACACATACACACATACACTTACACACATACACTTACACACACTTACACACATACACTTACACACTTACACACATACACTTACACACTTACACACATACACTTACACACACTTACACTTACACACTTACACACATACACTTACACACTTACACACATACACTTACACACTTACACACATACACTTACACACTTACACTTACACACTTACACACATACACTTACACACTTACACTCACACACATACACTTACACATATCCTTAAAGGGAATGTTCACCTTCCAACAATTCACCAGAAATAATACACTTACACACTTACACACATACACTTACACACTTACACACATACACTTACACACATACACTTACACACTTACACACATACACTTACACACACTTACACACACTTACACACTTACACACATACACTTACACACACTTACACACATACACTTACACACTTACACACATACACTTACACACTTACACACATACACTTACACACTTACACACATACACTTACACACATACACTTACACACTTACACACATACACTTACACACTTACACACATACACTTACACACTCACACACATACACTTACACACTTACACACATACACTTACACACTTACACACATACACTTACACACTCACACACATACACTTACACACTTACACACATACACTTACACACTTACACTCACACACATACACTTACACATATCCTTAAAGGGAATGTTCACCTTCCAACAATTCACCAGAAATAAAGTAACTGGAAAACGTCTTTATTTCTGGGGAACAATCTTAAACCAACTGATTTGGATGGTGAATAACTGCTTTAAAGGGGAAGTTTTCCTCAGCTTGCCTACCCTTATCCCTATATATTAGTGGAGCTTGCCATACGAAGGCAAATTCTACCACATAGAGGTCTAATGGCTTCTCTCATATTGGGAATGTTGGGGAATGAGATGGGATCAGAGGAGCAGGGGGGAAACATGGATCACAAGCCATTCGCTGCTTATTACAGAACTATAAACGGAAATGAATTCTCGTATCAAATGTATCACAAAGTTCACTGTCAGAGTTACTGCTCCTTTCAGTAAGGATTGAGTAATGTAAGATTGGGTGTAATGCCCCCCTATACACATGCATGCCCCCCTATACGCACAGGCGTTCATGCTCCAGATTTTCTTGTCCACAAAAACAAATCCAAAGACTCCACATCCAAACTGTGTGACTTATCAATCCCTATAGGGAACCCCCCAAGTTCCAGCCGTACCCCAGTGCAGTTCAGTGAGGGACATGGGGCATCAGCTTCTCACACAGATAAATGTACAAAGACAGACAGACAGACAGAGCAATAAGGCAAGGAAACCTGTCTGTCACTTCTGTTTATTCCGTGCACCCTCCCCATGCTGACTGACCTCCCCCTGGAATATATCTACTCCTGCGTGCGTGGGGGTATGTGTATATATACTGTATATATATATGTGTATGTGTCTCTGTACATACATACATACATATTATATATACACATATAAACATATAAAAATAGGAGTCCCATGAGATACAAGGCAAAAATCAAAACATCAGAAATTTAAAAAAAATAAACCCCATAAATCCCAGTGACTGGGGGTACAGAACAACAGAGCCTCCCCCGCAGAGCCCTGCAGAGCTTTGAATGTTCAGGTGGGACACTGGGCTGAGAGAACCTTGTGCAGAGCAAGACTCAGGCGCGGAGCTCAGCAGCTCTAGTTCCATATATTACATCTCACTCTCCTTCACCCAACAGTAGCCCTTGGCACAGAGTTGCCCACTAAGAGACATGGGAATCCATCGACCATGAACTCACAGTGACATTTCTGGGGGCCACTGGCCAGTAATGAAAAGGAGGGTCACGGTAACTAAAGAAAAGACTTTGGGCCAGGGATGCACCAATTCACGTGCCTTTAAGCTCTGGACAACTGAACGTGACAGTTATCTACAACTGAAGCAACTTTTACTTTTTTCTCAAATTGGAATATGCAAATTAGGTTTCTTTTGTGGAGGATTCGGTACCTGTCCCGATACAGAAATGCCGGATTTAGTGCATCCCTACTGGTCAGTATCCCATGAGACGGAAAGCTTTTAAATCCTGATGCAGAGGCACCGACCATCCCCATGACCCACAGATGTGCCCGGCACCGGCCATTAATGCACAACCCAACTGAACACTTCACTGGTCCCTGGCTCACACCAGAACACACAGGAGAATCTCCCATGATGCTCAGTGGTATTCCCATTAGTACATATGTGGGTCTGTGTGGGTCTCACTGGTGGAAGCTGAAGGTACTTTGAGTGACTTGGGCTTTATTGTCATGTATAGAAAGTGCTGGGTGAGATCTTTCAGGTTTGTGCTTGGGGCAGAAGGAACCCGTTGCGTCTCCACAGAGATACATTCAGATACAATGAGACACTGTGAATCCTGAAGTAGCTGGTGGGGTCCAGAGAGTCGGAGAGCTGGTGCCTGTGACCCTGAATCCCTATAAATAGTGTATATGAGTGACACACACACAATAGTCTATATACCATGGCTAGAAGCTTTCACTACAGGCAATGGGCCCAGGTAACAAGATGAGGAAGATGAGTGGCCTGTGGTACCATGAGGGACAGTGGCCAAGGGGTGGTGGTACAGCAGCCTGAGAAGGTGCCACTGATTGGGACAACAATGGGGGTAAAGCCCATACTCACTGCTTGAGTTTCACGTCAGCTCTTTGGTACCTTGGGCTCTAAGGCCTCCAGTCCACGCCATAAAAGCTGATATGGGACTGGAGACAACTTGCTTCATCTGAACTTATTGGTTCTGCTAGTTTGAGTCCAATTGTGAGCCCAGTCAGTACTGATCCAATCCAGTAGCACAGAACTTGGACCCTCCTGGATGTGGCCCCTTCATGATATAATACTGTTCAATATACAGAAGTATACAAAGGACTCATCCCATGCATAACGTTATATGTAAGGATACGTAGAGGTGATGTGACGATGATGTCATAGGTCATAGTCAGTGATTAATGATGTCATTTCTGTCACAAGTCCCTAAAATGTGTGTATTAATATAAATAATGTACCCCCTGTTGGAAAATATCAGGATATTATGAGTCACCTTAGAGTTCCATGACCTGCTCAGCCTTCGACCTCATACCCTTATGTAGTCCAGACACGTCGGCTTGGAGTTGGACTTTTAACCCATTCCTCCCTATAAAACATCTTCAGCTCAGGTCTGAGACCCCCGCATACCCGCTGTGCTGTTGGTCTGATATTTGCTGGTCCAACGATCCTGGGGAGGGTAACAGTGGGGTTTAATCTCCCCCATTTGTACAGGATCTGCCTCACAGTGGGGCTGGGGGACCCAAACTCTTTAGAAATAGTTCTGTAACCCTTTCCAGCCAGGAGAGCAGAAATACCTGTTTTTTCTCAGAACTCTCCTATGTTGGAGCCATGACTCCCCTCCCCCCCCCAAAAAAAAATCTGAGACCTGAATAGCAAACCCCAAATTTGTATTCTGTAAATAAGGCCAGGCCCCCATATTATCATCCCATTAATTAGACCTCTCCCTCCCTCTAATTTCTCCTTTAAATGAACTGTGAATCCCTGGGGGGCACATCACACAAATATCCCAATAATTACAAAACAATCATTATATCTATGGGTCTCATTATGTAGTATGGATCAGTATAGGTCAGTATGTGTCAGTGTGAATCAGTATAGGTCTGTATGGATCAGTATGTGTCAGTATAGGTCTGTATTGGTCATTATAGGTCGGTATGGATCAGTATGGGTCAGTATGGATCAGTATAGGTCAGTATGGGTCTGTATGGGCCAGTATGGGTTGCTATGTCTGTATTGGTCATTATAGGTCCGTATGGATTAGTATGGGTCAGTATGGATCAGTACGTGTCAGTATAGGTCTGTATTGATCAGTATTGGTCAGTATAGATCAGTATGGGTCAGTATGGATCAGTATGTACAATATACTCTGGCGCTCCATCCCAACCCATATACATGTGCCATCCACATCAATTGCTTCATTTATTGAACAGCTTGAAAAAATCTGCTGATGCTCCAGTGAGTTGGCCAGTCAATCAGTGGGTCTCATTTATCAACACAGGGCAAATTTGCCCATGGGCTGTTACCTATAGCAACCAATCAGATTGCTGCATTCATTGTTCTGAAAGATTGACCATTAGAGGCTCTCTGTGTTTCTCATAGAATTCCAATCTCCCTGTGTCCCTGTGATTGGCTAAGTTGGATCCATGCTCAGTAGCCAATCAGAGCCCTTCTTTTCTTAGACTGACAGTTTACCCTCCAGAGACTTCACAGTCACTGGCCAATGGGATTTAGTGTAACTTGGACTGATCTGCGTCTGCATCAGGTTTAGAATTCCGACTCATGATACAAAATATGCACAAATAACATGATTTCTCCAATTCTCACTTATTCCCTTTTATAGAAAACTCTTGCCTGGATTTCTAGAGACTCGCGGCAAAAGCTTTCCTTGTATAAACTGGCAGCACAATGGCCCACGCAATGGCCCACAGTATCACAGTGCCACCCATACGCCACTTGCATTGGACTCACTGCTGCTCTGAACAAGCCAATCAGACTGTTAGACTGAGCGTCATTAGGAAATGTGCAGGGATGGAGCAGACTGCAGGGGTTTAGGGCGGGGTTAAGTGCAGGGAAGAGCAATGCTCTGCAGGTGTCTGGGAAGAAACGCTCTGCAGATGGTGGAGACACAAGTACAGAGAAGCTTTGCAGGATTCGGCCAATGAATTACACGGTTACTTTGCTGGGTCACCTGTTAGTAGAGTGATCCTGAGCGTCAGCAGGCAGTGGGGGAACAGAGCATCCCCCGGGGGCTTTCGTTGGCAATTAGGAGCAATGCTTTCAGCTCTTTGGCAGGGATGGGGTTAAAGAAGCTGGGCTCTGCAGGTCTTTGGCAGGAATGTAGTTACACAGTTTTAGGGTTTTGGCAATGATTTGGGTCTTTTTGGGGAGGTCACTGTAAGGCATGCGAGACCTCCCCCAGCGCAGCAGTCACCTCCCACCAAGTGCTCCGCCCTCTTCCAGAGAGCACAAAGGTTGGATCCATCCCGCTGCCAATACAAAGGTTGGATCCAGTTTGCTGGAGAATTGGGCCCCCTGATCTTTCCGGGTTGGACCACGGGAACATTCCAAGGTACCAGGGAAGACGAGTTTCCAGGGGCCACGGAGTCCGGCCGCTGCTTCTTCAATTGGGAGATGATGGTTCTGTCCAACGCTCTCACGTTCTGGGGGTCATTTATCAACACAGAGTCACTTCCCTGACCCGCAGCCCTTATTGGATACATTCACTGTGGTTACGCAAATTTTTATTTTTTTGCAAGTAGTTCCCCTTTAACTGAGGGAACTGCCATTCAGATGTCACCTAACTACGGATTATTCTACTGACGCTAAAACTACTCATTCACAGACAAAATGCCACCCGGGGGGCAACACTGGCCTCTTCCTCCCCACCCACTTCCATACCTGGGCTCTTAACTGAAGTGCATAAGGAGAGCATAAAACTGCGCCGTTAAGGAAAACCAATGACTTTGAACAGGTCCTGCGTATGACACGTCAATAAAAAGCCCCCCGATTGGCCAGCCAGCAAATGTAATGCCCACTGAGAAAAGAAAGAGCAGTTCCTGAGAAAGCCGATTGGTTTGTGTGGCCGACAGTGCCCCCCGAGTGCAGCCCTGGGGACCAATTGCCGCTCCGCTGGGGAGACTGGGCCACACTGCAGAACCGTCGCACAAATAAACAACACAATTCAGACACCGCACAAAACAACAAGAAGGGACGATGGAACATTTGGTGCCGCTCCCCGTTTCAGATGCATAGAATTGTGCCCAGTGATGTCTGAAGGCTTGTCACAGCCCCCCAGCACTTGCAGGGTTAATACGTGCACCCCATGAATGGCACTGACCCCCCTGCTGTGGGAATGGCGCGGGGGCAGGAATGAATGTGACGTGCATGAAGGTGACTCACACAAAGTGTTGATATCACAATGGGGGGTCAGACGCAGGACCCCCCGAAATAAAAGACACTAGAAAAACACAGACTTCCTGTCACTACCCACCTTGCTGCATAGCGACCGCAGGAAAACGTACATGCCGCCCCCATGATAAATGACACCCAGAGCGTCTCACACTGAGCAGTCTCGCACACTCTCAGTTCTCCATCTCTCGCTCCTCTTCCTCCTCCCCCGACTGCACTCCTGAAGTGGCCACGTCGGACACCTTGCGGCTGTGTGGGGGGGTCTCGCAATCCTCCCGCTGGGGCGACAGAGACTGCAGGTCGTGACACAACACGTCGTCCTCTTCCATGGGGGAGATTTTAGAGTGCAGCAGCTGAGGGCTAATCTCACAGATGTTCTCCAGCTGTCTCTCCTCAAACTCGGGGCCCGGGATACAGTCTGGTCCTCCAGGGGGTGCAGGGGACCCCATTAGAGACTGCTCACTGCTCGCCCAAGCCTCCGACGAGCCCAGACAGTACAGCCCCTGGGACACATAGGAGTGCGGCCAACAATCAGAGTGCGTCTGGGCAATGTTATCTGACAAACAGAGAAAACAAGGGGGGACCAATGATTAAAAATATAGTAACATAGTAAGTAAGGTTGAAAAAAGACACACGTCCATCAAGTACAACCTTTTAGTTTTTTGGGTTTTTTATCTGCGTAACTATCAGTTGATCCAGAGGAAGGCAAAAAACCCATCTGAAGTCTCTCCAATTTGCCTCAGAGGGGGAAAAATCCTTCCTGACTCCAAAATGGGACCAGTCCCTGGATCAACTTGTACTATGAGCTATCTCCCATATCCCTGTATTCCCTCACTTGCTAAACACCATCCAACCCCTTCTTATACCTATCTAATGTATCAGCCTGTACCCCTGATTCACTTCCCAGCTCTCCTGTAACACCCCTTTCCCTCCTCTAATCTCATTGGCTCCCTCCTGTCTGCTGGGAGGAGCTACTGGTGAATAAAGCATCCGACCCTTCCTTGTACCTATCTAATGTATCAGCCTGTACCCCTGATTCACTTCCCAGCTCTCCCTGTAACACCCCTTTCCCTCCTCTAATCTCATTGGCTCCCTCCTGTCTGCTGGGAGGAGCTACTGGTGAATAAAGCATCCGACCCTTCCTTGTACCTATCTAATGTATCAGCCTGTACCACTGATTCACTTCCCAGCTCTCCCTGTAACACCCCTTTCCTCTAATCTCATTGGCTCCCTCCTGTCTGCTGGGAGGAGCTACTGGTGAATAAAGCATCCGACCCTTCCTTGTACCTATCTAATGTATCAGCCTGTACCACTGATTCACTTCCCAGCTCTCCCTGTAACACCCCTTTCCCTCCTCTAATCTCATTGGCTCCCTCCTGTCTGCTGGGAGGAGCTACTGGTGAATAAAGCATCCGACCCTTCCTTGTACCTATCTAATGTATCAGTCTGTACAACTGATTCAGGGAGACAATTCCACATCTTCACAGCTCACACTGTAAAAAACCCCTTCCCAATATTTAGGTGGAACCTCTTTTCTTCTAATCGGAATGGGTGACCTTGTGTAAATAAATCATTAGAGAGATTATTATATGATCCCCTTATATATTTATACATAGTTATCATATCACCCCTTAAGCGCCTCTTCTCCAGCGTGAACATCCCCAATTTGGCCAGTCTTTCCTCATAGCTAAGATTTTCCCTTTACCAGCTTAGTTGCCCTTCTCTGTCCCCTCTCTAATACAATAATGTCCTGTTTGAGTGATGGAGACCAAAACTGTACGGCATATTCTAGATGGGGCCTTACCAGTGCTCTATACAGTGGAAGAATGACCCTGGAGCCTTGTTTACATTAATTTGTATTAAAGCTTTTTGAATCATATCCTGAGTCAGCCACTGACTAGATTGAGCTGAGCCATTAGTGCAGTTATAAAGTGAGCCTGGGAACTCAGACTCCTCTATTGTATACACTGAAGAAAAGAACTGATTTAACACATTTGCCTTATCTGTATCTGTTACAACCATACTGGTACCATTATTTAATGGAGCAACACTCTCAACCTGCATCTTTTTACTATTAATAGATTTAAAAAACTTTTTAGGGTTAGTTTTCACCTCCACCGCAATTAACTCTTCATTTCTTTTCTTAGCCTTCCGGATTGCTGATTTACAACATTTATTACAGTGTTTATATTCATTAAATGATATAACATTATGGTCACTATTACCCAGGGGTTCAATGACTTGCACATTTGCTATAAGTTCTGGCTCATTAGAGATCACTAGATCCACTAGAGCATTTTTTCTGGTTGGCTCCTCAACAACCTGTGCCATAAAATTGTCATGTAACAGTTTATAAACTTGTTCCCATTAACTGATCTGGCAGTACTGTTGCTCCAGTCAATATCGGGGTAATTAAAATCCCCCATTATCATTACTTTACCCAAACTAGCAGCCTTTTCTATTTGCATCAGGTGCTTCGACTCCTCCTCCTCACTTACATTAGGGGGTCTATAGCGACGCCTACAATTAATTTGCTGGATTCTTTACAATTGGTGAAGAACTCCACCCATACGACTTCTGCCCCCTCATTTTCTAACATAACCTCCTCCTTTATATTAGATTTAAATCCTGCCTAACATACAGACATACCCCTCCTCCTTTTCTATTGCCTCTGTCCCTGGGAAACAAAGTATAGCCACTGATATTTACTGCCCAGTCATGTGACTCATTCAGCCATGTTTCAGCCAATCACATCATATTTTCCCTCCAGCACCATCAGCTCCAGCTCTCCCATTTTACCAGCCAGACTTGTTGCATTTATAAACATACATTTAATACTGGTCCCATATTGAACATATGACATGTGCTCCTCCCTATCCTTAACCCCCAGCCAGATCTCCTCCCCCATTTTCCCTTTCTTTGCCCACTATCTCATCTAACCTGTCTTCCACTGAATCTTTTACTGAACCCTCCCCCCCACACCTAGTTTATAATCTCCTCCAACCCTCTAGCCATCTTCTCTCCCAAAACAGCTGCCCCATCATCATTGAGGTGCCCCCATCCCTAGCAAAGAGCCTGTAGCCGACTGAAAAATCAGCCCAGTTCTCCCAAAACCCTCCTCCCTACACCAATCTCTCACATTAATCTCCCTACGCTCCCGCTGTCTCCTTAGTGTTGCTCGTGGCTCAGGGAATATCTCTGAGAAAATGAACTTGGAAGTCCTCGCCCTCAGCTTTGAACCTAGTTTTTTAAAATCATTTTTGAGGACTTCACCACCTCCTCTAACTTTATCATTGGTACCTATGTGTACCCCAACTCCTGGGTCTTCCCCAGCCCCTCCCAATAACCTGTCCCCTTGTTCGACCACATGCCGAACCCCAGCACCAGACAAGCAGCAGACTGTTGGGCATGTAGGGGCCTTACGACAGATTCCCCTATCCACCTTTCTAATAATTCAATCCCCTATAACTAGAACCTGCCTTTCCTTCCTTGCACTCCCCCCACCACCCGTATTAGAGACGCTGCCCCCCAGGGTGCTCCGAGAGTCAGTCTGCTCCATACATGTCAGTTCAGAGTTTTCCTCCCAAGGGGTGACAACAACAGACAGAGGGTAAACAAGGAAGGGGGGACAGAGTGTGGGGGTGACGTATAAGGAAGAGGGAATGTATGATGGACAAGTGACCCCCCTCTCTCCAGCCCCCCAGACTCTTCACCTGATGGAAACTGATGCTACAGACTGCACTGATTTCTATATTGCCATGTGATGTGAATTCATCACTAATCAGCCTTGTATTGTGCCTGTTATATAGTCTCATACTGTATATTGTGTCTGTTATAGTCTATATACTGTATATTGTGTGGTGTTATAGTCTATATACTGTATATTGTGTCTGTTATTGTCTATATACTGTATATTATGTCTATTATAGTCTATATACTGTATATTGTGTCTGTTATTGTCTATATACTGTATATTGTGTCTGTTATAGTCTATATACTGTATATTGTGTGGTGTTATAGTCTATATACTGTATATTGTGTCTGTTATTGTCTATATACTGTATATTATGTCTATTATAGTCTATATACTGTATATTGTGTCTGTTATTGTCTATATACTGTATATTGTGTCTGTTATAGTCTATATACTGTATATTGTGTCTGTTATTGTCTATATACTGTATATTATGTCTGTTATAGTCTATATACTGTATATTGTGTCTGTTATTGTCTATATACTGTATATTATGTCTGTTATAGTCTATATACTGTATATTGTGTCTGTTATTGTCTATATACTGTATATTATGTCTGTTATAGTCTATATACTGTATATTGTGTCTGTTATTGTCTATATACTGTATATTGTGTCTGTTATAGTCTATATACTGTATATTGTGTCTGTTATTGTCTATATACTGTATATTATGTCTGTTATAGTCTATATACTGTATATTATGTCTGTTATAGTCTATATACTGTATATTGTGTCTGTTATTGTCTATATACTGTATATTGTGTCTGTTATAGTCTATATACTGTATATTGTGTCTGTTATTGTCTATATACTGTATATTATGTCTGTTATAGTCTATATACTGTATATTGTGTCTGTTATTGTCTATATACTGTATATTATGTCTGTTATAGTCTATATACTGTATATTGTGTCTGTTATTGTCTATATACTGTATATTGTGTCTGTTATAGTCTATATACTGTATATTGTGTCTGTTATTGTCTATATACTGTATATTGTGTCTGTTATAGTCTATATACTGTATATTGTGTCTGTTATTGTCTATATACTGTATATTGTGTCTGTTATTGTCTATATACTGTATATTATGTCTGTTATAGTCTATATACTGTATATTGTGATTGTAATGCTAAAGGACTGTGGGGGCCCTGGGTAGGACCCCTACATAATGTGCAGTATTTCCGCTCTGATTCTTCGCTGAGATTTAGTTCACCTTTAACATTAACCCTTGGTACCAGGAAGCAGTGGAATCCTGGCTCCTGATGGCCATAGATCACTCTGTCAGGTTCCATTCATTGGTCACATACTGCAGGGAGATTGGCAGTTAGGGGAGGAGCTCTTAGCTCTTTTTTCTGCTCCGCCCTCAAGTGATGTCAGACACTTAATGAGGAATAGATTTTAGGGGTGCCTTTCCCTGGGAGACGCCACTCTGCCTCATTCACTGGGACCCCATTTCTCTCATTTGTTGCCTCTTACCCTGGTTTTCCAGCAGCTCCTGGTAGGTCTCGCTCTGTCTCTCTTGGTTGGAGTTGACGCTCTCTTCCTCCCCATCCATAGAGGACCAGGCCATGAGAGTTGCCTCTGAGATGGCAAACTGCTGCATTACTCCTGCCAATGACAAGACAGATTTGAGGGGTTCTGGGGGAATAAAACTGCACAAATAGAGGGAGCACCAAATTACATTTGGATATTGTGTCAGAAAGGGAATGTCGTCCCAGAGATTGGGGAATTTGTTCATTTTCAGTACTTTCCTTTTTTTAAAACCTGCCCCTCCCTCTCCCCCAGAAGAGGAGCCTAATTGCCCTGAGCACATAATTAGCAAATGGTGAAACCTACAGAACAAGCTGATCCATGATACATAGTATCTATAAATTGTATATAAAATCCTACACCCTGGACAGATGGGGAGAAAGAGATGAAACTGGGAAAAGTGGGGCACAAAGGGGAATACAGAGGAATGAAAGAATTAGAGGCGACTGAGCACAGGAGGAATAGAGAGGAAGTCAGAGACAGGAAACTGGAGGAAATAGAAGGACAAACAGAATAACAGGTCACAAGGATCAGCTTAAGACTGGGAAGAGGAGACTAGGGGGATCAAGAGAAGATTGGATACTTCCCAATCTCTTTCTCTTCCCTTCAACCTCTTGTTCCCAATCTTCTCCTCTTCCCTTCAACCTCTTGTTCCCAATCTCTTTCTCTTCCCTTCAATCTCTTGTTCCCAATCTCTTTCTCTTCCCTTCAACCTCTTGTTCCCAATCTTCTCCTCTTCCCTTCAACCTCTTGTTCCCAATCTTCTCCTCTTCCCTTCAACCTCCTGTTCCAAATCTCCTTCTCTTCCCTTCAACCTCTTGTTCCCAATCTTCTCCTCTTCCCTTCAACCTCTTGTTCCCAATCTTCTCCTCTTCCCTTCAACCTCTTGTTCCCAATCTCTTTCTCTTCCCTTCAATCTCTTGTTCCCAATCTTCTCCTCTTCCCTTCAACCTCTTGTTCCCAATCTCCTTCTCTTCCCTTCAATCTCTTGTTCCCAATCTTCTCCTCTTCCCTTCAACATGTTGTTCCCAATCTTCTCCTCTTCCCTTCAATCTCTTGTTCCCAATCTTCTCCTCTTCCCTTCAATCTCTTGTTCCCAATCTTCTCCTCTTCCCTTCAACCTCTTGTTCCCAATCTCCTCCTCTTCCCTTCAATCTCTTGTTTCCAATTTTCTCCTCTTCCCTTCAACCTCTTGTTCCTAATCTCCTTCTCTTCCCTTCAATCTCTTGTTCCCAATCTTCTCCTCTTCCCTTCAACCTCTTGTTCCCAATCTTCTCCTCTTCCCTTCAACCTCTTGTTCCCAATCTCCTTCTCTTCCCTTCAATCTCTTGTTCCCAATCTCCTTCTCTTCCCTTCAATCTCTTGTTCCCAATCTCCTTCTCTTCCCTTCAATCTCTTGTTCCCAATCGCCTTCTCTTCCCTTCAATCTCTTGTTCCCAATCTCCTTCTCTTCCCTTCAATCTCTTGTTCCCAATCTCCTTCTCTTCCCTTCAATCTCTTGTTCCCAATCTTCTCCTCTTCCCTTCAACCTCTTGTTCCCAATCTTCTCCTCTTCCCTTCAACCTCTTGTTCCCAATCTCCTTCTCTTCCCTTCAACCTCTTGTTCCTAATCTTCTCCTCTTCCCTTCAACATGTTGTTCCCAATCTCCTTCTCTTCCCTTCAACCTCTTGTTCCCAAACTCCTCCCAAAGTCACAGCCTCCTGTTCCGAAGGGGGGAGGGTGTGGGACACATTGTATTATTCCCAGGCACTGACCCTCAAGTGCCAATATAAATAGAAATAAATAGAAATAAAGTCAGAAGGAGTAAAGGTAACATGCACCCCCCCCCCCATACCAGACCTCAGAGCAGTATAATGGGAGGGTGGAGTCAGAAAGTGACTGTGCTGAATTGCAGTGTTGGACTGATAAATGTGTCTGATTTACAGATAAGGGATTGATCTTCTTCTTCCCTAAAATCTACCTGCCCCACCCCCAGGCCCCTACCTGCCCTCAGTGTTTGAGCAGCACCCGGGGAAGTACCAGCCACACTGTCCTGCACTTTATTCACAGGCACATTCCATTCCCCGGACTCAGCTTTACTGTTCTTTATCCACTGCCGGGTCTTCTTTCTGCTGAGAGTCATGAGTCGCATTTGCCAGTGTCACCCGAAACCCTGACCTTCTGCCTGCGATCCTGCACCCCCTCCACTAACCACATAGACACACCATATGGGTGAGCACAGAACAGTCCCCACTCACACTCAGGACATACACACAATGTATTCACACTTACACTCACACTCAGGACATACAAACACTATATACTGACACTCACACTCATGACATACACACAATGCATTCCCACTCACACTCAGGACATACACACAGTGTACTCACACTCACTCTCAGAGACACACAGGCAACGGGTGAGCACAGCAGATTAATGGGGCAGTGAGGGATTTGGAGGGGCAGATAGGATGAGGCAGTGCCAGGCAAATACTGTTAGTATACTATTAGTCATGTTCATGTATTGGAACTACAATTCCCAGCATGCCCTGTTTTTGGCTTTGCACTGATATATTGTGACTCACCTGCAAGGAAACGAGCCTCCTTCTCTCCGTCACTCAGGTCAGAATAGGCGTCGCTGTCCATTCGGGTGGTCTCAGTTGTGGGGGCCGGGGGTTGGCCCCAACTCTGCCACTCAATCATGTGAGCAACACGGCCTGACCCAATGGCAGTTGGCTTGGTCACATGATCCTTCATCGTCCGAGAGACACCTTGGGGAGAGAGGGAGGAGCCAAGTTATGAAATGGAACGTGACTGGTAGAAGAGGTGTAAGGGTGTGCCCATTGGGGCGTGGCTTCAGGTTCACTTAGGGAGGGGTACAGTACCTTTGACAGAGGATTTGGCGAGAGCACCAATTCCATAGGCATTAGAGTGTCTCTTCAGTCGAGGAAGGATCGAGGTGGTATCTTCCATGGAGAACTGACAGTCAGACCAAAAGAGAGAGGAGACATTCGCTCAGAGCAGAGAGAGGGACAGAGAGAGAGAGACCAGCGTGACCCTCCAACAGGACAACACACAGGGGGGACAACATCTGTTATGTGGGTACAGAGGGGCAAGAGACACATGCACACAACATGCCAGGGGGGCACAGTCTACTGAGAGAGAGACTGGAGAGAAGTGACAGGAGAGAGAGAGACTGACTGGAGAGACAGAGAGAGAGAGAGAGAGAATGACTGGAGAGACAGAGAGAGAGAGAGAGACTGACTGGAGAGACAGAGAGAGAGAGAGAGAGAGAGAGAGAGAGAGAGAGAGAGAGAGAGAGAGAGAGAGAGAGACTGGAGAGAAGTGACAGGAGAGAGAGAGACTGACTGGAGAGACAGAGAGAGAGAGAGAGAGAGAGAGAGAGAGAGAGAGAGAGGAGAGAGACTGGAGAGAAGTGACAGGAGAGAAGTGACAGGAGAGAGGTGACAGGATTGAGACTGTAGAGGCAGTGGAGACGGGGGAGACAGAGCGAGGAGAGAAGTGAGTGTTCAGATAAGACTTTATTATTTTCCTGTTTAACTGGGGGTGAAAATGTGAATATGGGGGGAGCGTATAAAATCCAGTGTTTAGTTGGTGAATGATTTGAGACCTCAATAGCACCCGGCTGGGGGGTGACAAGAAAAACAGATGATACCGGGGGCCTGATGGGGGGGGGGGCTGCAAAGTAAAATGGGGCAGAAGCACAAGATCATTTGAACTCACATTAAATCCTTCCCAGGAGAATTCAGTGCGGGTCTGAGAGAAAGGGGAGAACAGTCACATAAGAGACAGACACAGAGTCACAGGGGGGCAGAAATATGGGGAGAAGCAACTCCCAGACAAAAGAAATGAGGGGGGACCCTGGGGAACAATTACACCAACATCTCCAACAACAGAAGGAAATTCTCATCCACATAACGTTCCAAACACCCCCTAGAACCCCCTCTCACCCCTACTGCCCACCCTGGCACCACCGACTCCCCCAAATACACCCTGTAGCCTTGTGCCTTTATACGGTCACAGGACAACCCCTCAGTGACTTCTAATATCCTTATCATTTACAGTAGGGGGTACATTATCCCTTATAATACATGAGTGATACTCAGAGTTCCCTGTATAACTCAGCCTGCAGCCTTGTGCCTTTATATGGTCACAGAACCTCTAAAAAACTACTGTTACATCTATTCCTGATAAATTTGTGATGGAGAAATATCAAGTATAACTGTGCAGCACTGAGCTCATTATAGGGCCCTGGACCCCGCAGGGCTTCTGATATTTTGGGGGGCAGGATGGCCCAGTCTCTTCATTATCTAATTGCACCAAAGAGAAACTAATAACAACTCCTTTTAACCCCTTTCTTCCAGGGTAAAACTTACTCTCAAGAGACACTTCTACTACTAAAAGCGAGTTAATTAATTTTAACCACAATTCTCCCCCAGGCTGAACCCCATTTGTGCTGAAATATTGGGCTCAAGTTCCATAAAGTGCAGCTCTGTCAGCAGGGAAGCATAATATTGGTAAAGTCAGACTGGCTGGATATTGTATACGTGCCGCTAAGCATCATGGGATGATATCTCTATATAATCTGCTCAGCGTTGCCTTTATTTACCTGCAGAAAATCTCATTTCTATTCTTTCTCTCTGTCCTTGTTACTGTCATGCTCCACTTGGCCACTAGATGGCAGAGGAACCCCACACAGTGAGTTTGTAACAAGGCCTAATTTACAAAAAACAGGACATGCTGCAAAGTGCAAAAACAGCTTAATGCACCAAATGTTTGCCCTTTGTACCCTCCCCCGCAGTTTGCACTGAGGGAACAGCTCTGCCCTCCCAGAATGTAAGATTGTACCTTCCTATAAATACTGAGCTGCGTCCCTTCTGCAGGTGCTTTCCATAAATATAAGAGCCGGGCTCTTGCGCACTTCAAGCTCCTCCCACATCCCAAAAACATATAAACAGGTTCATTGGCTGCTGACGAAACTGTAGCAAACGAACCACAGTCTTCCCTTTCCCCCTCCTCCCCTGTTGTGTCTGCCCGGTGTTGGTGAGAGAGGTCGGCGACTCTCCCACTCTCCCGCTAATGTAGCGGGGTGAACCCCTGCACGTTTATTTACGTCAATGATGCAATGTTTCAGGGGCGTACTCCTTCGTTAAACAGGGGGTACACTAGCCATCGTGTGTTTGGTATCAATTCCTGAATCCTGACAAAATTAACCACAACGTCACTGAGAATTAGATTGCAAGCTCCACTGGGGCAGGGACTGATGGGAATACTTTATAATTTCTGTTTGTGTTCCATTAATTGATGCTAATAATATTGTTATCCATATTCACTTGTGACATCATGAGATACAATCCTTAGCTTGTGACATCACTAAGAGAAACCTTACCACTTACTGACATGAATAAACTTCCCATAATAATGAGCTGCACAGTCATTTTATCTAATGATTTACATGGGGGAATCTGCCCTTTACTGTATTAAACATCCGATATTATGTATCTCTTACTGTATGGTATTGTGTCCCCACGTTAAATAATATAGTGAATAAAGTGCCCCCACTTGTACAATATAAGGATATTATAAGTTACCGAGGAGTTTCATGACCATATAAAAAATCAAGTCCCAAGGCCGAGTGTTTTTATACAGGTCATAGAACTCACAGGTGACTTCTAATATCCTTATATTTTGCAAAAGGGGGTACTTTATAATATACACATTTCAGTGAGTCGTGTGACAAAAATGACATCACTAAGCTCTGATTATAAGGATTTCTAGGGTATTCAGGGCTCTTGGGTATTATGAGGATATTAGAAGTCACTGAGGGGTTGTTCTGTGACCATATAAAGGCACAAGGCTGCAGGCTGAGTTATACAGGGAACTCTGAGTATCACTCATGTATTATAAGGGATAATGTACCCCCTACTGTAAATGATAAGGATATTAGAAGTCACTGAGGGATTGTTCTGTGACCATATAAAGACACAAGGCTGCAGGCTGAGTTATACAGGGAACTCTGAGTATCACTCATGTATTATAAGGGATAATGTACCCCCTACTGTAAATGATAAGGATATTAGAAGTCACTGAGGGGTTGTTCTGTGACCATATAAAGGCACAAGGCTGCAGGCTGAGTTATACAGGGAACTCTGAGTATCACTCATGTATTATAAGGGCTGATGTACCCCCTACTGTAAATGATAAGGATATTAGAAGTCACTGAGGGGTTGTTCTGTGACCATATAAAGGCACAAGGCTGCAGGCTGAGTTATACAGGGAACTCTGAGTATCACTCATGTATTATAAGGGCTGATGTACCCCCTACTGTAAATGATAAGGATATTAGAAGTCATTGAGGGGTTGTTCTGTGACCATATAAAGGCACAAGGCTGCAGGCTGAGTTATACAGGGAACTCTGAGTATCACTCATGTATTATAAGGGATAATGTACCCCCTACTGTAAATGATAAGGATATTAGAAGTCACTGAGGGGTTGTGCTGTGACCATATAAAGGCACAAGGCTGCAGGCTGAGTTATACAGGGAACTCTGAGTATCACTCATGTATTATAAGGGATAATGTACCCCCTACTGTAAATGATAAGGATATTAGAAGTCACTGAGGGGTTGTTCTGTGACCATATAAAGGCACAAGGCTGCAGGCTGAGTTATACAGGGAACTCTGAGTATCACTCATGTATTATAAGGGCTGATGTACCCCCTACTGTAAATGATAAGGATATTAGAAGTCACTGAGGGGTTGTTCTGTGACCATATAAAGGCACAAGGCTGCAGGCTGAGTTATACAGGGAACTCTGAGTATCACTCATGTATTATAAGGGCTGATGTACCCCCTACTGTAAATGATAAGGATATTAGAAGTCACTGAGGGGTTGTTCTGTGACCATATAAAGGCACAAGGCTGCAGGCTGAGTTATACAGGGAACTCTGAGTATCACTCATGTATTATAAGGGCTGATGTACCCCCTACTGTAAATGATAAGGATATTAGAAGTCACTGAGGGGTTGTTCTGTGACCATATAAAGGCACAAGGCTGCAGGCTGAGTTATACAGGGAACTCTGAGTATCACTCATGTATTATAAGGGCTGATGTACCCCCTACTGTAAATGATAAGGATATTAGAAGTCATTGAGGGGTTGTTCTGTGACCATATAAAGGCACAAGGCTGCAGGCTGAGTTATACAGGGAACTCTGAGTATCACTCATGTATTATAAGGGATAATGTACCCCCTACTGTAAATGATAAGGATATTAGAAGTCACTGAGGGGTTGTGCTGTGACCATATAAAGGCACAAGGCTGCAGGCTGAGTTATACAGGGAACTCTGAGTATCACTCATGTATTATAAGGGATAATGTACCCCCTACTGTAAATGATAAGGATATTAGAAGTCACTGAGGGGTTGTTCTGTGACCATATAAAGGCACAAGGCTGCAGGCTGAGTTATACAGGGAACTCTGAGTATCACTCATGTATTATAAGGGATAATGTACCCCCTACTGTAAATGATAAGGAACTGATACAAGTTCTGACTCTAATTCCTCTAATGGATTTGTAGAATTGGAAACAGAGCAGGAGTCGGCAATGCTTCGTCTGTAATCACTATTTATTGGTATAATATCACGCCATGTTTTGGGGAGCTAGTCCCTTTTTCAAGTGAAAACAAAAAAAACAAATTAACACACTTTAAAAAGCTTTATAACAACACCCCAAAATTTCTAAGCAAACCCACAATGGGAACTTTTCCTGCCTAAACTGTGGGCTGTGTAACTTCATTATAAAAGGTGAACGAGTGACCCTTCCCTTCAATGGATTTAATATAATAATATATCAGTAAGAAGATGTGCCGCCAGTGAAAGTTCCCATGTAGTATAATAAATGTGTATATTCAATTCTAATTAAATGTCCCTGGGGGTGCAGATATGTGGGGCAAACTACTAGGCCAGTAAGGGTCCGTATAGGAGAACATAAAGGCTATATAAGGAATTTTAACCCTAAAAAACCTAACAAATTCCTATTTGAGAAACTTTTTGAAGCCAAGCATCATATTTCGCAGTAAAGATGGAGAGTCCTTGATAAGGTTGAAGCAAACTCTAATCTGTTACTACAAGAAGGAAACAAATGGATAAGGCGATTAGATACAATGCAACCAACTTAGTTACAAATGTTTCTTGTAATAAATTTCTAATGTTTCCTTGTTTTCTGCAGGTCCCACACATAGTGATGGGTGAATTTGCGCCGTTTCGCTTCGCCGAAAAATTCGCGAATTTCGCAAAACGGCGAAAAATTCACGAAACGACGCCGGCGTCTCGTTTTCAACGCCGGCGCCCGTTTTTGATGCCGGCGTCCATTTTTTCGGAAAAAAAATTTTTTGACGCCGGCGAATTTTTGATGCGAATTTTCACGGGAGTTTTGCGAATTTATTCGCTGGCGGCGAATCGCGCAAATTTGCCGCGAATTCGCGCCTGGCGAATAAATTCGCCCATCACTACCCACACATAGAAAGTGAATACAGATACAAAGGGGCAAATTCACTAAGATGCAAAGTTGCGCCAGGCACAACTTCGCCACACTTCGCCAGGCGTATTTTCGCCAGCGCTCCGCAAATTCACTAAAATCCGAAGTTGCGCACAGGGGTAGCGTATGTTTGCGAAGTTGCGCTAGCGTTAATTCGCCAAGTGAAGTGAAGTTTCGCTAGCGATGGTTAATTTGCATACGGCGCCAAATTCAAATTTCAATGGAGGAACACGTATCTGCACTACAAATGCCTAGAAAACCTTCAAATCAGCAAATATAAATGTTATTTTGCCCTACACATGTGCCCACTGTCTAGGTAAGTTGCCATGAGTCAGGAAATGTAGGGGGGAAGGAGGGGAGCCCCAAAAATATTTTCGATCTTTTTCAGCCTATCACCCATCATGTAGAAAACACGCCAGCGTTTTTTGGGACTTAGAAAAAAATGTGACTTTTTTGGAAACAATCCCTATCTACTCTATTGCGCTTCGCCAGGTCTGAGGTGGCCAAGGAAGTCTACCGTAAAAGGTAGCGTTCAGTACACTGCGCAAGTTAGTGAATTTGCGTAGTTACATCGCTAGCGAAAATTCGCCTGGCGTAAGGGTGCGAAGTAACATTAGCTATAATACGCCAGCGTTCGTTAGTGAATTTGCGCAGTAACGAAAAATGCCAAACGCTAGCGTTCGGCGCTTAGTGAATTTGCGCCAAAAAGTACATGTGGGAGAACGTTTCCTATTGACACAGTAAGGGGTCCATTTATTTAGCTCGAGTGAAGGAATAGAATAAAAAAAAAACTTTGAATGTTGTTTTGGCTACTTCGACAATCGAATGGGCTACTTCGACCTTCGACTACGACTTAGAATCGACCATTCGACCAGTCGAAGTACTGTCTCTTTAAAAAAAAAACTTCGACCCCCTAGTTCGCCACCTAAAACCTACCGAAGTCAATGTTAGCCTTTGGGGAAGGTATCTTTTTTTTGGTCGAAGAAAAATCGTTTGATCAATGGATTAAAATACTTCGAATCGAACGATTCGAAGGACTTAATCGTTTGATCGAGCGATTTTTTGTTCAATGGTTTGATCAAACAAATTGGGGTAAATCCTTCGACTTTGATATTTGAAGTCGAAGGATTTAACTTCGACAGTCGAATATCGAGGGTTAATTAACCCTCGATATCGACCATAAGTAAATTTGCCCGTAAGTGTATATAAAATAGGGACATGTGGGATTGAGTGGTATTTAGGGCAGGCATTGTCCTTATGCTTTTACTTTAATATGCGCAGTGTCTGAATTATAATATAATATATATATATATATGAACTAATGGACTGGTCATTTATGGGACTTTTTCATTTCAACGCAATGGATTTAATGTCAACGCTGATATTACACGTGTGATTATGGACTAATGGTGGTTATCACAGGCTCGTGCACCAAAGGGATGTGGTTATGATTATATTTAAAGTGTCTTCATTTGCTTTTTTGTTTTCACTTGAAAAAGGGACTGGCTCCCGAAACATGTCCTGATCCTGCACCAATGGCGGGTGATGGCACATTGATCCCTCCTGGTCTGTCTACAAATTCTACAAATTCTACAAATGACACGGTGGATGGTGAGTGCTGGAAACAGCCGTTTTACACCAATTCTAATTTCTTTCACTCGTTCTTTTTGGTCTCAACTTCCCCTCTGTGGAGAAATAAACATAAGAGGGGAAAGTGGGGTACAATCACTGGGGTACCTCATTGGAAGGCCGGTGGGTGCTGCTGCCGTGCACTGAGCTGTTTTCCATGGTTCCTTGATCAGCATCCTTTAACCCTTTCCAGTCAAGAGGTGCCCCTTCACTGCCTATAGAAACAAATAGAACTCCCTGAATATTAAACACAACATACACAATGTGCAGAGCCCCTTCTTGTGCGGCACAAACGAGAACAGATTGGTACTATGTATGGGGGTTATTATACAGTGTGTATATATCGGGGTTATTATACAGTGTGTATATATGGGGGGGTTATTATACAGTGTGTATATATGAGGGTTATTATACAGTGTGTATATATGAGGGTTATTATACAGTGTGTATATATGAGGGTTATTATACAGTGTGTATATATGAGGGGTTATTATACAGTGTGTATATATGGGGGGTTATAATACAGTGTGTATATATGGGGGTTATTATACAGTGTGTATATATGGGGGTTATTATACAGTGTGTATATATGAGGGTTATTATACATTGTGTATATATGGGGGGTTATTATACAGTGTGTATATACGGGGGTTATTATACAGTGTGTATATATGGGGGTTATTATACAGTGTGTATATATGGGGGTTATTATACAGTGTGTATATATGAGGGTTATTATACATTGTGTAAATATGGGAGGTTATTATACAGTGTGTATATATGAGGGTTATTATACAGTGTGTATATATGGGGGTTATTATACAGCGTGTATATATGAGGGTTATTATACATTGTGTATATATGGGGGGTTATTATACAGTGTGTATATATGAGAGGTTATTATACAGTGTGTACATATGAGGGTTACTATACATTATGTATATATGGGGGGTTATTATACTGTGTGTATATATGAGGGTTATTATACAGTGTGTATATATGAGGTTATTATACAGTGTGTATATATGAGGGTTATTATACATTGTGTATATATGGGGGGTTATTATACAGTGTGTATATATGACGGTTATTATACAGTGTGTATATATGGGGGGTTATTATACAGTGTGTATATATGGGGGTTATTATACAGTGTGTATATATGGGGGTTATTATACAGTGTGTATATATGGGGGGGTTATAATACAGTGTGTATATATGGGGGGTTATTATACAGTGTGTATATATGAGGGTTATTATACATTGTGTATATATGGGGGGTTATTATACAGTGTGTATATATGGGGGTTATTATACAGTGTGTATATATATATATGAGGGTTATTATACAGTGTGTATATATGGGGGGTTATTATACGGTGTGTATATATGAGGGTTATTATACAGTGTGTATATATGGGGGTTTATTATACAGTGTGTATATATGGGGGGTTATTATACAGTGTGTATATATGAGGATTATTATACAGTGTGTATATATAAAGTTATTATACAGTGTGTATATATGGGGTTTATTATACAGTGTGTATATATGGGGGTTATTATACAGTGTGTATATATGAGGGTTATTATACATTATGTATATATGGGGGGTTATTATACTGTGTGTATATATGGGGGTTATTATACAGTGTGTATATATGAGGTTATTATACAGTGTGTATATATGAGGGTTATTATACATTGTGTATATATGGGGGGTTATTATACAGTGTGTATATATTGGAGGTTATTATACAGTGTGTATATATGGGGGTTATTATACAGTGTGTATATATGACGTTTATTATACAGTGTGTATATATGGGGGTTATTATACAGTGTGTATATATGAGGGTTATTATACATTGTGTATATATGGGGGGTTATTATACAGTGTGTATATATTGGAGGTTATTATACAGTGTGTATATATGGGGGTTATTATACAGTGTGTATATATGACGTTTATTATACAGTGTGTATATATGGGGGTTATTATACAGTGTGTATATATGGGGGTTTATTATACAGTGTGTATATATGGGGGGTTATTATACAGTGTGTATATATGAGGATTATTATACAGTGTGTATATATGAGGTTATTATACAGTGTGTATATATGGGGGTTATTATACAGTGTGTATATATGGAGGTTTATTATACAGTGTGTATATATGGGGGGTTATTATACAGTGTGTATATATGAGGATTATTATACAGTGTGTATATATGAGGTTATTATACAGTGTGTATATATGGGGGTTATTATACAGTGTGTATATATGGAGGTTTATTATACAGTGTGTATATATGGGGGGTTATTATACAGTGTGTATATATGAGGATTATTATACAGTGTGTATATATGAGGTTATTATACAGTGTGTATATATGGGGGTTATTATACAGTGTTTATATATGGGGGTTATTATACAGTGTGTATATATGAGGGTTATTATACATTGTGTATATATGGGGGGTTATTATACAGTGTGTATATATGGGGGGTTATCATACAGTGTGTATATATGAGGATTATTATACAGTGTGTATATATGAGGTTATTATACAGTGTGTATATATGGGGGTTTATTATACAGTGTGTATATATGGGGGGTTATTATACAGTGTGTATATATGAGGATTATTATACAGTGTGTATATATGAGGTTATTATACAGTGTGTATATATGGGGGTTATTATACAGTGTGTATATATGGAGGTTTATTATACAGTGTGTATATATGGGGGGTTATTATACAGTGTGTATATATGAGGATTATTATACAGTGTGTATATATGAGGTTATTATACAGTGTGTATATATGGGGGTTATTATACAGTGTTTATATATGGGGGTTATTATACAGTGTGTATATATGAGGGTTATTATACATTGTGTATATATGGGGGGTTATTATACAGTGTGTATATATGGGGGGTTATCATACAGTGTGTATATATGAGGATTATTATACAGTGTGTATATATGAGGTTATTATACAGTGTGTATATATGGGGGTTATTATACAGTGTGTATATATGAGGGTTATTATACATTGTGTATATATGGGGGGTTATTATGCTGTGTGTATATATGACGGTTATTATACAGTGTGTATATATGAGGGTTATTACACAGTGTGTATATATGAGGTTATTATACAGTGTGTATATATGGGGGTTATTATACAGTGTGTATATATGAGGGTTATTATACAGTGTGTATATATGGGGGTTATTATACAGTGTGTATATATGGGGGTTATTATACAGTGTGTACACATGGGAGGTTATTATACAGTGTGTATATATGTGTGTATATATGGGGGTTATTATACAGTGTGTACACATGGGAGGTTATTATACAGTGTGTATATATGTGTGTATATATGGGGGTTATTATACAGTGTGTATATATGACGGTTATTATACAGTGTTTATATATGGGGGGTTATTATACAGTGTGTATATATGGGGGTTATTATACAGTGTGTATATATGGGGGGGTTATAATACAGTGTGTATATATGGGGGTTATTATACAGTGTGTATATATGAGGGTTATTATACATTGTGTATATATAGGGGTTATAATACAGTGTGTATATATGAGGGTTATTATACATTATGTATATATGGGGGGTTATTATACTGTGTGTATATATGAGGGTTATTATACAGTGTGTATATATGAGGTTATTATACAGTGTGTATATATGAGGGTTATTATACATTGTGTATATATGGGGGGTTATTATACAGTGTGTATATATGACGGTTATTATACAGTGTGTATATATGGGGGGTTATTATACAGTGTGTATATATGGGGGGTTATTATACAGTGTGTATATATGAGGATTATTATACAGTGTGTATATATGAGGTTATTATACAGTGTGTATATATGGGGGTTATTATACAGTGTGTAAATATGGGGGTTATTATACAGTGTGTATATATGAGGTTAATTATACATTGTGTATATATGGGGGGTTATTATACAGTGTGTATATATATGTCGGTTATGATACAGTGTGTATATATGAGGGTTATTATACAGTGTGTATATATGAGGTTATTATACAGTGTGTATATATGGGGGTTATTATACAGTGTGTATATATGGGGGTTATTATACAGTGTGTATATATGAGGGTTATTAAACAGTGTGTATATATGGGGGGTTATTATACAGTGTGTATATATGGGGGTTATTATACAGTGTGTATATATGAGGGTTATTATACAGTGTGTATATATGGGGGTTATTATACAGTGTGTATATATGGGGGGTTATTATACAGTGTGTATATATGGGGGTTATTCTACAGTGTGTATATATGAGGGTTATTATACAGTGTGTATATATGAGTGTTATTATGCAGTGTGTATATATGGAGGTTATTATACAGTGTGTATATTTGAGGGTTATTATACAGTGTGTATATATGGGGTTATTATACAGTGTGTATATATGAGGGTTATTATACAGTGTGTATATATGGGGGTTATTATACAGTGTGTATATATGGGGGTTATTATACAGTGTGTATATATGGGGGGGTTATAATACAGTGTGTATACATGGGGGTTATTATACAGTGTGTATATATGAGGGTTATTATACATTGTGTATATATGGGGGGTTATTATACAGTGTGTATATATGACGGTTATTATACAGTGTGTATATATGAGGGTTATTATACATTGTGTATATATGGGGGGTTATTATACAGTGTGTATATATGACGGTTATTATACAGTGTGTATATATGAGCGTTATTATACAGTGTGTATATATGAGGTTATTATACAGTGTGTATATATGGGGGTTATTATACAGTGTGTATATATGGGGTTATTATACAGTGTGTATATATGGGGGTTATTATACAGTGTGTATATATGGGGGGTTATTATACAGTGTGTATATATGAGGGTTATTATACAGTGTGTATATATGGGGGTTATTATACAGTGTGTATATATGAGGGTTATTATACAGTGTGTATATATGAGGTTATTATACAGTGTGTATATATGGGGGGTTATTTTACAGTGTGTATATATGGGAGGTTATTATACAGTGTGTATATATGGGGGGTTATTTTACAGTGTGTATATATGGGAGGTTATTATACAGTGTGTATATATGGGGGGTTATTATACAGTGTGTGTATATATGGGGGTTATTATACAGTGTGTATATATGAGGGTTATTATACAGTGTGTATATATGGGGGGTTATTATACAGTGTGTATATATGGGGGTTATTATACAGTGTGTATATATGGGGGGTTATTATACAGTGTGTATATATGGGGGTTATTATACCGTGTGTATATATGGGAGGGTTATAATACAGTGTGTATATATGGGGGTTATTATACAGTGTGTATATATGAGGGTTATTATAGATTGTGTATATATGGGGGTTATTATACAGTGTGTATATATGGGGGTTATTATACAGTGTGTATATATGGGGGGTTATTATACAGTGTGTATATATGAGGGTTATTATACAGTGTGTATATATGAGGTTATTATACAGTGTGTATATATGGGGGGTTATTATACATTGTGTATATATAGGGGTTATTATACAATGTGTATATATGAGGGTTATTATACATTGTGTATATATGGGGGTTATTATACAGTGTGTATATATGACGGTTATTATACATTGTGTATATATGACGGTTATTATACAGTGTGTATATATGGGGGTTATTATACAGTGTGTATATATGGGGGTTATTATACAGTGTGTATATATGGGGTTATTATACAGTGTGTATATATGAGGGTTATTATACAGTGTGTATATATGGGGGGTTATTATACAGTGTGTATATATGGGGGTTATTATACAGTGTGTATATATGGGGGTTAGTATACAGTATGTATATATGGGGGTTATTATACAGTGTGTATATATGAGAGTTATTATACAGTGTGTATATATGGGAGGTTATTATACAGTGTGTATATATGGGGGGTTATTTTACAGTGTGTATATATGGGGGTTATTATACAGTGTGTATATATGAGGGTTATTATACAGTGTGTATATATGGGGGTTATTATACAGTGTGTATATATGGGGGTTATTATACAGTGTGTATATATGGGGGGTTATTATACAGTGTGTATATATGAGGGTTATTATACAGTGTGTATATATGGGGGTTATTATACAGTGTGTATATATGAGGGTTATTATACAGTGTGTATATATGAGGTTATTATACAGTGTGTATATATGGGGGGTTATTTTACAGTGTGTATATATGGGAGGTTATTATACAGTGTGTATATATGGGGGGTTATTTTACAGTGTGTATATATGGGAGGTTATTATACAGTGTGTATATATGGGGGGTTATTATACAGTGTGTGTATATATGGGGGTTATTATACAGTGTGTATATATGAGGGTTATTATACAGTGTGTATATATGGGGGGTTATTATACAGTGTGTATATATGGGGGTTATTATACAGTGTGTATATATGGGGGGTTATTATACAGTGTGTATATATGGGGGTTATTATACCGTGTGTATATATGGGAGGGTTATAATACAGTGTGTATATATGGGGGTTATTATACAGTGTGTATATATGAGGGTTATTATAGATTGTGTATATATGGGGGTTATTATACAGTGTGTATATATGGGGGTTATTATAGAGTGTGTATATATGGGGGGTTATTATACAGTGTGTATATATGAGGGTTATTATACAGTGTGTATATATGAGGTTATTATACAGTGTGTATATATGGGGGGTTATTATACATTGTGTATATATAGGGGTTATTATACAATGTGTATATATGAGGGTTATTATACATTGTGTATATATGGGGGGTTATTATACAGTGTGTATATATGACGGTTATTATACATTGTGTATATATGACGGTTATTATACAGTGTGTATATATGGGGGTTATTATACAGTGTGTATATATGGGGGTTATTATACAGTGTGTATATATGGGGTTATTATACAGTGTGTATATATGAGGGTTATTATACAGTGTGTATATATGGGGGGTTATTATACAGTGTGTATATATGGGGGTTATTATACAGTGTGTATATATGGGGGTTAGTATACAGTATGTATATATGGGGGTTATTATACAGTGTGTATATATGAGAGTTATTATACAGTGTGTATATATGGGAGGTTATTATACAGTGTGTATATATGGGGGTTATTATACAGTGTGTATATATGGGGGTTATTATACAGTGTGTATATATGAGGGTTATTATACAGTGTGTATATATGGGGGGTTATTATACAGTGTGTATATATGGGGGTTATTAAACAGTGTGTATATATGGGGGGTTATTATACAGTGTGTATATATGAGGGTTATTATACAGTGTGTATATATGAGGTTATTATACAGTGTGTATATATGGGGGTTATTATACAGTGTGTATATATGGGGGTTATTATACAGTGTGTATATATGAGGGTTATTATACAGTGTGTATATATGAGGGTTATTATACAGTGTGTATATATGGGGGGTTATTATACAGTGTGTATATATGGGGGTTATTATACAGTGTGTATATATGGGGGTTAGTATACAGTATGTATATATGGGGGTTATTATACAGTGTGTATATATGAGAGTTATTATACAGTGTGTATATATGGGAGGTTATTATACAGTGTGTATATATGGGGGGTTATTATACAGTGTGTATATATGGGGGTTATTATACAGTGTGTATATATGAGGGTTATACAGTGTGTATATATGGGGGGTTATTATACAGTGTGTATATATGAGGGTTATTATACAGTGTGTATATATGAGGTTATTATACAGTGTGTATATATGGGGGTTATTATACAGTGTGTACATATGAGGGTTATTATACAGTGTGTATATATGGGGGTTATTATACAGTGTGTATATATTGGGGTTATTATACAGTGTGTATATATGGGGGGTTATTATACAGTGTGTATATATGGGGGTTATTATACAGTGTGTATATATGGGGGGTTATTATACAGTGGGTATATATGGGGGGGTTATTATACAGTGTGTATATATGACGGTTATTATACAGTGTGTATATATGGGGGTTATTATACAGTGTGTATATATGGGGTTATTATACAGTGTGTATATATGAGGGTTATTATACAGTGTGTATATATGGGGGGTTATTATACAGTGTGTATATATGGGGGTTATTATACAGTGTGTATATATGGGGGTTAGTATACAGTATGTATATATGGGGGTTATTATACAGTGTGTATATATGAGAGTTATTATACAGTGTGTATATATGGGAGGTTATTATACAGTGTGTATATATGGGGGGTTATTATACAGTGTGTATATATGGGGGTTATTATACAGTGTGTATATATGAGGGTTATTATACAGTGTGTATATATGGGGGGTTATTATACAGTGTGTATATATGGGGGTTATTAAACAGTGTGTATATATGGGGGGTTATTATACAGTGTGTATATATGAGGGTTATTATACAGTGTGTATATATGAGGTTATTATACAGTGTGTATATATGGGGGTTATTATACAGTGTGTATATATGGGGGTTATTATACAGTGTGTATATATGAGGGTTATTATACAGTGTGTATATATGGGGGGTTATTATACAGTGTGTATATATGGCGTTATTATACAGTGTGTATATATGAGGGTTATTATACAGTGTGTATATATGGGGGGTTATTATACAGTGTGTATATATGGGGGTTATTATACAGTGTGTATATATGGGGGTTAAGATACAGTATGTATATATGGGGGTTATTATACAGTGTGTATATATGAGAGTTATTATACAGTGTGTATATATGGGAGGTTATTATACAGTGTGTATATATGGGGGGTTATTATACAGTGTGTATATATGGGGGTTATTATACAGTGTGTATATATGAGGGTTATACAGTGTGTATATATGGGGGGTTATTATACAGTGTGTATATATGAGGGTTATTATACAGTGTGTATATATGAGGTTATTATACAGTGTGTATATATGGGGGTTATTATACAGTGTGTACATATGAGGGTTATTATACAGTGTGTATATATGGGGGTTATTATACAGTGTGTATATATTGGGGTTATTATACAGTGTGTATATATGGGGGGTTATTATACAGTATGTATATATGGGGGTTATTATACAGTGGGTATATATGGGGGGTTATTATACAGTGGGTATATATGGGGGGGTTATTATACAGTGTGTATATATGGGGGTTATTATACAGTGTGTATATATGAGGGTTATTATACAGTGTGTATATATGAGGGGTTATTATACAGTGTGTATATATGAGGGGTTATTATACAGTGTGTATATATGGGGGTTATTATACAGTGTGTATATATGGGGGGTTATAATACAGTGTGTATATATGAGGGTTATTATACAGTGACAGTGTGTATATATGAGGGGTATATATGGAGGGTTATTATACAGAATATGTGGGGGTCGGGGGGCACTTACCTGCACTGTGGGATCCGATGCAGCCCATGATGTTGATAGTGGGGGCGGGGGGGTCGGAGCAGGTGCGGGGGCGGAGGAGAGAGACAATGGAGGGGGGGGATGGGGAAGAGACAGATATTGGGGAAGAGGGGGGATCCCCTGTCACTGGGGGCCCATCATTCCCGGGAGGCTCCGGACGTGACGATCCGCGGTCCCTTCTCTCTCTCCGACTCACAAACAGGCGGGAGCGGCGGCTCTTGATTGGCTGCGGCTGCGGGGGCGCGCGCTCTGACTGCTGTGACGGGGCCGCGCATTACTGGGTACCAGGCGCGCTCATGAGAATCTTCTGTCTGTTGTTTTCTACCATCCTCACTCTCACCCCGAGCACCCCAATATCTCACTCCCAACATTGTACACCCCAATATCTCACTCCCAACATTGTACACCCCAATATCTCACTCCCAGCATTCTGAGCCCCAATATCTCACTCCCAGCATTGTACACCCCAATATCTCACTCCCAACATTGTACACCCCAATATCTCACTCCCAGCATGCTGAGCCCCAATATCTCACTCCCAGCATTGTACACCCCAATATCTCACTCCCAGCATTCTGAGCCCCAATATCTCACTCCCAACATTGTACACCCCAATATCTCACTCCCAGCATGCTGAATCCCAATATCTCACTCCCAGCATTGTACACCCCAATATCTCACTCCCAGCATTCTGAGCCCCAATATCTCACTCCCAGCATTGTACACCCCAATATCTCACTCCCAGCATTCTGAGCCCCAATATCTCACTCCCAGCATTCTGAACCCCAATATCTCACTAACAGCATTCTGAACCCCAATATCTCACTCCCAGCATTCCGCATCCCAAAGTCTCACTCCCAGCATTGTACACCCCATTATCTCACTCCCAGCATCCTGTACCCCAATATCTCACTCCCAGCATTGTACACCCCAATATCTCACTCCCAGCATTCTGAACCCCAATATCTCACTCCCAGCATTCCGCATCCCAAAGTCTCACTCCCAGCATTGTACACCCCAATATCTCACTCCCAGCATTCTGAACCCCAATATCTCACCTGCACCCCAATATCTCACTTGCACCCCAAAGTCTCACTCCCAGCATTCTGCACCCCAATGTTTCACTCCCAACATTCTGCACCCTAATATCTCCCCCTTGTATATAGGTTCCCCCCTAAGGGGTAGAAATGCTTTTGCAGGGGGTCATTAGGGATAAGGGGAAGTGTAGATATTGAGTGGATGTGATCTACTTAGATGTTGCTAAAGCATGTGATACATATCATGCAGAGACTGACATCTGGGTTCAGTGGATAGAAATTGGGGTTCAGTGGATACAAATGGGGGTTCAGTGGGTACAAATTTGGTTTCAGTGGATAGAAATTGGGGGTCAGTAGATAGAAATTGGGGTTTAGTGGATATAAATTAGGGTTCAGTGGGTACAAATTGGGTTTCAGTGGGTTAAATTTGAGGTTCGGTGGATAGAAATTTGGGTTCAGTGGATATAAATTGGGGTTTAGTGGATAGAAATTGGGTTCAGTGGATAGAAATTGGGGTTTAGTGGATATAAATTGGGGTTCAGTGGGTACAAATTGGGGTTCAGTGGGTACAAATTGGGGTTCAGTTGGTACATGTTCAGGCTACGGTGCATATATCAGTCACAACTAAGTCAATATCAGTTGGGATCAGATTTAGGGTGAGTAACAGAAACTCTATATTTGCCGTTATGGACCTTTCTGGGCTCCTCATTCAGCCGCTCACAGACCCCCGTTGGGTTGGTTTTACAGTTACCATTCGATGCTCATTTACACTCCACGTTGCCCCCCATTGTGGGATCAGTAACAATTAAATTAAACAATGTTTCACTTGCAGTTTATTACCCTGATACATTTTTTCACATGATTCTCTATTTAGTCATTGGGTCTGGTGTCTTCTCTCCCATCACTTCTCTGTCCCTCTGAGAATTTCCCACTATTGTTCACAGGGTCCCAGTGTGTCTGGACTTTGGGAAAAGCTGGGGGTCCTTCTTTTTGTGCCTAGGAGTTCCCTGAATGACCCACAGTCATGTGCCTGAGCCCCGGGCAGCTGTAGGTTGGTATATTAGTATATTAGTACATTAGTATATTAGTATATTATTATATTGGTATATTGGTATATTGGTATATTGGTATATTGGTATATTAGTAAATTAGTACATTAGTATATTAGTATATTAGTATATTATTATATTGGTATATTGGTATATTGGTATATTGGTATATTAGTAAATTAGTACATTAGTATATTAGTATATTAGTATATTAGTACATTAGTATATTAGTATATTATTATATTGGTATATTGGTATATTGGTATATTGGTATATTAGTACATTAGTATATTAGTATATTATTATATTGGTATATTGGTATATTAGTATATTAGTACATTAGTATATTAGTATATTAGTATATTATTATATTGGTATATTAGTATATTAGTGTATATTAGTACATTAGTATATTAGTATATTATTATATTGGTATATTGGTATATTAGTATATTAGTACATTAGTATATTAGTATATTAGTATATTATTATATTGGTATATTGGTATATTGGTATATTGGTATATTGGTATATTAGTATATTAGTACATTAGTATATTAGTATATTAGTACATTAGTATATTATTATATTAGTACATTAGTATATTAGTATATTAGTATATTATTATATTGGTATATTGGTATATTGGTATATTGGTATATTAGTATATTAGTACATTAGTATATTAGTATATTAGTACATTAGTATATTATTATATTAGTATATTGGTATATTGGTATATTAGTATATTGGTATATTGGTATATTCTTATATTAGTATATTAGTACATTAGTATATAATTATATTAGTATATTAGTATATTATTATATTAGTATATTAGTACATTAGTATATTATTATATTAGTATATTGGTATATTGGTATATTAGTATATTAGTACATTAGTATATTAGTATATTAGTACATTAGTATATTATTATATTAGTATATTGGTATATTGGTATATTAGTATATTAGTACATTAGTATATTAGTATATTAGTACATTAGTATATTATTATATTAGTATATTGGTATATTGGTATATTGGTATATTAGTATATTGGTATATTAGTATATTAGTATATTAGTACATTAGTATATAATTATATTAGTATATTAGTATATTATTATATTAGTATATTAGTACATTAGTATATTATTATATTAGTATATTAGTATATTATTATATTAGTATATTGGTATATTGGTATATTAGTATATTAGTACATTAGTATATTAGTACATTAGTACATTAGTATATAAGTATATTATTATATTAGTATATTAGTACATTAGTACATTAGTATATTATTATATTAGTATATTAGTATATTATTATATTGGTATATTGGTATATTAGTATATTAGTACATTAGTATATTAGTACATTAGTACATTAGTATATTAGTATATTATTATATTAGTATATTGGTATATTGGTATATTAGTATATTAGTACATTAGTATATAATTATATTAGTATATTGGTATATTAGTATATTAGTACATTAGTATATAAGTATATTAGTATATTATTATATTAGTATATTGGTGTATTGGTATATTGGTATATTGGTATATTAGTATATTAGTACATTAGTATATTAGTATATTAGTACATTAGTATATTATTATATTAGTATATTGGTATATTGGTATATTGGTATATTAGTATATTGGTATATTAGTATATTAGTATATTAGTACATTAGTATATAATTATATTAGTATATTAGTATATTATTATATTAGTATATTAGTACATTAGTATATTATTATATTAGTATATTAGTATATTATTATATTAGTATATTGGTATATTGGTATATTAGTATATTAGTACATTAGTATATTAGTACATTAGTACATTAGTATATTAGTATATTATTATATTAGTATATTAGTACATTAGTATATTATTATATTAGTATATTAGTATATTATTATATTGGTATATTGGTATATTAGTATATTAGTACATTAGTATATTAGTACATTAGTACATTAGTATATTAGTATATTATTATATTAGTATATTGGTATATTGGTATATTAGTATATTAGTACATTAGTATATAATTATATTAGTATATTGGTATATTAGTATATTAGTACATTAGTATATAAGTATATTAGTATATTATTATATTAGTATATTGGTGTATTGGTATATTGGTATATTGGTATATTAGTATATTAGTACATTAGTATATTAGTATATTAGTACATTAGTATATTATTATATTAGTATATTGGTATATTGGTATATTGGTATATTAGTATATTGGTATATTAGTATATTAGTATATTAGTACATTAGTATATAATTATATTAGTATATTAGTATATTATTATATTAGTATATTAGTACATTAGTATATTATTATATTAGTATATTAGTATATTATTATATTAGTATATTGGTATATTGGTATATTAGTACATTAGTATATTAGTACATTAGTATATTAGTATATTATTATATTAGTATATTAGTACATTAGTATATTATTATATTAGTATATTAGTATATTATTGGTATTGGTATATTAGTATATTAGTACATTAGTATATAATTATATTAGTATATTGGTATATTAGTATATTAGTACATTAATATATAAGTATATTAGTATATTATTATATTAGTATATTGGTGTATTGGTATATTGGTATATTAGTATATTAGTACATTAGTATATTAGTATATTGGTATATTGGTATATTGGTATATTGGTATATTAGTATATTACTGTATATTAGTATACTACTATATTATTATATTAGTATATTGGTATATTGGTATATTGGTATATTGGTATATTAGTATATTAGTATATTACTGTATATTAGTATATTAGTATATTATTACATTAGTATATTGGTATATTGGTATATTAGTATATTAGTATATTAGTATATTGGTATATTGGTATATTAGTATATTGGTATATTGGTATATTGGTATATTAGTATATTAGTATATTGGTATATTGGTATATTAGTATATTAGTATATTGGTATATTGGTATATTAGTATATTAGTATATTAGTATATTAGTATATTGGTATATTAGTATATTAGTATATTAGTATATTAGTATATTGTTATATTGGTATATTGGTATATTGGTATATTGGTATATTAGTATATTAGTATATTAGTATATTGGTATATTGGTATATTAGTATATTAGTATATTAGTATATTGGTATATTGGTATATTAGTATATTAGTATATTAGTATATTGGTATATTGGTATATTGGTATATTAGTATATTGGTATATTAGTATATTGGTATATTGGTATATTGGTATATTGGTATATTGGTATAATGGTATATTGGTATATTAGTATATTAGTATATTAGTATATTGGTATATTGGTATATTAGTATATTAGTATATTAGTATATTAGTATATTAGTATATTGGTATATTAGTATATTAGTATATTAGTATATTGGTATATTGGTATATTGGTATATTGGTATATTAGTATATTGGTATATTGGTATATTGGTATATTGGTATATTGGTATAATGGTATATTGGTATATTAGTATATTAGTATATTAGTATATTGGTATATTGGTATATTAGTATATTGGTATATTGGTATATTGGTATATTGGTAAATTGGTATATTGGTATAATGGTATATTGGTATATTGGTATATTGGTATATTGGTATATTGGTATATTGGTATATTAGTATATTAGTATATTATTATATTAGTACATTAGTATATTAGTATATTATTATATTAGTATATTGGTATATTGGTATATTGGTATAATGGTATATTGGTATATTGGTATATTGGTATATTGGTATATTGGTATATTGGTATATTAGTATATTAGTATATTATTATATTAGTACATTAGTACATTAGTATATTATTATATTAGTATATTGGTATATTGGTATATTGGTATATTAGTATATTAGTATATTAGTATATTAGTATATTGGTATATTGGTATAATGGTATATTGGTATATTGGTATATTGGTATATTGGTATATTAGTATATTAGTATATTATTATATTAGTACATTAGTATATTAGTATATTATTATATTAGTATATTGGTATATTGGTATATTAGTATATTAGTACATTAGTATATAATTATATTAGTATATTAGTATATTAGTGCCCACGCTGCCAGGGCCGTATTTACATAGCAGGCACCAATAGGCCCGATGTTGTTTGTCACCCCGTCCCCTCCCTTTTATTCAATGAAATTTTCATCATCGGGACCAGAGCAATGGGGATCTCCTGTGCCTTCCCAGTATTTCTGAACCAATGCGGGTGGTTGGGCAGAATGCTGCCCCCTAAAATCCTGCCACCCTCGGCCTGGGCCTTGGTGGCCTCTCCACAAATTCGGGCTTGCCCGCTGCTGTGCCGGCTTCATACAGGCCTGGAACTAAGGGTGGGCACATGCCTAGGGTGCAACAGTCGGGGGGAGCCAGACACATCCCTCATCTGTCTCCCCCAGTCCAGACTCCTGTGCACACTGCCCCTCCCCCGCTTGTCACCCCCTCCCCCAGTTGCCACTGTTTGCCCCTCATGCTTGTGTGGGGTCAGGTGGCCGGACAGCTTTTATATATATATATAGTGAATAAAGTTGTAAATGATATATATATATATATATACAGTATATGTGAGTGAGTGACCCTGTAACTAACTGAGTAAGACAAAAGGGTAAATGAAGGTGTTGGTGCCCCTGACACAGTATTTCATGCTCAGTTTATTATGTGATAAGAAGGTGAATTTTGGAGCAGAAATACTGAGCATTCCCAATCATATTCCCAATCACATTCCCAATCACATTCCCAATCTCATTCCCAATCTCATTCCCAATCACATTCCCCAATCAATGGATATTGGGAAGTTGACAGTTACACAGAACTATAAACCCAGTGAGAATGAGGAATGAATGGATATTGGGAAGTTGTATCAGGAGTCAGAAGCAGCAGTGCAGAGAAGAGAAAGGGACAGACACAATGACAGTTACACAGAACTATAAACCCAGTGAGAATGAGGAATGAATGGATATTGGGAAGTTGTATCAGGAGTCAGAAGCAGCAGTGCAGAGAAAGGGACAGACACAATGACAGTTACACAGAACTATAAACCCAGTGAGAATGAGGAATGAATGGATATTGGGAAGTTGTATCAGGAGTCAGAAGCAGCAGTGCAGAGAAAGGGACAGACACAATGACAGTTACACAGAACTATAAACCCAGTGAGAATGAGGAATGAATGGATATTGGGAAGTTGTATCAGGAGTCAGAAGCAGCAGTGCAGAGAAGAGAAAGGGACAGACACAATGACAGTTACACAGAACTATAAACCCAGTGAGAATGAGGAATGAATGGATATTGGGAAGTTGTATCAGGAGTCAGAAGCAGCAGTGCAGAGAAAGGGACAGACACAATGACAGTTACACAGAACTATAAACCCAGTGAGAATGAGGAATGAATGGATATTGGGAAGTTGTATCAGGAGTCAGAAGCAGCAGTGCAGAGAAAGGGACAGACACAATGACAGTTACACAGAACTATAAACCCAGTGAGAATGAGGAATGAATGGATATTGGGAAGTTGTATCAGGAGTCAGAAGCAGCAGTGCAGAGAAAGGGACAGACACAATGACAGTTACACAGAACTATAAACCCAGTGAGAATGAGGAATGAATGGATATTGGGAAGTTGTATCAGGAGTCAGAAGCAGCAGTGCAGAGAAAGGGACAGACACAATGACAGTTACACAGAACTATAAACCCAGTGAGAATGAGGAATGAATGGATATTGGGAAGTTGTATCAGGAGTCAGAAGCAGCAGTGCAGAGAAAGGGACAGACACAATGACAGTTACACAGAACTATAAACCCAGTGAGAATGAGGAATGAATGGATATTGGGAAGTTGTATCAGGAGTCAGAAGCAGCAGTGCAGAGAAAGGGACAGACACAATGACAGTTACACAGAACTATAAACCCAGTGAGAATGAGGAATGAATGGATATTGGGAAGTTGTATCAGGAGTCAGAAGCAGCAGTGCAGAGAAAGGGACAGACACAATGACAGTTACACAGAACTATAAACCCAGTGAGAATGAGGAATGAATGGATATTGGGAAGTTGTATCAGGAGTCAGAAGCAGCAGTGCAGAGAAGAGAAAGGGACAGACACAATGACAGTTACACAGAACTATAAACCCAGTGAGAATGAGGAATGAATGGATATTGGGAAGTTGTATCAGGAGTCAGAAGCAGCAGTGCAGAGAAAGGGACAGACACAATGACAGTTACACAGAACTATAAACCCAGTGAGAATGAGGAATGAATGGATATTGGGAAGTTGTATCAGGAGTCAGAAGCAGCAGTGCAGAGAAAGGGACAGACACAATGACAGTTACACAGAACTATAAAACCAGAGAGAATGAGGAATGAATGGATATTGGGAAGTTGTATCAGGAGTCAGAAGCAGCAGTGCAGAGAAAGGGACAGACACAATGACAGTTACACAGAACTATAAACCCAGTGAGAATGAGGAATGAATGGATATTGGGAAGTTGTATCAGGAGTCAGAAGCAGCAGTGCAGAGAAAGGGACAGACACAATGACAGTTACACAGAACTATAAACCCAGTGAGAATGAGGAATGAATGGATATTGGGAAGTTGTATCAGGAGTCAGAAGCAGCAGTGCAGAGAAAGGGACAGACACAATGACAGTTACACAGAACTATAAAACCAGAGAGAATGAGGAATGAATGGATATTGGGAAGTTGTATCAGGAGTCAGAAGCAGCAGTGCAGAGAAAGGGACAGACACAATGACAGTTACACAGAACTATAAACCCAGTGAGAATGAGGAATGAATGGATATTGGGAAGTTGTATCAGGAGTCAGAAGCAGCAGTGCAGAGAAAGGGACAGACACAATGACAGTTACACAGAACTATAAAACCAGAGAGAATGAGGAATGAATGGATATTGGGAAGTTGTATCAGGAGTCAGAAGCAGCAGTGCAGAGAAAGGGACAGACACAATGACAGTTACACAGAACTATAAACCCAGTGAGAATGAGGAATGAATGGATATTGGGAAGTTGTATCAGGAGTCAGAAGCAGCAGTGCAGAGAAGAGAAAGGGACAGACACAATGACAGTTACACAGAACTATAAAACCAGAGAGAATTGGGTAATGGATATTTGGACATTTATCAGTGTAACTGTTTTTGGACATGAATTAACCCCACGTGCTACAGGGTTGAGCTGAAACCTCATGAGGGGTGTTGTAGCCCCACCCACTGCTTGAGTCATAGATTCCCCCGTCTCTATCAGAGTGTTCTAGCCCCACCTATTTCTTGAGTCGTAGACTTCCTGACCCTCCCATCAGAGTACTGCAGTCCCACCCACTGCTTGAGTTACAGACTCTCTGCTCCTCCCCTTTGAGCGTGTGATTTGCTGGAAGTGTGAGGGACAGTGAGGGCGGCGAGTGAATGGCGAGTGCTGCCCGGACCTGTTTGCTCAGTGACTAATGGGAGTGGAATGCAGAACTTTCCCAGTGTCCCAGATGTTGCATCACATTATTTACTCTGTCTCATTCCCCAGTGCAACTGTCATGTGCAGAATCTGGCGCTGTTTAGTGACACTCTAATTACAACTTCAGTACAGGGGCCACTAGAGGAATTAACCCTTGCCTTCAGGGGCTGTTACTTGCAGGCTTTCTGTAAATGCTGCATTGTGGGTAAAGAACACGGCAATTTGTGTTGGTTTTTGCACTTTGTACTTTATGGAAAGTTTCTGGGTCCTGATGCCCCCCTCCAGTTTAGCGAGGTTTAGGGGGGGATAATAGTTGTAGTTGAACTGCATCTCTTTGCTGAGTAAACTGGGCACCATGTGATGCACAAAACAGGCCACGGGTCACATGTCTGGTTGCTGAGGGCATTTGTTATTTGGGTTGCCTTGTCCTTTAAATAATGAGTGGTATTTCCGCCCAGCTCCATCTGCGCCGGATGTTCCTTATGATCCTCCATGTTTTCCCAAAGCTCTTTGCAGCCTCCCAGCACATTGTTTCACTCTCACTTATTGTGGGACCTGCTGGGAGTTGGCTGGGAGTCCCGTTAGACTGATGGGTGCTCTTGGGTATCATTTACAACTGACGTGTAATATGGGGGATGGGTGCTCACGATTCCTTTCTGGTCTTACCCCTTGTTATTTTGTATTGATCTGCTGACAATATTGGGGCTCAGAGTGGCCAATGATAATACCAATAATTGCTCCCTACAAACTTCCTCCCTTCGCCTTTTCCTCCGACCCCCTGAACCCTATTCACCTATTTCACATACCAATAACATTGTGATTACAATAAAGGTCCCTATTATGTACCCCCCCCATACCTGCTCTGCCCCCAGTGTTCATCCAACTGCCAGTCTGTAGCCCCCTCACTAGCTCCACTTCCCCAGGGTCCTATCCCAGATCCCTATTACTCTCCCAATTCTCAGCCTGAATCCCATGGGCCACATCTCTACATCTATTTCCCTTTGTCTGTTCTATTTACCCTTTAATGAGTGTGTTGCCCCCACCCCCGTCACAAACACACGTATTTACATAACTCCCCCGGGGGGGCTGAAGCCTAAACACAAAATGCTGTTAATTCAATAAGAATTGGAGCCATGGGAGTCACAAAGGCTTTGGCTCTAACCAGGGTCGGAACTAGGGGTCGGCAGAAGAGCACGTGCCTAGGGCTGAAAGGCAGAGGGGGCCAGGCAGGTACCTCTTTACACCTTCCCCTAGTTCAGACCATTTTGTGCAGAACTTGCGGCATCCGTTCTCTCGAGTGTGAGCTCTTTGGCACATGCGCATTCTCTAGGGCCCTGGCCTGGCTCTAACCCCCCCCATGCCCAATGCTGGAACTGCTGGTGTCTGTATGTGGCCTTATATAAATAGAGGGGGCTGTATGGGGGCTCCTAGAGTACAACTAAGCTCCATGCAGCCTCCCAGCACATTGTTTCACTCTCATTCACATTACAGAGACCCCCTCACTTTGCTGATGCTTAAATCTCCCTGTGACAGGGGGTGGCAACAAATCCTAATGACTCCCTGTGCCCTTCCCACTAAATGCTGCCATACTGCTTTACACTATAGGAGACAATGAGCAGCACAAGAGCCAATGGCAATGTCGCCTGTATCTATCAGGGTAAGTGTTTGGGGCAGATATGGGGGAGGGAGGGGTTAGAAAATAATCCAGACACACAAATCATTGTTATTGTTGCCACTAATATTCTGTTATGGCAACGACTATCTGGGGGTGCGCCGTTATCTCTGCCCCGCCCTGTGGCTTCCCAGCCAATCACAGACAAGCCTTAAGTGTCAGCTGCTACTGACCAACCCCAGTCCTTCATGGTCACATGGGCAGCACTTGTATAAAACTCACTGATAAGCTTCAGTTTCCCTATTGCTGAGAAACTTGTAAGAGATTGTAAGCTCATAGACAGAGTTGGACTGGATCAGGGCCCCCACATCCCCCCAAGGGCCCCCCTCTCCAGTTGCAGGGTCCCCTCTGTCCCTCTTCCCCCCCAGAGTGCCGGCTCTGTGGAACATGTCTTGACCGGAGGGACCCACCCAGGGTTACCACCTCACCCCTTTAAAACGGAAAACGCATATGGAATCCACAGGCTGTACGGCTAATTAACAATTCATTTAGGGCTCTTACATATGGGCGGTTTTACCTGCGCTCCCCTGTGTTGCGCTTTCTTCCATTCAGCCGCAGGGGAGCGCAGGAGTAGACGCAGTCCAGTATTTTGAAGGGGGGCTGTACTTACACAGGCGCTTGTATGCGCCAAACGCAGGTAAAATGCAACATGTTGTGTCCCACCTGCGTTACTGCTTCCATGCGTCTGTGTGAGTACAACCCCCTTCAAAATACTTGACTGCGTCTACCCCTGCGGCTGAATGGAAGAAAGCGCAACACAGGGGAGCGCAGGTAAAACCGCCCGTATGTAAGAGCCCTAAATGAATTGTTAATTAGCCGTACAGCCTGTGGATTCCATATGTGTTTTCTGTTTTTAAAGGGCTGAGGTGTGAGACAACTCCCGGCCCACTGGGTTTTTTGCCGCTGTCCCGCAGTCCGATGCTGTTTATAGAACCTGGGGACCGGGGTGATCCCTCAGTCTGATGGGGGAAGATATGGACCGATACACGTCCTCCCACTGTTGTAATTATAATTACAACTCCCAGAAGCCTTCAGCTGTAAGGAGGATGCTGGGAGTTGCAGGGCTGCAGGTACTGATGTTATTGAACCCCCCTCTGGTGCCGGGGCCCCACCCTAAGAGCAGCTCTGCCAGGATTCTATTCCCGTCAGTTTGTTATTATGATATTTACCCTCAATTTTCTCTGAACTTCCTGACAGTTGGGTTTTCCTTCCCCTTTGTGGTCGGAGACTTCTGTGTTTTTATCTGTTTTGTGCAGCGGAACCTCCCTTTGTGCTGCGCCTGCAGATGCCGAGTATTATTTCTATCCCCTGCCTATTGTCCCCTAAACTGTAACCATAGCGATGCTCAAACCAACTGATACATTGTAACAAGCTGAACAAAACGTTCTGATGCCCAGGAGCTGACACTCTGTTATATTATACTCATCCCCAACTGCCTGCGGGAATAGGAATGTGACCTAGCGGGGGGTCCCCACACTGATACAACTCATCCAAACACAGCTGCTTGTGTGGGAGTGAACCCCGAATTATACCATCTGTCTCTGCCGTCTCCTACATGCAAATATGCCTGTTAATATACAGTGTGTCTGTAGGGGGCGCAGCTGAGCTGTCTCTTATATAGTGAATAAAGTACCCCCTCTTGTAAAATATAAGGATATTATAAGTTACCGAGGAGTTTCATGACCATATAAAAGTACAAGGCCGAAGGCTGAGTGTTTTTATACAGGTCATGAAACTCCGAGGTAACTTCTAATATCCTCATATTTTGCAACAGGGGGTACTTTATTTATTATAATACACAAGTTTCAGTGAGTCATGTGACAGAAATGACATCAGAACTGACCGTTTATAACTGATGACATCAGAACTCACCATTTATAAGGATATAATTTACAGGATATTCATGGCTCTTGTGTATTATATGTTAATATACAGTGTGTCTGTAGGGGGCAGCATAGAGGCATCTCCTCGTGGGTGGGGTAGAGGTGCCTCGTGGGTGGGGTAGGTTCACACATGACAGAGGGCAGGGTAGGTCGTTCCTGGTTCTACTGATCAATAGAAATGTCTGAGGGCGGGTGCTTGTGGCAGATACAACTTGTATTTTTCCAGCAGACAGATGTGACATGGACCCTGAGAGACATGGCCCCTGAACCTCTGAATCTCTGAACCCCGACTGAGCAGCAGCTGAAACGTCAAATACTCTGTGTGACTCTGCTGTATTCCTGGGCTCCTGCTTCTCTGCTTTATTTTTCATTTAAAGGAAACATAGTGACTCCTGAAACATTGGAGCTGCAGTTTCCTCCTGGTCTGTCACTTGACTTACAGTAAAGAGCCCCTTCCTATGTTGATGGTGAGATCTCCTTACCCCAAGACTTACATAGTTAGTTACATAGTTAAATTGGGTTGAAAAAAGTCCATGAAGTCCAACCCCTCCAAATGAAAACCCAGCCCCATACACACACCCCTCCCTACTGTCACATAAATGATATATCCCCATATCTATACTAACTATAGAGTTTAGTATCACAATAGCCTTTGTATTATGTCTGTCCAAGAAATCATCCAAGTCATTCTTAAAGGCATTAACCAGGGGCCACCCAAAAATCATAGACTAGGGCCCACCCTCATACTAATATTATTCCTCCTCACTCAGCCTCTATTCTCCCAGTCTCTTTTCTTTATATAATATTATCTATTATTCCATCTATTTAGGGTCAGGCCACACAGGGCGTTTTGGGGAGATTTGGTCGCCTGGCGACTAATTGCCTCGTTTTTGCGGCGACCAATCTCCCCAAACGCCTTCCCTGACTCTGCGCCGGCTAAAATGAAAAAACCCAGAAGTTGCCCTTAGTTCGGAAAACGAACAGTCGCGTGTGATTAGCGCCGGCGCAGAGTCAGGGAAGGCATTTGGGGAGATTGGTCGCCGCAAAAACGAGGCGATTAGTCGCCAGGCGAACCAAATCTCCCCAAAACGCCCTGTGTGGCCTGACCCTAAACCTCTTTGTTCTCATAGAAATAAAGAATGTCCCATATGACCATAAAATAGGCCAAATGTTTAGCAACACGAGGGGTCACTGACTCCTGGGGTCACTGAGAGTTTTCCTGGGATCCCTGTGGCTCAGTCTGAATGTCCTGTAATCACTGTCATACTGGGGACGAATCATTACTGATGGGACAGACAGACAGAAATAGCAGCAGGACGTCCTTGTATGAGACAGAGGAACAGACAGACAGACAAACAGACAGAGGAGAGTCAAAGGAGCTGACAGACAGACAGAAGGACAGACAGTGATTATGACCTCATAATGTTAATAAGGGGAGGGGGAGGGGCAGCTCTGGTATTTCTACTTCTTCTTCTTCTCATTTCCTGCTGATTTGGGAGTTTGTGCCTTTTATGGGCAAAGAAAATAAAAAGGGAGAGGTCAGGAGACTGCGCTGCACAAGTACAGTCAGGAACACACTCACATTATAGAGACACATGCTGGTGACGTCACTGTGACACAGAGGGGCGGGGCGCGAACATTGCGATGGGGGCGGTCCCCAGAAACCTCTAACTCCTCCCAAACCTCTCTGTAGAGGCCCCGCCCATCCTGCCCTGCGCCTCATTCTCCCTGTGTGACTCCCGCGCCCACCGGCAC